>CP119857.1:303997-903997 GCA_033953505.1 Leishmania tarentolae | reverse complement strand
CAGCCGATCTAGTCGCCGCTGCTGTAGCTGCGCCACATGGTCCTCCCGCTCAGCCCACTCCTTTTCCTCCAGTTCGTGCAGAGCAGTGTACTTCGCCTCGATAGAAGCGGCATCCGTCCCTGTGGGCAAGGACGCCTCGATGTCACGGCGGCGGCGCAGTCGCTGGATGAGCTCCACGCCTTCCTTCCCAGACGGAAGCCCACCATTCTGGTACGTGAGGCTCTGCAGACCCAGAATCTCCGGCGTGGGCGCCCCCTTCGGAATGGCGTAGTCGGGCGAGTACGGATCTGTCTGTGCCTCGTTGTCGCGATAAATAGTCTGCACCGACGCCTCAGTACGTCCGTTCTGCTGGGCTTCGCCCCTGCTGCCGGCATCGTCTCCCGCGTCGCATCTTTCAAGACTCGGAAGGTGGTGCGGCCTCGCCCCTCGCGCGCCAGCACCTCCTCTACGAGCAAGGCTTTTGCCGCCCACCCGCCTGCAAGAGTTATTTTGACGTGGATGGCAGCCGAGTGCGGAGGAGGAACGCTGGCTGGTGTGCCCAGCCGCCCCACCGACGGGCACAGGTGATGCAAGCGCAGCCGCAGCAGAGGGCGTAGAAAAGGAGGGGCAGCTGGCGGAAAACTGCGCCTGCATCGCGTCCGCACAGGAGACAGTGTTTGGGTTGTTGTCGGCATTCTCCAGAACGCTGTTCTCGGGTTCGACAGGGCGACGGAAGAACTTCACGCGATCTCGCCCGGCCACCTCTGTCGGGTAGCCACGGCCGCCTCGCAAATTTGGCGCACGCTGCTGCCTATACATGCTGATGCTCTATTCACGGCAAGTAAGGGAGCAAAAACTGCGGGAAGGGATGGAAGCGACCAGGCCCGCCCCGCCCCGTGTGGATACTCGTGCGTGGGTGGGAACCGAACGTTGAAGCGCCGGAAGGTCGCGAAAACTAAAAAAAAGTCGGAAATTCGCCGCCGTTGTCCCTCGGCCTTTGTCAGGGAAAGGAGAAGGCCGTGTGGAGGGGTGTGGTTGAGAAAAAAAAAATAGAAACGGGGTCCTCCACGCCTACGCCCGTGCATGTCCTTTCGTCAGTCTCACTCTCACTCCTTGCGCGAGTCCAGGCTGCCTTAGAGGAGCACTAAAGACCACGCACTAATTGGAGGGAAAAAAAAGGAATGGCAAGGCGATGTGCACCGTCCTTTCCCCGCTTCTGTACAGTGGGGAAGGAAAGAGGAGGGGGATGGAGAAGAAGAGCACTTGATGTGCTACGCGGCTGCAGGGGCGCGCTTGTGCGTATGCGTGTAGCAGATGGAGCCAACAGATAAAAAAAAACAGACGGGGTGCGAGTAGAATGGAAAGTAAAGAAGAGATGTGAAGCAGAAGAGGGAGCAGTGGGAGAGTCAGGAGTGCACGAGCACGCCACAGGAATGAACACACCTGACTGTGAGTGCCTTCAGTCCCTCGTCAGCCGGAGCGCTAAAGAGGTTGAAGACGTAAAAGAAGAGAGAAGAATATGTGCAACTGAGCAGAGGCAGTCGGTGGCGGATTCAAAGCGACGCACGACAGCATCTCTATGAAACGCGTCACCTGCGTGGCGGGGCGTGCGGTGCGCGCATTCCTGTTCACTCTTTGGCGCCGAGTCCAAAGCTGGACAAAGCAGGCAAAGGGGAAAGCCCTACATGCCCCCTGTGGGCGAGCATGCGTGTGCGTCCGTTCAACAGATCAGTGTAGCGAACGCAGAGGCATACACACACAAGAGGGAGGAGGGAGGGGGGAGGGAACTCTCATGCGTAACCACACAGACGCGCAGGGACACACACACACACACACATTTTCGCCATGAGCGGAAGAAGAGACGACAACAGCGAAACACTAAAAAAAAAAGATAGGGATGTAAAGGACGCACCCACCAAAGAGATCCGGCGACGGCGCAGCGACCACAACGGCAGAGGAAGCTGGTGGCGGCAGCCTCCGCGGAGTATCACATCCACGCGCATGCACAGACGGAAAAAAAAAAACACATGGGGAGCCACTCTTAGAACATCTTGGAAGAAGAGGAATTAGTGAGGCATAAGTAGCACACACACACACACACATAGCGAGCGCAAAGAGAGAGGCATACAAAGGCACGCACCTCGATCTCAAGTGGATGCGTCCCCTCCTCCTTCCTCCGCCACTCCTTGCCCATTACCGACCGCATTGCTAAGTCTGCCGTTAGAAAGATGTAGAGTCACAGAAAGACCACGTACCCCGACTCACAGGCACGCAGGGCATGCTTGTGCACACACATCCCAAATGTGGAAGCGAGCCGTTTCCCTATGACTCTGCCGCGTTGAAGCGGAAGATGGACGCCTTCACGCGCTGATTCACCCCTGTCAGGAACGGGCGTGACTGGTAGAAGAAAAACATTACCAGCGGGAAGCGCAAGAACTCGAGTGTCTCATTGACAACGAACGCGAAGCCAAAGTTCGAGTACGTGTCCCAGGCCTCAATGCGCTGAAAAAACATGTCACGGTCCATGAAGGACTGCAAAAAGAAGAAGAGAAACTCGAAGGCGGCATCTTTTGGCAACAGTCCGCTTGCGAAGCCGAGGTAGAGAATCGTCAAGGGCGTAACGTAGGCAGTGATGTAGAGTAGCGTGAACGCTTTTCCTTGCCGTTTAAAGAAGTTGAAGCCCTTCTTCCACCGTCGATCCTTGTCGTCCCGCATCCGCTCCATCTCCAGCTCAAACACCCGGTCGGTTTCCTCTGTCACGTTGCGCAAGCGCTCCTTGCGCTTTTCTATCTCCTCGCGCCGACGTTCGCGCGCACTGAAAAGGAGGCTATTCCCCTTGGACGCCTTTGAGTCGGCCTCACTCATGTACTCCTTTGTGCTTTTCGTCACCCACCGGTTGTGCATCACACGCTTGCCCTTGTTGATGCCGACCAGCGTCTCACTCGTCTGCTCAAACTGCACGAAGCGCTTTGAGTTCACAAGGAAAACAGGAGCTGCCATGGCGCTTCGAGCGAAGCTACTGCTGCTGCTGTCGCTGACGCTACAGGCCCGACTATCTGAAAGGGCACACGCGTGCAGTCTGCCCAAGCGAATCGCTGGCGATGCTGCACTGCGTCGCGCTGAGACACATGCTCCTACCGTGCCACCGCGCAAATGCGCGCCGAGAATGCGAGAAAGCATACCTGAGAGTAAGAGCACGAGAGGGCTGCGTAAGAGCTCTCCAAGTTGGGGAAAAGGAGGGTGTGTGATGTCTCAGCAGCACAGAGGGGAGCTCTCTGTGTACAGCGCAAAAAAAAAAAAGCGCGAGGAAGAGGCGTGTGCAGCGGTGACTGGGTGTGTCGCTAACGCTGAAAGCTTGTGCGTTAAACAGACAGAAGTACGAAGAAAGAGAGGGGTGAGATACTCAGCCGCGGCGAGGAAAGGAAGCCGCCAAGCAACGCTGCCACATACTGTAACAGCAGAGGGAGAAGAGTGGGAAAGAGCAGCAGCAACAATGGGAAGAGGTGAAGTCCTGAGGAGAGTGAGAATATATATATATATGTATGTATATATTCACGACTCGATTCGCATGGTCGAGCGTTCGAATCATCACCGCCGCGTGCGTGCATCCGTAGCCATGTGGCCAAGGTTCCGAAAGGAAGAACGTATCCCGTTTCATTGCAGTGGCACGCGAGAGATTTCGATAGTGGAAGGCGCCTGCTCTGTGCTGGCACGTGCTCGCCCATCCTCGTAACGACCTCTACGCACAGAGAGCAACACAGCGGCTGCTGCCCCTCCCATCCTACCATCCCTTCCCACATTCACTTTCGCTTGTATCCGTTTGCGTTATTTTTCGTGTGATACATGTGACCGTCAGCAATTCAGAATAGAGATGCACAGACGTGGTTGTGGTCAGGTAGGTCAAACCATCTGCATTCAACTCGGCTTTCATCTCCCGACCCGCTACACCTTTACCGCGCCATCAATCCAATTTCCACGCCGCAAGTGACGCATAACGCCGACAAGCCAGCGAGCAAAGCGGTTCGAGTACGGCCTCGTTACATAGTAGAGGGCAAACACTACCGGAAGGCGCACGATCTCGATCAACTCGTTGATAGCGATGGCAAAGCCCAAGTTGACCCAAGAATTCCAAGCAGCGATGCGGGCGTGCAGCTTGGGGCGGTCGACCCTGTCGCCCATCCAGGAGAGGACGTAGTTAAGGATGGACTCCTTTTGCACCAGCCCCGTCACAAAAGCAAAGTAGAAGAACACAAATGTGCCAACGTAAAACGGCAGGTAAAAGATGGAGAAGTCTGTGCCTTCGCGCTTGAAGGCTCGCCAGGCACGCCGCCACATACCTGCCTGGTCTTCTGGCGTCGTCTCCGTTGCAGTTGCCTCGGTGATGGTGCCCTTCGAAGAATGTGGATCATCTGTTGCCTCCGTGTTCTTCGACTCGGCCGTAACTTCTGCAGCCGTGTCCGTCCTCGTCTCAGTTAGTGCCCTTGCATTTGTGCCGTGTTGTGAAGTAGTCGCAGAGGATGCTCTTACGATTTCCACCACCGAGGTGTCATCAGCTTCGTTTTTGTACTTCGCAGAAGAAGCCGCAGCCGAAGAGAGCGCGCGTCTGGAGAGCAGTATCTGACCTCTGATCGGTTCAAAAGCAGCGGCTTTGCAATAGCTGGCCCATCGCTGTCCTGCCGGTAGCGCAACACATCGTGTCCCCTGGGTTTCCCTCAAGGCACTCCAAGATGAAAAGCGGGCCTGCGGACTTGAATACCAGCTTTGAGCTAGGCAGCGCCTGGCAGCCATGGGAAACGCTGAGTTAGTAAAAGGAAGACCGCGAAAAGCTCCAAGCGACCGCGATGGCTTCGCCTTTGCACCGTGAAGCATCTTCGAAAAGATTGGTAATGCTGGAAGACCGCTGTGACACAGTCAGGGAAGCCGTCGCAAGAGGTATTGCAAGCAGTAACCGAGAAGAACGGGCAGGGGAGCGAAAAACGGGACGCATTGACCGATCCGAAAAAGAAAAAAAAAACGGCACACCTAGAGAAAGAAAGACGGTGTGTGTGGGTGTGGGTGTGTGTGTGTGTGTGTACGTGTGCCGCCGTAGCCTGTGCGTCACTGACGTTGTTGTGTCAATGCAGAAAATCCGCTCGAAGAGCGAGGTAACATAAAAAGTAAAGCAAACAAAGCAGACCTCCACAGGATGGCCCCACAGGAATACAAGGGAGTAGAGAGCCCTAGGGATGAGAGTATGCGTGCCGAAAAATCGATGAGATCACTTGAACTCATCCAGCAGAAAGTAGAGTGCGTGTGGGGTGTGCGTTCTCGTACAGCACTAAACAGAAGACCAGCCCGGCTGCAAACTCTCAAAAAAAAAGGAAAGCAGCAACGAGCACAGGAAAAGCAAAAGGAAAAATCTCAAAAGAAGGTGGCACATCAAAGACTGTAGCGTGCCAGAGGAGGGTGAGACGTCGGCACGGAGGCAGTGGTTCGTCGATACGGATGGTGGGCAGCTTATACACACAAGATACAGTGATGACAGCCGCTGTCAGACGCAAGGAGGAGATCGGACAAGAAGAGGGGCAGCAGGTGGGTGAGGGCCACACAACACACATACACGCAAAAGCAAAACGTGCGCAGGGAAATATGAAACTCTCGGCCAAAATGATGTCTCTGCGTTCCTCCCGCCGTAGCGGGTGATCTGGCGGTGGGAACGGGGTTCCTGCAACTCCCTCGTGCCAGCACGTGGGGAGGGGGGGTCTTCTACCGACGTCCCTCATAGCACATCCGTTTGTTGTCACACGTGCCCATCCTCACATCCGCACACACACGCACACAAACACACACATTAGATGCTGTTCATGCGTCAGCCCGTTCTCTGGTATGCGCTCTTTCGACCGCCAGCAACGCGTCAGGTGGGGGGACTTTATTTCTCTGTCTGTTGGCCCCATCCTTCTTTTTGTTTTTTTTTCGACTTGTCTCACTCACGCGTTCCTGTGTGTGGGTATCTTCTCGACAGGGCGGCCGTTCGTTACTCGTTTTGGTCGTGATCTAAGTGTGTGTGTGTGTGTGTGTGTGTGTATGTTTGTGTGTGTGCGTTCACTGTGCCCATTCTACCGGGAACAAGTCGACAAACGGAATCCTTACACAACCACACCACACCTGCTCCTGCTGTGCAGTGGCCTACATCCTCGTCGTCTCGAGCAAACCTGTCTCCTGTCGAGCCAGAGCCATGCATCTAGCACACACTTCCTGAGCCCCCAGGAGGCTTCCTTGCATGCGTGCGGCGTGATCGACTCCGACGCAGATGGTGTGGGCTGTACGCCCTGATCCAAAGCGAGCGGCGACCAGGGTCGCTGTCTAGAGCGGAAGCAGTCGCGTCAGTCGTGTGTGCAGCACAAGGTGGCCCGCATGCACGTCAGACGACACCAGGGAAAAGTCGGCCAGCGTGAGGCAAGGGCCCTCTAAGGCCCCTCACCGTCCACCTACATGCCATGCGTCGCCCTCTCGGTCGCTTCAATACACGGTATCGCACAGCATGGTACAAAGGCTCTCCACGTGGGAGCCTGGTGGACTCCATAGTGCTGCTTGGTGGTGCGCTCGACATGCTTCCACAACACCGGCGCCTCATCAGCCTGCAGGCGCAGATACGCGCGATGCCGCATGGATCGCACACATGCAGTGCGCGGCCGAGTCGTACGGATCCTGCCGCGCCCTTTTTATCCATCGCCCCAGCTTCTTTGACCTGTCGAAGTCTTGCCTGGATGCGGCGCACCATGCCGACTCTGCTTGACAGCGCGTGCGCACAGCGCTCGCATTTTCGCACGATGGTGTCGGCATCAGGACGGCGGTCCGGTGAGTCTGTTGACGGCATGGCACACTCCGCCCTCTCCTCACCGCGCACGCAGAACCCCGGCGGGGGTGCGTATGTCAAGCGGAAGGAGCACGCGGATAAGCATGCGCTGGCGCACAAATATATATATATATATATATATATATATATATATGTATATATACATATATTGCACGCCGACACTGGTGCTTTTCTCCTGCTACACCAGCATGCAGAGGACCCAAGAAACTCACTGTCTACGGGCCCGCGACGTTGGAGGTACGCGTCTCTTCGAGAGTGCGCACACGTAGCAATCATTAGCCAAGGCGGCAGGCCCACGAGCACCACATGGGTTCCCATTGAGTCAGTCGTTCTTCCACTGCATACAGCAACGTTGAGGCCCTGGATTTTGCACGGTATCACCGCAGCGCAGCAAAAGGCAGCGCACGCGTGGCCACGGGGTGCGCTAGTTCGTTGAACTGTTAATAAGATGCGTCGAGAGTCAGTAAAAACGTGATCATGAACTGCAAGAATCTCTTCGGCACGGCTCCAGCCCCAACCTCTCTGTCGGCGAAGCGTCTCCGTCTCCGTACCCGAGAGCAGGCTATGCCGGCTTCTTGGCTTCTCCACAGAGAGTGGGAAGGGGATTCTGAGGCCTGTGTGATGGTCCGGTCATGTGGTCGGCATCATTAGGGGAAAAAATACACAAGATGTTGAAAAATTAGAGCAGCACAAGTGCGCCGTCGTGGAAGAGTTTGAGCACCTGTACATCTGAAGAACAGCGGTGGTATGGGAAGGCAGTAGCAGTGTAGCCTCGCCTTTCTGTCGCTTGGGTAGGCCCGCGAAGCCAAGTGGGTACAAAAGAGTAGCTGAGGGGACTGTCGCTGCTTGCCAATTCACGAACGGCTGAGCATGTGAGGCCTTTCCTCGTCCCACTTTACATGTATAAAGGGCTCACAGCAAGGCTCTCCCTTGCTCTTTCTGCCCTGCTACAGCACCATCGTTTCCTGTGGCCTCCCTTGCTAGCCCCTCCGCTTTCTCAAAGCGGCAGCGGCAGCAGAGCCTGAGATGGCCATTTCATCGCCCACAGACTCCATCTCTGCCTTTCGTACCGCATCATCATCGAACTCCAAAGCGGATGTTGAAGCGTCATCGGCAGTGTCGACGTTTTCACTCGCTGACAAAGTCCCTATCGCGGAGGCCACAGCCTCCTTCGAGAAGAACGTGTAGTCGCTGAATATTCCGTGCATGGCATCACCTTGGGCAGCGGCGTTATGATCCTTCGCCATGTTTGCCAAGGCAGCGTAATAAATGCGCTCCGCCTCCTCTTCCAGCACAGACTCTATGGATTCCTCGTCATCCACAGCGTCCTCGATTGAGTTTACCTTGACGTCCGCGTCGCCGTCGCTGTCACCGTCACCACATGCTGCCTCCATATCCGGAGGCCTTTGTAGGTCACCGGAGCCGTACTGTCCATGAGGGAGTGCACCGGATGAGTTGAGAATCGCGTGTGTGTCGACTGCCCTTGGAGCCGCGTCGTCCAGCCCGTCGACCTCCTCCTCGGTCATGTCATCTACGCCGAGGTAGAGGTCCTGGGCGAATCGCTCTTGTAGCAGAGCCTCCACAAGACCCGCTTCGACCGTCGAGCTAGCAGACGTGCGAGGTGGACGAGAAGCCTTGCCAGTGTCGTTCAGCCTCGTCACATCAGGTGATGCGAAAGGTACTGAGGTGGAAGAGCCCGTCCGTGGAAGCAGGGCTTCGCCGTGTTGCCGCCTAACACTCAGCTCCTCAGACTCGTTCTCCGCCACGATGTCCGCTGCCGTTGTGGAGGTGTCCGGGTCGTCCTCATCCGTTTCCGCAAATAATTCCTCGATGGATGGCGGTGACGCAGACGCGTGGAAGACGGGCTGCCTCAAAGTGATCCCTCTATCTGTCGCTCCATCGGACGCGCTGCGACTGGCATCCGCGGCACTAGACACACTCACACCGGCCTCGGCGGTGCAAGAAGAAGCCTGCTCGTCGACCCTGTGGCTCAGCACATGAGACGGCCACATCGGCGATGTACCGCTGCGCCGACTCCACTGGGAGAGCAAGGCATCAGTGACAGCCGTTGACCTGCCCTTGATGGGGGCCCCGTCAAGATTTCCGCATGAGGTGTGCATGCGACGATGCGCACTCACGCAAGGGCATGCGAGGCACGGTTTCGTCTCGACCGCTCCTGCGGGGGTCGCACACAGGCCAAAACTAGGACGCCGAAAGCCTGTCCCATACACCGCGGGTTTCGAGCCATGGTGTCGCATGGACTGTGCACTACGTAGTGCCAAAAAAACACGGGGCACGAGCATGGCGGTGGCGGAGCCACCACCACACATCTCGCTCTTCCAGCACGCGTAAGAAAGTTCTAGGCGAGCACCGAATCACGATTACGGGCATGCACGCACGCACAGGGTGGAAAGCACGGAGACAGCTGAAAGCGTGGCAATCAAGAACCTTTTGCACGGATGTAAACAAAAAAAAAAATGAAAAGTGACGGAGAAAGGTTGCACCTTGATTTCTACGAGGGAACGCTATCTGTGAAGAACAGCTGTGAGCCAAGGAAGTGATGCACGATGAGTGAGGAGAAGTAAGTCGGGGAGGGCAACCAAAGGTAGCTGGGGAACACGTCTGTGACTCTGTACGCCTGTGCCAGGGATGAAGACGCTCGCTGGTTCTACCGGGCGCGGGTGAGAGAGGAAACACACAGAAGAGCTCCCCGTTAAAACTTGCTCGCGTGGATCGCGGTGAACGCAGATGTATGCATAAATCCGTAATGGTGGTGCGTGCGTCAGCCACTGTCACCGTGGGTAGTAGCTGTACCCCCCGTGAGAGCGGAGGGGGGAGGAAGAAGGCAAGCAGCGGCGTATATCGTGTGCGATCTGTGGGCATGTACCCGCGCATGTATATTCGTGTATATGGTGGAAGAGAAGGGCGCTCCTACCGATGTTTGTCCTCACAGTTGCGCGCGATCTCACTTCCGCGACGGAGAGTAGCGGAAGCGGCAAAAAGAACAAGAAAAAAAGGTGCGAAGGGGACGCTGCGCACGTGTAGCGTCGCATCAGCTGTAGAGAAGCAAGTCATTTTGAGCCTTTGTAGAACGTCATGGCGCCAACGCAACCTCAAAAAGACTCACGTCATGTAAGAAGCGACTGTGGAAGTCCACGTTCATCAGGTCTACTAAAGGGGGGGGGCGCATACTTATTCATTCACATATCTTCTGGGTACTGGGGCAAAATATGCACCGTCGGCGGGAGAGGGAGATCGAGTACAGCAGACACTGCTGTTGTACAGCTCTTGTTCACCCAGGGGTGTCATCTCCAACCCCCCACCTCGTTTTTCTATTAGAGGAACGTTGCGGAGGAGGAGGGGGAGGAGGAGGGGGGGGGCAAAAACGGAAGAAAGTTCACTTAATTATAACAGTGATAAGGGTCTGTGCGTCAGTGTGCCTTTCCGTATTTGTCCCGAATCGATAAGCCGAACCATTGACGGTACACAAATGCTACGGCGGTAAAAACAGGGGTTCTACATAAACAAGACAGGGAGAAGCGCGTGCACGTGCTGCGGTGCAGCAGTGCAGCAGTGCGTCAAGCATGGGTATGACACGAGAGCCATGTAAGCACAAGAACGGGAAGATCTAGTAAGCATGTTAACGAAAAGAAATGAGAGGAGAAGAGTGCATCTAAGATGGGCACGCGTGCAGCATTATAGGCAAGCAGGGCGCTGAAGTCGACAGCTGCACCCTTTACTCGGTCCTCGTGACCGCAGGAGCAACAGAGACATGAATCTGCTAGCGACAGAGGCACTAAGAAAGGAAGGAGAGACAGTTATTCACGCTCCATGATCTGCAGGAAGCCGTCGATGAACGCGTCCATCAGCGCCTGCCACGCTTCCTTCTCACTCCCCAGCGGTGCCAAATATGTCTTCTCCGTCGGGCACGTTATCATGTAGCGCAACGAAGAGTCGGCTGCCACGGGCTTTGGGAGTTGCCGCGAGCAGCCACTCTTGGCATCCGTTGCAGCGCCGCCGATCTGAGGCGTCCACGGCGACGAAGCGGATGGCGCGGCGTGCGACGTCAGTAAAAAGGCGCTTTGAGGAGCTGCACGCAGCCCTGTGCCAAATATTCGCGGATCGGGTGCGCACCGACCAGTAGCGTTGAACTCACTTTGCTCAGGTGAAGACGGAAGCGGTGATCCTCCCGACCTTGCGCAGCCTTCAGCGTGATTGCTCGCATAGGTATCATCGGTGCTGAGGAAGTTCTCCATCGCCCACACGCCACCGTGTTCACTGCACAATCGATGCCAAGAAGCCGAAGTGCCCTCACGACTAAGCAACTCCTCTTTAGCCGGTTTGGACTCCCCCTCAACCGTCGCCGGAAGGAACGCACCTCTTGAATCATGTGAACCTGCGGCAGAAATGCCTGCTAGCGCGCTGTCGCTGGGTACCGGTGCAACGCACGCAGCGTCATCATGCGTAGGTGGCGCAATCAGAGGTGAGTCGGACCTCGAGCAACACCGTTCAGTCGTTTCTGAGCTAAGTGCAGCTCCCAGCGGCAAAGAATGCCTATCACACGACGGCCTTAAAGCGAAAGATGCTCGACTATCTTCAAAGTAGCGGTCAGCCCACCTTTGGAACACGTCCGGCGGAGGGCACTCGCCTGAAAGCAGGAAACGCTGATCCTCTTCCTCGTAATGGAGTTCGCGTATACAAGCGATCAGCTCGCCTGCAAGTACCTCGCCAGATGGCGAAGGTGGCAGGGCCCACGGAGGCACGGTAGTCTTCTGCTTTACATCCACTGGCCGCATACAAGACCTGGGTTGCCTGGGCACCGCTTCGTCGCAGCGGTAGTCGGTGAGATCCTTCTTCGCTTGCGCTTCCTCCGTCGTGTAGTCGAATGCCTCATCGCTCCCCCAAGAGTTAGACTTCTCTGCGGCGTACCAAGGAACCTCCTCGAAACCGACGGGTGCGTGTTGGTCGTAAGGCGCACTGCCCTCACTGCAGTTGTCATAGAGGCGATGCAGCGAGGCGGGTAGTGCAGAGCCCCTCGGCCGTTTCTCGCGGTTGTCCTCATGAGGAGCGTTCGTTTCCACAAATGTGCCCGCACATAGCAGTGAACGCGGACTCGAGGAAGGTATTCGCCGCAGCTCCTTCCCGAATGGTGGCGTAGCAACGAGGTGGAAGACCCCATCGGGGGGCGGAGAGGGAGAACGCTCAGTTGAACGTGCATGCACAAGATCGTTGTCACTCGCGCCTGCACAGACAGCCCCATGCGCGGAGGTAACTAGAAGGCGATGATGGTCCTGGTGTGACTTGACCCACCTATAGGCAGCGCGCTCCTCGCACACAATATGGTGGCGCTGCACACTAGCATCTAGTAGAAGCCACTCGCGTGCAGCAGCCTCCTCCCGCTGAATAAGGTGGCAGCGCTGCGCGGCGAGAAATAATTGCTGTTGCTGCACTTCCGCCGCGCAGAAGCAAGGTGAGAAGCGATCAAAGCACCCGTCATCTTGTGCGCTACTGTACGTCAGCCTCGCACAGACCGACGACGGGGATGCCTGACGCGAGGGCAGCGATGGCACAGCACCAGCAAGGCCCAACGGGCTTGTCTGCGAAAGGTTGTGTGATAGAGACGATACGACCGAGGCGGACGACCGGCCCTCATCATGGGCGATATCAGTACCTTGGACACGCTCCGCTACGACCCCAGTTATGCCAGCGTGGACAGGGTCTGTGGAGACGCAGCCGAGGAGGCCATAAGGGGTCACCTGCAGTGAGGCCAGGAGGTGGTCCACCGACTCCTTTTTCGGAAAACCGCTACGTGGCGAGACAGCAGTCATTACGACTGTGTTTGTCGATGGAAGCGGCACATCACACGGCAACGTCCGCTCCCGGACTTGCGATGATGCAATCAATGCGTGTCTGAGTGGTGATGTCTCCCGTCGTACTGCAGCGGAGAGACGGTGGCAAGGCTCGACAAGAATTGCAGCCTCGGCGTGCGCCTTGGTTGACGGCACTACGAATGCTGGCTCTTTCCTCCTCAAGACGGCCAAGGCGTTTGCTTCATCACGCCGTATGACGGCTTGAAAGACGTACTCGCGTTCCATGTGCTGTGAGCTCCGTGGTCGTACACAACGGCGGGTGCCCATAGAGATCGCCTCATGTTCAGCTCTATCACGGAGCGCGCAGCATTGCCCTCTCTGCCTCACTGGCTGTCGCTGCTGCTGCAGCTCCTCTGCAGTCGTTGAGGGGCAGTCAACCCTCTGACAGCCGAAGCGTTGCGTATTGAGTAGAGAAGCACAGGAGGCAGGTGCACGAGAAGAAGGCACAGCAGAGGTACAGTCTGACGCGACATCACTCACCCGATTATGCGCATCACCACCTCTCATGCGAAGAGAACTCGATGCCACCGGAGTACCTCTGCCCATGACGTTCATGGGTGGTGCTCCCACTCTTGCTGCTGCCACAGCGCCAGAAGCGCCCTTATGTTGATGCGATTCCCAAGTTGTCACAGCGACTGAACGGCATAGCGACGAACATGACGGCAAGCTTGCCTCACCAGCGCCGCAAGCACCCATGTGAGTTACTGAGGCGTGCGTGTACATCTCAGTCCGGTTTGAGCCGCTTAGGCAAGAGAAAGATGCCTCTGCTGATCGACTTTCGTGAATGCGGGGGCGATGGCTATGTGTTCCGTGGCGAGCACTCTCGCGAGACCGGCTACCAGAATTCAGTGGCTGCCTCGCCGCTGTGGTGGCTTCTAAATCGTACTCAGTTCTGGCTGACGCCGGAACGAGAAAAGGCTCCGCCAGGTGAGAGGAGCGATGGTGTGCTGATGAGGGCGCCCCAGGTGGCAATGACGGCGGCATCGATAGCGAAGGAGCTGCAGAGTCGCAGCATGTAGAGGAGTCAGCTGGCGCAGTCCGTGGAGATGAGTACTGGTCAGCCAACGCAAGTCGCCGCGTCGGCAACAGCGAAGAGGGTGACGTCGCTGCTGTCGGTGCAAAAAGAAACGCGGTAGTGCGGGTGTATGTCACCACACGCGGAAAACATCTTCCGCAGCCACTGTTGTCGTCATCAAGGCGGTTGTGATGACTAAAAGCAGCAAAACGCCCACGAGTGATGGCGGCGGTGGAGAAAGTGGCCATGATTCCCAGCGGAAAGGTATCCAGCCAGGAGTGCCTGCACTCCAGCTCCGTGAGGAGGTCGTGTTGAGTGACGGTAGCGAGCCTGTCTGCCTGCGTTTGATGATGAAAAGGGCAGTGGGAGCAGCACCCTCGTCTTCCGCTTATGTGAAACGCACACTGCGCAGCCCGGTGTGCACAACAGCGTCGGTGTGGTGGTTGAAGATGGGGAGGAAATCGCCCAGACATAAAAAGTCACATAGAGCACGTGGAGGAAAGAAGCAGCCAAATAGAAAAGACCCACGCACAAGGGGGACGTCTGTATGTCGACAAGGGAAGCTTGGAGGAGGAGGAGGAGGAGGAGGAGGAGGAGGAGGGGGGGGCAGTGTATGTGAAGCACGAGAAAGGGTAACGCCGGTGTGAAAGGGTGCGTACTGGTCAACATCGAGGCAATTCCTGACCGGTGCCATGCTTCCTCAGTGTGCAAAGCTTGAGAGAGCATACGCAGCAGCACACCCCTGTCTGTCTACTGCGGTAGCCATTTTCCCCAAGATGGTGGACAACAAAGTTGCAAAGAAGCGGCAGCAACCAGAGGCCATGCACACGCACGCGTAGCCCGTCATTGCCCCTCTTCACGTGTGGCGTGCCTGGTGACGAACAGGCCTCACCACCTCGTCGCAACCCAACGTGACACATGCCCGTTTTCACCGGAGCCCTTCTACCTTGTCGGCACCGCTTCTTGATCTTCTTGCAAAGGCTCTTGTGAAAGACGAACAGCAAGTCCCCATTCGCTTGGAGGTCCGTGGCTGGGAGAGGGAGGAGAGGCACATCCTTTTCTTTGCGCGCTTTGCCTCTAGGTGTGCACGTTGCTGCCGATGTTTCGGTCCTGTTCGATTATGGATGCGGTAGAAGGGGCGATAAATATATAGACACACACACACACACATATATATAAATATCCGTATCTTGCGGTTACACCACAGTGAAACAGAGGCCCGTATTGATGTCGTCGGAGTGTGAGGAGGAGAGAGAACGAGGGCTGTGAGACAGCAGAGGCCTCCTGGGGTCCATCACGTGCCCGTAAGCAGAGACACACAAAATGTATGTCGATGGGCAAAAACATGGACGGGGGAAAGAAGCAGAGAGGCGGCTGTAGGTGGTCGGTGCCTCTCGCGGCCCCATCCACCTGTTCTCGGAAGTCCACACGCTCAGAAAGTGAGGCAGACGTGAATGCAAGGGAGCAAAGTAAAACGAAGGTGACCAAAAAAAAGAAAAAAGGAAAGCGAGCGCACACCACACAGGAAATTGACCCATAAAACGAGCGTTGCCAATGAGAATGCCCCCCCCCCTCCAGAGGTCATCATGGTGCTTATCCAGCCGGTATTGGGCAACAGAACGCAGTGAGAAAATGTACTCCACGAGCATAAAGAAGGAACATAACACAACTATAGCCCCCATGATGCGCAGAAACCAGAGACAGAGAAACAAGAGCAGTATAGCAACGCCCTCGTCTCTCTCTGTGGGTATGCGTGCGGGGCGCTCAACCTGCGGCCCTCCCTCCTCCTGAACCCTTTCTGTGTAAGTGTGTGGGTGGGTGGTGGGTGGGTGGGTGGGTGGGTGGGTGGGTGGGTGTGGGTGTGGGTGGGGGTGGGGGTGGGGGTGGGTGGGGGTGTGCCACACCCTCTGCCGCTTGGAGATTTTTTGTTTTGCGCAAACGACGCGCTTCGGCATCGTGGAAGTTTTCTGCTGCGTTTACGGCATTCGAAAGCGCATAATAAAATATTTAGAAAGGGGGAAAAGGCAAGACGCAACGTCATCGTCGAGCACACAGAGAACGAGAGACCATCACGATAGCGGACGGCATCACAGCTGAAAGTTGACGCAGCGCGCAGACAACACAAAAGAAAAGGGAAGAGAGGAAGGGCGGTTGTTGTTGTTGTTGTTTTCGTGTAACTTCCTTCTCGGTACTTGGCGAACGCTTCTAAGAGAGGCAAATTCCATGGTGGGGGCAGCAGACCATTGGCCATATACGAGACGAGCAACGCCTGCGCACACATCGAGACAGGGGAAAGAGGGCCCTAGACGAAGAAAAAGCAGGAGAGGCGAGAAAACAGGCGCACGCAACGTTAGAGACTACAGAGGGAGTACAAGTACAGACATGGGTGAGTGTCTCGGAGTATATAAGTGTGTGCATGAGACACACAAAAAGGCTACGGTTTGTTGTTGTTGTAAATCGTCGTGTAACGCTGCATTCAGCGCCGTGGCAGCCCAGATCGACCCTCCGGCAGTACGAGCTGTGGTAAGAGAGCCGGTCCGCGTGGTGAGGTGACCGGCAGCATCCAAGGAGAGGTAGAGGAGACAATAAACATGCAAAAAATTTTAAAGGGTAGCAGTGTCCGCGAAAGAAGAAAGAATCACCAGGGAACTCTCACAAGGGCATAACAAATAAGGATGGCAGCAGAGAACAAATATCAGGTAGAGTGTGGAAAATGGAGGGAGGAGAAGGGAGACGGCAAAACACCAAAGACGATACAAAGAAAAATAAAAAAACGGAGCACCGCAACGCAGAGATATATATATATGTATATATGTATATATATATATATATATATGTATATGTATATATATATGTATATATATATGTATGTATGTATGTATATGTATATATATACATATATATATATATGTATATATGTATGTATCCCATAGGGGCAACACGGGAATATGCATGTATGTATGTATATGTATATATATATATATATATATGTATATATGTATGTATCCCATAGGGGCAACACGGGAACGCATGGATGTGCAGAAGCGGAATCACGAAAAGAGGCGCATAGAATTTAAAAAAAAAAAAAACGAAAAGAACGGAAGAATACATTTGAAAAGATCAAAGAGATCGTGCGTGTGGGCAGAAAACCGCAATGAAGCGGGAACAGTTCAACGACGTCAATGCAAAGCGTAAAAAAAAAAAAAAAATGTGTGAGTGAGAGAGAGAGAAGCACAGAAAGGAGGAGAGCCAATATAAAAACAAAAAAGACGAAAGCAAGAATGATCCCGCCACGTCGACGTTTGTGTAGCAGATGCATATCTCTCTCTCTATATATATACATATATATACACACATATATATATATATATTTCGGCGACGGCAAGATATGAGTAAGAGGAACAGCGCGGGCTTCGTTCGGCATCCAGCTTGGTGCGCACGTGCGTTTTCTCCAATCGCATCATCCGCCACCTAGTACCTAGACTCTAGCATGCCCGCACACGCGCACACAGGCATGTGTACAAGAGAAACCACATTATCGGCACGGGAAACATAAAACTGGGCCTCTACCTCATTTTCTTGCCGTTACCCTGTGCGTTTTCCCGTCTTTCGAGCAGGGGATCGAAAGGGGGAGAAGATGGTGAAGATCGTTAGCGCACCAAGAGGCTCTCCCTTTCCATCGAAATATCGTCACCCGCCGCAACGCAACTCTGTGTGCGCACACGCATGTTTCGCTCACGTGTTTTGCAAGATATGAGAGTGAGACACAGAAGGAGGGGGAAGGGCGTGACCTGCACAACAGTATATCGAAAAAAGCCTTCGCTGCCGTTGTGTTGTGCTGCCCTTTGAAAACCCTGCAAGAGCCAAGCACAAACTAAGATAGCGAATCATCTTCGGTGTACAACCGCATGAAGACGGAGAAAGATGCCCTACACACAGAGGCACACACACACACACATGAGCGAGGCCGTCAGAGGCGAATGGCTGGCGGAAGTGCAAATAGAGAAAAGAAGGGGGACCGAAGAACATCAAAAAAAGACCGCTTCCGCATGTTCGCATCTGCAACCCTTTTCGCTGCTCTGCTCGCGTGTGGCCGATGCACCGTTAACCGTCGTTGCGTGTATTTCTCTGAACAGCGCCGCAACCTCGAAAAAAAAAACATGTGCGTAACGCACGAGCCAATAAACGCGAAGAAGAAAAGACGGGGATTCGTGGAAGATGGCGAGGGAGCCGTGTGGAGGAAACAAAAAAAAAAAGGACATCCCATGGAGACCGAGCCCACAAGTCAGGATAGGCGTGTGCGGGGCGTTCCGTTCCCGCTTTGTTTCATGATTGGTGGGTGCCTGTTTGCGCGCCGTACGCGAACACGGAAACGCTCAAGACGGCGGGCAGACCGACAACAATAAAATGGCTCACAATGGACGGTGGGCATCGAGGAGCTCTCGCGTCTGAGGGGCGGTGGTGACTCGCTGGAGCGCATGGGAGAGCGCATGTTTGATTCCTTCCCCCCCCACTCTCTCTCATCTGTTTTCTCGACCACTCCCGCTTGAACGGCCTGCAACCACCCTACCTCTGCCTCAGCAAAGATGGGAAGGCCGGGGTGGTGCCAGAAGATGACGCGGCCGCAAACACAGACCAGTATGCTTATCGACTTCGTCGAAGGCCCTTCTGAGCGAAGGTACCACACTGCAAGAAAAAAAAAAAAAGGAAGACATGGGAATTGTGACTAGGCAATCAAGAGGTGCGGGCACACTACAACCGACCACGATCCTCTGCGGTGGCACAGCAACGGTGGAAATTTAACTCACCGGAGCGTGGTGAGCTTCTGATGATGGAGCAAGAATAGCATCCAGCGTGCGAGGTGTCTGGGTTTCTGCAGAAGACGGGAAGAGCTGTGGATGTCAGCCTCGAGAAACAGTGAAATACCAAGAGGCACCAGTGCTGACCATTCGCTGCATGCAGAACAGGAGTGTAGTGCAGGATCGAGCGTGGAGGCATACGTGGGGTAATGCAAGCAACGCATGTCAGCGTTCTACAGGTCAACGGATCGCGATCACCCGTTCCTCGGCCACGCCCTCAATTCTACAGAAAGAAGAGCGGCAGAAACAAGAGACGCCTCTGGCATATGGAAAGACACGGTCAGGCGAAGAAAAAGAAAGGAGTTCAATGCGAACCACACGGTGGAGACGTTCCGACGCTCATTTCTATGACGAGCACCCCGAAGCACCCCACAGCACGCACGCACGAGAGCGCATCTTCAAGCAGAGGAGCGAAATATAAAATCGAAGGCAAACAAAAGCAGCAGCGTGATGGTAACACGAAAGCGCAGGCAAGGAGGCGGAGCCACACAAGTGTACTGTGTTGTACAGACAAGCATGCGCGTCTTCACTTCCCTTTTTTCTTTGTTGTTTTATTCTTTCACCGCAGCGGGCGAAAGAAAGACGATGGTCCCGGAGGCGTACACGTAGTATGAGCTTCAGCTGTGAAAAACAGCAATCAGCAAGAGGAGCATAGAAGCACTGAAGCAGAAGAAAAAGGTGGGAAGGCGGGGGCGTACACAACAATTACTGGTCAGGGAGAGCGTACACCTTGAGAAAAAAAAAAGCAGGGAGCATGCAAGCACGCATATCTACATGAACACACACACACACACAACAATGGCATATGCCTAAAAAAATCCGCGTGCGACGATGGGGTGGTGCACCGGTCCAAGACAAGCAAGGCAAGGGGTGAGGGTACGCGACGGGGAGAACAAATTTCACGCGGCGGAGGCAGAAAACGCTCAACAGAAAACAGAGAGGAAGAATCGACAGAAAAATAATAAACATACAAGAGAAGACAAAAAAAAAATCGCGAGAGCGAGAGCGAGAAGCGCTCCAACGCAACGAGCGCACACGCGTGAGGAGGGGGGAGGCACAGGGCGGAAAATGAGTCCACCGCAGCCCTGACGACGTGCCATCTTCCAGAACCCTTCCCCCCCCCATCCACCCTTATGTTTCTACCATCTTTCTTTTGAACTGAACAGCCACACAGAAAAACAAAACGTTCCTCTCTCCGGGAGAAGAAGCGTGCATCACACACACACACATATATATATCAAGGGCAGCGCGTCATCACCGAGTCCCAGAGCACAATAAAAAGGGACATCAAAGCATTTTGTACGAGCTCGGGCGCCTGTTCACCCTTCAACGTAGGGACTCCATCTGCTGCGGCGCCTCCGATGGGAACAAAAGTCCACTTCGGTTCGATAGGATGCAAGGCAAGCGCGCATCTGTGGATATCCTCCACACCTTCACCTTCACTCGTAATCCGTCGCGCAACGGCGATGCGGCAATGCGCGGGTCATCCTCTGTAGGGCGTATGAGAATACCGATGTGATCCTGCAGCGGGTTCATAGCCCCGAAAACAGCGCTCTCGCCTTCACCAACACCCACCTCACCTCGCACACGCAAGCACACACTGCAGTTGTCGCATGTTCCTTTCCCTACTGCAAGGCTGTCGACAGGGCACACTTCGAGAAGGAAAAGATATCCGTTTTTGTCCGTGAATGTACGCTGTAGCTGCTGCTGTACGGGCACAGCGCCAGTTTCGGTCGGGTAGACGCTGCGGGCAGTATGATGAACGTTATGCGGCCGGTTCCACAGAACCTCCGCCGCTGCGACTGCCGGCAAATGGCGACGCCTTACGACAGCCGGGGAGCGAAAACCTCCTCGTTGAGAAACAGACGTTGCGGTCGCCGTCGCCACAGAGTTAGAGCGCATCGCTGGAGATGTAAAGGGGCTGCTCAGTTGCAGCCATGTGAAGGAGTCCGCTGCAGCATGCGGAGAAGCCGATCGAGGATGGCCAGCAGGCGAAGATGCACCCGGTGAGGCCGTGCTTGCTAGCTCCACTGCACCTCCGGTGCCAACAATGACCTGGGTGGTGCCAGGGAGCACCGCCAACACGTTGACGGGGTAGCCGAGAGTGCAGGAGGACACGGTCGTCTGTGTCGCAACACGGAACACACGAATGTCGGTCTTGATGTGCGGTGCAGATAAACGCCGGCTCTGACCTTCTGCCACCTCCGCGGGATCTTGCCACGCCGTGGCAAACACGAGACTTGGGGTTGGCGTGTGGCGACGGCAAGCGCTGCCCAGAGTCCTGAACTTCGATGAAGCGTTCCCGAAGCCAATCTCGTCATCGCTTGTGAGAGGAACAAGAGAAAAGCCTTCCGAGTCGTCTTCGTCAGTATCCGAGAAGGAAGCATGCTTCTCTACCGGCGACCGAGCATGAATCGACTGCATCAGCGACTCGTAGTCACAGAACATCCACGCGAAGCAGCGTATGGGCTGTGCTGCGCCGCTCACGACAACCATCGGGGTAGCGCTGTCGCCGTGTTCATGCATGAGGTTGACGTTGCCGCTGCTGCCCTCGCGAGACAGGGTTCCTGCCGATGTGACCATAAAAGGGGTGTGGAAAGGCAGCGGTGACGACGATGATGACGGTGACGATGTGTCCCATATGCGAAGCAGTTGGGCTGTGAGGTAGACCAGCAGTCGTGTCTGCGTGCCCACAGCAAGGTAGCTGTGGCTGCGTGTCACTTCGAGATGATATACAGGCTCCCCGACGTTCACAACGTAGTGAAACTTCTGCGCCGGCGTGGAGACCGCAAGCGTCGACTGAGAGGACATCGGTGACCTCCTCGGGGAAGCGCCGACGAGTGGATGAGGTCGTCCAAAGTAATGCACAGGCATGCAAGGGTTCAGTCTGGCTGGAAAAGGTGCCATAGCAGGATCTGGGTATGGGATCGGCTCACCATGGGGTTCTGCCTCCCTGACGTCCTTTGACTCCGCCGTTGTGGACGCAGGTGGTGAGAGCAAGGCAGTGTCGGCGGAGACAGCGTATAGAAAGTTTGTATGGCGCAGGTCGTAGCGGGCTACGTGGCCGGACTGATCGCCAATGTACAGCCAATGATCCATCAAGCGAACGACGGAGATGGTGCTGTCTTGCATAGTAGGCGATCGGTGCGTCGTACCAAGATGTGTCTTCGCCTCTGAGCCGCTATGGTTGCAGCCAACGCGATCTGCACGTCGCAGGATACCTTGCTGCGTTAGTCGTACGGTATGCGTGCTGTGCGCGTGCCCTGGCGCCATGTCAAGAGTCACTGGCGTGGCATCAGGGGCTGTCGGCGGGCACTTGCTGTACCCGTACACAAAGACATCACCTGCCGCCGACCCGATGGCAGCGTAGACGACCACAGGTGGCGACGCCTCGGGGGTACCGGCTGAGATTGAGACGGCCTCCCACTGTGCGAGTGACAGCCGCTCCGTTGTGGCCACTGACGTCACCTCCAGCCCACGGCTAGGCGGCATCCACTCAGGTGAAGCCCGCTCAGGTGGAAACAGTCGGAATGGGTGCGTCGTGCCCATGCACCACACCTCTGTGGGCTGTGCCACCACCATGCCGAAACAGCCCCAATACAGCGGACGGTGTCGCGTATCTGTTGATACCTCTCCGGCTGTCAACGCGCGAATGAACTGAAACGTGTCACGACTGCGACGCTGAGGCTGTTGCGGCTGGCTGCGCGTGCGTGAGTTCCGAGCGCCTGTGCCGTCGCGATGACGGCGACTCCCACGGCAATGATGCACTGTCGAAAGCGTCGTGGATCGTATCGCTTCCGCGGGCGATACAGCACGTCCACGGATAGTCGAGGTCATGAGGGCATCACCTGGCACAGCCGCAGACCGGCCTGTGGTGGACGCGCTGCGGATCGAGTTATCAGTGTGGCACACAGGTGTGAGCAGGCACTGTGGCGTCATGAGCTGACGGGGCGTGGCCAAAGAGGAAAAAACTGAACGAGCGGTGCTACGGCCATGCACGGCGTGAGACCGCACTGAAGCAGCACCGTTAGTCGTTCGCGTCCGTCCGGGCCTCGACGACGATGGCCATGCTAGAGTCGGGGAGCCCACTGGAGATGAAGCCACCGGGGTGGCGCAGCTCGCCTCAACAGCATGTCCGACAGGTGTGCTGAGCAACGGCGCATAGGCCTTTTCCCCCCTCTCGTCTTCGGTATCATCATCGCTCATGTGGCGAAGGATGGGGTGCGTCAGCGAGTGACGCGCGGAAAATGACGGCAGAGGCGTGTCACAGCTCGGGTGCTGCGCGGTGCTGCTGGGCAGCCGTAGTGGCGTGGCGACGCTGCCGAGGTGGCCTGGCTCCCTTGTTTCCGATGAAGCGCCTGAAGAGTGGCGCGGGGTGAAGAATGATGCATCGGCAGTACCTATGGTCGCAACAGGATCACCGTGCACCGACCACAGCGTGTTCGGGCAAGTCGAGGTTGCCGGGACATCTGCTTCGGCCCTGGTGTACTGTGCTCGCTGCACTGCACGCAGAAATCCCACCTCGTCACCTTCTTCGGCAGCCGAAAAGCCAAGAATGACGGTGCCACAAGCCTCATCAGCCTCGAGCCTCGACTTTTCCTCATCGCGTGTCGACGGAAGGTGCAGTGACGCCTGTGGTGACTGCGACCACACTGAAGGTGCCCGCTGAAAGTACGCAAACGGCGCCCCGGTGCTCGGAAGATGCGCTTCGCTATACGAGGTGCTCTGGTGCGGAGCAGCATCGTCCACGTGGGAAACATTCTGTGGTGTCCTCTTCGTTGGCTGCCAGAGATATCCATTGGTTGTGGCGCCATCACTCCCGCGATCGTTCACAGACTGCACGACTACAGATCGCACCCCCTCACCCATCAGCTCGGTAGAGCCACCCTCTGTCACTACGGAGCTATGCACAACGGAAGCTGCAGATTGTAGCCCTTTTGGGGTAGCACTGTGCGACGCAGCGGCGTGGTCTGAGAAACCAGTGTGTCCCTGTGTCGCTGCCGCCATGGCGCCTGCATCCGGAGTTTCTCGCCGGCTTGCCCGATTCACTCGAGTGGGAGTGCGCATAGGAAACGACAACACGCTCGACAGACGGCCCACCTCTGATTCGCTCAGAAGTGCATTGGTGAGGAAGCGCTGGTAGCGATCGTGGTCGTAGGATGTACTGTGATGGTGCGGTGTATGCTGCTGGGGCAATCGACCGAGAGATGGGCGGTGGACCGGCGTGAGCTGCTGCGAGAGGGTCGCTGTTGTTGTCGAGGATCCCGCGGCAGTAGACCGGGATGCGGGTGTAGCCAGCGTGTCGCGCGGACACATGGATGGCGAAACCATCTGACCACCGTGTTGAGAGGGTGAGTGCGTGAAGGAAGAAGCGACGTGGAGTGCCGAGAAAGCCCGCTTGTTGGCTATTCCAACGTAGCGAGTATCGGCGCCATCGTGCGACTCAAAAATATCCTCAATTCCGATTGCAGCTCCTCCATGCTCTTCATCCCCGTCGGTCACGGGAAGTGCAGCTCTGCACGGCATCAAGACCTGATCCTCAGCAACTTGGGTGACCCGAAACAACCATAAGCCCTTTTATGATTGTTGGATTTCGAAAGCGATAGTGCGGAAGAGCGCGTAGAGTCGGCTTAACACAGGCGTAGAAAAAAAGAGAACGGGGGTATCAACGGCGGCTGCGAGTCCAGAAGACCTCAGCAGGGCACGGCATGCACACGTTCGCAAATGAAGGAAGAAAAGGCACGGAAGCACAGAAGGAAAAACAAGCCGGCCGGCAGTGAGAGAAGAGCAAAATGAGTCCCACGCTGAGAATGTCAGCAGTCAGCCAACTCAACGACAAGGCAAGAGCCACCCAAATAACGACAAAAAACTCTATAGGAGGAGATGCGGATTCGGTGCAGTGTGGTAACCTTAGCGCTTGCACGGCTGTCCCTCTTGCCCTCATATATATATATATATATTAGGTAGTTTGACAGCAGAGGGCGGTGTAGCAGTGGCACCGGTAGCCTGTGTGGCGGTGTGTGTGTGTGTACGAAGAGAAGCGACTCTATGTGGACAACAACAGACGAAGGAACGAGGAAGGAGGGCACAATGTGGCATGGAAAGGCAACAGTTCAGTGTTGCTGGAAGGGGAGAGAGAGCACTAGCCTGCCGAGTCCCGATCCAGTGGTAGGTGTGAATAAGTGGGTGGATGAGTGGGTGGAGAAGAAAAAAGAGTGCCGTTTCGTGTCAGTGCTCTCAGTCCACACCCGCTGACGACTGAGTTGGCCCCTATCGAACGGTAGACAAATTCGGCAGCCAAATGAGTACTGTGAGCGCACAAACAAAAACGGCGATGGCGTAAGATGAAAGACGTGGGAGAGTATGTACACGAACGCCAGTGCAGCTTCCCAAGTGCGTGATAGCAGCCGTAAAGTTGGGTTGTGTTAGCCACCCACTGAACGAAGTCCAGTGTCGCAGAGCCAAAGGAGAGGGAGGTGTGGAAGGGGAGTGGAGCAGAAGAAATATTAGTTGACGTTCTTTCCTACGTGGCACAGGTATGCGAGGCGATGATATGCGTGGAAGACGAGCGAGACACATCCGCTACATCGCCTGTTCCGAGAAACAGGAATCTCGGTACGAGTGAATGGGAGGAGAGAAACTTCGTGCACGAAGCCTTCGTTTCAGTCCGCAGATCAGAAGCCGCATACCCACATGCCGTACATATATATACATATATGTATGTCTGTCTGTATATCGAGTGCGAGAGAGAGAGATGCATCTACACATAGATGTGTATATGTGTCTATGTATACATGGAGCATCGCGTGGCGA
Source organism: Leishmania tarentolae (assembly GCA_033953505.1). NCBI lineage: Eukaryota > Euglenozoa > Kinetoplastea > Trypanosomatida > Trypanosomatidae > Leishmania > Leishmania tarentolae. Next base: position 878,605 of record CP119857.1, on the reverse strand, counting down.
TGTGTAGAATGTACCAACGCACTGCTCGCATGGCTGTGCGAAAGTTCTCTCCTTCCGTACCTCCAGTGGATTACAGGCGACGAAAAAAAAATAGAAAACTACGCGTTCAACGGCGACTTCACACGTCGGTCAGCACGCCCGACTCAGGGCATCGGGCGGGTTGTATCGCGAGGAGGGAAGCGTATCAGAAACGCACACTCCGCATGGGGACCCCTAGCTTTCAGAGCGATGGCGCCGCTTCCGAATGATGGCGAAGCTACGCTCGTACCCCTTACGCAACCCAGAAAGCACAGGCATGTTTGCCCGCGAGAGGATGTCTGCAAGATACGAAAGGGATAGCTTCGCGAAGGCACCCGAACACTTGGGTAGGTGCATGTGTTTGAGTCGCGATCGTCAACCAAAACCGCTACTGCCCAGTTACAATCCAACTGGACGGACTCATCCCTTCATCAAGCGGAGCATGAATCGGTGAGAACGTTAACTGTCGGCCGCGTCTGCTGTGTGATGACCAACCTGGCGTCGTCCACCGTCCATCCTGCGCAACATCGAAAAAATTCGTGTTGATGCAACGCCGATGGAGTCTCCAGCTGCACGCGATGCTCAAGTTCGACGCCACATCGCTTCAACTTTGCTGTGACCCTTCTAGTCGCTTTCAATGAAAAAAACTTGAAAACGCCGCTGATACTCGCTAAGCTGAAATCACCAGAGCTCACGCTGTGAGGCGCGGTTTTCCCAAAGAACGTCTCCCGTTGTGCCGCGCAGAATTGGTGCAGATTCATTGAGTTCGTTGCTCGAGGGTGTCTGAAGACCTTTGGCCCCAAAGCCACTGTCCGTATGTAGCAGTCAAAGCGGGTGCGCACGACGAAGTACGCTTGCTAGCACACGATCTCCTATGCGCTCATCGTGGCCCACAGCTGCACCGCACTCCACAGCATCGACTGAGGACGGCCGTGCATCGCTGCCTCTTCCCTCCCCGGAATATACACGTTGCCTATGTGTGCAACTACGGTTGTCTGTTAAGAGGCCGCCTACGGACCCGTGTAGGCGGGAACGGCCAAGGGTGGCCACTAGTGTCTGTGTGTGTGTGTGTGTGTGTGTGTGCCGCAAGGGGTGTGCAGACAGTCAGAGCAAGAAAGGGAGGAGGGAGCATTAACAAGTGTATAAGGGTGAAAGGCGCGCCTTTCCCCGTCAGCGCCACAGCAACCGAGCTCATGTCTACCGGAGACAGTCCAATGTTTCGGGGAGCGTTGTATTCCAGTGCCACACGAAGATGCACTCAGTCGCGTCCTCTCGCTCTCACTGATGTGCGACGCACTTCAAAGCGCTCGTGAAGCGAGTGCAGAGGTCTCGTGCGATGTAGAGGGAGGAAGAGAGACCGTTCGCACGCGCAGGGGCACGGAGACGTGCGCAAGGGGTGCAGGCCTTCAGAATGCGATGGCGACAACGCGCAGGTGCCGCCGCCCCTCCCCCCCCGTCCCTGCCGCGTTGTTGGTCGATGGTGACACTTTTTCTTTCCCATGTCCTTTTTCGTTTCACATCGTCGATGCCTTCCACGGGAGAGCAGGCGGCCGAGCCCGCTTTCTGGCTTCCTTTCCTTCAACCCCTCTGGGCGCCTCTTCTTCGTTGCCTCCTCTGCGCGTGGCATTGGAGGAGACGGGGGAGTGTCGGGCGGCACCCCTCCTTTTAGACGCACAGCAAGGAGAGGGTACAGGAAGCGAATAAAACAGAACCACACAAATGTAACACACAAACGTGCCCGGTGAGCCGACGCATGAGCAGACAACAGAGAGGGGAGCTTAGGCGGGAAGAGAGGGAGAAAAAAGAAGGAAAGGGGAGAAGTGGTGCACCGCTTCATTCCAGTGAAAACTAAAAAAAAAAAAAAAAGGAGGTATAAACATCCCGCTGATTCTCTGTTCTTCGTCAGTATTGTGGGTCGTTGCGTGCAACGGTGCATAAGCGACGGAGGCAACAATATCTATATATATACACAAAGGTAAGGGCCGCACAGGCGTCTCCTGCAGCGTCCCCCACCCCCTCCCTCTTCCCTTTGCGTCGAGGCGTTTCTGTACATCATTGTGAGCACCGAAAAATGGGACGCCGAGCCGACAGAAAAAGAGAGATGCAACATCCACTATCCAAAGAAACAAGAGAGAGCTTTCATGTGATTGCATAGACAGCTAGCCAATGGTAAGAGTTTTTTTACTGCTCTCGCTCACATGGAGTCGTGAACAAGGAGCAGCGCGGAGCAGGAGGAGGAGGGGGGGCGCACGGAAGGCGTCGTCTACACCGTGTCGCCGTCATGGATGTTGAGATTCCAGGCATTGAGTCCACCTCCGCTCATCTCTCGCCACCGCGACGAAGGCGGCAGTGGCATTAGCGAGTGCTTTGCCGGACACATCTGCTTCTGCAGCTTTGCCGAGTCGGCGGGTAGGGGCAGCATAGAAGGCATCTCGTCACCTGGGTGCTTGCTACTGAGGGGTACGAGACGATGCTGCAGAATGCGTGGGGCATCACTCGCCTTGTTTGGTGTTGTGCGCGTCAAAGTTTGGTTTCGCAGTGACACCTGCCGAAGCATTTTTGCCTGCTCCGCCCGTTCTGCCTCCACGGCAATTCGTGCGTTACGCCGCTCCTTCGCCCGCACCAGTGCTGCAGTAAGACGAGGACAGGATCCCGTAGCAGAAGATCCCGGCACCGTCACGGCAGCAGCAGAGGTAGAAAGCACAGGCTCGGGGAAGGGTGGCACACTGTCATGCCTTGCTTTAGCGGGCGTTGAGTCAGGCTCTGTTGAGGAACACGTCGCTAATGGTGCTGCAGCGCGGCTGCTGGAGCTGCCAGGAAGTGACGCGACTTCCACTGGGCTTTGGATACCTTGCCAGTCAGCAGAAAGCAATGGCATCGCACCGAGGACATGCAGTTCGGGGGGAGAGAGAGCGTAGCCCGGAAGAGGGCTCACCGAGGATGGCAACACGGATGTGGGGGTTACAGTCGAGCTCGCCATGATGTCTGGTGATGGAGAGTCGGAATGTGCACAGCCAGCGCTGTTTTTCATGGCCACAGTATCAGCAACAGACTTAGAAGCACCTTGGCGCTGCTGGAGCTGCACGGAGCGCACGCGCATCATTGCGGAGGCCTCGTCAGCTGGCTGGAACACGCAGGGTGGATTGTGAAAGTAGCGGTTCACAGATGCAGTGCCGTCACCATTGTACGCACCTACAGCCGCGTTAGCTACCGTCTCCGCAAGAGCGACGGCGTCGGAGTTTCCTGGCTGAGGAACAGCATGATGATATGATGTTGAGAGCGGAAGGGGTGCCGTCGTCGTGTAGTAGACGGGATCACTACGTGTGTGTCCGTGTCGGTGGCACGCTTGCCAGCCCTCCTGTATCACTGCCTCTTCGTCTGAGAGGGGAATCGCCATGGGCACAAGATAAATGGGGCGAAGTGCCGCGCTGGCTGCACCAGAGGTCACCTCGGACGACGCTTCTTCCGTCGTGTCATCCGCGGTGGATTGCGTTGGTGCTGGGAACAGAATTCGTGTCATGGGCAGCAGTGGTCGCTGCGTGTCCGCTTCTGCTCGAACGCCAGCGGTTTCGCCAGCGGCATTGGTGTCAGCCTTCAGCACCTTTCGACCAGCTTGATCGCCCACGTAGTAGTCACCGCTTTCATGGTCCTGGAAGAGATACACGGGTCCTGCACGCTGACCAAGCGGACGGCCCATCTGCACCCCCCGACAGTAATCCATAACCGCCACGAAGGGAGTGATACGATGTGTCATCGCGGGCCGATCTGATTCCTCTTTGCTGACCTCGCCACCTTTGTTTGCCGCTGTCCACAATGGGGCAAACGGCGCGGCGGAGATGGTAGACCCGTCAAGCATGAAATACGCTCCAGCCCCACCGACGCTGTTACCGTCTGCATCTCGCCCCTCTGCCCGACCGATCGGAACATACATCAGCTGTACACGAGAGTCGCCGGCAGCGATGTCTCTCTTGTGCTGCTGCTTCTGATCGTTCGCATCCAGGAGAATGTCATTCAAGTAGGGCGACCTCCACAGATGGCCCGCCAACTTCAATGGGTCATTGTCGCAGAGCAGCCCCTGGGATTCCTCGTCCATCACCCTCCGCGCCGTCTCTCCCGAGAGTGAGTCCTCAGAGTCCTTCAGCTGCCAGTGGCCACAGTGCAAGTCTAGCAGATGCTGAAGCTCGGTAATCCGCTGTGATGTCTGCATCAGCCGCTCCTGCGTTCGGGTGCCGAGCCGCTTCAAGGCAAAATCTCTCAGTAATTCTTCTGGTGAGCAGAAATGCAAGTGCGACGACTCCGACTTTGCATCGGTGGAACTGGTCGCAGTTTCTTTCGTGATCCCCTTCGCCACAGCAGTCTCCTCCGACACAGCAGAAGTGGCAGCGTCCTTCTCGCGGTGCTGCGGCAGCGCTGCTTGAGCCCGCAGGAGTCGCTTCTGGTCACAGGCACGGCGCATGCGCAGCCCCGCCAGCTCACCCAACAAGTCCTTGGCCGTTTGTCCGCCCGCCCCAGTGACGGGCGCCTTGAGCCACTCTTCTCGCAGTCGGCGATGCGCTGACAGGTACCTCAGCGCGCTGTCCCCGTTCACGCCCAAATCGCTGAAATAGTGGAAGGGAGCGCTCTCTTGATCCTTTAACAGCGATGGCGGAGAGTTTAGTGCGTGGTGGTCACCGCCATCGTGAGAACTCGAGTCCATGTTGCCGCGGAGCTTCCCCTGCACCCAACGTCGGTCACCTGGAGCGCTGTCCCCGGATGCAAAGAAACGCATCGCCCGAGTTGCGCGAATCGAAGAGGCCATCTCTTGCAGCTCTCGGAACATTTTTTGTGCGTATAAGGTGACCGGGTGCGAGCGCCAGTAGGGGATGCCCAGGTCCGCGCGGTAGTAGTTCACCTCCTCAGCAGCGTTCGTAGGAGCATGCGACGTGCTCTGCGTCATCGCTACCGTGCGGGCCTTTCCCAGCCGGCGGTTCGTGACAGCCATCATCGGCCCCTGCTCCTGCATCCTAAGTGCCATGTCTGGCCTCAGGCGCCACTGCTTGTTGCAAGAGAAGTGCGGCGCCGATGGTACCTGAGCGGACTCGGAGTGGCATAGCTGCGAGGCCGCCGTCGATGATGGCGACGGTTGCTCAGGTGGCGTTGCTTTTGACGTGCGAAGAGTGAAGAAGGACGCGATTGCCTCAGCCTCCGAAACGGGCAACTCCCCATTGGACAGGAGCTCCACCATGTTCCGAGCTTGCACGTCACGAGCCACCACCGACAACGTGTGCCGTGTCTGCTGCGCAAACTTGATGATGAAGTCTAGCAGTGCATTGTTGCGGCTCTGCACAGTCACAAGTGCGTCCTGAATGAGACTCACCTGGTCTGCGTGCTCGCGCTGCATAGTTATAACCGCCTCCCGCAGCTGGTCTAGCTCCATGTGAAACTCGTGCTTGATCGGCTCTAGGGCGAGGTGCAGCAGCCAGCGGAACCCTTTGTTCTCCGGCCTCTCGCTCCAAAGCGCCGCAGAAGAGGAGAGGTCGTCTGGATTTGAGGTGAGACTGTCGTAGAGGAAGCGCACCTTCGATTTCATGCGAGTGTGCACGCTGACTGAATGACGGCGATGCGTCGGGCTCCCACGATCGGAGTCATCGGCTGCGTCCTTGAAGCGTCGGTCCCAGGCACTATCCCCGCCGTTAAGGATGCGGAGGTACTCTTCGTAATCGAAGATCGCGTCAACGCTGTCGCGTTCTGTCGCACTCCATACATCCAACGATGTAGTCCTCTGCGTCATGGCACCGTGGGGTGACCTCTGTTTCCGCGCGCGAGCAAGAGTGTTTGACGGGATGTTGATGCGGATATTGAAGCATTTACGTTTCAGGTGTGCCGCCGTAGACGACTTCTTTGCATCTGGTAGAATTAGCGGCGCGGTATCGGCTGTGGCCGTCCCTGATGCGGCGGAGCTCGTTCGCCCTTGCACGTCAGCAAAACACCCTTCCTCGTCGAGGCTGATGTTCCTTGAGAACCGCCCAGAGAGAGATTCATTATCTGCTTCAGAGTCCTCGTCGGAGGTCCCGCTCGTCAGTGGTTGTGACCTGAGTGACGAGGTCGACAGCTGAGTGACCGACTCCCTCCGCTCCGCACATACGCCTGCATTGACGAGAAAGTGCTGCAGTTGTAAGTCCGCTGTGTGGACAGTCGGTGCAACGCTGCCAGCGACAAGGGGCGCGACAGTCATGGCATGCAGTCGTCGAGCGCGAGACTGTCGCTGAAGATCGTCGATGCGGCAGCGCAGCATCAGCACCTCCTTGAAGTAGCTATGAAGCATGTACTCGTGTGCCCTCTTGAGATTCGACAGCATTTCCCTCATCTCCACGACTCTTTTCTCAGCTTTGTCCGCAGCAGCCCTCACCTCAGCATTGTCCTGCTGCAGCGCCGCACAACGGCGCTCCAAGGCGCGCATGTCAGACGCCGGAAGTGCTGTCTTGAAGATGTCCTTCACAAGGTCATGAACGAGCTCCTGGCACACCTTCTCCGGAGCATCGACCTCGTCCACCGGTAAGGGGGATGCCATGTTCTCATGGTGCTTTCGCAGAAGACTGCCAAGAACGCGCTGAACGTCGGTGCGCACCTGCGGATGCACGCGATGCAGCACGAGTATCGATCGAATGTCGCGTGCTGCGCTCTCCACACACAAAGAAAAGGTGCCCATTGTGACAGTGGGCAAGGTTCTTCGAGGCAATAAAGCAACTGGTGGAGTGTGCGTTTGGCGTCGCAGATGCGTTATCGAATGCGTGGACGGGCCGCTAAAGAGGAGGAGCGAGCAGTAGGCTCGTCTACAACTCACCAAGAGCACGCAAGCAGTGATGATTCGTTTTTTTTTTCGATTCTTATTACGCGAGCAAGACCGAGTTCACTACAAACGGAGCGCCTGTGCTGCAGCCGGCCACTGTCATGCGAGAGGTGCGTCTGAGGAGATTGACGCTGAAAATTCTCTTTTCTCGTTATGCGTGTCTGCAGATAGGCGTACTCTGAGACGTGGTGCGCGAATGAGTGCGGAACAAGAAGGCCGGTGGACCTCTGCGCGGTGAGTGGCGGTCGTCGACTTGACGATCGAGTGCCCTTCGTTTACTTTCGTTCAGTTGATGCACCTCGAGAAACACTGTTAATCATGTAGAAGATGCGTGCAGTCGAGAGGTCGGGGCTACCGATACGTGCGTACACCTCAGCAGACGCCAAAGTGTGGTTGCATATGCACCGGAAAACGAAAGAAAAAAAAAAAGAAGGGTTGTACATCAGACAAGAAGTGAGAGTCAGAAAGTTAGAGCCAGCGAATGTGCGCCGTGATGACGAGAGACAAGAAGCGAGTGCTTGCCTCGTGTAACGATGTAAGGAACGGATACATAAAGCATCATGACAACGCAGCACATGCGGCACCATTCCACGTGCCCTATGCTGAGCATGGAAGGGCAAAAAGAAGCGAGAAGGCCTCACGGGCCCCAATCCCAGTGCATACGGGCATGCAAACACCAAGCCGCTTTGTTCCCCTCGCCCTATCAACACTCGCAGTGTGTTCAGACTTCTCGCCCGGCATGTACGAGGCTCATTCTCGTCTACATGTCTGCATTCGCAAGCGCAGATATACGCGCGTCATTGGAGACCCAGCGGCACAAGATGTCTAGTGTGCCTCATCGTGTAATGAGAGAGTCCGCGAGGGTGCAGCTCATGCATAGATATGTATATATCTTTGGGGGGAGTGGGGGAAGTATTAACCGCAGTCCTGTGCAGCGTTACTCCTCCTCGCCGTGAGACGTGAAGCGTACAGCAAACGCTTTCCACGCACAAGTAGAAAGCGGCAAAGCTCAACCTCTTTGATGCACACACGTGCGTGCACAAGCACAGACAAGGCCCAGTACAACGTTTCATCGCTTTGGGGCACTGGAGAGCAACGAGAAACTTGAGCGCCAGAGAAGATAAGAATGCACTAACCTTTCTGCCCCTCCCTCCCTCCCTTCGACACCTCGTGCCCGATACTCGGCTACACAACCGCATCTCACATCTTTGACAGTTGCGCGCTACGCCACATCTCCAAACCTTTTTCGAACGTTCCCTTCGTCATTCCACTGGGGCAGTAGAAAGATGTCACACCAATGCGAGACACGCTGTGTACATTATCGGTTTGGTTGTCGAAGAATAGCATCTGCGAGTACTCGGACACGCTCGGGTCGACCTTGTTCACCTTTTGAAGGATCAGCTCGTGCTGCTTTGCCTTGTTCGCCTTGTAGATCTCGATGCGGTCACCGAACAGGCTGTGCATGGGTACCGTCTTTCCGGCAGAATCGGTGAATTTAAATGAGCCCAGCAGCTCCCTTGCCCAGCTGGGAACGTCGCATGTAGAAGAGATGGCAAGGTATGTGTTTGCCCACGTCGGGCTCGACGCAAGGGTCTGCAAGACATCGCGAGACTCGCCGATGAGGCGCACCTCCGTGCCCGACTTGTCGATCATGATGCTGGGGTTCTGCTTGTGGGGCTTGAAGGGGGAGCCGCCCCACAGCTCGTACATCTCGGGGGTCCAGAGAGTGCCATCGAGATCGAAGACGATCACTCGCGGCACTAACGTGGAAGCGTCGCCATCGGACTTGACAGTGGAGCTGCTCATTCGTTATCGCTGCAGTAGTGCACGTGGTGCTTAGAGGGACAAGGACGCAAGTGGCTTTGATTAGGTAAGCGAATGCTGCTAGGGAGATAATAGTGATGTTGATGAATTTTCGTATAGGGGTGTGGAGGTCTTCTTCCGGTGAGGAGGGGCAGTGTTGAAAAGGTAAAGTAGCTATGAGGTCCACGAGTGCGGACGTGCGCAGCTCAGCATCGACATCGCAGGCACCCCCCTCCTCCCCCTCCCATGGAGCACGCTGGGGCATTGTGTACATTTGCTCTCAGCGTGTTTGCTGCTGCGGAGCGAATGGGGGTCTACATAGGTGACGCTTCTCCACTTGCGCAGCTCCCCTCTGGCTGTCCGGGTGCAGAGCACCACCCCACCCCCTACCGCATGCACAGTGGTGTAGAAAAAGTGATCAGTCGCTGGTGTCGTTTGTTCGGCCCCTCTCCAGGTGCTCGTGAAGCAGTGTGTCGGACTCTGTTGGGCTTTCCCATGAGGCTCCGCCCATGTCGTGTTCGCATCATGACACCCGAGCCCTTGCACAACCCCCTGCAGACGTCCGCTTCATCGTCAGAACGCCAGAGTGGAAGCAACCCTAGCCGGTCCTCAGTCGAAGGGAAAGCTGCTCTGTACGCGTCGTTCTGTAGCTCCAACCCCGCGAGCAGCTCCTCCGCAGGCTCGCTAAGCCGGCTCGTCACCTCCGCGGCAGCCGTGGGGTCACACCAGGGCCACAAAAAGCATAGAACCGGAGTACGCAATCCTGCAGCGCCGTCATGCGTGTGTCGGCACACGCGCAGCAGCATCCCTTCGGGAACCTCGCAACAGAATTCGACGTCGTGCAAAATGACATGCAAGGGCTCCCCTTGTTTCCGATCTGGAAGTACAGGGAAGGAGATCAAGTTGCAGTCGAGTGTCGATGGGCATGACTCATTCGCCAGTGTAATATAGCACTCCTCCAGCACCCCAAAGTGTTCCAGCAAGTCCAAGAGAGAAAAAGAGGATCCGCATCCGCACGGAAGCATCGCATGTGTCTCCGTTGACTGTACTCGTCCACAGACTCACGAGCCCAGAGAAACTAAAATAAGGAACGCTTTTACTCTGCGTCCTCCCTGACATGGTGAGCGGACAACAGGCCCGGGCACGCATCCACGACGCGCTCTTCGCCGTGCGAAGCGACGTAGCGCCAGCCATCATAGCCGAAGCACTAAAATCGACGACGTGCACTCAGTAATGGAGCAATACAAGACAAGTCTCTGTTGAAGTCCTGCTCTCGGAGGAGCACAGTAGTAGTGGGGGGTAGTTGTAGTGACCGCAAGCCTCACAGAGCCCGCAGCGTGGGCAAAGGGGAAAAAAAAGCCTATCGTATACGCCACAGCCGCGTGTAGGCGCTGTGGCGTACGGTACTTTGCTCTTTCACGTGCATTTGTCTGTCGCTCCCTACGGAAAATGAAGATCGGGGAGAGAGGAGATACAAGCGGTGTTAAGACGAGGAGAGGTGAGAGAATAGTGCAGAGGTGGCTGTCGTGCAAGCGTGTCCGTTTCATGTTTCGTCCCCGCACAGATTTTCGCACCACCCTACACATGCGCATGCACGTGTGTATACGAGGGTGCGCGTGGAAGAGAACGCTCGGGAGTGGCCCCCCGAAACAGTCCATAGTGTGGCAGTTAAGACGTTGGTAGAAGACCAGAGAAAGCGGAGACTCATTCTTCAATTGTAGCATGGAGACACACACTCCAACGAGCACACAAGCAATGAAAAGCAGAAGACAAACGCAGTAGGTGTGCCCTGGTCTACACCTCACACAGGGATAGGCACAACGTGATTGAGGAGAAGATGCGTCACTAAAGCAATAAATGTCACACGTACATGCCGATCCTGCGCGCGTCAGAGCTTGGGATGAGAACGATGTAAGTCAGGTTTGCTTGAATACAGCAACGGCACTACGGATCCCCCACCCCTACCCACTCCCTAGCTCCTAAGTGGTGCATCCTCGTAAGGGAGTTGTCTCTGTACCCTCCTCGCTGAGCAGTGCCTCTTCCAGGTCGCATTTTCGTCCCTGCGCTCTACTGTTCAGGTTCTTCGCCCCTCCTCTTCCTTGACCGCTGATGCTGCTGCACAGGGGGGGGGCATGCGTACGTGTACAGCTGAATGCGTGCTCCTCATGGTGTATCCTTCGTAAAATAAAAATAAAAAGATATGCCTTCCCGCCCGTGCTTTCTGCATCAGCATCAAAGCAGCTTGAAGTGCACGCCCACTAGCAGAACGACTGTAAGATACATTGATGTCTGCCCATATATGTGGCGCCCTCACTTCTTTTTCGTTTGTCAAGTCTGTCTCACAACCCGAAACGAGCCCACGTGCACCCGAAAATTTGACTCTCTTACCATCCTTGCCTAATCGATACCGCGCATCTGTGACATGTCTGAGCGGACACAGCCTGCACATCAGCAGGGCAAAACACAAACGCGAAAAAAAAAAGACACACACGTGTTTCGCAGCAAGCGAAGATGAGCGGTAGAGCAAAAGAAAAAGACAAAGAACTCAAGGGAGGAAAAAGGTTGCAGGCACACACACACACATGGGACGCATTTACATCCATATACATACATACATATATATATATATATATATACGTATACATATATATATATATATACATATATACATATATATATATATATGTATACACACACACACACAATATTCACACGCTCAACGAAGAATAGATGGCAAACAAAAAAAAAAGGTAAGGGGTAGGTAGAAGACAGGAGACAACGATAGTCAGAAGAGGAAAAATTGGCGTGCGTTGGATGCGGATGTGAGCGTGTGCGCCTTTCTGGTTCTTCGACGTGGATGTGTTTCACGTGAATGTGTAGCGGTAGACATGTGCACAAATAAAGATGACTTCACAACGTATCGTTTTTTAGGGCGCTTTCTCTTTCGTTCCCAGTTCATTTACTGCAGGCCATTCGTATCCTTTCTCGTGCCCGTCTCCTTTTTTTTTGGGGGGGGGGAAGCGCTGACCGATTTCTCCTCCGAGGCGCCTCTATTGCGAAGAGTGCAGGCCTCTGTGTAGGGTACACAAGTCGCACCGGCCCTTCCTTGAACAGACCCCTTCCTCCCTCCCTTAGCAACGGCACAACAGCACTGCCCAAGGAACTAATCATCGCCACCATGGCTACCACGCATGAAAAAAAAAAATTTTTGATGCCTTCTTTAAGGGAGACCTTGTCGGTGTTGCCTATGTTGTTTTGCGTGTGCGTGAGCGTTCCAAAAGGTGATCTTGTGCTGCTCCTGGATTCCCCACTCCACCCATGATACACCAAACGAAAGCGCACGTAAACGTCCGTCGCCTCACCCACATACGCACAGACACACGCACGCACACATACACAATACAACAAACAAGTGAGACCGAGAGGCAGTGCGGTAGAGAGAGAGATGCTTGTGTGGGGGGGAGGAGGGGAGGGGGGAGCATGCGGACTTGATATATATTCAGCATCAAAGATCAAAAGAAAAGAAGGGGAAGATTTCGGTGTGGGCCAAGAAGGCCAAGAAGGCCAATAAGAGGAGGTAGGTAGGGTAGGGCGGTGAGGTCTCGGCGACTCGCGGGAAGAACAAGTTTGGAGGCAAGCGCAACCAAAGAAAATGTAAACAAAAAAGGTATAAAAAAACGCAACGGCCGCCACACCGTCGCAGAATAATGAACAAATAAAATCCTTCGCATGTGTTCCCACGCACACGCACAGGAGTGAAGGTGTTGATGCGAGTGCCATGCCGGCGCATGAGAGGGAGACAACCAGCGAAGAAATAAAGCTAAAAAGAGGAAAGGAAGAAAGGGAGAATACCGTACATCACATACGCACATGCGTCCACAAAAGAACAGTCATGCCGCAACGAGCCACAACAGAAAACAGACACACGAAAAAAAAAAGGGAGGGGGCAGGTAGTAGCAGTGCTACGTTGAGATGCATACAGCAGACAAGGAAAGATAATGTTATCCGATACGCTCTTACCAAAGCATGGACGCTGCGCTTTGGGCAAGCGGTAACGAAGCCACAGCGAAGAAGCATGCATACGTCAAAGATGTACACGGTAAAGTTGGCACAAGATTCAAGACTCTACTTCACAGGCTCAGCTGCTTCTCTTTGTTTGTCTTCTCACTGTCGCTGTTTATACCTGAGCGCTCAACTGTCCTCATCCTTCCTCAAACCACCGTGTTCTCGGTCCCGTGCATCGCACGCTGACACCATACACGAGTGTGAAAACCAGGGAAAGCGACGTGAGAGTGACAAGTAAAAATAAAAATAAAAAAGACGGCCCGCTATCTATACTTTTTTCTTCTCTCTCTCTCCCTCTCGCTCACTATGGTCCTCTCCCTCGCTGAGAGATTCGCTTGCACTCTTATCGCTTGGAGGATAAGCTACGCATTCCTGGCCCGGTAAGCACCCACTCACTTGGCGCGCACACATCGCCGTGCACCCACGAAGGACCTAGAGAATCTCCCGACGGAGGTCAGAACGAGCATCGCACCAAAGACAAGAGAGAGTGACGTAAGGCATGCCAGGAACTCGCCACTGCCGCCTACCGCCACAGAAAGACTACGGCACACCCGATCCATCAGTACCCGCCAAGTGGTAAAACTATTCGCTGCCCTTCTCATACTTCCGAGGCGTTCGGCTGCGAGCCGTTGCGCCCACACACCTGGCAAAAGCGAATTTGTTGTAATTATCTTCACTCGTTCCAGCCCTGCGCGTCTACCTTCTCGTGAGTGCTTTGAGCATGTATTCTACGCAGATCGCCCCGTAGGTCTTAAACAAAGCTCCAGAAGCGCACGAACCCGTCCGGCGACGCAGTCACCACAAGATGCGCCACACTCTGCACCTTGACACCGCGCGAGAGACCCTTCCAGCCCTGTGGGTATCCGCCCAGCACCGTGTGCAGTTTTCGGATATCCCACAGGTAGAGATTCTCGCCAACGCTAGCTGCCAGGTGCACGTCGTTAACATCCAGCCCGGTTACGTAGTTTTTTAGCTTCAGTGTATGCATCGTATGTGCTGAAAGCCCCGTCTCCACCGCGCCGCCATGCACAGAAGATGTTACGCCGCCCGGTACTCTCAAATCCCATGAGAGGATGCTACTATCGAAGGAGCCAGTGAAGAACTGATTATCGTCAAGAACGGCAAGAGCGGGGAGCTTTCGAGTGTGATCAACCAGTGTGCCGATCGGCTTGGCCGTCGCCACGTCCACTACACATACAGAGCCATCGCCCCCGCCAACCAGGGCCGTGGCCGAGTTTGGCAAGCAATCTACCACCTGTGCGTTCGAGGGGATAGACACAAGATGCACGATATCGCTCTCCGCCTGGCGAATGACTAGGCTGCTGTGCAAGCCACCGATGAGCAGTGGAGAAGGATTCATGTTCTTGAGGTAGCAAACGCAGTACACGTCAGAGCCAAGCGACGTCGCCGCTGTTGGTACAAGCATCGCGTCATCGGTCAAGGCGCCGCCGACCGATGCGCCTAGCCTCCAGGCCGCGGACGTACCGTCCTCGCAACCAGTCGCAAAATGGAACTTGTCGTTGAAGGTGAGATCCCAGATTGAGGCATTGTGCGCGTGTGCCTGAAGGAGTGAGTTACCGAGCGAATCCAGGAAGTAGACGTTACCGCACGACGAGCCAACGGCAAAGCGGCCCTCCTCACCGGCGGACTGTACGCAGAGGAACTTGTCGCCGCTCACACCGCTGAAGGACTTGAAAAGTGCGACGCTTCCACTGACATCGATTGGGCTGTCGCGCTTTGGTGCCTTGACAACCTCCCTGGGTTCAATGTCGACAATCTCCACTGCGGCACTAATGCGCACGTGCTTCTTGCCCGGCTTCTGCACTGTGGCCCTTGATGTCACAGAAGTCTGTAAGTTGCGCGTCGATCGGCTCCCGATCTGTGATTGGGTCAGCGCGTCCGCTGTGACGAGACGTGCACGCGAGATCGATGCAGCCATCGAGTCAGACAGGATGGACGAGCCCTGAAAGTTAGAGACGAGCTTGATGACCACGGCGTGATGAACGAGCGCCTTGGGAAAGTGCGGGTGTGACTCCAAGGCTATGATAATCCGCGCGGACGGGTCAAAGCCCTCCAGTTTGTGCATGTGGGCATCCTCCAGCAGCTCCTCGAAGACGAGGCAGGTGCTGATGGACTTGTGCGCGTTGACCATTATGAACCACGCACCACTACGCATGGCCTCGGCAAACTGGGCGGCGAGCACCTCCGGCTTTGGGCGGAGGCGGAGCTTCACGCTCAAGTCGAAGGCCACAATGCGCTTCTTCGCCGTCAACGCGAGAAGCTCGATTTCAGCAATCGGGTTCACATCCTGTGTGACACAGATGACGCAATGCCCCATCTCCACGCGATCCAGCGCACGCTTCATACGGCCCTTCACCGTCATTTCCGCGACGTCGCTGGGAGGGGGTCCGTAGTTGCAGGCGTTGGGCCCCATGTAGCGCCCCATATCGTCACCGCGCATGGAGAGCCTCATCTTCTCAAACTCAAGCAGCCCCGGTGTGGGCGACTGGGCCCCTGCAGGTGCCGTCACTGCCGCTGCTGCCGCGGCAGTCATACACCTGTCAGACGGCGATGGGCCCTTCAGCTGGCAAATGCGCACCGTATCGAAGTCACTTGAGGAAGCCTCCGAGGAGGCCTCGCTGTAATCCAGATCCCACGAGATGTTGCTGCTCTTGCTGTAACTGGGTTGCAGCGCCGACGGTGCTGGCGGGGAGGATGTTCGTCGCGTTGCCGGCTGCGGGGAGTCACTAGTCGCTGGTGTACATATGGAACGGCAGTTCCCTGCCACGTTCAAGTTCGGTGAAGCAGTGTTGACAGACTCATTGAGCAGCACCGCCGATGCTCCTGGGTGGCCAATCATGGAACGCCGGAAAGACCCGCGCAAATCTGCATCAATTGCCGGTAGTGTCGGCGGCGGCCCCTCGATGGACGGGGGCGCTATTTCGCTGAGCAACTTCTGTACGGCAGTGGAGCTCGGAGACTCTACCTTGCTCACCGCACCATCGCTGACAACACTACCCTCGATCGACACCTTGGATGCGCGCTCATCGGTGCGCTCGAAAGTGACGGTGATTGGGATCCTTGAAAAAAACGCCACACTGCTGGGCACCGAGTTCTCCTTTCCTGAGGCCGATGGTGGGTTGTGGTGCTCCATGACCACATTCAACAGCGCTTCCTTCAGTTCTGGGCTATCTGCCACAAGCTTGCCGTTCACCGCTGACACGCGCGACACCGCCCACAACACCTGCTTCACCAGCTCCTGTGAGGCATCTGGCAGAACACGTTCAATGTGGCAGCTGGGGTCAAATGAGAAACTCGCATTCAGTTCCTCAACCGTCGTCGCCACATCGTAGGTGTGCCCCTTGAGTGGCATTTTCGTTCGCCTCGGGCACGCACAGGGGGAAGGCCAGAGGGGAAGAGAAAAGACAAGTGCCTCAGTACAGTAGCAAGGAAGGAAGGACCGTAGACCACGCCAGTGCGCCAAGCAATGACAATCTTGCACTGTATATCTCTTTTTTCTCTCTCTGTGTGTGTGTGTGTGTGTGTGAAGGGCGGGTGGGTGGATTCGCGTCTGTCGCTCACAGCGTGTCGTACGTGAGAGACACTGTCTATTCTGGGATACGCAAGTGCAACGGAAGAGAGATTCGCAGGCTTTGATTTGGCCAAGACCAGTACGAATCGGCCGCGCGCTGCAATGTTGTCACTGCCGTAGCCGGAGCCCTTTGGTAATCACGTGCGCCGGAGAAACAGAGGGAAGGCTGTGTTCTTCTGCCCTCTAAATCTCTCTCGCCTCTCATCCAAGCACACGTCTGACGCGTCTCGAGGGGGAGGGCAGCAACAGCGCTCTGCCCTGTGGTCTACCCACAAGCTGCGTCAACCAAGCGCGTACAAAATCGGTGGAGCACGACAGAGGGCCTTTCTCCGTATGATCTGCGTCACCTTCAAGTGCCTATACATGTATAGAGGAAAGCTAGAGAGAACACCTACACAGGCTGGAGAAGGGGAAGACGAACAAGAAGGAAGGAAGGGGGGTGGGGGGTGCCTCCGAGAGGTAAGACCCGACACGAGTACCAGCGACCGCAGGAGAGCCCGAGGAAAGGCGCACGGGGCTGCAAAAAGGCGCGCTCGTCAACGCGACCAAAACGTATGTCGGAGCGTACGCAGTCAAAACAGTGGGAAACCCCCCAAAGTGAAGGAGAACTCCAAAGTTAATGATCCAAAAAAGGAAAGGGACGGAAGAGCAGTGCCTGTCTGTGAGAACACACCGCGTTAGGTCACTGTATCACTGTGGAGCGTGCTAGACGATGAGCAGACGAAGCCCAACGATGGGGGTGGGGGAGAAATTAGTCGGGAACAGGGATCCCAAAGCACACTCCAGTCGAGAGCAGGTGCAACGGCGCGAGGATGACGATGATGATCGGAGAGGAGTAAGTGACACAACGCAGCAGTTGGGAAAAATCATGTTCCACACCTCCAGTGCAATGCGTGCCGTCCCTTCAGTGTTATACTTGCTCTCTCTCTCTCTGAGTGGCTTCTCCTTCTTTGTGCGTCGATGATCGTATGCTTGCTCAGATTTACGTCTGTGTGCAACTGAGATGGGGACGTGTATGGTGGTGGTGGGGGGGAGAATCTGTGTATCACTCATTTCAGAGTGCACAGCCATGCGAACACGCCGCCGCACATATGTGTGTTCATACAAAGCGAGAGAAAGAGAGAGAGCGGAGCATCCACCGAGTGTGTGTGTGTGTGTGTGTGTGCGACCAAGCGACCGAGAACGAAAACAAATGGCGAACGATTTAGATGAGGAAAAGGGCACCGAAAGCAAATACAGCCATATATATATATATATATATATATACGCGTCGAGACGAGGAAAGAAAGACAGAAGTAAGGTCGGGAAGCGCAGCTATGCCGATAGGCAGGCGTGGGATACTTTCAAGGCGCGCACGAGAGTTCTGAAAATCCACATGCAGAGAGCCTGAAAGCGCACAGGAAGCGGGGTGGCGAGTACCGCGTGGAGTCAGAGTAGCCCGCATGCGGTCTCTCGCACTCTTTTTTTTTTTCGTGGGCAGCTGAATGCGCCACGCATGCGTTGCGCGCCGCGCTCGAAGAAGCGCAGAGCGCAGAATAAGCACGAAAGCACATTCAGTGTGAAGGAGAGGAGGTGGAGGTGGGGTATTGCGCAACATCTCCGTACTTCCCCGCAAAGATTTGCGTGGTCCTGCAGCCGTATTGCCGGTGACGCCCACATGAATTTTGATTTTGTTTCGTTTTCGTAGCTTCTGCACCCCGTTCCAGTGTAGCTGGTAGGGCGAGAGGATCTAATTGCAAAACGTGGGCGCAACGGTGACCAAGCCAGCACGCACAACAAAAACGCAGAAACCAAAATAGTCTTTTCTTTCCTTCCTTCCTTTCGCCGTCGCCTTCTCGTCTGTGCAGCGGGGGGAGACCAGCAGAGATCAACGAAACAAGAAGAGGAGGGAAGGGGAGCCACGGCGCAGATACTGCCGAAACAATCACAGCAGTCCACCACATCATTACAGAATGCGTACACATGAACAAAAGAGAAAACCCCGAAACCTCTGCCAACACACTCACCGAGAGAGCGACAACGAGGAAAGCAAAGGAGGAACAGCGAGCGTCCAGAGCGCTGCACAAAAGAAGGCGACCAGAGAGAAAAAGAAGAAAAAAAGAAGACATGAAGGCGACAGTGTACACGCTAAGGCGACTACCTCTCGCCCTCGCTCAGATACGAGCATGCAAAAGAGGAACGAAAAGGTAGGTGATCTAGTGGATGGGCTCCACACCCATTTTCTAGTCCAACACGGGAGGGGGAGAGGCTCTTGCAGACGTGTTCGGCATCGTCCGCAAGGGCCAGGTTGAAGCTGAATTCTGTATTCCGCTCTCACGGTATTGCTGATTATCTTTTTTTTTTTTGACGCCTTCCACGAAAGTGCAGGCTTCCTCCTTCCTTAGCCATCATGTCTTACCTGGTAGCGGACACGGGGGCTTCTGGTCCAGGTAGGGCCTGACTAGAGCTCACAGACAAGGTGGTAAAGCCAGTCGACATCCTCCCCAACACAAGGAGGAGTGAAAGAGAACTACTACGCCCCACACGCGGCGCCTACACCCGTGCATCGCGGCTGGAAGCTGCCCGACAGAGACAGCTAAGAGCCCCCTGAACACGAGAGCGACAGCGCGCCTTTGCAATGCGAGATGGTGGAAGGTGGAGAAGAGCTGCCAAGCGCCCGTGGTTGACGGGTGCAAAAGCAAACAAGCGAAAAGAAACCTGGGAAAAGAGGGAGACAAGCGGCTACGCAGCACAACCAGGTCAAGGTCAGAGCTTTGTTTGATCCCCATGGGTTGGAGGTGGCCTCACGTGCCAGCCACGGGGAGGGGGAGGAGGCAAGAGAAGTGAGTATTTGGCATCCATCATCCCTCCTTGGTACGCCTATGCCGTGGTTCCAACGGCGAACCAACCAGAAATGAAGGTGAGCATCTACGAGCACACAACGGCGCCGAAGCACGCGAGCGAAGAGCAAAATACTGAAAACGAAGGAGACACGGGAATCAGCGTGCAGATAAAGAGAAGAGGGGGACGAAGGAAAGAGGACAAGAGAAAGGAGGCTATGAAAAGATCGGCAGAGGAGAGAGAAAATCCAGAACACCGCGCGCGCAGACACATACTTGAAACGCTGCATCCACAGCCATACCGTCATGCTGACCGCTCGTTTCAAACTCCCGAACTCCGATGTGTACGCCTCCCAACCAGTCTTCATTGTTGCCAGATGTGTACTCCTACAACCGCAGCGGTCTCGCGTTTCCGGGTGCAGCGGACACACTGAAAGGGCGAGAGCACAAACGGAGACCCGCGTCAAGGGAGAGAGTGTGGAGTAGCATCAGCACAGAGTGTGGCTACACGCGAATAGCGCATGCCCGTGGTGCGAGAGGTCCGCACGCAGCTCTCCTGAAGGCACGCACACGGCAAAAACAGCCTTTCAGTAAAAAAAGGGAAAAATCGCAGCTTCCTCTCAGTCGCCTCCGCCCAAGCACGTGTTACACCAGCATCACCTACGTCTCCAACGACAATTACGCTCTCATGAAGGGGACTTCGAGTGAGAGTTCGAGTTCAACGCGTATAGAGCCCTCTCCACCGCCGGACGAGAGTTCTGCCGCTTCATTTTGCGCCGTGCTGCGATCCCGATCGGTGGGGACGACGTCAGCTGGTGCGGCACTGGTTGCCCCTCCTCCTTTCTCTCTTCTGCTTCTTCATCGACGTCGAACGCCACATCGTCCTCCGCGACGGCGCTGTACTTCTGCGCCGCGCGAGACACCGCGGCGACAGCAGCTGGTGGCCTGAGCCGGCGCCAATTCTCCTTGTCCTTGGATGTTTGGTACAGTTCTGCCAGTGACATGTTTTCTGTGTCGTCGGCGCTGCTGTACGCCGTGGCATGATGGCGCCGATGCGCAGCAGCCCCTGCAGCAGAGCGGGAAGTACCACATTCGTGCTCCTCTCCTACATCGTCGTCTTCGGAGTTGTGGTACACCGCCGTCTCGTCAACACCTTTGCGACACTGACGTCGATGCATCTCGCTACTGCTGCTCACGCTACGAGGGTTACGCAGGCGGCTAGACTCTTTCTGCCGCTGCGACTGTGTCTGCTGCTGGCGGCTTGTAGATGCCGCCGTGGGGGACGCGTGGTGGTTGCCGCCCCTACGCTGGAGCTGCGCTTTGAGACTGTCCAAGATAGAAAGCGCATTCTTCACTCCCTCGGCGTAGCTGGCGGAGCTTCGCCTGCCCCGCGCCTCTGCCAGTGCAGTCGTCTCCGTTTGGCGAAAAGCGGTACGACCCTCTTCATCTGCTACACTGCGTCCGCAATGCTGTGACGCGTTCGAGGCAGGTGCCGCGACGGTGGTATCGGCCACGCGAGTGATAGTGACGCCGCCAGTGCCACTCTGCGGAGAGCGGCTACTGGCTCCACGGCTGCCGCGCGATACGTGAAGGCTCTCGCGAACGCGCCGCAGACTCTCCCGTCGAACGCCACGCCGTGCTTGCGCCATCAGCGCTTTTTCCTCGCGCTCCAGACGGTGGATGCGTTCCTCGACCTCGCTGTCAGCAACACCGCGGTAGTACTCCACAAGCTCATCCTCTGAGAGGTCAGATAAGTTCGGACGTGGTTGCGGTGATACGGAAGCGGACTCGCGCTTGCTGGCTTGCTGTTGCTGCCTCTTCGCCTCTTCAATGTCATCTTTCACCATTTCGTGAGCGGTTTTTAGATCAGCCAACTCATCACGAGCCTTCATCAGAGCCGTCCGCAGCTGCGTCCTGTGCAGCGTATGGTTCTCAGCATCACCGTCTTGCAATGGCAAAATGGTGTGGAGGAGGTGATGGTACTGCTGATACTCAGCAGATCCGCTGCCGTCGCTGGTGCTTTCCACTAACTTCGCCTGTAGCGCTGAGAGACCAGCTTGAATGATAGGAACATTGCGCGACGCTATGCGCTCCAAGCACACGACCCACTCGTACTGGATGCGTGCACGGCGCGCCAGTTCCAAGTGAAGCAGCACGTCCATCTCACTTCTCTGTTTTTGCCGCGCCTCGTAGAGCTGATATTCCCACCCTGCCAAATTCGTGTCGAGTGATGAGGCCTTTGTCCTGAGTTCCTCCTCCAGCTTTTCTATTTTTTCCTTTCGAGATTCGATCTCCGATGCCACATCGCGCTGGCGCTTCCGTTCGTTCTCCGCCAGCTCCTGGTTGCTGATCCGCTGACGTACCAGATCGTTCTGTTGGTTATACAGTCGCCCAATATGGTCGATAGCCATGGCGTGGTCATGCGCCACGAGCAGGCGCTGCGCGTTCGCGAGAGAGTGCAAGCAATCGGACACCTGCGCCTGGTAGTTGCTTACGACCGAAGCGATGGTGGTGCCACAGTAGAGAAAACTGTCACGCAGACCACGCTGGTACTCTGCCTCCGCCGACTCCTGCAGACCCTCAATCAGTTGCCGTGCGCCATCACTATACTGATGCGTGAAAAGTGGTGGCATATTCAGGACGACGACAGGGTCGTTCTTGATCTTCATCGCGCGCTGAGTGAAGCGGAGCGTCGCAACGGTTTGGTCAAAGTTCTCGCGAGAAGGGTTCACGCAGCAGAGTATTAGTGTGATACCGGAGCCGCCGAGGCATGTGCGAAGGAGGCGCGTCAATTTGGCGTCTCTGTATGGAACATAGGGTCTCCTCTCGACGATGGCATCCACCACGTTGCCGAGAGTTAAAAGGCTACGGTTGATGTAGCCACCCTCGCGAAGGGAGATGCCCTCAGTGTTCGCGCGCGACGCGGACTCCGAACCGGCTAGATCGACCATGTTGATGACGCTCTTGCCAACGCGATTCCGGCGATGTATTTCAAAGGTAAGAATGACGTGTGAGCGGCTACTGTGCTCGTTGAGGTTGGTGACACCGTACTTGCGATTCCGCTCCGCTGCCGCCTGCAGCTGTAGAAAGTCGTCAAACGTTTCCACGTCGATCATCTTCTTCTCGAAGGAGACGCCTCCGTCAGGGGCGTCGTGCAGCGCGAGTTCGCCTCGCTGTGGCTCGAGGAGGTCCTTGACAGACTCGTTGTAGATCTCCGTATAGAAAGCCTGTATGGTTGCACCCGGTGTGGTTCGTTTTAGCTCTAATAGCAATTTTGCGGCCCGTGGCACCATGCCAGGATCGTAATCTACGCCGATCATGCTGTGCGTCTTGCCACTGCCCGTCTGCCCGTACGCCATGATCGTGACGTTCTTTCCATCAAACGCCGCGTGCACGACCGCCTCCATGCCGTGGAAAATCGACTCATTCGTGCTGTTGCTCGGGTACACCTTGTTGTAAACGTATCGTGTGTTGGGGTTGGCCGTGCTGTAGAGCACTGTCTCAGCACTGGACCATACAATGTTTGCCACGGACGGGCGAACGCGCACGTGCACTTCAATACTCATCTCTATTACGCTGTCTTGAGCGTTGTGTGCGGGTCTCAAGTACTATTTTTTTTTTTTTTGCGTCTTCCAGGCTCCCAGAGATGCGCGGCTGTGAGCGTCTCTTGTCTGTTTGGTATTACTGCTTCGCCTCGTCCGTACTTACCGGAGCTCCACTCGCATCGAAGAGGAGCGCCGTCCTCTGTACGAAGATGGTTGCATTCACAGGAGCAGAAGAGCGTAGTCGGCGCGTGCGGTTGTGTGCATCCGCCATGACAACAAACAGACGAAGCCAAGAAAATATGTTAAGGGAAAAACAGGCGAGGAGATGGAGTAGAGAAAGTCCCAGTTGACGAGCCAGCAAGAATGCGGTGCGGCACAGAAACGATAGAGGCGACAGCTGCGGCTAGGAGAGGGTCAACCACTCCTATGGTTTCCTCTTGTGCGTTTGAAGCTCACACATGCGCACACTCAGCGCTGCAGTTAAATGTATGTGCGCACTTTTAAGCACAAAGACGCATCGAGAGCGCGGATGTTTGAGGGGTTACCCAAGCCGGAAAAGCCAACGAGCCATGTGCTCAGGTGAGGTTGTGCCAGTCTCTGTGTTTCTACCTTCTTCATCACAAGAGCTTCCGCAACAATGTGTATTTGAATGTGGCTGTGCCCATCGGAGCGGGTATCCGCGATCCTCTCTCATGCCATCGCCCCCTCAGCTCCTATTTCTTGAACAGCTGGCAGCAGATCATGTTGTTTTCTTCCCTTGCGCACGGTTGGCACTCGATGATGTGGTCGTCGTCTGTTCTCGTACACAGCGACACAGTGAAAAGAGAAGCAACGCATGCCGCAAGACAGATAATAAAGGCACAGAGCTCCACCAAAAGAGCGGGACATCGCACCCGAAAAGAGTTGCACCAGCTCACGGGCGAGCCCTCACACACACGCGCATGCGCAGCCCAACTCATAAGTGAGAGGAGGAGTCGGTACCGTGCACTAAGCACACACGACAAAGACTATCGGCATGACAAGTAAAGAGGCGAGTGGCAGTAACAAGTCGCTGGACGTGGCCGCAGCCAAACACTGCCTCCCATCAATCATAGCTTCCTGCACCACCGTCAACATCCACCGCAAAATACTCACAAACACTTTATTCGCCCTTTCGAAGACTTGGGTTACTTATCCATGACGTGAGCGAGGAGAAGGCTGTGAGCACAACAGACCCAGTGCACACCAGCGCATCGCAAACCACGAAATCAGCCAAAGACACTACTGTAGAAGTGATATCACCCCCAATGGGCGCCTTCTTACGATGACGCAGCGCGATAGACATCTGTGCCTGGCATGTAGAAAGCGCGAGTGGAAGGGGCTCGGCAAGTCGTTTGAGCACCAAGCAACAACGACAACCACGCGCATGCACAGAGAGAGAGAGAGTAAGGAGAGGGACGCCTGTGCAAGTGCTGCACGATGAAGTACGCAGAATGCGCCATATCAACGAGGCTCACACCTTTGCCTCACCCAACGCAGGAAACCAATAAAAGAGGGAGGCGTACCTAAAAGAAGGGCTCGCCAAAGCAGGAAGGATCCACACAGACACACACACACACACACACACACACACGAACGCTAAGAGTCGGAGGCGAGCCCGCCATAACATGGCATTCAACCAAAGGCAAGGGAAAAGGAGACGGCGTCTCTGAAAAGGGTGGAGACCTCCCTCGAGGGAGGGAGGGGGGGGGGGCAGAAAATGGCATGTGTACGGCGGCAGTAACACGGCAAAACAAATCACAAAGAGGGAACGGTGAAGGAAATGGAGCAGTGAGGGGGTGTGGAGGTGTCTAGAGGGGGGGAGGGGCGCAGAAGGAAGGAAAACAAGGAAGCGAGGGGGAAAGAGGGATCGCCGCACGTGTCCGCAGCACGTGTTTACCTCTGGCGGCTCTCCCGCTCTCCTTCACTTCGGCCGGTTTCCTCGTGTGCCAGTGACCATCTTCATGAGCAACAGTAAATGGCATCAGACAAGCTCATAAAGGAACGAAGCGCAAGAAAGCGCCGCTGTTCGAGCGAAAACAAAACCGCCGCGCACGAGCAGTGCCAGCCCTCTTTGGTGCGTCAGAAACGGTGTGCGGACCCCGACAACAACCAGACATGACCCATGTGAGCAAAGAGAATATGCACACGTGCGACGCTTCTCTGCACACTACCCTTTCCCTCTCCTACGGCGTGTGCCGTAGACGATCACACAGCCACGCCCCATTACAGCTCAAAGTACTTCTGCGAGGGTCGCGTGCTGAACGGCAGCGATATGTCGGGTGGACGTAAGCCGGTATTAGGTTTTGCCGACCCCTCTACGTTCGAGGCTTTCCCACGGCCTGGAGGTTCGCTCCGCCTACGACCTCCAGCAGAGCCACCCGTAACGCCGACTTCCGCCTCGCCGCCTACGCCAATGCCGCCGGCGGGAGTGATGACTGGCAGAAATTGCAGCGTAGCGCCATGAGGCAGCTGGTAGACACGGTCACCAATCGTAACTGTCTGAGGAAATGGGAATGGGGGTGGTATCGTCACATTCGGGGGAGGTGGTGGTGCGCCAGAGCCCATGACAGGCGCCACAGCGCCGCCCATCATCCCTGCCTGCAGAGGCGACGGCACCCCTGTCTGCATTCGGCTAGAAGATGAGGGGGGCATGTTGAAGCCCCACTGCATCGGGAACGGCATCGCATTGACAACACCACCAACGGTAGCCGCCGGCATGACTGGCATCCCAGCAAACACGGATGGCGGGTAAGGCAGCTGCGTCCGCGGATAAGGAGGGACACCGCTGCTACCGAATTCGCTCCCTGCGCCGCTGTGCGCGTAGACTGGAGTTTCTGGGGAGGCGGTGCTACTGCTCCCCACACCGGTGGCCGTCTGCGCAGACATGCGCCTATCCACATGCAGCGCGGGGCAGTCCCGCAAAGATGCGTCGCTAGCCCGTAGAGCAGCAATATCCTGCGACGAGTGACCTACCCACGCACCTCGTGACGTGCACAGGACACGATGATGGAAATTGAGTGCTATGGGAATGTCGCCTTCGCCGAGGTTTACGGTAGCGCAGCTGTCGGACATGTTCTGGCCACGGCCGGCGGACGAGGCCCCACCTGGAGGCTCGCTCACCCCAGGGGGGCTACCTCCGCCGCCGATGATATGGATGTTGGAAGGGGGCAGTGTGATGCTCATGAGCGAGAAAAGCCAGGAGACGTAGTCTTGGGTCGCCTCAGTTGGCAAGGCAGCAACGAACAGCACTATGTGATGCGTTGCTGAGCTACTAGTAGTTGAAGACACAGCTGAGGGAGACGGAGCGGTGGATCTCATGTTTGCCGCTGAATCGCTGCGCAAGTAAGCGTGGAACGTCACGCGCTTCTGATCCAACCCTTTTGTGGCGGATGATTGACTAGATGTCAGCATGTCCCCGAGCACCGTCTGGGTTGCTGGAGACGACTGCCCTGACAACACTGCACTGGAGGGATACAGGGTGGTACTGCTTGCGCTGGTTGGCACGCTTCCGGCCACTGGCATGCAGCCCATCCCCATTGAGCTGGAGACGGTCGATGGTGTATAAAACGGTGGATGCAGGCTACCCGAAATGCCTGAAGGAGGGATAGCTGCCGCACCGTATTGAGGTGGCGGTACACTCCCATACGGCGGTGGCATGGGTCCCGGAAGCTGGCCTGACTGATTGCTCTCCATGCTGGCAGACGAAGTCGTGCGTATGTGGCCATGGCCTCCGCCGCAGTTAGCCACTGCGCCGCCTCCGGCGCCACTGTGCCCACGAGTGCCGCTACCACTACTCTCGCGGTGGCCATGGTGATGGCTAAGACTGTAGGCACGCTCGATCACAACGGGATGGGTGGGTCCCCGCACACGGCCTCCGGTCACATCGACTATGTCCTTTGATGCGATAAGCTCCTTCATGATCTCAGGCGACGGAGACACATAGACGCCTTCCTCAGCACAGTAGATGCGCTGGTTCACATCCAAGAGCGCCTGTACATCGGCGTCGTTGGTGACAAATACAGACGCACACCCCGTTGGTGCCACGTTCGAGCGCCCGTTCTTCGTCTTGCGATGAATAAGAATGCTTGACGGGCTGAGACGTACACCGCAAGCAACCTGGAAGATCCAGCTCACCATGTGCCGCCCGCTTTGAATGACCTCGTAGCGAAGGCCGCCCAGGAACAGCTTTGTGCCCGGAGTGTGCGATGACGCCGGTGCCGCTGCAGCAGTCGATGATGGCACTGGTGAGCCTGCCCTCAGTGTCTGCGTCGACGACGTGAGGGACAAAGCCTTGCCGCTGCCCGACTGGTCTCCAGCAGCGCCGCTCTCTCCCACCGAGGCGGTGGCACCACAGGATCCAGCTGATGCGGCACCGTTTCCGGACGCAGCGGCTTTGTCCTTTGTCTTCGTCCCACTTGGCGGAGCTGACGCAGCCATCTGCTGCTTAATCACCTCCGATGACGGGTAGCGGTAAAACTGGGTATCGAGGCTCTCAGCGTGTTTTTCGATGTTTCTCAGCAGTGATGCCAAGTAATCGGCATCCTCCCCGCTTTCATCATCTGTGAAGCTTTGGAGTTTTCTTCCGGGTGACGAAGTGCTGTTCCTAGCATGCTTCGGCCCACCATCGTCGTCTTCGCTGATATGGGTCACCAGTGAGAGACTCCCCTGCACTTCATCGCCGTCATCGGAGTCGGTGTCAGCGTACGCACCGCCAGCTTTGGCAAAGAGTCGGTAGCCTGGCCTAAGGTAGGCCTCTGCGCCACTGTCGATGCCCGATTGCGTTTGGGAGAAAAGGTCCGAATCACCGCTGATGTTGGGCATCATGTTCGTCGTGTTCTGCAACTGCACCATGCGCTGCTCAAAGCTCTGTGCCGCGGCGGATTCGGCGCTCGTGTAGCTCCGCCCGCCAGTCGAGCATGTCTCGTCATCTTCGTTGCGCTGGTTCGTCACACCTGTGCCTACAGCGCCTGCACCATTGCCACTGTCGCGCTGATCACGGAAAAGCATCAGCACCTCTTGCTCCCGTCAAGCAAGCACTGAAGCCAATATATATATATATATAGAGAGAGAGATAATAATTACTTAAATACTAAGTTGAAGTATGCGCCCACCTACACGCAAGCACACACCAGCAACCGGCTCGTGTGCACGGAAATATAAAAATAAAAAGAGGGGCGGGGCAATGACGATGCCGAAAAGAACAACGCGAAGAGGCGACAAAGAGGCCTGTCTGGGCCACAAAAACTGAAGATACGAAATCGAACCAATACAAGGAAAGGGGATACAGTACCCACGAGACCGCACGAAGATTCCCTTTTGATCAATCTTCGCGACGGCCTCTGCAACAGGGATCAACAACAGCGACTACAGCACACACTCTCCGAGCACACGCGCAAGAGTAAGTGAGGCCAGCAAGCGTCCGCCCAATCTGTGGCAACGGCACGAACAGGATGGGGGAGGGAGACAGCGAGCAGGGGTGCAACAAGTGGAAAGCAAAGAAATCAAACACACAATGAACGGCGGAACAGCAACGGGCGCACACACAAAAAAAAAAAAAAAATGCGTGCACAGCGTGGCGCAGGCGGCACGATGTATGAGTGAAACAGAGAGCAACGCGATCCGTGAAAAAATGGTAAAAAAAAAAACAGGGGGCAGAGGCACGGGAAGAAGAATAGGCGAAGCGCGT
Source organism: Leishmania tarentolae (assembly GCA_033953505.1). Classification (NCBI taxonomy): domain Eukaryota; phylum Euglenozoa; class Kinetoplastea; order Trypanosomatida; family Trypanosomatidae; genus Leishmania; species Leishmania tarentolae. The sequence goes on along the minus strand of CP119857.1, from coordinate 850,227 downwards.
GGAGACGTGGAAGAAAGGAAGTCCCAAACCGAAGTGCGCGCCACAGGCACAGTCGCTCAGAAAGTGCGAGTGAGCAAAAATAGAGAAAACGAGTAGGCAAGAAAACGACTCTCGTCGTCTCGCACCTCGCTGCAATTAATGGAAAAGTTGAGTAGCTCAAAGCTGACACAACGAAAAGGAAAATGGAATTATGCTGCTAACATTCAGCGAGAAAAAGCAGCATGCACACACCTCAAACGTCAACAAGCGCCCAACCAAAGGATCTCAACCGCGACACGCCTTCCAGCACGCGCAGACCTCTTCAAAAAATGGAGCAACGAACAGGAGGAGAGAGAGAACGAGATATACTGGAGGAGGGGTGAGATCACGGATAATCATAACCATAATACATACATATATAGAGGGAGAGGGGGAGGGAGAGAGGGAGGGAGGGGGCTGTAGGCGACAAATGGAAAGCGCACTGGTGTCGTTGGTTTCTGTTTTCTTCGTTTTTTGTAGGTGTGTAAGAGTATTGTTTTGCCTACATGTATGTGCGGAGGGGTGGGGGGCTAGTGCGTGAGTGCACGCGCGATGGTTTCACGTACGGGTGTCCTCGGCAAACGCTGTTCGCTGCTCTTGTTTTGTGACAATGCACCCATGCACACAAAGCGTTTGGAACAAAAAATGGGGGGAGGGAAATCAAGACAAGCTCAACGATGAAGCAGCTCCCAGAACTCGAAGCGTGTCAAGGAAACCCAACACGGGACAAACGGAAGGGGGAGAGGAGTGAAAGAAAGAAGGGAAAGGGGTGTATGGGAGAGTGAGACAGCACAGCAACAACTAATCAGCAAAACTCTCCAAGAAAACGCCGTTTTCACGGTAATGTCGCTAAGCCACCTCCCGGAGCATGAAATGCATGCAAAAAAAAAAAGGAGACGAGAACACCTAAACGCTGATGGGTGATGCAGGAGAAGCGAATAAAACGGGAAAAGACGCAAAAGCCAACAGTGCGAACAGGAGATTAACGCGAGAAGAGGAGGTTGAAAGTGAGCGCAAAAGCCGACACACAAGCAGAGTAGGACTCTGAAGAGGTACTGAGGCTGTATCGAGGTAAAAAGAAAAAAGAAAAAAAATGATACAAGAAGCGAGACACCCACACCAAGAAAGGTACAAGCAACAGGCAGCGCAAGGAAATCGAAAACAAAGTAAAAAAGGGGTCTACACGGCCACCCAACGGATTCCGGTCAGCGAAAGTCGGCTGTAAGTGTGTGCGACCCGGTGTGTAGTGGACTCTGTAACTGGTCCAGGTGCGTAAGAAAGAGATGTGAAGAAGACTAAAGCCAGCACCAAAAGGCAAACCTCCCGCGCACGTGAAGAAGTAGGACAGGAAACAAATGGAAGGCAAAACGAAGAAGAGGATGGCGGTGGAAGAGATAAGCCGCAACAACGAAAACAGAGAGAAGCGGGGTAAAACTTATATGTGGGTATGGTAGGAACAAAGGATTTGGTTATCCCTACAGTAGGATACAAGGCGCACAGGGGGGAGGGGGAAGAGCAACGACGCTTAGCGATGATCCACTTGGTCCGCTTTCACCTTAGACGTAAAAATGTGGTAGAGCAGCAGGAGGCTCCCCACGGCAATGTTGAACCGGCAATGAGCAGCAGGACGCAGAGAAAAAAAAGGAGGGGGGTGGAGGAGCCTGAGAGAGCCCGAAAAGACGATGCTGAGCCCTACTCGAAGCAGCCGCAACAGCAATGGAAAGATGGCCACACAAACACGAGTCACCGAGAAGTTTAAAACTACGTAAACGAAAGCAGCTAAAATATAAAAAAAAAAAGACAGAGACCGTTATAAAGAGAAAGGAGAAAAATGAGCGGGGCTGGGAGTTGGAATTTGTGGGGGAGGGAGGAGGGGGGGGGCAATCCTGCACAGAACAGAGGTGGTGAGCGATACGTCAATCAACCGCTCGCGCACTCGTGCACATACACTGAAGGGGGAGGGAAGGAGCAAAAGCGAGTGCGCCAGCCGAACGCAACGCACACAACAAAACGAAGGAAATGACCAGAAGAACGAAAAAAAAAAGGAGTCACAAAAATGAAAGAAATATGTTCATATATATATATATATATATACATATACATGCATACACATACACACACGTATATATATATATATATGTGTGTATGTGTGTGTGCTTGTGTGTACAAAGGGAGTCGACAAAGGGGATCCAAAATAATATAAAACGCAGTGTCGTTAAGCACGGAGTATTGTGGTTGTGGTGCTCGTATGGTCGGCTGCTTTGTGTCTTCTTGATTACAAAAGGAAGGGAGAAGGTGTTGGAGATGCGAATGTAAAATAATATATATATATATATATATATGGGGAGAAGGAGAGGGCAACAGCGGCAAGGGGAGGGAGGCGATGTTCTGCGAGTATGGACCGATATGTAGCCGGTCCTGGTAAACGAGCACAAACAGAGCAGACCGGTGCAGAGGGTTCAAAAGAGGGGGTCTAGGAAAGAGGGGAAACGGCAGTTGAAACGTGCCTGAGCGTGTGTGTGTGTGTGTGCGTGTGTGTGCGTGTGTGCGTGCAAACTTCTGAAACAACAGAAGAGGGGGCCAATAAAAAATAATAATAATGATAATGCACAGAACACAACGAAACAGCACGCACACGCGCACACATGCACACAAATTAAAGAAAGTAGACAAAGAAAGATGCGCCTTCCTTTCTTCAAAATAACTCAAAGGGGAAAAAAGAGTTTGTGCCTCCTTCGATTTAGAGGCCCCAGGGTACACCTTGTGTGCGCGCTTGTGTACTACAGCCGGAATTCGTTTTGTTTTTTTCCGCGTTTCCCTCTCGCTCTCTCTCTCTCTGTTGTTATCCCTCGCACTATGTCGTGGGAGAGAGGGCCCTATGTCGTCGCTTCTCTGGGTTGGGCTTTTTCGCTGCGATTGCTCCGCTTGCGTGCTCGTCTTCGCGTATACGATCAGCAACAGTGCCGACAAGATCAATACTTTCTCCTTTTTTTTTTTCGTTAGACCTTATATATATCTGTGAATCCTACCGGGAGGGCAAGGGATGTGTGTAAGTGTGCACACCTGTGCACCCGGTTACTTAGTGAAGTACACCGCTTGCGTGTTTTCTACGTTACGACTACGTGCTCTGTGTCGTGATCTCTTTCTCTCTTTTGTTTTTTTGAATTATTTATTTGTTGTGTATTTGAGGTACGGGCTTCTGACCCACCACGAGGAATATTGTCAGGAGAAGCAGCAGCTGCTGCTGCTGGGGGTGGTGCTGAAAAGAAGAGGTGATGTGAGAGCAGAGAGAGGGACACGAAGGGGAGGACGGTGCGGACTCGCTTCACCCTCGTTTGTTGTTGTTGTGCGTAGGGGGAAAAGCAGTATAGCGACTGCGTTGTGTCACCCCTCCTCCTTTTTTTTGTGTATGTGGTGTCCTCCCTTTCGCTTTCGTTGTTGTTGTTGTTTTTTGGCGAAAGCACCAAGGGTAACAGGAACAGCTGTCTTGCTCTTTCCCCCGCCGTTGTTTTCCTCTCTCTCCCTCCCTCTCGATCGCTCTTGGCCACTCCCACGGCTCCGTCTCCTTGTGTGACTAGCACGTCTGTTGTGTGCTGCCCGTGTGTGGATTCAGCACCGCCCGCCTGTCTGCGCCACGCGCCGCTCACTCCGATACAAAAATGCGTGCCGTCTCGTGCTCGTTTTCGTTCCAAACATGCACCTCCTAGCTCTTGCTCAGTAGGGGCGATGCGAGTGAGGGGCGTCGAATGGCGAAGCAAAAATTCAAATAAAACAAAAATAAGATATTTAAAAAAAAAGGAAAAGGTGGAGTAGAATGGGAACAGAAGTGAATGTCAAGATGAGCCCAACGGTGCTGTCACAAAAAGAGGGCCTTCGGCTGCTAATGATGTCGAAAAGAAAGAGAGTCCTTCCCGCGGTGTCAAGGCCGTGTGTGCTGCAATGCGGAAAGGATTACCGGCGTAATAGAAAGCGATCGAAGTCAGGAGACAGTGGATACACATATGCGAGTTGGTGAACTACGCGTATGTTCGATGTGTACGAGCATGTGCATACCCAGACAAGAGGGAGTATGTGGTGAAGAAGGGGATGCAGAACCAAGCCAGAAGGTAGCACCATGGATGGCACCCATTCGCGTTGGTGGGCATGAAAACGTGCGGACGCACCATGGTAGACAGGGAAAAGGAAGAGGTCGTGTGTTGGGTCATCAGTGAAGGCGATAGGGAAACAGAGAGAAAGGAGAAAGCACAGAACACCTGAGAACTGTCCCGTATCATTTAGACGTTTCTTTGTTTGGCGGACTTCTATTGAGGGTAACCGTCAGTGCACATCAGTCTGAGGTGTGGGTGCGCCAAGCGCAGCATAGCAGCAACAGCACGCCAGCCGAAGCCCTCTCCCCCCCTCCCGCCGCTCTTAGCGGCAGTGTCCTGTAGGCAAGCGAATACACACGCATACGCGCATACCTTTCGCACTTTCGCGGACGTGAAAGCCACCTTATCCCTTTTCCTTGCCAACTTCGGTGTACGTGTGTGTAGAGGGAAGAGTTAACTAACTTTTACAGTTGTGATGTTCTCCTTCACAGAAGCAGGCATCCAGCACAGTGTTAGAGACCTGGGTAGAGGAGAAGAAAAGTGGGACTCACAGCCCACAGATTTGTACTGTGGCACAGCTGTTTCTTCCCTCTCCTCCATCAAGGACTCCGCAGCAACTGCTCACACTTGAGCAAGACATGTTCACAACATCAACGTCCTGCTCCGCAAGAATGAGGCCTTGGTCAGAGACCTCACCGACCCTCCATCTCCGCAATGACGCGCATCACATCATCACAGAAGTCCTTGAAGTCTGCGTTGTTGTACTGCGCCGCTTCCAGCGCATCCAGCCGAGAGCGGCTAGTGTCAATGGTTTTGATGAGTTTTTGCAGTGATGAGTTGCGCAGCGCACTCCGCACTCGCGGGTTGTTGGCCAAGGCAGCGAGATGCTTTTCCTGCAGAATGTACACCGTGTCAGCGTCTCCTGCGTACTCTGGCCGTGCCGACGGCCGCAGCTCAGCACTGGTGGGCCCGTTAGCCTCCGACGTTCCTGCGACGATTTTTGAAGGATCCTCCACTGCTGGAGCAGTCAATGACAGCGATGCGTCCTTCTCTGAGTGGTGCGCAGTACCGACGGCAGTGGCCTTCTCTCGCGATACGTCTGAGAAGACGTCCGCTTCGGCCTCCGTGCGCTGCCGCTTCTCATCGCTCTCCTTCTGTGGCCATTGGGCAGCCACCACGGTTTCACAGAGGTGAGAAAACGAGGGTGTTGCCGTGTTTTCGTTTGCTGCCTCCGCCGCGGCCTCCTCTCTTGACAGGCGATGCTTCTTGTAGCACTTCGAAGAGCAGTACGCAGAGTGGCACGTACGGCACCGGTAGCCGGATTTGTCCGCGTCACAGACGACGCACCTCATTCTTTGTGCGCAAGTGCGTCGTCGCTGCCGCTCTGTATGGGTAGATGTGACACCTCTCTACTTTGATACTCGTTCAACAATATCCTTGATCTTTCACGAGTAGATCTGTGGGCCCATGGGCATGTGTGCGTGAGCATCAGTGAGGCGCGTACACGCAGGAAGACGAGGCAAAATAAGTATATGCATAGATAACCGCACAGCACATGACGATTTCATGGGGTTCCGTAAGAGAAGTGGATGTCATTGTACAATAAAAAAGGGGCCTGAAGTACGCCATGGCAGTGGAAGCAACCACACGCTCCGTAAAGGGGTGCACAGCGTGTAGAAGGGAGACGTGTTAGGAGCGCGGCATCTGCACCTTAACTGGCCCATAAACGAGCAGACGGTGAAGGCGGTAGTTGAAGGAACGACAGAAATGTAGGTTAGCAGAGGCAAGGCATCTTTTTGCCTCTGGCTGCTCGCTCGCTCTCTCCTTCTTGTAGTCATCAGCGAGGCCCCATTCAGCATTAGTGTACGGACGTAATAAAGGAGGGCGCCGCAATGAGATCGGCAAACCACTGTCGCCACCACCACACCTCAACCCTTCTCGCACGCATCCACAGACGTCCCCACAGAAGGTTAAGAAACACATCGGCGTAAGCGAGAGAAAAGGAAAGACTTGGCACAGATGATAGCACGGGTCTGTGTGTCATGGGGCCTATCTGGATATGTAGCCCTGAATGGGTGGCGCTCCTCATCATGGTTCCTCTCCCCCTTCACCATATATGTATCCAGTGGCTCGCCTCCACGCACACACACACACAGAAGCGCGCACTTCGCTTCGCGCATCGCTGCTTCTCTGCTTCGTGGTGCGTCTCCGGACTCAGCCAGAGGTGCACAGAAAGGCCGGAAGGAGAGCCACAGGAGGGTGTGCACGCAGCACTGCAAAACAGAAAGATAAACAGGCGGAAGACAACAATAAACAGGGGATGCACAGCCGCAGAATACCGGAGTGAGGAGAACCTTGGAGGTGAGCGATGGCCGCTGAAGGCGATAACGTGCGGGAGGTACTGAATGGTGGGTGACAGCGGTGGAAAGCAGAAGTAAGGAAGCAAAGAGGAACAGAGAGGAAGCCAAAGTACAACAGCATCATCACAGACATCCTTTTCTGCACCGCCTACACCGACACCCACACCCACAGACTTTGCCCGTACTTTCTAGACCCCGGCCTTGCGTAGATGCGCGAAGCAGAGAATCGAGCGCAGACAAAGAAAATAGCGGGGTACGGCAGTTGCTCAAGTAAGTGAAACAAATGGGCATGATGACCGGTGCCTCCATCCCTCCCCGCACCCACCCCCACCGCCGCGACAACACCCCTTCCGTCGCTCACCGATGCAAAACGCTCTCTGCAAGGCTCCCCCTGTTTCTGCACGGCCACCATCCCAAAAAAAAAGCGAAAGGCAGTCGTGTAGCGTGGCGTTCGTGCAGTAGGGAAAGGAGAAGCGCAGTCCAACCTTGTAGATGGGCACCGTCATGGCACGCGAGAGTTCGTACAGTCACACGCAAAGGCTCACATATACGGGGCACCGGAGCTCATGGAGCCCAGCAACTGCTTGTTGCGGTACTTGTACCCGTTGAACTCGTTCAGCGACAGCGGTAGGTTCATGGACTCCACGCAGCATTCATCCAGGCGAAAGCAGCTGCGGTGGTGCAGGCGAGTCAATGTGCACAAAGATCCAGGCGGCGGTGACTTCATCTTATGAAACGTATCCACCGTGAGGTAGAACCAGCGCTTGATAAACATCCGCATCGTCAGCCCGTGTGTGATAATGACGACGCTTGTGTCCATTGGAAACTCAACTCGCTCGCGCTGAAAGGCGTCGAGGAAGGACGTGACACGATCACAAACGTCCGCGCCGCTCTCCCCAAAAGGGAAGCGGTAAAAGAACCTGCCGTATCGCTCACGCTCCACAAGGTGGTGCATGAGCTCATCAGCGCTCGTGTAGCGGCCAATGTCACCGTCACGAAGCCGAACATCTTCGCGAACGCCAATGATGTTGTTGCTCGTTCCTCTGTTCAGTACAAGAGATGGATCACCATGAAAACAGCCCTGCACGTCTGTGGAAGTCGCGTTGGTGGAGATCGCCGATGGCGCCGTCGCCAGCAGAGGCGACCCGCCTGCCTCGTCCGCAGATGGGGTGGCGCACTTAGGTGTCAAGGGCTCTGCAGTCGCTGTCGCTGATACGGCACCTGTTGTTTCTTCCTCCTCCCACCACTCTTTCGAGTGTGACAACCCACTCAGTCGGCCCTCATCAAAGCCCTGCAACACATACCGCAGCGACTGTCGAGATCGGATGTACGGGGAGTAGTAGAAGTACACAGGATCGTCCCCAATGATCCCACTCAGCGCGCGTCCCGCCGCGATCGCCTCGCGTTTGCCCTCCTCTACCAATGGAATACGCCAGTCTGGTGTCTGAACGTACGCCCTCACATCCTCATTGGCCTCGCTGCGGCCGTTCCGGATTAGAATAATGCGCTTGACGGGCTCTGTGAAACTAGACACCGAGTACAGCAGCGAGTGCGACGCCGCTGTCCTTTGGGAATTGGCGGTCCCCGCCGACCCCGCTGCAGAGGAGGATGCAGTGGACGGCGCCGCATCGTGAGGGCGCTCCCGCTCAGTCTCCTGACCACTTGTTGATGCGCCGGTGGTTGGAGATAGCGCTGAGAGTGGCGATGAAAGGGCCTGTGCTCCCCCTGATGAAGGGGAGGACGCAGGTGAAGGAGACTTGGACGTCAGGGTAGAGGTGCTGTGAACACGCTTGTGGTTCTTGCTGGAGCGCTGATCGCTGCTGGTGGAGAACGGCGGCGGTGCAGTAGCGCCAGAGGAAGAATGCGTATTATCGAGGATCGTCTTCGGCACGACCTCCTGCTTTTCTGAGGCCTGGGACGACGAGGCTTGTTCAGACTTTCTCTCACCAGCAGAGGCTGGGGAGCGCGGCGGAGGAGACGCAGTCCCATGTAGGGAAGCAGAACTTGATGGAGTTGCTGGTGATTGTTGACGTGCGAGCTGCCGTTGCGCAGTACTGCGAATCGAGATAGACATACGTTGTTCACCATTCGACTTTCGAGTCGAAACCCAGCCAGATGTCGCGGTGTCCTGCGTACTAGCAGAAGACGGCGGCACTGGATGCGATCGCGGTAGCTGTGGCGGTGACTTGTTCTTGGAGAATCCTGTGGAGGATGCGCACCGATTCCAAGAACCGAGTGTCGCAGACGTGAGCGACGGGGTTGCACCGACCCGCGCCATGCGAGCGGCTCGAAAAGGGCCGCAGCAGCAACATGACGATGCCCGTCCAGGCAGTTGAGGAGCACTTACACATGCAGTCAGCACGCGCCGTAGCGCACGCGGTGCAAGTGCACCGTGTGTTGAAGTCGTCATGTCCTAATGTCTTTTTGTCTCTATTTTCTGGTGCACGCGTGTGGCGAACAGAAAATGCCCACACGAACGCACTCGTCCTTTCGCCCCACAGCGCAGGTGTAGGTGCACGCAAAGCAAGTCTACAGCTCGTCAGCAAGCAGCGGAGACGAGACTTGTGAAACAGTTGACACACAGCAAAAACAACAAAATAAAAAAAAATCAAGTTGCACAAGCGAGAATGAAACGGACTAATAGATAGAGAACTAGCAACGACAGTGCGAGGTCGTTAAATCAATCGGGGATATACGCACCTCGCACGGTGTGTCCTTCCCGTTAGTGCACGCACGCACGACGATGTGCAGCGCGCAGCGCGGATGCGTCGAATTATGCGATAAGGAAAAAGAGAGAAAAACGTCCAGACAGCCAGAGGAAAGGGAGAGGTATGAGCGCTCTCAAAGGCGTGACTGAGCTGCAAGGAGCACACGCACACGCACACGCACACGCACACACACACACACACACGCACAGGTAATTCCCCTCAACGCAAATACGGCAGAGCAAATGGAAGAAACGACACGCCACATGAACCAGTGAACGACGAAAAGCAATGAAGCAGGATCGAAAAATCTATTCGTGGAGGGAAGCAAGAGTGAAGGGCAATCAAGTGCTGCTCGTAGAAGGAGGTACACAGGTGTACACCAAAACAAAACAAAAAAGTTGAAGAGTCCGTGTGGAGGAAAGAAGACGGACGATGTCGAGGAAGAGACACGACAGAGGGCGACGAGAGGCAGAGTCACGTAGGACGAGGGCCTCCTCAAGCAGAGATCGAGAAAATGAGAGAGTGTACGTGTGCACGTGTCTGTAGGTGTGGGTACGTGCCTGGAGCACATGAAGAAAAGAGAGGGAAAAGGAATGCTGTCGCAAGCGGGCAGAAGGCCCGAGAGAAACACAAAATAAGAGAGAGAGAAGAGCGGAAGCACGTAAAGGGAAGAGTCAAACGAAGGGAAACAACTTCCTTGCAGAGGAGAAGCCTGTTAGTCTGGCCTCCCCCCACCCCACGCCACCCAAGGTGGAGAAGGTGCACAGAGAACAGGGAGACTTGCCTGACGTGGCAAAAGAGAGGAAGCCGTTTGCGGCGCCTCTCCATCCATATGCTGGATGAGGCAGCAACGCACTACACCAGAAGAGAAGTGGGGGTGCGTGCATATGTGCTCTTCACATGCGGGTACCTTCAAACTCAAGGTGCCTTCTTGTCCTAAGCAATGCAGGAAAGCAGCGGCAGTAGTGGGCTTCCACGCCCGCTTTGGTGTACGGCTGCTGCCACCCGTGCTCCCCTTTCCTCAGACGTGAATTGAAAAGCAGGCGCGGCAAAGTTCTCTTGCACGCTCAAGCTCAGCTCAGTAACAAGCGAAACGAAGCATAGTCGTCATAGAAAAGGTTTTTTGAATCAGCATTCGGTAGAAATATGCGTGCTCCCCCTACAAAAACGCAGCTCGGCGTGAGAAAAAAAGTGAGGCGCGAGGAAGGCAAAACAGAAGTTGGTCACACTTTTTTTTTATCGGCGCCGCACATGTGAGGCCAGCTAAGAGGCCCTGCCCTCCGCAGAAATCGCACGTGGCCACGCCCTCGATGGATGTGACACAATAAAGATATATAAAAAAACCGAGCGCAATCAAAAGAGATGCAGCAAGGGACGCGGCAGCAACTACTCCACCGACCCCATCTTGGGAGTATCATCGGCGTCACGCCAGAACTTCGTGTATTCTCGATTTGGTGTACAGTCCATGCAAGGGGGACACGGGAGCTCGGCAACGCAGCCCCGAACAGCTAGTACGGTGTGCCCTGTTGTAGAGGCTGAAGTGTCTGCGCTCTCATCACTGCTAGAGCAAGTCCCTGATGCAGCTACGCTGATTGATGGAGAAGACTGTGATGCCGTGAATGAGGAGGGCTTGCGTCGTGGTGGTGGGGGGGCCGGGGCCCCGACGACACTGTTGTGCGCGTTTGACATAGAGTAGTGGTTCTCATCATCGTCCTCGGCCACAGCCTCCTCCACGGCCTTCGTGGGGTCCACAATGCCGAGGAACCTTTCACGGTACCAGTGAGTGTCCTCGTGCCCGTCAAAGCGCATCATCTGCAGCAGCGGGTCACTGCCAAACAGGCTCTTACTCACATCTGTCATGACCAGGCGGCCAAGTCGATCGTCGCGCTCTAGCACAATGATCGCGCAGTTGGGTGGGTTGCACATCGTCTCGAAGACCTCCATCGGCACGCGAAACCAGCTGCCAATGAAAAGACGAATAAGAAGCCCGTGAGCGATAATCAGAACATTCTGCTCTTCGCCGGTGCTGGTGCCATGATCGTTCAGCGGTAGGGCACCGCGGGTTTCGCCCTCGCCACGGCCAGATAAGGACAGTGGGTGGTGTGGAAACGTACGCCGGATCGTCCTCCGCAGGCCGGTGGAAGCCGTTGGCGCCTGCTGGGACAAAGGCGCACACGCGAACCCCCTCGCCGATAACGCTGTAAGAGGGCCTCCCTCTGGCGACGTGGAGCTGCTGCAGGTGCTGCCTGAAACATCATCGACATCGATACTCCACCGCCCCAATTCGAGGCCACCCAGCCCCTCTCGTGCACCTCGCGGGACGTATTCGTTCATGTTAGGCACCGTCAAGCCGATTCTCTCACGCAGGAGGGAGTCAAAGAAGCCAGAGACGCGATCGCCGACATCGGCACCGCTCTCCCCAAACGGAAAGCGATAGTACAATCGCCCGAAGGCGTTGCGAGCTGCCCATGTCGCGTCCATATCATGCAGGGGCTGGTAGTTGCCCATCTCTTGCTCCCGCAGCCGCTCATCCTCGCGCTCGCCCTGAATCTGCGACTCGTCGAAGCTTCGGCGAATCTCGCAGAGAGTCTGCCTAGTGCGAGCGTATGGAGAGTAGTATATGTACAGCTTTTCCTCCTGGATAATGTTGCGGAGTCTCTTGCCGCAGTCGTACGCCTGCTCCCGGCCAAGCGCCGTCAGCGGGATCTTCCAATCTGGCGTGTTGCTGTACACCTCCCGGTTGACATTTGCCTCTGACTCGCCGTGGCGCACGAGGAGAAGCCGCCGCGGCAGCCATGAATGGTTGATGGCACGTTTGTCTTTGCTGATGAAGATTTGGTTCGGGGAATAAAGACGCCTGCGCGCGGCTGTCCACCACATATTAGTGACTCCGCTGGCGGACGCCCTCGCTGTTCTTCTGTTCTTGAAGCAGCAAAGAAGCGAACAAGACTGTATGAGCTGCGTTTGTGTGTCCTGTACTGTGTATCCACAATGTCATGTATTCGATGCCGCTTTCCGGCCCATGCACCTCGCGCTGCGGAGAGTGCGTGGATGGGAAGTGCCCACGTGTACACAATTTTTTTTTTTTTTGATGGCGAAGAAAGAGGTGCACAAGCGTCAATGAAAAGAGTAGACAAGGTGGCGATGGCAAGCGCGAGGGGCACCGCTACTATCCCAGATCCCACACGACTTCTACGCCCGTGATGACGTGCTGGAGCTTCGCATATAGTGAAAAAAGGGGAAGAAGACGAGGTGGAGACGAGGCCTTCTGCCAGCTCGTCCAGTACAGTGCGTCGTTACCTCACTAAAGGTAACGAACCTTGAGAATTCGACGCCGCAGCGGTCCTTTTACCTCATGCCTCCCAACCCCCTCACTCATTCTCCTGTAAGTATGTAGCTCAGGGCCAACGACGACATTCATTCCTTTCCTCACGTCTTACCAGCTCAGCAGCTTGCAGTGGTGGCACACGTTGCATGAAGAGAAAGTACACTTGAGTCACTTCGATAAATCCACCTCCACTCTTCCCGGCCTGTCACAGGAACTACATGGTGTAGTGCATCGCAGCCGTAGGCACGCCAGTACAGCAGCGCACCGGCTCAGTCATCGGAGAGAAAAATGTACATATGAATCCGACAGACAAACACACAGGAAAGGAGGCAGAAGACAGAAAGCAGAGAGGGCACAGCCTACCCTAGTCCCATGCATAGCACCACCCACGCAGTAACCGGGCGCACACTTTCAACTAAGATTCTCGGTGCGTGGAGAGTCAGTCCTCTAGCTTGCTTGCACGTATTTGAGGTAAGTGGCTCACATGGTTGGTGGGCAAGACGGGGAGACTCATTTTTCTTTCGACCTTCTCGGTCCTCAGCATCATACCTCATTGCAGTCTTCATGCGCAACATGCGTGTAAGCATATGTTGGCACTGGGTGGAGATCGCTGTGGTAGTGGATGGTGTATTGCAGTTAGCCATATTAGAAGGGAGGCGATAGACGATCTGGACAGGCACAAGAAGGAATTTCAATGAGGTGACGACGATGACACGCGTGCTCACACAGCACAGAGAGGCGCACGGCGCACTCGACAGTCGCCATTCGTATATATGTATATATATATATATATATATGTATATATATATACGTGCGCGCGCATGAAGGACCAAAAAAAAAAAATAAGGAAGACACGAATTATGAGCAAGAGAACGGAAAGTAAGTAATCTTCGAGCCCATCCTTCGCTCACTTGAAATAGAAATCTCGCTCGCGGTGTGCACGGAAGCACCGGATGGTCAGACTTGATGTCAGAACGCTGAGACTGGAGAGCATCATCGCCGCGCCCGCCGCGATAGGCGGGAGCCGAATATGGAAAAAAGGGTACAGCAGGCCGCTGGCAGTGGGAAGCATCAGTAGATTGTACCCAAAGGCCCAGATGAAGTTGCCGTAGATGCGCCGCACAGTGACCTTGGAAAGGGACTGCAAGTTCAGCAGGTCCACAAGGTTATCGCGCACAAGCACCGCGTCAGCCGCCTCAATTGCCACTTGCGTGCCAGCACCCAAGGCGACTCCGACGTGAGCCTGTGCCAAGGCGGGGCTGTCGTTGATGCCATCACCAACAAACATCACCCGAAGGCCCTGCCCCTGCAGCTCCTTCACGATATTCGCCTTGGTGATGGGAAGCGCCTCGGCGTAGACATGGTTCGAGTGTATGCCGACCTCGACCGCAATGCGCCTCGCCACGCCAACGTTGTCACCCGTGACCATCAACACGCGAATCCCAGCGTTGTGCAGATACTGGATGACACCGTGCGCCTCACGCTTCGGCCCGTCGACAAGGCCGACGACAAAGCACGCTACACCATCAACCGCAGCCACAACAGTTGTCAGGCCGTTCCCGTTCTCCTCCTCAATGAGGTGGGCTACCTCAGGGGTTAACGAAACGCCGTGCTCGCGCAGAAGCGCCACATTGCCAACGAGGAGGTGATGCACGCGCGGCGGTGGCAGCTCAGCAGAGGGTTTGCGGTGGCCGTCGCTTGTTGGTGTCACGACCACGGAGGCCTCTACACCCCTTCCGCCATGCGTCACAACAGACGACACTTCATAGCCGGCGCGGCGCTGCATCTCGCTCACATCGCGGTCGGTCTCTGACAATAGCTTGGCGCTGACCGCCTTCGCGATAGGGTGGTTAGACTGCGCTTCCACGAGCCCGACGAGACAGCGAACCAAGGCGGGATCCAAGGTGCTGTGAGGCTGCGCGGTTGTCGTTGAAGGTGACGCCAAGCTCGCCCTTATCATGTGCGACCGAACCACCTCCAACCGGCCGTTGGTGATGGTGCCTGTCTTGTCAAGCACAACACAGTTCACACGACGCACCTCCTCCAGCGTGGTGCCGCTTTTCACGAGCACTCCGTTTTTTGCTCCCACGCCGGTGCCCACCATGATCGCTGTCGGAGTGGCCAACCCCAGTGCACACGGGCAGGCAGCCACAACTGTGGAGATGAAGAAGTTGAAGGCGAATGCTTGCCAGCTTGTGTCTTCTCCGCGCCACGACACCGGATACGCGTCCGTCACACCGAGCACCAGCCACAAGCAGAGCGTCAGTAGGGAGAAGACGAGAACGAAAGGCACAAAGGACATGGCGATTCGATCGGCAGCGCGCTGGATAGTGGGCTTCGTATTCTGAGCATCCTGCACGATGCGCAGCACCTGCGCGATCATCGTCTCTTCACCGACCTTGTCCGCGCGGATGAGCAGTGACGCGGTGATGTTAAGGGTGCCGCCGACCACCTCTTCACCGGGCTGCTTCTGCTTCGTCAGCGACTCGCCGGTCACCATCTGCTCGTCCAATTCAGAGCTGCCTTCGAGAATGGTGCCGTCGACAGGGACACGATCACCGGCCAGCACACGCACTAGGGCGCCCTTGTGCAACTGCGACGCGCTCACTCGCACCTCTCTTCCATCTGGCTGCACACATATGGCCGTTGTCGGCATCAGGCCCATCAACTCAATGACCGCCCCACTTGTGCTGCGCTTTGCCCGGGCCTCTAGGAAGCGGCCAAGTAGCATGAACGTTGTCAGCATTCCTGCCGTGTCAAAGTACGTCATCATGTGCACATGTGGATACACAAACAGCGTGAGCAGGTAGACAACGGTAGAATAGGCGTACGTGCAGCCCGTGCCAATGGCAACAAGCGTATCCATCGTGTAGGCGCCGTGCTGCCAGCTGCGCCACGCACTGAGGAAGAAGCCTTTGCCGAAGTGGAAAACAATCGGGGTGACAGCGAAAAACTGCATCCCGTCGATAATGCGTGCCAGCAGCGGCCGGGACATGATGTCTGTGAATGCCATCAAAGCCATGACCACCACGAGTGGCAGACTCAGTAGTGCGCTGCCGATCAGGTTGCGCTCATGTTCAGAGATTTCGCGCGTGCGCTCAAGAGCCTCGCGAGTGCGGCTAATGGACGATCCAGGCTCCACCAGTGCGGTCTCCTCCACAGCATACCCCATGGACTGCACCATCTTGCACACATCAATGTAGCCGCTGGGGGTGCAGGTCGTGACGACGGCGGTGCCAGTAGCAAAGGAAACTGTGCAACTCAAGACAGCGGGCATCTGCAGCAACCTGTGCTCGATGCGGGCTGCACAGGAAGCACATGACATGCCTAAAATAACCAAGCGATGTTCATAGCCTGACATGACACCTCCCACATGCACTGGAACGGCTCGCAGATTTGTGCTGCACTTGCACTCGCCTTGTTGTGACGTCTCGCCGTCGGCGGTGCCAAGTGGGGCGGTGGTGTCTTGCGCCGTTACAGCATAGCCCATGTCCGCCACGCAACTCACAACCTTCTGGAGCGATGCCAGTGCCGGGTTGTGTAGTACTTGCCCGCTCATGGTTGAGAAGTTCACAGACGCGCCGAGAACACCGTTGAGTTGCTTGAGCTTTTCCTCGATGCGAGCAGCACAAGAAGTACACGTCATGCCCTCAATTAGAAGGTTCGTCGTTGCTTCCGCTGCTGCAGCTGTAGCCGTTTTCGACGTAGCACGGATACCCACAGGGGCACGACGCCTCTCTGAGTTGCGAGCCTGAACGGCCGCTGCGGTCATGTCCAGCGACGATGGCACCTCGGCCCTCTCCGATAGGCAGTCCTCCGCGTACTCATCAGGAAGCAGCCGCGTCTCCTCCGTCACCATCACTGGCTCAGGCGCGTAGGCGCAGAGGCACCCGCGTCCACCGCAGCCGCACGGAACCCGGCGGAAGCGGCGGGAGACAGGTAAGAAGCCGCCGCCCTGACGCAGCGAGATTGTTTCCATGGGCTTTGGGATCTCACTGCGCTGCTGCAGTTGGGCCATACAGCACGTAGACACAGAGGCGGAGGAGATATTAGAGAGACTCGCCGCACTGGGACGCAAAGGTGGCGGCGCTAGTGGACGTTTTCTCTCCTCTTGCCCCGTCTCCTCGCACGACGGCAACGTTATGTGCTGTACTGTGTAGCCCATAGAAACCACCTTCTGCTCGATGCGAAATTCAGCACCGGAGTCGGCAGTGTCCACATCCACCTCAGCAAGCTGTGCGTCGAGGTCCACCGAGACGCAGTGCACTCCCTCTAGTGCCATCAAACTCTCCTGCACACGTTGAGCACATCCCCTGCATGTCATCCCCAAGACGTTCAGCTTGACGTGGCGCATCGTGTGCCTGTCGTCTGCCGCTTGAGCAGTCGACGCACCCATCGTTGGGAAGACAAGACCGGAACTGCCGCAGTTGTTGGAATGGTAATGCCCGACCTCCGACAGCGAAGTATGGGTAGTGGAGCCAACTCCAGATCTGATGCAATTTTGAGACAAAAGGGTTGCACACTCTAGCTGCTTGTCGGGGCGCGGGCCTGTTTCGATGCCAATTGTAGTCGCCTGCGCATCACACCGCGCAAACGTGTCGTAGGACTTGCCTGACTGCGTCGTCGTGAAGAACACTGTGCGTGAGGTGAGCTACGACGAGGAAAACGAAAGGAGAGATGAAGAACGGAAAGAATCCCACATGAGCCAACGTGGCTGATGAAGCACTGCGCACCCTCTCCTGAAGCGTGCTCCACGGGTGACACGCGCAAGACGGCACAGAAAGATTGGAAGTCCGATGACCGACTGAGGGGTAGGAGCCGTTGTGCTACAGCACGGAAAAGAGACGTGCACAGGAAAAGCAGCACAGACACACAACAGCGACCCGCCAGAGCAGACAGTGAAGGTCCGAAATAGAAATAGTGACGTAGCAGCGCTAGAGAAAAGCGCAGCGGCTGGGCAAACACGCAGGCCTGTGTGGGTGTGGTGACGAGGGAGCCTGTTGCGGTTCGCACAAAATAGAGGTATGGGCAAGACAAACAAAAGACAGCGCGGCCAGAAATATATATGTATATATGTATATAGTTACACAAGAGCGCGTGTCTACACACCCGTGAAAAGTATTCTCCCCCAACTGTCAAAGATTGCACACGAGCAAATCCAAAAGAGAGAGAGAGAGCTTTGAAGAGCAAGGTGCGTATGGGGTGAGCTGGAGGGACACTTGAGCTTCGTAGGTTCGGTAGGCGTGTGTGTGGAGCAGGCCAGATGCAAGAGTCAAGGATCAGACAAGCAGAGAAGAGAGAAGAGTCACCCAGATGCGAGCTAGAGAGAAAGGGGCAGAATAGAGACAGTGAATGACACCGCACAAGCGCGTCTTCCTCATTGTGGCAGAGCAGGCATCGTAGCCTTGGCCACTGCGACACGATAGACTCCTCCTGGTGAACACATAGTTGTTGCCCCCCTCCTCCTCCTCCTCCTCCTCCTCCTTCTTTTCACCTCGAAACGATGCAAAGCGTAACATAGCACGGAGAGACTGGGAAATGGGAGAGACGAGGTGAGCAAGAATCGCGTCTCCGCGCAACAAGCACGGGTATGCACACTGGCACGACGATGCCATTAAGCATTTTTGCTGCTATGATGCGTCGGATTTGTCGTTGTCTGCGTCTGTGTGTACGTGCAAGTTTGCAGTCTGTGTCCCTTCACTCATCTCTGCTGGTTGTCGTCGATGTGGGCACCTTCCTTTGCCTTCTTTTTGTCGCACCAGTGACATCGAGAGAGAAGGCAAGAGATGCCTGACAAGAGCAACACCTCCCCCCCCCCCCACGCGCCCATCCCCAGTCACTCGCCGTCACTTTCCGGTAGGTGCGTGTGTAGGCTCCGAAGGAGAGAGACTTAAGATGAAGCCATCGACGATCACGTCATCTCTAAGTGTGGCTGCGCTACCCATCACTAGACATCGGTTGTTAGACGAGCATCATGAAGGGTCTCAGTGGTCTACCGTCGCGCACCTTGTCGTAGCACGCCTCCACGTCCACCTCCACTGATTGACCGCAAACACGCTCTACAATGACCCTCGGACGATGAGACACCAAGGCATCTGAAGAGGAAGGACTCGCAGAGGCGGCCGCAGCCGAGGCAAGGGTGTTCGCGGAATCCGACATCTTATTTGTATGGGCCACCACAGCGACTGATTCTTCCGAGGGCATAGTCGCAGCACCAACGTACACCTGCTTGATTCCACACCCCTTCACCTGCCGATAGTACTGCGGGTGGTGTCGCAGAACGTACAGCACCGCCGCGCGGTCGATGGGGAACAACGTCGTGCGTGGCATACGAGCAACAGATGTACCACTCATGTCGGCCGGTGGCACCACTTCGGATGGCGCCGCGCCCATGGAGGGCTCTGCGGGTCCTCCGTCGGCATTCAACAGCGGTTCGTTGAGCCTCTCGATTCCCTCCTCCTCCGAATCCGGCCTTGATCGCTTCACACCAGTCGCTAGCGATGCATCGCTGGCAGTGCAGCCGGCCTCACAAGGCGCTGGCGTGGTGTCTAGTGAACGGAGATAGTACTGCAGCATTCGGCGCATGTGCGGCAGCGTCACCCGCTCCACAGATTTCCCAAGCTCTGGCGGAAGGGGCAGCCACTGCGTACCCCCGCTGGCAGCGCCTTCACGATGGGGGTACGAGACCAGCCTCCGCGGCTCCCGCAGTCTCGAGAACCTCGGACGCTCGTAGCAATCCTGCAAATCCCAGTCCACAGCAACGCCGCACGTTCGCACCAGGAGAAGCGTCGACGATCCCTGCAGGGGAGCAGGATGGGCGCCACCACCCACGTGTCTCCTCTCTTGCACGGTGGTTGTTGGCGGCAACGCGAGCCTCTGCACGCCGCATCCAGCTAGCAGCGCTGCAGAGGGGTGACTTTGAAAAATGCGGAAGAGCGCACTCTCTTCCGCACGGCGCAGCAGCAGCGCTCCCACCGTTGTCACTATGCAGCTGAGCGCCGGTGCTGGTAGTGGTGCGCCGCTGCTGCCGATGCCGTCGCTGTCACTCACCAGTCGTCGCACCGGCAGCCGCCGCACCGTGCGCTCCGGCCGCTTCTGCACATGCTCCAAAAACGCGAGCGCCTCATTAAGCCCGCCGTCCATCACCATCCGCAACGTTGTCGCCGTTGAGAAGGCCTTCCGGCCGCCAGCCGATCTGGCCTGTTGGAGCCCCAGCTCCACAAGCTTCACTGGGGTGATCACGCGGGACTCGGCCCCGCTCTTGTCCAACAGAGTCAGGGCGATACCCTTCATCCAGCCACGGAGGCCCCACTGCTGAATACCACGGCGCTGGCACGCAAGAAGAAGGGGAAGGCAGTGGCGCTGCAGCACCTCGCACACAAAGTCCGCGTCTACACTCGGCAGACGGTCGCCGTACACCTCCGTGGCATAGCGAGGCAACGCCGAGCCGAGTCGACAGAGCCGATCCGCCAACTCCTCCGCGCTGTACAGCAAAGGCGGAAAGTTCAAGGCGGACACCGCAGACGACGATGAAGAAACGCCACCGGCGCCATCCAAATCGAGAGCCCCGTCCACAAACATCTCGGTGAGCTGCTCCGCAGACGGTGCAGAGGCTGCAGCACAGAAGGAAGTAGCCGAAGAGGGGGGCGGTCGACAACGTGCCCGTGCAGTTTGAGTGCCACTCAACAACGGTGCGACCGTCAAAGGCAGCGGTGGTGGCCCAACACAGCAGAACAGCTCTCCCCGAAAGCCGCTCCAACCGCCACCACCGCGGCTGGACGTTAGCCATTCTCCCCAGCGGGGGCCCAACACGCGAAACGAAGTAGCCGCAGGGTCATGCGTGAGCAACGGCAACGATGAAGATGCCACGGAGGCGGAAAAGGACAGCGAAGTTGAAAGCACAGCGGCACCTAAAGCAGAATCAGCGGCTGCGTTGTTCCTGTCCATAATCTCTTGGTGGACGGTTGACGCCGTTGTCGACAATGGCCCTTCGGGTGGTCCAGCCACGGCGAACGAATCCGCGGATTGCCGCCATTGCCGCTGCTGTTGCCTTGCTTCACAAAGGAGCTCCTCACAGCGCTGACCTGAATAGCCGAGGATCACCTGTCTCAGGCGTTGCCGCAGCATGTCAGGATCGAGTACGCATCTTCGCAGCGTGCGTCGCCACACAATGGTGAAGGCGATGAGCACAGGGTCTTGGGGAAGTGGTGGGAGAGAGAAGGGATGTTGATCGCGCGGCGTGTCGTGCGGCTCGAAGGGCTCAAAGGTGATCGAAACGGCGGCAGCTGCAGCACCTGTCGACCTTGCAGTATTGATCGAGTGTCGGCGTGTACCCACACGCGGCGCAGGAGATCCTGCACACGCGGAGAAGTCAGAGCGCATGGGTAACTTAGGAGAAGCGGGCACGCCGGAGTTCGACCCTCGCGGCATGCAAAGATCGCGCGGTGGAAGTGGTGCCGCACGGCTGCCAGTCGGTGTAGTGGCGGTGACAGTGGCGCCTCTCCGCAACAACCATTGTGCAACAGCATGCCTCAAGGTCTGTACTGCAATGGAGCTTGTATCGCTGTCACTGCCGTTGCTGCTGGTTGTCCAGATGTCTGTGATAGAGGTCCAGACTTCCTTCCTCATAGCGGCCTCAATCCACGGCACGAGAGGGCGAGGGAGAGCGGTGCCCGTCGCTTCGAGTGCCGCGGGTGCACTGGCGTTTGAGGATGCAGTGGTGGTGCTTGTAAGAGCCTCCAGCAACAAGCGCACGTGCTGAAGCATAGCTGCGTATGTCTGCGGAGGCTGCGAGAGAAACGACTTTAACGAGCTCAGTCGCAGGCACGTTTCGGTTTCACTGGTGTCAGGGGAGCCAGAGAGAGCCTTCGCGTTTTCCCTGTCAAGCTCGGCAAGGAGGTCGTTACCCCACAGTCCCTCGAGCTCGGACCAAACCCTGCCAGCTGTCATGATGGCGTCAAGGTACATAATCGTGCCCGCGCACATCACGTACACCTCCTGTGCCGGTATTGAAGCGCTCGCAGCGAAGGAGTGCAGGGCCCATAGTGACTGGCACGTGTGCGTACTCCATCGTGCGCGCACGCACCCAGCGGGAGCAGGTGTAGAATCCGTGTCGGGTGCTAGCAGTGGTTGCTGTGCACCGTAGTATACAGATGTGCAGCCGCCGATAGAGGGAGAAAGCAATGCGCTGTACAGTAGCGAAGGACACAGCAGCCGCTCGTACGGAGCAACCAAGGATATCCAGTTCCACGCTGCGAGTGAGCGTGGCGGTGGCAAAGTTCCCTCTAAAGCCTCTGGCAGGGATGAGGATGCTGCAGCGGCGTCTTCTGTGCCAGGTTCAGATGGCGGGAAAGTATTTCCGTTCACCGAGCCCCCGCCTCCTCTGCATTCGGCAGGGTCTAATGCCGAAGCGTGTGCCGCTCTAACAGTCCCGTCTGTGTGCTTGGGCGCAGTCCCTACTTGCGGAAAGCCGGCAAAGCGCACCGGGCCACGCGTCGATCTGACCTCGTGCAATAGCTTGCGTTGATACATGCGGTACGCCTGCTGCTGATCCCAGTATAACAGAACGTGCTCACGCAGCCGCCTGCTACGCCACTGCGCATCGCCTGCCTCCCCGTCTCCGTCGTGGTGACGATGAAGGACGTGCACAAGAAACGAGTGCGTCGAGTCGAGCACCTCTGTGGACTCCAATGGAAGGAGTCGCTCGCTACGCGACAGGCCTCTGCACGCAAAGGACATCTGTGGTGCAGAAGAGGTGCGAGGAGAGGGATCAGCTCGTGAGGGAGGCCCACACACGCCTGCCCCTGTCTGCGAAAACGAGAGAGAGAGAGAATTTAGGAGACTAGAAGGAGAAGGAGGGGAGCGCGGCAGTCACAGGCCTTCCGTTGGGCCACAAACCCGGAGGTGACTGAAGGCAGCGAGAGAAACAGCGAGAGGAGCCGTGGCGTGAGATGACGATCGGCATAAGACTGATAAAGCAGCTTCCACGTGGTCCAGTAGTGATAATGGTTATCCTTCACCTGGGAGGATGCACGGAATACGCGAGAGGGCCGTGCAACCACCGTCCTCCTCCTTTCCTCTCGACCTCTGCGTCACGAGCACGGAACTATACAGAGGTGGCGAACTCACTCCAGCAAAACGCTTCCCCACACACCCCCCTCGTGATGTTCCTTTCCAATTCGAAAAGCCGACGAGCGCGCGTGTGTTGTGGGTTCATGCGGGGATTTCGAGAAAACGTTGCATGCATCGCTCTCTCTGCTGTTTCTGTTTGGTCGTTCCGTTGTATTCCTTCCCGATCTCATGGTAGAAAGGCACCAACGGACTGCAATGATTACTACACTGTCTGCACACACACACACACACATGCCCAAGAAGCGCGAAAAGAGCGACATAGGGAACACAAAAGGAGCCCGAAACTCTATAAGCGCATGCACACCTGTGCCCCTCACACCCAGCAGGCCATCCGCGGCACGTTCACCGCCCACACAGATGCCTCCCCCGCTTCGCACAATACGATCGCAAAGGCAGTAGGAAGAGCAACAGTAGAAAAAAGGGAACAACCAGAGACCACAGTGGCATCTGCTCCGTGTCACTCTCCCGCCTCCAGTACCCCCTCTCCGTCTCCCTCACTCTCCCAAGACATGTGGATGATGCGGGGGAGACACCGGGGCCCTTAGCATGCCACGCATTGTCGCGAATGCCCCCCCTCCTCTTGTCCAATTGTCTAACATCCGCGACACAAATATAAACAAGAACGCCCAAGAGACGAGCACAGTAAGGAAAAAATGAAGCACTGCTCTCCAGTCACGCGGAGCCTGCACATCCACGTGAAAGCACAGCGATAAAAAGGGGCGCACATATCCGCATGCACACCTGCAGAGGAGGCCAGAGAGAAATGGGAGCAGTTACTTGGCCGAATAGGCCACACCCACATGCAGCGAATGAAAAAGAGAAAGGCGAAGGGCAGGCCGGCGGGTTGGCGAATGACTTGCAGCCTCGGCGCGCCAGGTGAGCACACAGTGTGGAGAGCAACAGAAAGAAACGGAGTGTGAGAGAGAGGGGGGGGGTACAGGAGTGCGGCAAAGCGCTCAACGCAGAAAGCATATATATATGCACACAACCATAACTCAGATCATCACACATGCACACACCTACAGGCCCGTTTGGGGTGCCGAGCTCTCGGCTGCGGGTGTCGCGCCCATGGTCGCTCGGCAAAGCCGCTCTTCGCCGGGGCATACGAGCAGGAGAGGTAAAACCCTGAGAACCTATAAGGTGGAAACCGCAGAGAAGCAACGCAATCGCGAAACGACAAGAACACGCAGAGCTGATTCGCCCGGCCTCTTCCCGCCCTCCCTCAGCAGCGCTTCCTCGATGCATCACTCCCGCCTCATCCTCATACTGCGTACAAGGGTGTGACCTGAAGCGAAGTGTAGTAGTTGAGCAACTGGCGCAGCTCGCTTGACCGCTCGGCGTCGTGAGTGCAGCCGCCCAGCTCCTCCAGCACGGACGACGTCGCCGCCTGAATGCTTCGTGGCGTGTGTCGGTACGACATGTAGCGCTGGCGAAGCTCCGCGTTCGCTATAGGCGGAAAACCATCGATGCACTGTTCATCGGGGGTATTCAACGGCAGCGGCGGGTGGTTGTGTGACTGCTGCAAGGATGGTGGCTGCTCGTGAAAGAGGGACGCTTCAGAAGACGGCGGACTGGGTAGATACACCGGACGTGGTGGTGCGCGCGCAAGCGTGCGCTGTTGCACCTGTTCAAGTGCAGTGCTATCCTCCATCGTTAAGGAGTATGGCGAGTGGCCGTGCTTCTCAGCTGGTGGGAAAGTAGCCGCTTCCTGTGCCGCATTGATCGGTGCAGGGCCAATGTAGTAGTCTGTGCCCGCCAAGTAGTCGTATTGTTCATCAGGGCCAACCTCTATGCTGGCGTTGTTGCCAAGCTGGACCCTCGACGCCGGTGGTGCCGCTGCCCAAGTGCAGATCTCCGAGTTCGCGCCACTTTGCCCCTCGTTCCTGCTGCGCTGCACGACACTGGCCTCGGTAGATGATGCTGCAGTGTGGAAGGAGTGCTGCTGTGGTAACATCGGCACCTCCCCCTCATCGCCGCCAATGCGGCACTCAGAAACGAAATTATACGTGTCGTTGGAAATGACGGAGGGCACTACAGACTGCGCATGGCTTAGCATAGGGCGATAGTTACTCCCCTCCGAGGGTATGTTGTACGCTGCCAGCAGTCTCGCGCAGTCATCGGCGGGCATAGACTCCATGGCCTGTGGCAAGCCGCGGTCAGCAATGTGCGACTCCTCGTTCATCGTGTCGTCCAGAGGTTTTCCGGCACGGTAGTTGTCCAAGTTGAACGCGCTCGGCATCAGCGGCTCCAGTTTGGGGTCTTCCTCCTCCTGGGCGGCACTCGACCGACTCCGCGTGATTCGGTCGCGGAGTGTGGTGCTCGGTCCCAGCGGCGGCGTATCGTCGACTACTGGGCCACTCCCCTCAGAGCTAAAAGAGTGTGCTAAGCGTTTCTCCGGATCCGCCCGTGCGGCACGCGTTGCGGTGACAGAGGCAGGAATCGCAGCGGTGGGATCTGGTGGCGAGGCAACAGTACTGTGGAAGTCGCTGTCAGGACTAAAGTGCGACATGAATGCGCTGGGGCGCTTCTGCTGAAAATTTGGTAAGCACTCCTCGTCTTCGGTCTCAAGAACCCGCTCGCCGTTACGCTCAGCATATCCCTCGTCATCGTCGTCGAGGAAGGAGTTGCAGTACTCTTTCGAAGTGGTGTTGTCAAACGGGGGCAACGCGTAAGACTGCTGCTGCAATGGCTGCGGCTGTGCTGGCGCTGACGCAGCAGGTGCGTGGCCCGTACCTGCTGAACCAAAGGCTAAGAACGGATCTTCTACGGAGCCCGACTCTTCATTCTGATTCTTTTCACAGTGTTGCTGAAGGGTATCGCGCGGCAGCGAGGTCGAGCAGCGGCGAGCGGCGGGCACGTGATTGTTAAGAGAAGCTGTCTGTTTCCCGTTAGCTCCCTCATCGTGGCTCTCGCTCTCATCGCTGCTGGCGCTACCGCTGCTGCTATTCAGAGAGCTGGGCCCCTCGTCGCTACTTTCCTCGTTCATCGGTGGCATCGTTTTGCGCAGAGCGCGCTGCACAAGAGTCAAAATCGCTGCCTTGTTCTCCGCCCGAATGCTGTCAGAAGAACCGCAGTAAGATGGCGTGTACAGGGTGGGTGCGTACTGTTTCACATTGGAGCCATAAAACACATTGTACTTGCGGAACAACTGGTGTTGGCACAGCTTCTGCGCCGTCGGTCGCTGCTCAGGAAAGAAGGCAACACACCGAGTGATGAGGTCGATCCACTTCTCCTTTTCATCATCGCTCGTGTGCAGAATCCAGTTCTGCTCAATCAGCTGTCGCAGCTGCGATGGGCGTGCGGCACTGCGCTGCAAGTATAGCTTTGCGTTCCCGCTAGGCATATAGCGGTCAATATCCTCCGCAGAGGGGGTGCCGATGGTGTTGAGAACTACCTCCAGCTGCAGGCTCGCCTTGGCGCCGTCCCACTCGCCACGCTCGTTGAGCGCCGTCCGCATAGTGAAGAGCGTTTGCCCGGTGCACATTTCATAAAAGATGCAGCCCAAGGACCAGATGTCGATCCGCGGCGATCCGCCTGACACGCTAGTGATGACCTCCGGTGGTCGGTAATAACGAGTGCAGATGTAGATGGTGTCACTATGTTGGGTGTCCCGTGCGAGACCCATGTCCGCGATCAGCGCGGTGGACATGTACGGGTTGGTGATATCGAGGCGCACCAGCACATTATCGGGCTTCATGTCTCGGTGGATGATGGAGCACTGGTGCAGGTAGTCGAGGCCAAAGCATATCTGGAAAGCAAACACAACGGCTACCTGGGCTAAGAACTGATGCGTCACACCTAGGCGTTGAACGCTTGACTGCGATGAGAGGAGGCGTATAAAGTAGAACAGGTCGCCCTTCATGAGCGGCATGACAATGTGAACATTAAACTCGTCCGCTTTGGTCAGCTTCGACATAAACGTCATCAGCTCCTCGTGATGCAGGCGCAGACGCTCATCCTCGCTTAGACCCGCGTAATGTTCGCCCAGCACGTTCAATTCGAACGCTGTGTTCTCTGCCGTCTGTGCAACGCTCATAAGCAGGTCCTCAAACGCGTTCGAGTCGTTGTGGTTCGGTATGGAGGTGCCTTTCGTGGCGAAGATGCTGAAGTACCCAATGACGTGGGGGTGCGCCTCGTGCAGGAAGCACATTATATCGATTTCTCGCACGAGCCGGCGGCTCTCTTGGTTGACGCATCGGCTTGGGATCGTCTTGATGGCGACGTTATCCTTTGTAATAGCATCTGTGTACTCCTCCACAGCACCAAAGCCGCCCTTGCCGATCTGCTTTATTAAAATGTAACGGCCGGCTAAGAGGTGCATGACGCTCGAGGAAGCGCAGAGATGTCACACAGCAATTCAAAGGGAAAAAGATTATGGATAGACAAGCAGTTGCCGCAGCACACCTCTCGTCCACAACGCTCAGCGCGGTTCTGCCCCAATGGTTAAGTGCACCACCAGAGCGAACGGCACCACGCACCTTCACAACAGCAACACAGAAATAAAAGCAGCAGCGAAGAAGGCGTCCAACGGAAACAAAAGGCAACCCCACAGTGGAATGCGCTACGCCAAGGCGAAGATACGAAGTACTGACAAGAACAAACAGCTCGAGCGACAGCCACAGACAGCAAGAGACGCCCGTGTGCCCTTCAACACTGACGGCGCACCGGCAGGAGGCACACCAAGAAAAAGAAAAAAGAAAAAGGCCACAGCTCCGCTCAAACAAAGAAAGACATAGACACAGTGACGCACCCGCCCACAGCAGGCCGAATTGAAACGCAAAGGAGGGAAAAGGCAGCAGTTTTCTGTGTCGGCACACAGATAATGTTGCAGAGGCGTCAATGAACCCAGACTAGAGCAGCCCCCGCACCAGCGATCAGGAAACAGGAGGCGATGGAGCAACCTGTCCCACGAAGCAAAGCGCGCGCACACACACAAAGGAGGCGCACGGCTGAACAGCAGCTCACCTGGAAAGATTTCCGCACCAAAACAGTGTTGGACCTACGATGTGTGTATGTGTTTTGCTGGAGGCGTTTGATCTACTCGTGAGTTTCACAGATGTCAACAGAGAGAGAGACGGGTAGCTAGAGGAAAGGATGAGGAGGGGGCAGTGAGCAGGTGGGTCCAAACTGAGAAATGAGGGGCGCAGAAAGTGGACAGTCAGCCAGCCCTCGCCCACAAACGCACGAATAAAAGGTCTGCCACCACGGGCAGGTGCAACAGCGAGCAGCAAGGCAATTCAAGAGACAAAGAAAAGTTGCAAAAAAAAAAGCGCAACTCAGCGGAGGTTGCTGAGAGTGGGCACACCCGCATGCAAGACCGCAAGACAACAGCACTGACAACACAGCCGCGAGCACGACCTGCAGAAAGATGAAGACTACGTAGAGACACAAGATCAGACGAGAAAGAACGGTGGAAAAGAAAAAAGAAAAACAAAGGTGCCACGCAAAGAGGTAGTCCGGGCGGTTTCACACAACTCACGATGCGGGAGCAACAACAAGCAAAGTACAGCGCACTTGCACGTGCACGCGAGAATCAACGTAATTCTGCCTTTGCTGCTCGTGCTTCACTCCAATGAGCAACCCTGTTTCTGCACTTCGCGTTGCTGATCGGCTTCGCTTGGCCTCCACACCTTTACACAACTACACAGAGAGCCAAAGAGGGGAGCGAGGCGTAAAATGAAGGAGTCCCCGAATCCACGAGCGCAGGCTTCCCCCGCACCGGCCAAGCCAACACACGCGAAGTGGTCCACAGTACGCCGCAGCGATCAAGCTCAGCTAAAAGATGCGAGGAAGGAAAATAAAACGGAGAAGAAAGCAGAGGTGACGGTGATAGTGATGCTAATACTCCACGCCCAAGACACGAAATTGAACCCTCGCACAGAAGGATATGAAGCACGGACACACACACACGCACACGTCACGAAATAGAGAGAGGGGGGCGGGAGAGTCCAACGGAGGCAGGCAAGCACGTACACGTGAGTGTGAGCGAGCACACTCGCTCTCCGTACTCTCACTACGATCTATATATATATGTACGTATCTGTATAACGAGGAAGGCCCTCCTCGTTTTTGGTTGTTGCTGATGACTCTCTCTCTCTGTTGTTCGACAAGCAAAGAGCTGAATAGGAAGGGACCAGAGAAACACGAGGCAAATCCACGTGTGAGGGGCGTCTGGAGACAGACAGCGGTGACCGTGCGTGCGCGTTCGTGTCTGCAGACGCAGGCTCAGTACAACGAAGGATTCAACGAAGAAAACAAGCCCGACACTTAAGAGCCGACGAGCCCGTGTTCTTTAGGTGAGAGAGAGAGAAATAGAGAGTAGTCGTGTGTTTGTGTGTCGCACGTCTTCCTGCCGCGACGCGTATCTTTCGACTAGTCTCTTCAACTCCTCTCCGCTTCTAGGCGTCGCGTGATGAGGGCGTGTGTGTCGTAGAACCGGTATGGAGGGGGCCAAGAAATGTGCGGAGTTGTTGTGGTACGTGTGTGGTTTGCCTAGCGCTCGTTTGGGCACACGCAAGCGCACATTCACACCGAAACTGCACGGGGACAAGCACAAATAGAGAGAGGGAGGAGAGGGAGGGAGGGGGTTACACTGAAACACAAGGACAACCAGCAGACAGCGGAGAGCCGTTTTCAGCACGCAATAAAAACCAGATGTAAAAGAAAACAAAAGAAAAAAAGGGGGTTGTGGTGGCAACTGATACGTCAATGACTAAACACGTGTAAGCATACTCAGAGACAAGGGTGTTGTCCTGACCTTGTGATGGCCCGTGAACGAATAAGCGGAAACAAAAAGGGGAAAATGGATGCCAGTCAAGGCGCGTGCAGCGAGCGACGGTGTGAAGGCGATGGCACGGCTTGAACTGTAAAGGTGTCAAGAAGCAAAATGAAAGCAAGATGAGACCGAAAAAAAAAAAAAAAAACGATACCCGCAGGATCCACTTGTAGTACGAGTAATGACGAAAGCGCTTTGTAGGCATATGTACACAGTGAGTCAATCAAATCGAAAAAAAAAAAGGCCGGCCGCGCACATCCCCTCGTCAGCGGGGGTCATCGCCAGTGGCCAGGGAGTGTCCGAGAGCGCAGAGAGACAACGAGAAGGTGTGAGGAAGGTCAGAAAAGAGGAAAGTGGGCATTGTGGAATGGAGAAGACTCATTGGAAGAAGCGCATGTTGGGTGTATATGTGTGTGTGTGTGTGTATGCGTCGCAGCCACGATACGGGAGCATCTTCGCATGGCTACGTGCATAGGCAGCTCACGCGGCACAGAATCAGCTCCATCTTCACACGGCCCACGCAAGGGAAGAGAGAGAGAGAATAGGAAAAGCGCAGTCAAACACGTTCCCACGAGGAAATCTCACGACTGAAGCGCACATGAACCGTCGCTGCGGCTGTCGCTGCAACGTCTTTCCATGTCTCTCCCTCCTCTCTCTCTCCCTTTCCCTCTACTCAGCAGTGGGGTGTGCAGCCGCATCACCGCCGCCAACACTCTCATGCATCAGCACATAATGTACACCCCTCTTTCTGCCGCCGCCGTTATACAAGAAATCAGACGCCCGTTAGCACCACGACAAATCGATGTGAAGTGGTCTTCCGATTCCGCGTTACACCTTGTTGTTTGCTTGGGGTTGGAGTTTTAAGCTATATGTTCCTTCGTCATCTCCTTCATTCATGTCTCATAATGGGGGCCACACAACAACATAAAAGTCTACCCACAGATACAAGCATACAGCGCTCCCTTCCCATGCCCAATGCAAGAGACGAGAGAAAGGGAGGGCGGGACCTTTCCATTCCTCGTCGGGGCAACGCTCGCATGCCAAAATCCGCACAAGCAGATAAAGCTATGCGTATGACCGCGCGACGGTGCCTGGGTGGGGGAAGGGGGGGGGGGCAGACTCCCACAACACAGCGGCCTCATTGGTACGAGAAACGACTACATAAAGCAAAAACAAAGCGGGGGAGATGAAGACATGAACAGCAGCAAAGAGGAACACAAAAAGAGGGACGCTTTGGTGCGCCAAGGCAGATTGAAGGAGCGAAGCGTTGCTCCACCACATTGCACACGGCACCACGCAACACGTTCCACGACACGGCCCAAAAGTGAAAGAAAGAAAGCATCGCCGGTGCGCATTTTCGTTTTCATTTGCGTGCAGGTTCCTTCGTTCGTGCTTCGCGTGTGTGTGTGTGTGTGTGTGTTGCGTCTCTCTACCCTGTCTTTTCTCCTCTGTTTCGTTGGTGCTGTTGGACCTCACCTCCCCCACATACACACATATTGCTCACTACAGGTTACCTACTAGTAGAAAGGGATAACGAAGAAAGGACGTGGTGTGGAAGCGAGGGGCCGCAGTGGCGGGGGCTGAACTGGAAGGCATAGCTGGTACACTGGCACGCGCACCGGCGAACCTTCAGTCAACGCACCACCACGTCCGTCGAATTCTCTTTTTGTTGTTACGGCCACCTTTTTTGGGGGGAGGGGGGCGCTATCTAATGAGGGCTCAGCGGCGCGCCCTGCCTCTTCGACCAACCGAAAAGGGAAGACCCACACGACCATGGGACAACCCACATTCTCCTCATCGTACTACCCGCCTCCTGGGCACACAAACGCGCAACGGCGCAACCGGACATCGATGGCGAGGAATACGTATAGGCAGTCGAAACGGGTGAAAAAAGGGGGGAGGTGTGCGCCGAGAAAGTATGCACGGACCCAGCCCACGCACGTATTCCTGCATCGACTGATTTATCGATTCCACGCTCATAGAGAGTAACATCCGTATGCTGTTAAGCCTGGGCATCCAGCTTGTCCTTGATATCGTTCATGAACGGCATGATGCGCTCGTGTTGGATGCGCAGGTTGGCCACGGCCTCCTCGCCGTCCATCTCAGTGCCGTCGCTCTCCCACAGATCAGTGGAGTCCTCGACAAACTGTTTCTTAGTCGTCAGGCGCTGAAACACAAAGTAGCGAATCGCAAATACTTGCACTACGCAGCAGGCCAGGGTGAGCTTTAGTAGCACCTGCATGGTCGCGCCGCTGATGCCCGTCTCACCGCAGTTCGCATAGAAGTACGTGCGAGCACCCGAGCACACGGCACGTCGGCCGGTCATACCCTGCAGAGCGAGGCGACGAAACATGACTGAAATAAGACAGAGAGCAAAAGTGGAGAGCGACTCAGGCACAGGTGTGCAAAATCATATAGAGCGTAGATGATAAGAGGTGGGGACCACACACACACACACACTTCAATAATTAACGTCAAAAGGATGCAAGCAGGCTGCACGTGTTTGGGGTGGAAAGTAGGGGAAGGAGGCGTAGATGATGGTGAGGACTGAGAAAGAGGCACATGCAGAGAGCAGTATCATCGGAGGCCGTAAGCGATGGGACTAGAAAAGGATGCGCTTAAAGATCCTTTTCCCGCTCTCCATTCTTTTTTTTTACATGCATGAAAGGCACGTAGCTGCGCTGATCGTTCGCGTGTGTGAGTGTGTGTGCGTGTGTGTGTGTGTGTGTTCGCGCGCGCTTTGTACCCCCAGATGCGAGGAAGTCCGTGGGATCGATGAAGTGCCTTGCATCACCACGACGCCATGAGTAATCACCTCTTTCAGCCGTGAATACGGCAAAGTCAGCCGCTGTGCTGTTTGGGTGCATATGTTTGTTCCCTGTTTTCGCTACTGGTGCGCGTGGGGATCACATCATCCTTTCCTTCCTTTTCGGCATTCTGTGCAGCGTTAGTGTCCATCTTACTCAAAGTTAATCGCATCAAGGAATCACCGCATTACTCACACGCTCACACGCCGCTCATTCAGCGAAGGAGGATACGGCTAGCATACTGCCGTGACCTCAATCAAGCTCGTCGCTTCCAGGGGCGATGTAGGCGTCTATGATGTCGTCCAGATAAGGCAACACACTTCGCTGGAGGAACTCGATGACACTCGGGGCTAGTGGGGCCGTCGATGTCGCGGTGACAGGTACGCCATCCTCCTCGATCACCTCCACGCGGCTAGATGCTGCAGCCGCCTTCGCGGCGTGCGTGGCCTGGGAGATATCAAGTGCCCCCGCGAGCACCTTCTTCGCGTTCACACTCTCCAGCCGCGCCATGCCGTCCTCGGACTCGAGCATGCTGGCAATGAACTCTGCTAGGCTCTGCTGAATATCTTCGATCGGCTCCTTGCAGTTAAGCCTGTCCACCGCCGTCACAAGCGCGTCGCTTTTTAGTATTAGGCCGTAGAGTGGCTTCGGGGAGCAGCCGCAGTTTCGGTAGCACTGTGCAGCGAGATGGCGATGGCGCGGATTCGGCGATGAGAGCGAGCTGCTCAAGGTCCCGCGCCAGTCTTCGTCCTCGAGCAGCAGCTCCTGGCCGTCGAGTGTGCGCGTGAGGTT
Source organism: Leishmania tarentolae (assembly GCA_033953505.1). Lineage (NCBI taxonomy): Eukaryota > Euglenozoa > Kinetoplastea > Trypanosomatida > Trypanosomatidae > Leishmania > Leishmania tarentolae. The sequence goes on along the minus strand of CP119857.1, from coordinate 817,220 downwards.
CAGTAGGATGTGGAGAATCCATCGACTCAAGTCGCGGTGCGACGAGGCTTGCTTGGGCTTCGTCGAGTCGTCACCAGCTTGCTCTACCCTCTCCTCGTCCTCGGCCTTAGTCGCCGCCTCCGGCTCCATGGCGCTCACAAATCGCTCGTAGTACACCTGCAGCTTTCCTAGGTAGAAGCCGCGCATGTCCTCGTCATCCTTTTGCAAAAGGTCGTCAATGGCAGTCACATGGCTGGACGTGAGGTTGTTCAGAAGCATCAACGCCAGCTCCTGCACGCTGCGCACGTACGGCTCCGGCTGATCGCTCCGCTCCATCCCGTCCAGCAGCCGCATTGCCTTACGCACCACCTTGCGCTGCACCAGCATCTCCGCGCAGCTTCCATCGGCTGAGCAGTTAACAAGGATTGTCAGGATGTCACCCAGCACATGCTTGCCGCCTGCGTGCAGGTACTGGAGGAGGGAGTCGACGCAGCGGGGGCCGTACTGCGTAGACGCTAGAAAGAGCCAGAGATCTCGATTCTCTTTGCTGTGCTCAGCGATGCCGTGAATCGCCATCTTGCGAACATCTTCGCGTTCGTGGCAGACAAAGGAGAAGGCCTCCTGAAGCTGCTGAGCGGTATCAGCCGAAGGCATGACTTGCTGCCCTGCCACAGAAGTGGTAGAGGACGGCACAGAGGTCATAAAAGGCGTCGCAAAGGGGGAAAGATCGAAGTGCAATGAAGATCAAGGGCCTCGAGAAGGACCGTACACCACGCAATGGCGTGCGTCGCTGCGTGGTGGATGGTAAACTTCTGTTCGTCTTGTTTTCTTGGAGGACAAGTGTCAACAACTGACGAGGCGGGTGCAAGAAGGATTGACGTCTACTGTGGAGTCCTCGACAGAGGCAGCGCCGGCGAAGAAACGACGAGGAGATTGTCGGAAGCACAATGGGGGAGGGGCAATGATAGGGAAGGTGACAACGGAAAAAAAAAAAGTTGCCAGGTGAAGCTGAGTCAGCGAGAGAGAGATGCATCGCGTGTACAAGATACCACCTCATATGGAAAGAGAAACAGCACACACACACACACATACTTCAGCCCACGCGCGGTCTCTGCTCGCGAAGACAATTTTGGAGTAGTCCGTGCGCCTTGACCGCGCGGCACCCATGTGCATGTGTAGCTATCTCGCCGAGAAGGGGATGAACGACGGAGTGGTCAGACGACGTCTCCCGTTGCTTGCTCTCCATTCTTGCCTCCTTCAAAGGAGGAAGGCGGGGGAGTCCACCGCTAGGTGCTGGTGCGTGTGGCAGTCACTGCGGCCCACTTCGTGTGAGGACAGTTGGCAGCACTCGGTTATCGTGTTTCAACTTTGTTGAACATTAACTCTACCGGACCGTTTTCTCCCCCTCATCTACCGCCCCCCCCCCATTCCCCTCACCTCCCCTCCTTTTTTTTTTGTGGGGGGGGGGAGATGGGGAGATGGGGAGATGGGGTGCTAGATCAACCACAACACCAAAGACAAACATAAAAAAGACGCAGCAAGCACGACCGGCAAGGCAGACCACAGAACGGGATGAGAGATGAGGGCCCACCACGCAGTGATGTGTGTATGTGTGTGTGTGTGTGTGTGTGTGTGTGTCGATAGAGAGGGAGAGAAACAGCGACGATACCAGGAGGGACAAAGTGGGAAGGTGTGTCCGGACACACCTCGTCGCGTATTCACTCACCGTACTCAGCCTTGCCCTTTTAAGTCCCCCACTCTTGCCCTTCCACCCACCTCTCCAGCCCTGTCGGCTTCTGGTCCCTGTACCCCGCTCTCCCCTCCACTTCCTGCAGTGCAGCTAAAGGGAGCGAAAAGCAGCAGCTGTGGGGTGTGCGCGGCAAACAAAAGGGAAGCGTTCGCCCACGAATGCATGCATGCCTACCTGATGGGTCTGAGAACTTTTCTCTACAGAATTCATTCACTGTTGACGGCCACAACCGCGCTAACGCGACCAGCTTCTGCCACAGCCCCGCGAGCCCGCTGGAGCAGCGCCGCCACAACTTGCCGTTTGTGTACGCGCTGCCCATACGACACACGCATGGCGCGAATCTGTGCGTAGAGTGCACTCGCACTGTGCTGGGGGAGCAGTGCGGGGTGCAGGTATCCGGCGCTATGAAGCTCCTCCATTAGACCATACACCTGCTGCATGCGGGAGAGCTCATCGCATGAGACAGGGCCCTCCTCCTCAACGTCGCTTTCAACCACACCAGAAAGCATTGACAGAGTCACTGCCTCCGTCAGCTGCTGCACCAATTGTATGATGGCGGTCAGGCACTGGCGGTCGCGGTGCACGACGGCGCCACCGTGCCGCACAGCGCGCTGGGTGTGCTCCACCAGCTTGCAACGCAAAGCTGCCTCATCCTGCGTGAGCTGGTAGATAAGTGTACGGTTTGACGCGGGTGCCCCCTCGGCAAAGGCTGCCGTTTGCTTAGCTGCGTTTAATTGCGCTGTTATTGTGGCGTGCTCCCTCGCAATGCCCCGAGCCTCGCTCAGGAGATACCAAAAAGTTGCCTCACTGCGCTCGTGCGTTGTCACAGGGCTGGCAGACTGTGACAGAGTGAACGGTGACGTCGCTCCCTCAGTGAGTTCGCCAGCACGCTCACCTCCATCTGTCTCCGACCGCCTCTGAATCTCCACCAAGACGCGGCGCGTCAGGATGCTGCTCACATCCGCGATTGCCTCCACCTCGGGTTCGGGCTCCGTGAGCCAGAAGCTGCAACACGCCGACAGACCGCGACGAAGGACCGCGAGGTAGTCAGACAGAGAGTCGGCGTGCATCGCCTCCCACATGAGCTTCTCGGCGAGCTTGTTGTGCGTGAGCAACTCTGCCGGCGAGACCCGCTGGTAGAGGAGCTGCTGAACCTCCGCGTGCACATTTTCGTCAGCGTCAGTGGTCACAAACTGGCGCACCAGACGGGCCTCCTGCTCCTCGAGTTCGCTACGAGAGAGGTTCTGCCGCTGCAGCTCATACTCGCGCGCGGCCATGATGAAGGCGGCGTAGACGCTGGCGCGGTGCCGCGGGTCACGTAGCCGCAGTGTCATGGCCGTGACCGCACGCAGCCCTTCGTCAAATGGGTAGCGAGGCAGCAGCGCTAAGAAAACCGCGTATCGTGCTAGCGATGTCGCCAAGGAGGCGCCGGCGTGCACCTGAACAGCATGCGGGCTCAGCGTTTCCCCGTAGGCGACGTCCTGAGCGAGGACTACGTGCGTGATCAGTCGCGCGGCGTCGCTGTCCCCCTCCTGTGGAACAATGTCGAACCATCCCGGCGCACCCGTTAATGCCGGCGACTTCAGCAGAGAGGATGGCTCTGCAGACAGCAGGGAGCACTCTCCCCCTGAGCACGTCAGTGTTTGCAAGATGAAGCGCATCTGCAACTGCTCTTCCAGCGGCACACGCGTCAGAAAGCCAGACTGCAGGCGCGAAGCAAGGCCAAGCACGAGCTTCTGCGAGAAGCTCACCGCCCAATTATCACCGCTACCTGTCATTTCTTCGATGAAGACAGCGTAACTGCGGTCGACGACGCCGGCGGCCGGTCGCGCGGACTCCTCCCCGCCGACGCTGGTGGCGACCATCAGTTGCTTTGTAAAAGCAACCACCAGCGCGCACCGCAGATAGCACCACACCATGTCCTTCCAATTCACGTTCACCTTGAAGGCGTTCTCCAACACGGTAAGGTTTCCGCACAACGCCGCCCCAATCACAGCATCGAAGTCGCTCACGGCGTCCGGCGCCGACGACGCCACGCTTCCCTCTACGCCAACGGCGGCGGCAGCGCTCCGGTACTTGAGAGACTCTTCGTACAGCTGCGAGAGGTTGTCGAGGCGGTACTCGTTACCACACCAGGCCTGACTCAGTTCGCCGTGCGCGTACTCACCAAAGAGAGGCACCAAAGCGGTCTGGCTGAACCACGGCTCCTGCACCGTCTGCAGCTGGGCAGCACTAAGGATGCAGCTGTGCACGCAGCTCTCGTACGTGACGGCAGCGCTAATGGCGCGATTCAGCTCGCCGCCGCGCAGGTACGTCAGGATGAGCTGGCGAAGTACCACATCCTCCTCTCCACGCAGACGCGGCTCATGCCGCGTATTATCTCGGTAAGTGCTCTCCAGCCAGCGGCAGATGATATTCGCCCGGCGTAATACCGGCTGGCGTTGCAGGAAGGCTTGTAGATGAGCATAGTGCGAGATGAACCAGCGACGATGCGGCTGGACTGACTCGATACCAATGGCATCTGGGTGATATTGATCCGACTGCTCAGCATCTGTGTAGACGTCCTGCATGAGAGCCCACAAGTACTCCTCCTCCTTTCGCCCAGCAGCGCGGCTCGCTTGCTTAAAGTGTTCCACGGTTGGCACTACCCGAACCGCAGCAGTGGCGGAGTTCGACACAGCCCCAGTAGAAGGAAAGGCAGTAAAGTCACTCGCGGATGGGAGATACCACTCCGCATATGTGCGCAAAGCTGAAGTGCTGGATACCGCGGTGACAGCGTCACTTTGGCTTCCAGACTCTGTAAATGGAGCCAAAGCCACGACCGCGTTCTCTGTTCTTGTGCTTGGGGGAGCAGGTCGACCGTGCACGTCACGGACGTAAGCACGAGATCGGGGAAGTGGGATATCCGCCATGCGGAGCCGCTGCTCGTATTCGGTCATTGCACACACGTCTCCACGTCTGTAAAGTTGAAGAACGGCCAGGAGGTGCAGGGGAGGGAAAGAGACGCCGCCTCTGCGAGACCTAAAGAAAAAAAAAGGGAGAACAAACGGGGCAGCGAAGTAGAGAAAAGACTGACGGCATCAGCGTTAAAGTCACAGCTGGAGGGACGTGTTCCCACAGCTGGGCAGCAAGTGGCACTGGCAAAGCCAGCAGCGGGGAGAGAGGCATACAAAAGCGGACGTAACAGCCGAGTCAGCGGGCCACCGAAAGGAGTGGGCGAGAGCGAGAGACACTCTGGGGCGCGGCACAGCCACGTTGAACGCGCCCCGCAACGATGTCAAGTGCAAAGCGGGTATGTACGTAGTCACAGGCATATGTTCGTGTCGATGTGCATAAAGAAACGCCTCGCCAACACAAAAGAGGGACCTTTTGAGGTAGCCAAGCACGGGTTCCCTCTGCAGTGGCGCTAAGCTACGATGTGCACAGCGGGTCGTGAAGATGAAGCGGCAACCAGTATGCTTTCCATTAAAACGAAAGCGTGCACCCAAGCGCGCAAGGGTGTGTCGCGTGGGCACATCGTTGCAGACGCCTCACTATCACAAGCCACCATGCCGGGCACCTGTCTGCCATATTTTATGGGGTCAACATAGTGACAACAGCAGCACGTTCATGGCAAGTCACACGAGAAAAGGGAAGGAATTCGGTAGCCGTCACGTGAACCTGTTCCCTGCTCGATGGCAGGAATGGCACCTCTGCGGTTCGGGCAGCTCATGCTGCACGATCCAGTAAGATGCGCTCATAATCCGAAGCAGGAGGAACTTTTGTGGTCAACGGCGGCCCATTCCACATGTCCTCTGCGCTCGTGATGTGCTCCCAGCCGAGCACATGTTGACCACGATTCTTTGTTGGTGTTGCAACATCCTGATCTGCATCCTCGTCTACTGCAGGTGCATCGGCGGTGCGACTGGCGAGAAGCGAGGAGGAGGACGCGGCGCTATGATCCGCGTCAGTGCGAACGAGCAACGAGAAGGGCGGGAAAAAGCTCGCGTGCTCTGGGTCATGCATGGCAGAGTCAAACGTCGACGTGGTATCGAGCGCCTGGCGGAGATACACTGGATCGTAGCAGCCAAACCGAGGCACCTCGCCTCGTCTGTAAAGCTCCTTGAAGGCTTCAGGGCAGCAGGCCGGGAGCGTTCCTACAGAACTAGGTGCGGGAAGTGGGGACGGTGACGAAGGAGGCGGAATCGGTGTCGACGCTGCGGCGGCGGCGACTTCCGATTGGTCACGGGTACTCATTTAAAATCCTTCGCACCACGCTCTCTTCGGTATTCTGGTTTTACTAGAGTTATCTTTCTCGGTTAGTCTACTCAAACCTGCGGTCACAGCTGCGCCACGCAAATTTTGTTTTGTGCCTCGGTATCGAGGTAAGAGAAAGAGAGAATACAAATTCGTGAAGAGAAGGTGGTGATCGAAAGGGAGTGCAAGACAACAACAGCAATAGCACCGAAGGATGCAGGACACCAAGTCAGATACGCCCTCATCCTCGGTGAAGGGTAAGGACACATGCCGAGAGGAGGTTAGGAAAGGGGCAAGAAAGAAGTGTATCACATGTCACCTTTAGACCTCACCATACGCAGGCATACGTGGTGACTCCTTTCCGGTGGTCCTGTGAGGACCAAGGCACCCGAGATGCGCGGTGATGCCTTTCATTTTGACACACTGTTCACAGCATTGTCATAATATGCACACACGCGAGGAGCCCCCTTTGGCTCGCCATGTCAGAGCTTCTCTGTGTATCTCAGATGCTGCGCGCGTCTGGCTGTTGGTGCTCAGTGCATCGGCCTTGTTTGTTTGTTTGTTTTCTGAAGTGGTGAAGAAAAGAGGGAGCCCTTTCTGGCGTTGATATTTTCTTGCTTGTCTATCAAACAAATTCTGTGTCGGCGCACAGGCCAACGCCCACCTGCGCATGCATGCACGCAAATGTGTACGCGCGGGTACAGCACCCCCTCCACTCACCCGCCTTATCCTCCCGTCATTTACGGGAGTGACAAGTGGAGCATAAGCGAACGTGAACTTTGGCCCATGCATGCAATTGCACGTGTGACAACAGAAATATCGGCTATGTACATGGCAGGGCGAGACGGCACCTCCGAAAGAAAGAGGAGGAGCAGTCGAAAGACTCACCACAGGAAGCACAAGATGGCACACGTGAGAAGGAGCTGCCCCACTCCCTGAATACCACTACACACCATCTTCGCACACAGCACCACACAGACACACACACACACACACACACACATCGCCTTTGCAGTGCACCGTTTCCGGGCTTCGCCATCGCGCGGTAGTCTGCTGCACGTCTTTGTTATCCCTGTCGACATTTTCTAAATGGCGGACGTATGAAGGTCGCCGTGTACGTTGAGGAGCAGCTTCTCCACAATATGCGCAATCTGAGAAACTTGACTGCTCGCCTCCGACGCGAGTTCCTCCACATCTCCACTGCGCTGCTGCTGCTCCCACTGCAACCCCTGACGCAGTCGTGCCTCCTCCAGCGCAGTCACTGCCTCGACTCTGGCCTGATCAGTGTACCGTGACGTGTAGGACAGCATTGTTTGGAAAAGCTCTGGATCCTGAACAAGGTGGCACGGCGAGGCGGCTGTCAGGTTTAGCAGCACCCCGCAGCAGTTGTACACAATGCGCAAGTCCTCGTGTCCGAGGAAGAGTACCACCACCTCGTCGCAGTGGTTTGCCTCCATCCAGTCGCGTCCGGCGTTCGTGTAGCTGATGTTACCGAGTATGCGAGTGGCCTCCACAGTGGCCTCCACATTGTCCTCAAACAGATAATGCGCCAGAAGCAACCCAAGGGAGCTGTACAGAGGGGGAAGCCAGTCCGACGTGTCCCCGCCGTCGTCCTCACTGCAGGCCTGCTCTGCAAACTCGAAGGCACCGAAGAAGTACGATAGATTGCTGAGGCACATGAGTACGTACACAGCCGTCAACTGCATACTCGGCCTTCTCCTCAGCACCTCCAAGAGGCGCACCAGCGGTGGCGTCACTGACCGCACGAGCTGCAAAGGACAGTGGGGTGACATGGAAGCAATACCAAGCACCCAGACCACAGCCTGTAGCACTGGAGTTGGTGGTAGCGACAACGAATCACTGAAAGACCCTAGCTCAGCGTCTGAAGGGCCGGCGACAGTAACATAACGCGCTGCCAGATCCTCCAAGAGGTGCACCATCGGAGTAGACACAAGGTACTCCTGCTGCTCAGTACTGTCCTCTGCGACGCGGGCTATCACGCCGCACAGACGGGAGACAAGGAGGTCTATCGACGACTCTTGCGGGGCTTCTGCGTGCGTACGGAGCAGCTGCGAGCGCAAAGCGTGCGCGGCGGCTGCAATCACGGTAGTTCCTTCCTGCATATCTTCCAAACACTCATCAATGTAGGTGAGCTTCACCAAGGTGCGTGCCGCCACCTCGACCGTTGCCGTGTCCGCCGCACAGATGTTTAGCATGCTCGTAAGAGTGCCCAAGACGCCGAGCCCACGCAACTCCTCTGGGTGGCTCCGAGCAAAGCATCTATAAATAGTACCAACGACAGGCAGCAGAGGTGCAAGGACATCTGTTGGTGGAGAAGCCGCGCACTGCGCCAGGGCATGATCGCTAATCTGCCGCAGGATAGGTAGAAAGTCAAGATGAACAAGGCGAGTGTAAAGGTTCTGGTTCTCCTCTGGTGCAGTGCAGGGCGGAAGCAGTGTAAACGGCGAGAAACCAGCCTCGCCGTTGCCACTCTGAATAAAGCTCATCGGTGACCCTGAAGAGATGGTGTCAGCGAAAGACGCGTTGTTTACAGGACGCGGGCGCAGGTTAAGAGAGGAGGGCCTCACATTGCATGATCGCTGCCAGCGTTGCGTGCTGCGAAGCTGGTTCTGAGCTTCGTCGTCCACAAGCCCACTGCCGCGAATCACATCTGTCTCCCCGCAGCCTGAAAAGGGACGACTCATGGGTGACGACGATCCAGTGCTGTGCAGTCGCTGCCGAAGAGGAGGCGCATTCACATCTTCAGCTCCCGGAGGAACTCCATGAGACGTCGTGGCGTCAGCGGCGTCGGCCGCATCTTCGCAGCAAAGAACAACGGTATCCAAGACCCACTTGAGCCACTGCACTGCCTGCGGCTGGGTACCGAGCTCAGGCCCAGCCAGCAGTCCAAGAGCCTCCACCAGTGCCCTGAGAGCATTAGCCTCACGCGCTATCAACTCGGCAAAGCCCGCCTCCGCAAGGATGTGCAGTGTTCGTACTATTGACTCAAACGAAACGGGCTCTGCCACGAGCGCTGTGACCGGGAAGCTCTGCAGCATGATGATCGCTGCAAGGAAAGCTCTTTGCGCGTACAGTAATGGCACAAGGATGGGGCTTGCCGAGGTTGACGCACGAGAGTCCTCGGCACGTTGAGCGTCTTCTATGTTTGAGTTCCGGGAAGTGCGGTCCTCCATAGCCTGTCTCAGCGTGGCACCAGTGGGCCAGTACTTGCAGAAGTGCAGTACTGTCGTCTGCAGACACGCCACAGACCCTCCGTCAAGTACCGGCGTCTTTCCAGTAGAACGCAGTGATGTCAGCAGCCACTGCTTCAGCTGAAGAAGAAGATCTACCGCCTGTTCAATTTTTGAATCGCCCGCTTGCTGGGCCATGTGGTAAAGCTCACTGAACTCCTGGGGATCGATGTCGTGACTGCGAGACTCTGCCGGCGATTGCCCCGCCTGCTCGCTGTTTGCGTCCGTGTCAGCGTTGAGGTGACAAGGTGGCTCAAGCATCCCTGTAGGAAGCATCGGAGATTTGTGAGAGCCTGATGAAGAAGCGTCGGCGTTGCTAGACATGGCGTTTGCAGCGTTGGATGCAGTCAAAGACACAGTCGCGCTTCCCCGGGCTCTCTCGAGAGCGGCACCAGAGGAAGACAATGCCGATGCTGAGGAAGGTGGCGCTATGGGGGCTAGACGCCATCCAGCAGGCAGCCGGCGCTGCGAGCGGCCCTCCAGCCTACAAGAGCGGCGAGCAGGAAAAGGTGCAGCCGTGCGGCTCGGTCTCCGATCATCCGCTGACGCCCCTGTCGACAGAGAAGGCAGCGCTGCAAAAGCCTCTAATGGTGTCTCGGGTCGGATCGGATCTTGCACTGCGGCGCGTGCATCGCGCAGAAGACGTATAACACGACTTCCAGCCCCAGAAGCCATGATGGGAAGTGCGGTAGTTGCTGCCGTAGCAGTAAGGCTAGTGCTGTTCTCTGGCGGGATCTTCGGCCGGGGAGGCGGGAGCGGGACGCGGACACCGTTTCCGTTTGCTGTGACGGCAGCAGGTGGAGGGACGGTGATAGAAAAAGACTCTTTGGATGAAGGGCAAGGTGCCGCGTGATACTCCTCAGGGAGGGGCTCATATTCAGCTGGTGTGTCATTGGTCCATTCGCGGCTCGTCGTCGAGGATGGTGTTTGGCGATGCTGCGTGAGACTGCGGGAACGCCCAGCTTGACGTGCACCAACCGCATGAGAAGACTCTGTCCGCTTGTTCCTCGACGTCGATCGTTTCGCTGGAGTGGCGGAAATGGGGCTGCTGAACAGCAGCAGCTGCTGCGTGTGAAGGGGTGTGCGGGTGGATGATTTCACCGGCAACGGCATGGCCGGCCCCAGTGAACGCCCAGACGGCCTCCTGGGAGGCATCTGTTCGAAGGTGCGTGGGTAGTTACGAGTCAACTAGAGCTAAGCGGAAAGCGTCAACGTGGTTGAAGTGGGTGTCTGGAGAATTTCTACGTTATGAGCGTCCGTGTGTGCCCTTGCTGCCCATGCGTTACTTTGTCGACGATGTGCCTTCCAACCTCCACACAGAAACCGAGAAAGATGGACAAACAGAATTCAACGCGCCTCCACAGCGAAACCCCTCTCGCCCCACTCCTCCTCCTACTGGTTGGACCACTTCCGCGTCTGTCACTGTCTCTCTCTCTCTCTCTGTCGACCACGCCGAAAAACGTCGGTGTGGGTTACAGAAAAAAGTGAAGAGTCGGCAGCGGTGCTCCTGTGGGCGTATGCGCGGCAAGGCGGCGGCGGGGGGGGGGGGCGCACTGCGGGCAATACCGCACGATCCCGCAAACAGAAAGAAATGAGAGAAGCACGGATAGACAGCGGCTTGTTGAGATGCGCATCACGTCGGAAATACTGACTGCCACGTCACGGAAGTGAAGCAGCCATGTGGCTGCAGAAAGGGAAGAAGGCAGCTTCAGCATAGGTAGCATCCCTGAATAGCTGACTACTACACACATATATAATAGCACGGAGCTCGACGCTTGCGAAGTGCGGACCACAAAGGAAGGCGCAAGAGCTGAAAAACCGAGTGTTCCCTCGCAGGCAAGATAAAAGAGGAAAGAGAAAGAGCATCACACCCGGTCCTGAGCGCAAGTGCACACGCACACGAGCACACAGACATACTAGCAAGCAGTCACGCAAAGTCCCGTGCGCACTTCTTCTCTTCCTCCCTTCATACTTCATTTTATGCAAAGATCCTTATTAGAAAAGGATGTTCCACCTCCGCTGGCCTCATCCCCTCAGAGTCAAACGCACAGTTGTCCGTCACACACACACACACGAATTTAAGATTCCAATAGCACGCACGCACCTATGCTCGTGAACGTGTCTGGGGATGAAAAATGAATTCACAAGCCGGCAGTTTGCAGATTAGCTGAGACGGCGCGCAGTGAAGCGCTGCTGATGAACGCATGCGCGCGCCCACAGGTGCCACCCCAAAAGGCAGCGAAGAGAGAACAAGCAGACAAGATAGAGAGTCTGCCTTTTCTGTCCCGCTTCGTTTCGACGCGTCTGCCTCCCCGCCACGCAACATAACTCGATCTCTGCTCTGCCCACTGCTCCTCCCATGCCCCACATCGCGTGATGAGTAGCAGCGGTGGGCATACAATGCAGCAGTGTGCCGACTCAGTCATGGGAACACGGCCCCAGCATGAACTTCTGCCCATTTGTCCCCCCGGGCTGCCCCACAGCAGCGCCCACTATGCCGGCCCCCACCTCTGGTTCATCCTCGTCCCTCGGAGGGGGGGGGAGGGGGGTAGACGCTGTGGCCCCCCACCTCTGCAGGGAGTGCGAGTGTCGGGGGTGGGCTGCACTCGAGTCACGCTGAGACTTTATCGCTCACACGGATGACACAGGTGTGCCCACTGCTGCGGGGCACTCTGATGCGACACCATCCAGGACCCCACCACTGACACCGGTGGCGATGCAAAGTCATCGCCCCTCCACGTCGTTGGCGCCTGGCTGTCACCACCAGGAGCGGCTCAGCGTCTGACAGGAATCAGACCCGCTGAGCTAACTGTGTGTCTGTGTGCTGGAGCAGTGGGTACCTCGCATTGAGGTTTGCACCTCCCCGTTATCATCATGGCCAGAAGCGACGCTCATGTTCCACGCCTTTCTTTCGCTTCAGTGTGTGCCTCTACGGTGAGCATGTGTGAAGGAAAAGGCATACACAACCGCAGCTTATCTACCGCTGCTGCGCTGAGGCTACATCTGGGTCGTGTGGCACGCACCATCAACCGTCGAACCTAGCACTACACCTAGCGGCGTCCTCCTCTCTTCTTGCTCATACCTTCCATAAATGCACGCAGTTCAATGGGCGACATACGGGCAAAGGTCTACTTATTTCCCTGATCCGCGCAGGCCGTGTCCAGGGTCCTGGACTAGAGTGGAGGCGGTGGCGTCTATCATGTGGGTAGCAGACGGTGTGGGTCAGATGCATGTCGGATGAGGTGAGGGCCCTATCGGTCTCTGCACCGACACACAGTGCAGGATACTTCTTCATGGCTCTCCTCCAACCGCGGTATCCAGCGATACGGTGGGTGGCCCCGCGTGGGAGCTCGCATGACTCGCCTGTGAAATGCGTGGCGCTCTCGTCATGCTTCGGGCATTTGCGCGCCTCGTCAGTCTATGCGGTCAGATGCAGGAGATGCCGCATGCTTCGTACGCATGCACTCTGAGTCTGTTCACGCCTGTTTTCAGCAGCACTCGTGCCTTTCTGATATCTGGGTGTCTCGTTCTGCTGCGGTACACCATGCCAACTGTTCTTGACCGAGCACACGTGCGGTGCCCCCCCCCCTCGCTGCATTCTGGGGCCTCATTCAGGGCGACGATGTTCTCCGGGGAGATGTCTAGATGGTTTACATACATGTGCCACGAGAATTAGGACGCGCTGATGAGCTTCTAACGGTGGGGGTCCTCCATATTCATGACTCCGAACGCCTACGACAGGTGTGCGTGTTGTTACGCAGAAGGGCGTCCGCGGATAAGCATGTTCCTGCGCACAAATAGCTCAGAGTGTCGCGTTGCAGAGGCATCGGGTGCAGCGGTACACATGGGACGGATCGTCCTCATTCAGCACACGGGCGCTGTGTGTAGGAAAGTTGTTGCACACAATCAGGTGTGTTGTGAGCACAGTGCGACCCGCGATCTCGCGTGGCACCCCGAACGTCATGCCGGGCTGGGCACCGTCATAGGCACGAGAAGGCGGGTGCGAAGTCTCTGGTGGGAGCAGCGTGAATCCAAGCGCCAGCAGAGCAGCACGCAGTAAACAATCTGCGTGCTCGAATTGGCACCCACCCGCTGCTGCAAAAATACCTCTTGAGGTCAACTGCCCGCGTTGAAGTAGGCATGTATCTTTTTTTTTGTCGCCTCGTAGGCGCGGCGTCCTTGTTTTTTTTTTTTTCATGTGTGAGACGGCCGCCTGCGTGCAATGGCTGTCTCAGCGTGTCACATCGTGCAGTACGCTTTCGAGGGGGTGTAGGTGCCCGCTTGATCTGAGACCGGCAACCAGGTCTGGGATCCATGTAGTTAGCACTAGCGCCGCTGACAAAACCGATTTTGGAAGCTCTTCAGCTATGCCCTTGTGCGCTACTTCATTGGCCACAAAAAAAAAAAAGAAACGGAAGTGAAAAACTCACGTGATGGGCCTAGTGGCGCCAGCACATGGGCTCAGATACATGCAAGCATGCCATCCTCCGCAATCATAAGGTCTGTGTTGAGCGTGATGAAGAGACAAAGAGAACCCGTAGCAGCAGCAACACCTTCTTTTCTTCGTCTTGGTTCACCAGGTCGTCTTCGCCGCAGAGTAGGCTCCGGTCACGCTTCTTCACGCCCAGAGGGATAGCTGCATGCAAAGGTGGGGACAGCCGCCTCGTTTTCGTGGTACATATTGATGTACAACGAAATATGCGCACTGCCTCCCTCCCCCGAGCCGCTTCGGGTGCACTGAGAAAAAAATATATTAAGATGATGGAAGCCACACGAAAGCGAAAAGGGGTCAAGAAAAAGCCATATCGATATCTATATGAATGCAAAAGAGAAGTGGGAAAGAAGTACGCGCTACCTTCTCTGCGGCACATACGTCTCGTTCGCTATAGTTTACTATTCTCCAAGAAAACGGGGTGGAGGCCGCCTCATCGCATGATGCTCATGATACACATCAAACCAACAAGGTATAAGCCCCAGGAGCACATACACACACAGAGGATTCAGAAAGGGGGCAGGCACCTCCCCCGCATACGCGCACACACACACGAAAAAAAAAAAAGCAACCCAAACAAAACGTAAAGAAAAGGATGAAGAGGGGGAGGGAGACCGCTGAAAGCAATGCAACGTGACGGTCATGCTGGTATACATGCGGAAAACGAAAGGGAAATCTGTTCTTTTTTTCTTTTGCTGTTGTGTATCCTCATTCTTGTCCTCCCCTCCCAAAAAAAACCAACAGCAGAAGATTACGAAGGGGGGAGGGGAGGGGGGGCGGAGCTGCGGTGGTTCGTCACAAAGTGCTGACCAGGGGGGGGGAGGCAAGGTGTAAGTGGTGTGTGGCAAGAGATGGTGGAGTATGAGTGGGAAGGAAGATAAGCGCGCGGTCGCACATCTTCCCCTTCGCAACACACACACACACACATAATCGCATCCCTTAGTAGGAATACAGGCGCCCAACGCCCCCCGCGCGTGTGCACTGGCGCATGCATGTACGCTGCTTCTCCACGTTGGTGACGCACGCGCATGTTTGAGCATCATACAGAGCACGAGACAACAGAAAACAAAGCGGAGAAAAATAAAACCTAGAGAAAACCGCAGCCCATGTTTCCGGTGCTTCTCCTTGTTTGCGCCTTCTATCCAGGCAGAAGGGGAGGAGGGGGGCGAGTGCGGCCGAAGCAGGATGGGGACGCCGGTGTGAAGATGGTTCCTCTAAATCTACTTGATGCGTTGGTAAGCATGCATATGCCTGAGCACGGGCACACATAAGGCACATTCATGTAAAACACTGTAGCCACTGAGTACCAAAGTGCCGAAACGAGAGAGAGCGCGCCCAGGTTCGAGAGAATAAATATGCGCCGAAGGCATGCCCAATGTCAAGGGAACACCACGAGATCCTGCAACGACGGCCGTAGAGGTCACGCACGCCCTTCCTCCCCCCCTCCAGCTCACAGACACACGCGCCAGAGAGGGTGAGAGCAGACATAAACTACAGAAAGAAGATGTTCCATGGTGGCGGCAACACACGCCCAGACACAGCCCACACCCAAACATATGTTTAAACCAGTAACGAGCGAGAGATCCAGGTGCACAGAACACCATGTAGAAGTGAGGGCACGCACAAAAAAAATAATAATAATAATAACAATAAGAATATCATAATATAAGAGGTGAAAGAAATAGGAGGGGAAAGGTAAGATGAGGAAAGAAGTGGTAGTCGTGCGCAGAGGAAGTCAACAGCGCAGCGCATGGGGCACAGAAAGAGACCCACAATACACCAGCGAACACCTAGTCGAAGGCGCCAAAATAAAGAAACATGGGTTCCTGAAAGGGTAAGCATGGGAGCAAGGCAATGATAATAAAATAATAATAATAAAATAATAAAAATAAAAGAGGGCAGAAGGGCGACTTGAAAAGGAAAGTGGGGTAACCGCCGCCGCAGTACAGAACGCATAGGTCCTAAAGGGGTGCGATGACTGCGAGGCGTGAGCACGTGACATGCAGGGGGGATATCCAAACTGTTTCCTCTCGCCTTTTCGCTTTCTATTTCATGGCTGCCGCGAGATTGCGGTTAAGGGGCCTGAGTTGGGCTGCTCGTGTCGTCTGTCACGTCCACTACGGCACGCACGAACATCTTTCGGACCTCATTCAGGCGAAGGGAATTCACTTAGTTCGTCGTGCTCCCCGGCGGTGCAACCAGACCGCAGCTGCTCGACATTTCTGCTATAACAACCGATAAAGGTGGCAGTAGTGCCGTTGACGGTGCGTGCAGACCTTCGAACGTGTGCATAAGTCGCTCGCGAGAGGGTGCCACGGCTATCGGCGTCTCAGGTGACGGTATTTTATCAGCAAATGTGTGGAGCAGCGGTGATGGAGTGCGCGTCGGTGTGCACGAGGAGTGCAGTTCTCGCACCTTCTCGGTACACGAGTAAAGGCCACCCGCTTCCTGCACCGTCTGCGCCTCCAGCTCCTCCTCCTGTTTTGAAAGAGTCGCGTAGCCAGCACTCGCCAAAACGCCTGCTCCACAGCTATAAACCGCAACGCAGAGAGCTACCAGACTGGAAATCACGGAAAGCAGCAAAAGAACGAGATAAGTCTTAGTGTAGACCACGCTAGGATCGTACGCTACGGAGCACAGCTGCGTGAATGTGCTGATCAACCTTTGCTGCGATTCCTCGCAGAAGGGACAACTGGCATTGTGCGCAGCCTCGGCGCTGGGATACATTGTCGCGTTACAGAGACTCGTCCCGCCACTGCAGCCACAGTCCAACTCCACCTTGCACAATGCAGCATCAACATAAGACGTCACCTTTTGATAAGCGAAGACGTTACCCCACCCTTCTGCCATCGACACGAGAGTGTTCAGTCCTCCGAGCTGCCTGCGTATCAACCACAGCACGCCAAAGAAGTGCATGAGGAGCGTCCCCATCGCGCTGAAGATGAAGTAGGCCGTAAGAAGTGAACGAAACGTCGCCTCGGACTTCAAGTACACGTGAAGAAGCGCGGGCGTCAAAGGCTTCACAGAAGCATTCAGAAGTGCGAGTGGCGGTCGCATCGCTGAATCGCTTTGCAGTGACGATGCCTCCTCTGTGACGCAGGTGGAAATGAACCGTGTCACCACTTTTGAGAATGCGAATGGAACGCGGTGCTGTGGAAAGTCGCCCGAACAGTCGAGGTGAGGCTGACCGTGCTGCGACGCTTCCTTGATAGATGATTTTGGCGGTTGCACCTCATCACTTGAGAGTGCCTCGACTTCTCTATCGCCAACAGAAGCGGTACGCAACACCCGCGTTGTGGGCACCACTGGAGAGAGCGTTGGAGACGACCGTTTTGACGGGGTGGCAAAGACGTCTGTGCAGACCTTCTGGGTACCGGAGGTGTCACTAGCGGCGCTGGGACGTACCGAGACAAGCGGTAGTGTCCGTGACCGCAACGAAGACCTGGCAACAGACGTTGACGGGGTGGAAAACACATCCGTCGTACTCTGGGCCGGAGAGGAATGAGATCGGTACGCCGCATGATGTGGTGCAGCTTCCGTGACAGTAGCGAGGGTGCTTCGATCAACGTAAGCCGGTGTGTCTAGTGTGCATTTTGTGACGGTGTTCGGCGACTGTTCACGCGGGTGCCTCGATGCCTTGCCATCGGCCCCATATATGGTAGTCTTGTCTGGTGGCTTCGTCATTGCGCAAGTCTCGTACGAGTGGAGCGGGGGGGGGTGCGTCAGAGACAGCAGGGCTGCCTTCACCACCGCCAGCGTCGCCTGTGATGAGCGATGTCACGGCGACAACAGCCATCACGTCATTGTGTCTACTGCGAGATACGGCAGCTTCACCAACGTCAACGCTAGAAGGGGCCTCGCGAACGTATAAGGGTTGGTAGCCGCTGGTGGGGTAAGGTGCTGAAGGCACCTCGGCAGCCACAGGTGCCTTGTTTTCAAGCACTGGGGTCTCCTTCTGGTCACTGGGCGAGAGAGAGAGAGACTTCACTGTTTTGGCTACATTTCTCTCGGTCTTTGTACTGGATTGCGATGAGAGCAGGCAGGATGTCGCTCTGTGCGTCACCGTCACACAACTGTCCGTCGGTGCCACCGGCGCCTTCTGCGGAGGGGCAGGAAAAACGTGGGCATCTTGCTGTGGCGAAGGATTCGGCAGGCCCGACGACGCCTCTGGCGACAGGGGAGATACCGGTAGCGAAGGTCCTAATCCCGGTGTGGAGAAGGAAGCGTCCGACGCGGCCGCCGCGGCAGCAGCAGTAGTGGTAACGGTAGAAGTGGCTTTGACAGTGTCCATTTTGCCTCGTGAAGTCCCTTCCGCTTCGCTGCGTGTGCTGCTTAGCTCGTGGTGCAAGTGAGAGTCGCGCACGGTAAGCATCGTCGTGCGCATGAAATCAGTCAGAACACTCTCGTGACCTGGAGATTCCGCTTGCACGGCATAAGTTTGCTGCGGCGCCTGCTGCTGCCCTTGCCCGGTCTCCAAGGTGCGGCACGTGCGGTCATACTGCAGAGCCCACTGCCGCTGACGAACAAGTGGGTACGCAATATGTATACTGAAAAATAGCAGTGGTTGCACGAGTGCGACGGCTCCGCTGGCGATCATGAGAGCGCTGGAGATATTCACGTCCTTGTCCGGCTCAGTAATGATCCTGAAGTAGCTCAGGTAACGGAATCGCTTCGACAGGGCGACGACGAGCATGCCGATAGAGAAACCGAGTGTGATGGCGTGTGCTGCAATGAGAAGACATCGCACCTGGGCGTACTGGCGAGCGGTCAGCTTTTTCGGCATATTGCTGCTTCACACTGCTGTCCTCCAAAAGAAAAAAAAAGGATACAAGCACCGATGCTGTTCTTCCTGCTGGTCAGAGTAACGGCAGAGACGCCCTAGTGCCACAAGTGAGCCACGTGGGCCTCTGGAATGCAGTCGAACACCTCTCCCAGCGCAAACAGGACTCATAACACTCGCAAAAAAAAAAAGCGCAAACACACATATATACGAGCGACTAAAAAAACCCAGGAATACAATGGAGCAGCGGTTCAGAAACGTCTGTTTATGAGGAATGAAGAACGTCACGAAGACGGAGGGCGAGTGCGTCAGCTGCCCTCGAGAGAAGCCTGCGCAGCAGACACAAAGGGGAGCGAGAAGAGAAAGAATGAGCAGCCGCACCGTATAGCGGCAGCTTCTGCATGCACACGCGGGTCAATGTTTTTTTTTCGAGTGGCTACGGTCATAAAACCTGAGGTAGAGAATGATGGAGGAGAAAGATGTACGGAATCCTTAAGGGCAGGCATATGTGTCACCTTTTGCGCATAGGGTGTAGAAAGCAAGCGTGGGCCTCGTTTCAGACTGCGACTGATCCGTGTCGTCACCTCCACTGCGGAGCGAACAGGAGGCGAGCCGCATCGGTTTGTCGGTCTTCGAAACTCCGAACGAAAAACGTTTGAGTGCAAAGACTTGGCGCGGCGTCCACAGGCGCACAGACACTTCGACTCCGCCGCTCGCACGTGTGTGCGAAAACGACAGCACGAGAAGACAGCGGCACTCTCGAGGAAAGCAACGAGTCGGTGCTGCAGCAAGACACAGCGCACAGCCACCCCCTAGGACCCCCCCTCTCTCACTGACTACATTGCACATCCAAGACCTCTTCAGTCGGTTTGTTTGTTTGCTTGTTTCATTTTATCGCGTTACTCTTCCTTTTGTACATGTGAGCAGTTGCAGCAGAACGTGCGGTTCGCTCTTCCAGGCGCTCAGCAGCAGAGCTGCTCCTCCGACGTTGGCACAGAAGAATTCCCACACTCACACGCTCGCTCAAGCAAGCGAGCACTCATCTGCGAGTTCAAATACGCACATATGCGTCCCTATGAACGCTTCTTGCCCTCACCAATATGATATCATGGCGAGAAGGAAGAAAGGGCAGTCATGGATCGGACGGGTTCCAGCCTCTGTTGTCTTTTCAGTTACAGACAATATAACCAAAGGTGTTCGATCTGACCCGATAGCCGAGGGAAGCCAACCTCTGCGTTCAGAGACTACGGGGACATCACTGATTACGTTTTCAATGTCCTATGCAAAGCTGGAGGGTCTCTCCTCGGCTTCTCCATCACACATTGGCCTTCGCTATGTCGCTGGTTAGGCCCCGTCTCATGTGGTATGCAGAGTCGCGACTCCTGCCGTCGGCAAGATTAGCAGCATACTCAATGTATTTCAGAAGCGGCCGCCTATGGAAAGGCAGTAATTCATGCATAGATTGCAGCATACATCGCATCGGCACGTAGATACCCCTTACGGAGGGCGGAGATGGGTGGCGTACCGTCGATATGAAGGTGTCTGGCCGCTGCTGCTGCTGCAGCTGCTCATGTTTTTCTTTTTCCATCAATGATATGAATGGTCGAAAAGGCACAGCCAACCGCACAAAGCCGAGCTGAGTTGTCGCTGTTCGCGTCTGACGCCCCTATCCCCTTCCCCTCAGCGACTAGCGTTGTCGACCATCAGCTGCGTAGGTCGATGAACGCAGAATGCTCCTCAACTGCCTGGTGTGGAAGCCTCTACATGATGGCAGTACATGGCGGCAGGCGCCAAAAGACGTCCGGCACGGCATAGCTTATTTGCCGCTACTCGATTGTACCACTCACGGAGTGTTGACTGGGCGCGCTCGGAAACAGATTCGCCGACAAGAAACGAGAGAGAGGAAGCATCGAGACCATTTTCAAACAGAGGCAGCGTGTCATTGTGCGGGGAACCTAACATTTGTCAAGAGGCATGTGCACGACTCGAGCGGGAGACCACGGATGACCCATGATCCGTTCCAGCCCTTCTCCTATCAACTGCTTGATCAAGTCAACGCTCAGCTTGGATCGCGTCTATTTTCCACCAGCCGTTCTGAATTCGTGGCTGGGCGCCACACCGGTGAATGCACACCTGTTGCAGACAGCGGTATCGCAGTCATTCAAGGTGATGTTAACCTTTCTGCGGCGCTTCCGGTCGCCACCAGAGCTGTGTCAACTGCCTGTCGGCCGCCCGTCAGTTGAACACTATTGATGGCAAGGCCTTCCCGTGAGTATCGGAGATGCGCCGCTTGGCACACATAAGATGGAGCGATGATATTGCTGTCACCATTTGCATCGCCTCTGCGCTAGGAGCCAAGCTCACTGAGTGCAGTCCTCGAGGATATGCGACGCTGCAGCTCGTCTATAAACTCACCAATAGCCCACCAATGTACAGGAAGAAGCACATGAAAACGATGGTCGTTTCCAGGTCTGTTACTCTCCCTACCTTCGTCGAGCACGAGCTTTCACGACTTTGCTTCCAAGCCCGCCTCCGCGTTGTAACGCTGCTCTTCTAGCCAACTACTGACTTGTCGCGGTCACAGGATTCGGTGTCACCGTCGAAGACGTCCTTCCTTCGCTTCCACTACGATGAAGGCCGATTCAAGGAGGGGGTTCGGTTATGCGCACAGCTCCATTGTGTTTGCTACCGGTGGGGGCCCTCGACATTCTCGTGTGTCGCTAGAGACGAGAGAGGGACACTTTCTGGGAGCACGCAGGGGCACCGGTCGTAGGTTTCCTCACATGCAGTGCATCTGGGCAGTTGATTCTCGCTTGTCATCTCGGCACAGAGATCGGCAAAGCACATTGTCTCCGCCCGTAGGAGGTGAAAGGGGAACATCTCGTAATTAGCAGCTGGTAGGTGCCCTCGTGCTGCACTCAGGTAAGGGCTGTAGGACGTGCAAGACGGTCCTTCCTCCTCTTCAGGCTGTGGGGCCGGGTATCTGTGCGGAAGCAAGATGGCGAAAGTTTGAGGCGTGGGGTGCACAAGCATGCCCCCGTTCGGCTGCTGACTCCATCTTGCAGCAACCTTTTGGGTAAGCGAACGCCATCGAAGCATCTTGTGCCATCTATGCGTCGCGTATAGGTGGTGCAAATCCGTGAGACGGTGGCCGTATTGGAGAGGGAGGAGGACTGGCAATGGTTGGGGCTGCCGTTTGGCTTGTGCATGCAGTGCGCCGCTCAGCCATCTCCGCTAACACCTTCTGCCAGACGATTCGAACACCTTGAACTGGCCCGAGTTTCTTGTGCTCACACTGTTCCAGCTGCTTAATGCACTGCTCGGGAAGTTCTCCCTTTTTTTCTTTTGCAAGCGTTGTATGATGCGTAGGCTAGGGGGTGCAACCACTCGACTGATCGGAGCTTCCCAAAGGGCATCCCTCACCAGTACTTCTACGATGCCATCCTGATTGAAGGAATTATAGTCCTCAACAACCTCTGTGCGAGCGACATGGTGAAAGCGTCCTCATCCAGGGTGATGGTCCCATACAGCGGTAAGACGCTTGCATCTTTGCGTCGAAACACACTACTGGGGGAGGTCCCATTTTTTTTTTTTTTGTAAAGGGAACGCTAATGTGGCGTGGACGCTGTGGGGTAGGAGTGAGCCCCTATTGAATATGTGTCATCTTATAGCTGTCATTCGTTCGTGCAGTGCAGTGGAAGAGCTGATCCCATTTACGAACTGCGGAAGAGAAGGGCAAGAGGGAGAAGAGTAGAGGTAAGACGCGAGATCACTCATCCTTCTCGGATACATCTTATACTGCAAGGTGTACGGACGTGGATGAGCATCCAACATGAATGTCCGTAACTGAGCTAGAAAACGGGCAAGGTTTAAGAGGGCTGCGGTGACATGCATGGCATCTAGCACCTATTCCACAACAACAACCATCAGCCAAAAGATACGCAATAAAAAAAAGGAGTCGCGAGCCAAAGCCTTCTTCAGAAACGCCAACACATCCCCACGCGCATGACATCACTGCACATGCATACGCGCTTGCGTAAGCATTTAGATCGCGCCCAATTATCGTGGAAGCTTCCAGGTTGCGCAACAATCGATGCCCCCCCCCCACACACACACACAATCACGCCATCGTTTTTATTTTATTTTTGTGAGGTGTTGGTCTGCTCCCTTGCATGCAGCCGTGTGATACGCATCATGAACGCACATATAAAAACACAACGAAATAAGCGCATACATGATTGTTCGGCATTCATGTGCGACTCGGATACGGAAGAGGAAAAAGCGGCACTGAGACACGTCCACGAGAACGCACAGCAGAGCAGCCCGTCATAGACCACCATACAGCGCTTCAGACCGCAGTAAAGTGCAACACGGCATCATCAAGGACGGGGGGCGAGATGGGCGGCGCTGAGGATGCGTGCATCTGCGACAGGCATAGTCCTGTGAAAGAAAGAGATAAAGCAGTTTGTAAAACGCTCCCACAAGATATGCGAGAAGTATGACTATGCCCGTTCGTGGATCTGTGTTGGCGCAGCACTGGATGCGCACAGACCCTCCATTCCTTCATCTCAGCTGCTCCCCTACCCCCAACCACCTGCTCCTGGCGCCAGTCTTGCTCAGTTCGTCAGCTGAGCAGTGCAGTTGCCGCTGGTATAAATACGAAGGAGAAACTTGTCAGATGCACTCCTCTTCGCGCTCACCACGAGCAGATACCGCGTCTTCGCCTCCAGCTCCACAGGTGGTGTCGACACACCGCCGTGAGAGTACTCGTCTGACGCACACACCAGCTCCATCGATGATGTGTTGTGCACACGGAAGAGGCTCAGGTTCGTGGCAGGGGCCTTGGCGGGTTGACCCTTCGTCTCCGCATCCACCATATCCAGGAGGACAAAGAGACGACTCATGAAGACGGAGGGGGCGGGGCACAGCACCTGCACTTTGCTGTTCTCGAAGAACGGATCATTCATGCTGAGAACTGCTCTTCGCTTCATCAGTGAGGTGCTCAGGCAAGCCTCGATGGGGCGTAGTGCGCCGCGCACCACTGTCTCTTGCATATTGTGTCCCTCCTTCGGTATCGCCGACGTCTGGTGTGGCTGTGACGTCTCCACCATCAGCTCAAAGCTGCCAGGCTTGCCCTTCTCCCACAACGATGGGATAACCGTGTAATCGCCGGCAGGAAGCAGCGGAAGCAGCGCCTGCGGCGTCCGCGCCGACCGCACCGCACTGGCACACTGCTTCACGTATTCAGCAAGGTAAGCGGTGAGCTCAAGAAGGTACGCTCGCACATCAGCGTCGGCGGGCCCGGTCAGCATGCTGTTTGCCTGCCTAGCAAGATGTGTCAGGCGTGGCACGTAGCTGCTGAACTGAGACGAGCACTTGAGCACATCGGATACGATCTCGTTCATAACATCCTTCAGCTTCTTCGCAGTTGGGCTCGACGCCGACGCGATCGACGCCGCCTTGCCATCCAGAGTGAGGGCAACTGTGATCGACTTCGCGGCTGTTGCTCCGTCCACACCAGAGGCGACGGATTCGCCGTCGAAGGAAGACGCAAGCTGGAAGAGCGATGCGATGGTGCTCTCCAACTCGATCGGCTTCCCGTTTACGGTAAAGTGCGCATCGCGTGGGGAGGCAGCACAGCCCTTCTTGACGGCATTCAGGAGAAGCACTGCCACAGTATCGTTGTCAGAGAGATCATACACGATGAAGGACTCCAGCGCCCGGTTCAAGACGGTCACGTTCACCACCACCTTCTTCGTCTCCCTCCACAGCAGCTTGCCGAGAGCGCGGTAGCGGTCGTAGCAAACGCAGAACGGCAGCGCACTATCTATAACAGCTCCACCAAAGGTGTACCGAGTACTCTCGAGGACAAGCTCACCTGCCTTGGCACCGTTACCGACGCGGTCGTCGAAGTCAGTTAGCTTGCGCCGAATACCACCGCTGCTGTGGTTCTCCTCGTATTTGTTGGAGGGCGCAAGCTTGATCATCTGAATCGAGCAGGGCACCTCGCACTCTGTCACCGCCAACCTCAGCGACACGTGCGAGGGCTGGTCCAGGTGCAGGCGGTACTGCGGATTGAACACATATGTGGCGGCGTCGGTGCGGCCACCGCAAGTCTCGCCTTTTATCCACTCACCTGGCAGCCGCGTCGTGAACTTGAGCGAGGAGGTCGGTATCATGTGCATGTACACTCCAGCGTGGCGGTTCCCGACATTCACGTTGGTGCTCGCCAGGAGGCAGTTCTTGGACTCGGTGCCGCTGCTGTAGTTTCCCTCTAGCCGCGGCAGCCGTACCTGGTCCAGCTCTGTGTGCAGGGTGACCGTGAAGTTGAAAGGCTGCCGCACTTTTGAGGCAGTCCGCGACACGACCACCACAAGATTGCTCGAACCAGCAGGGCAGTCGAAGCTGAAGGTGCGCGCTGACGAGGCACGGTAGATAACATCGTTGAGGGGCCCGATGCTATTCTTGAAGTCCGAGTTCGAGGCGAGGCGGCGACAGTAGCACATCTCCAACGAGCACTGGCAACCAAGGTGCTGCGCTACAGACGGGTAGTCGGTCACATCGTAGACTTTCAAGGCTAGGTATGGTGTCGTATCGTCGTCTTTCTCGTACTGCCGGCCAAACTCCGAGACGTTGGTGATGTGGCGAGATAAGATCAAGTGCATACGCGTCCGCTTCGGCGCATCGACAACACCAATGTGCAGCTGCGGCGACAGCGCCGTGCTGGTAGTGTAGTTGAACGTGCCGTGGCATGCAATGCGCACTGGTCGGCGTGGCCGACCCTCCGTGGTGCGGTACAGCATGTACGGGTTCCAACTCAGACTGCAGTTGTCAAAGTACCGCACCACATCCTCGTAGGCGATGCAGAAGACGCCCATGTCCTCCTCCTCTTGCTTCAGATCAAAGGCAGCGCGAACGGCGATGCTCGTCTCGCTGGTGTCGCGGCGGCCGTACTTGCCGTTCCACTCTTGCTTCCCCCACGGGTTGCGCAGCAGCATGGCACGCTCCTTGCCCACCTCCTCCATGTCCAACACCGCATAGGCGTGGCCGGCGGCGAGCCCGAGAGCTTCGTCTGCTGCCGGCATTTCCACAGGAGTGCTGACTGTGAAGAGCAGAGCACCGACCTTGAAGTTTTGATAAAGTCTTCGCCATTGGAACTCGCTGTCGAACTCAGGTTTGTCGAAAGCCGTCGAGTCTGGCAGCCACCCACTGAGCTTGTACAGGTCGGCGTAACTGACGCTGCCCGGGAAGTTGTAACTACCGCCACACACCTTGACGAACGCCTTTTCCATAATGGACACCCACAGTTCACTCGCATCCGTGCTGCTGGTGCACAGAAAGCGCCTCGACTGAGGGTTCACCGGCAGGCGATCGTCCACCGTGACGATGCGAGTGATACCGTTAATGAGCATCTTTACACAGTACTTACCCTTTGGGTTCAAGATCGGGTTCCCGTCGCGGTCTTGAGGGTATATGACGTTGCTAATGATCTTCGCGTTCGGGAAGCGCTTCTGATAGCTGGCGCAAATCATGAGACTGCAGACGAGTGAGCAGTCACCAACGACGCTCTGCCGAATGTGAAGTGGATCCGCCTCGCGCACAATGGTGTAGTCAAGCCCTGCCTGCCGGTATCCGGCAAAGTGCATGAGGACGGCCCCCGAGTTGATTTGCTTGTCGCACAGCTTTGGTGTAAAGGCGTCCTCCCACACGCCCTCGCAGGGCATGAAGATATTCTCCGCACCGTAGCCCTCTTGCGCATCGTCCCACAGCGGGAGCAAGATCGTGCTCGTGACACCACTCTTTCGCAGTAACTCCATCTCGCACGGCAAGATCGGGTTGTCCTGCAGAAAGCGCGGCGGGTGCTTTGCGTAGTATTTCTGGCGCATCAGCTTCAGCGTCTCGCCAATCTCCTTGAAATTTCCAGGGTTGTTGCGCTCACGGCTGCCCCGTGAATAGGCGTGCTGCAGCACATCTACCGCCCGCTTCAACTCCCCTTGCCGGCTAAGCTGAATCGAGATCTCAATCGCCTTGTAGACCATCTCGGACGTACGAGGGGCAAAGTGGGACGCGACGCCGAACAGCCGCTGCGGGGAATCAGATGGGGACGTGGTCGTCAAGGACGGCCAGGCCGCGGAGTTGTCGTCTGGCTTTCCACCGTGTGGCACACTGTCGCTGCCACCGGACAGGTTACCTGAGGGCCCAGACAGGGGTGGATAGGTCAGAGAAGCCGCTGGCGACGTGTGCTTGCTTGGCGTCAACGACGGCACAGACGGGCTAGGGCTGGAGGTGCTGGCCTGAAATAGGTCGTCTTGGTTGACTTGAATGGCGTCCAGCACGCTCAGGTCGTTTGTGGCGTCCTCCGTATGGTTTATCCCGTCCCTACTGCGCGGGTTCTTCAGGCCAAAGATTGTCGCAGCGGCGTCGCGGCCACGAGGAGACGTGTGCTCGCTTGCTTGACTAGACGAGCCATGGCGTCCGCATGAGTCGGCCAGAGAAACACCAGACTCAGGGGAGTGCACACTCTGTGAAGCACGGTTCAGTGCACGTAGCCGTTGTATGCGTTTGGCCACATCGCTCATGTAGTTCATGAGCTTCCGTCGATCGGTATCGATCATGTTCGGGTCCGAGATGGCCTGCCGAAATAATAGAATGGCCCTCGTGTAGCACTCCTCCGCCTCCACGTATTTGTGGTCCGTGTCGAGGTGGACGGCGTTCTGCATCCACATGGACGCCTCAGCAGAGGACGAGGACGACATTGACACAAAGAGGTCTGTACAACAAGCTAGGAAGGAGGAGGTGAGCGGTGTAAGCTTCTGCGGTGATGGCGTCGTGTCTGCGTTGTGGGTGGGTGTTGCGTAGCGAAACAACCATGGGTAGCTTCCCTCCTCCCCACCCCACCCCACCCCCAAAAAAAAAAAAAAAAAAACAGCACGAATGTAGGAGAGGTGGAAGAGTTCCAAGAAGCTGCAGGAAGTCCGAGCAGGAGCACCGAGTCCAGCTGATGGGTGAGGGAAATTGGCAGCAGAAGCAATGCACAGAAAATGGGCGCGTGCGCGCGTGCTTGTGTGGTAAGGAGAGACACGAGCAACGAACCAAGCGGCACACTAAGATGAGTGCACACAGACGCAATCAAGACACCTGAAACAAGCGCACGATGAGTGAGGGGCGAAAAAAGCCGTGAAAGACTAGGCGAAAGGAGGAGCACATACGATGCGTTGTAAACAAGAGCGAGACAGGGAAGTGAGCGCTACAATAAAAAATATATATAAATAAAGAGAGAGAGAGATGCGGGCACGTGCTGCGGATGAGTAAACAAAGTCTACAAGTTGCAATCGAAAGAGAGAAAGAGGGATGGCACCAGAAAAATAAAAAGGGTCAGCCGCAGGAAAAAGACAGCACCACGCGCACGTGCATGCAGCAGCCACAAGAACAGCGGCCCAACTGTAGTGGCAGTACGAGTCAGCTCACGCACACGCAGAGATGCGTAAAGAGGGGGAAGGAGATAGTCAATATACAGAAACCTTCACAGAGAAACGTCTCTCTGCCAAGATAGGCTTTGTTGATCGCTGTGATTGTATAGGCTCGTGGGCTGGACTGTGTAGGTATATCGATGAGTACGCTTGCCAGCTTCTTGTCGTGCCTCCTGTGCATGGCAAGCGACTTCGCAAAGCGAAACGGTGAGTATGAAGCGCATGGGAAAGGACAGAGAGAGAGAGAGGAAACAGGAATAGAGATGGTGTGAAGCAGGGGAGATAGTCAGTGGCTGAGGGGTGAGAGCGTGGGAAAGGCTGGGCGCAGAGGCGACTCGTACGCACCAAAAGTGAAGCTGCCAAGCGGAGAAGGCGTGACATGAAAAAAAAAGGAAACGACACGCTACTTACTGGCCTACGCCCATAATGAATGAAGTCATACCGAGAAGAGGGATGGCAGCGCCATCTCGGTAGTTGCTAGGCTTCTGGTGTTTCATGTGTGCATGTGTGTGTGTGTGTGTGTGTGTGTACCTGATCCAGGTCACCTCATCAGGGTATCACACAGGGTCCAGCAGCCCCTCCCCCCAGTTGTTGTGGGAAAACCAAGCAGCCAGCGCCACCTCCTTCTGGGTACAGTTGGCAGAGTCTTGGTTTCGGCGGACAGATGGAGGGCTGGCGCTATGCCGGAGAGAGCTGCGGCCATGATCACGATCACCCCCGCTCACGAAGAGTAGTCTCGCCCATGAAACAATTATGTGCATCTGACCGACTGTGTTTCTGCTTTAGATGCACTGCGGGGGTATTGGGAGGCGTGTAGGGACCACAGTCAGTGTCGGGTGCACTGGAATTCCCATGGGCTGAGCAGCACCAAACAGTGTTCAGTCAATCCTGTGCCCACACATAGCTATGGTGCCGCAGAGATGGGTCGGCTGTGGTGCTGTATTAGTTTATATACTGGCCTATTCGTGGTGGAGGCCACATGTCAGACAGCACTAAAGATGCTCGCGCATGAGTTCAGGCACGTCTGAATCGAGTACAGATGTTATTGCGGCACGACGGGACCACTAGCCTCACATAGAATTGTCATGCCTGCAAAGACGAAGGGGGGGGCGAGGGAGAAGCAGTGGGTGGAGCATTCGCAAGGAAAAGGCATGGCAGCTGGGAAACAAGCTGATACTAAACGGATGTGAGCAAGATTATGAAGAAGCGTAAAAAAAGAAGGGCTTGGGAGATACCATCAGCTCTCCAATGCCCAATTAAGCCCAACCCCCAACCCCAACCCCCCTTCCAACTCCCGGGCCCCGACGAGAGAAACCACAGCCGAAGACCGATGAACCTTCCCACACCCTCTTTCTCCCTCTTCGCATGCCCACATCATACGCGAGAGAAAGGAAACGATTCCCGAGGTAGAGAGTTAGCACAAGGAAAGAGTGGCTGCTGCGTCGAGAAGGGGGGCACACTAGCTCACTAAGGCCATTGTTCGTTCTACCGCGCGCACGCTTTGACACAGCCGTGCATCCACTGCGGAATAATGAGCGATGTTGTCATGCGTACTTCTTTTGTCACACATACAGTGCGTCCACTCACCCAACGCACAGCGAGATGAGGAAGACAGACAGCGAAGGAACATGTGCGAAAACGTGCAACACGATCGGCCAGTGAGAGCAGGATTCATTTTCCCTGATGCTGCTCTCCCTCGCCTCTCCGAAAATAGAGTGCACAAGGAGTCCAGCAAAATGGTATCCGCCTTCCTGCGTCCATGCTTTCGCGTCAGCGCAGTCATAAACGGCGAGGTTAAGAAGAAAAAAAAAGAGAGCGGAGTACTGCAGGGGAAGGTCCACAAACACAGACACCTCGGGTAGAAGCAGTCCCAGCAGCGGCAGAGGCACCTGAAAGCAGTCGCAGTTACATGGCTTACGAGAATGAAAGCGCACAAGGCATGCGCCCCTCCCAACATCTCACGGTGAAGCAGCAGAAAGCAGCCGTGCTGTTTATCGGAGTGGTGCAGCAAGCCCTTCCTTTGCAGAGAAGGGAGGAACTGGCTTAGCCGCCACAGCTGCCGCTCTCCGCGCCCGCCACCCCTGACGCGTTCGCTGCGAAGTATCCGAACTGGAAGGTGTCCTGGAAGGGCGCGATGACCCACATCGAACTCGACGGGGGGAGGGCAAAGAGTAAGAGAGCAGACATGATGACGAAGACAGCACCACCAGCAATGCTGTAACGCTTCGCCCGCTGCACATACCAGCGGATCGGCTCGCTCTCGTCCTCATAGTGGCGAAAGAGCAGCCAGAGAACGGCCCACAACCACGGCAGGCCAAAGAAGCCGATGCGGTAGTACCACTGGCAGGCGTGCTCCGCCTTCTCTAACGTGAAGGCGCCCCGAACAAGCATGGCGGCTAGCGGGCGGGGGAAGGGGCGCAGAGCGCACCTCGCAGAGGAAGAAAAGGCGTGAAAGAGTGCAGCAGATACTACAGCAGCGCTTCTGAGAAAAAGATGGCCCTCTCACCTCAGACGCTAAAAATGGTTGAGAGAAAAGCTGACTGTGAAGAGGGAAGATAGAGGGTGGAAGCCAGCATCTATACACTGACTGGTGTGAGAAATATACCAGCAACCGAGACGACAGCCAACGGAAGTCAGGAACAAACCGGCTCGTGCAGCACAGAGAAAGAGAGGGCGGCGAGGCAGCAGAAGAAGGCTTTCGTTAGTGCTTACGTACACATATGTATCTTCAGTACGACACAAACACCAAAAGATTCCCCTCCTTCCCTATCCTTGATGTGCCCATGGTTGCTTTTTCACACGAGGCGGGGATGGCTATGTCAGCCTTGTATCAGCACTGTATGTGTGATTCTGCATTTCAAACATATATATATATATATATATATGTCCTTTGTCAGAACAGCTACCCACACGGTGACGACACTCGATATGCGAGCAGGTGAGCACGTTATCTTACCATTGCTGCTTGGCTGTCAGTCTTCGTTGGGGCAAGAAGAGAAAGGAATCCTTTTCAATTTCTTTTTATCAGGCGGCGAACATACTAACAGCTCGGGGGTGAGCAGGTGTGAGGGAGGCAAGGGAGAGAGGCAAAGCGTGCTCTACTAGAAGCGCAGGATGCAAGTAGAGAAAAAGCAAGCCCAAGAAGAGGAGATGAGTGCACGGCCACCGTGGACAGCGAAGTCGAAGGCGAATGAAAATTGACGGCCTGAGGTACGAGAGAGACTTGAGAGGCTCCTTCTCGGAAACTTTGTTCGCGGTCGCTTGCATATGTCTTCCACTCACTCAGATACGTACACGCTTTTTCAGAGCTTTCTCTCAAAGCTAAGTTACCTGCAGCCGACACGAACGATAAGAAAAGAGCAGCTATGGCCACAGGGGCACTGAGTACGGCTATGCCAACGGCAAAAGATCATTCTCCCAGAGCCGTCTTGGTGAGTCAATAGGGTGACACAATTATGGAGTTATCGCGCTTCATCTGCCACAGGAGAGCTAGTCGTTGATCGTCTGTCATCAACAGAGACGCATGTGCACAGTCAGCAGCCGCTAATGCAGTGGTGGTGCCCTCATCGCCTTCGGTGTACTTCAAAGGCCCCACAGCGGTTGCGTCCGCTGAGCCGCCATGGTTACTTTTTTGTTTCACCCCACGTTTTAGCGCGGCGGCGTTCCGCTTCTTTACAGAAGAAGCGGTCACCGTCTCTGTGCGTGGCTCCACCACTCCAGACGTCGATAAAGCGCCTGTGGACGGTAGCGGCAGGTTGGTGGCCTCGCCAGACCTGTCGGGCGCAATGTCGCCCCTCCACGACGGCACTATCCAAGGCTCCTTGAAAGATGCAGCGCCCGTGACCTTGAATGGCGTTGACGAAGAGGACGCACCCGCACCGGCTTCAGGATTGCTCAGGCTTCTCGTCGTGAGGAAGGACTGAACAATTTCTTCGTCCGTACAGCTCATCAACCACGCTGCCAGGTACGTCGCACAAAGCTCTACCAGCGACTGGGTGCCCATAAAATCAGCAACAGAGATGAGCTCCAGCAGGCGGCATTGCTGGCACGCTGTTAGTGTAACGATCGCATCAGTCTGCCCTGGAAGTTGTGTCACAGAGGCTGCCGCCCTACTCATTGCAGTTTTCGGTGATGTTTCCGGTGTGGAGTGGACACCTTCTGAGCTCTGCAATGTCGCGCCGTGCTCCCTGGATACGGTCGCATTGGCTAGGTTGTCGCTCATCCACCGCTTCCCTGATGTCAGCACAGTGGTCCCATCTTGCGTAGGTGTTTGTGCCAAAAGCACGTGCTCGATGAAAAACAAGCCATCTGGGTCCTCCAAGGCTACGAACTCACCGTAGCCAAGCTCCTCGCCAAGGTACGTCCGCTGGCGCCGGTTGTGGGGGCCGCCATCAATGCCGCTGGTAGCTCGCGCCGCGTTCTCATATGCCTCCAGAGACGCCGTTGATAGGGAAGACGTAAGAGAGGTGGAAGAGAGGGACGACGAAGAGGATGACGTCGCAGTGATATGCTGCGGCGAGTGGCGTGTGTAATGCGCGTTCTCTGGTGCGTCCGTTGGGGTAACAACTGAAGGAGGCTGCTCCAGAGGAAGAGCAGCGGTAGAGGACGGAAGAATCGACGCGCTCGCCGCTGCCGGCGCTAGCACGGCTGTTGGTGCTATGGATAGCTCTCCGAGACGGTCACCGTCGGTCTCTGCAAGTGTCGCATCTTCCAGAACAGTCTCCCCGCGAAAAGAAGCCCGTTCTGCCGCGGTGAGCCAGTGCCGCAGCCGATTCGCATGAAGCGCGTAAGCGCGATCACAGTCGAGGGGCTGTACAGTGTAGCTATGAGCGCCATCTCGGCATATCTCATCCCCCTCCTTTGGAAACAGCCAGGACTGCTCTGTATCGTACCCCTCTCCATCTCCTTGTAGACTAGGTTCAGCTGGCGGAACTCCGACCCAAGGATCCTCCGGCAGTGCATGTGCCCCTGTGGCGGCGGCGCCTGTCGCTACAGTGGGTCTCGCCAGCTCCGCAGTGAGTTGTTCGCGGAGGTCGCTGTACTGAAGGTAGGCGACGTAGTCGCGGACGGCTTGCGCGGAGCCAACTGGCACTGACCCCTCCGACGCCTCGACGTCACGAGCACTTCGGAGGTACAGTGAGTGGGCGCACATGTATGCCGTGACACGAAACTGGAAAGCAATGCCGTCGGCTGAGACTAAGGTGAAGGCAAAGGGCACCTCCTTGGATGGCTGTGTATGCGAAAGGATTGGAATTACGGCGGATAAGCTGGTGGCCGGTGTGGCGGTGCTGAGGCGGCCACGACAAACCTCGCCACAACTCTGTGCAATCGAAGCGCCGCCAGAGTTGCCGCAGGTGACATTGCCCAGCATAGGTTTTCCCTTTTCCTGAGCACTTCCTTTTGATTACGCTTGCTCTAGGTAGTGCACGTCTAAGGGATAAGTTTTCAAATTCGTAGCCACCTGTGCTGAGCGAATTTGCGCATGAGGTATACCCGAATATTGTCCGACCACGAGCACTATTCAACTCAGGCGATGCCGCCGAGCGCAGCTGGCGATCTCCCCCCTTTGGCAGACCCGCAGATAAAAGAGAAAGGATTGAAAATGGAAAAGGAGAGAGGAGGTGAACGAATAAATAGAAGTGCGACACGGCGTTGGTTGTCTTGGCCCTTGAAAGAAAAGCAGAGGGCTCGCACAGAGAGAAGCGGGAGACGTGGGCCCCCACATGCCGAGGGCACGCCCACCTGCGGGCAACTAAAGAAGACAAAGCACCTTCAGGATGGGAAGCAGTCATACAAAACAGAGGGGGGAGCAAGGCCCGCCTGGCGTCCCGGACGACATGGCAGAGCAGTTCAAAACACGTGCTGCAGGGATAAAGCGGGTGTTGTCGAAGCAGCAGAAAGAGAACAACACTGTTTCCTCCTCCACGCACGCGAACGCATATGCCTCCCCCCCCAAGACCCCCTCGCCTACCTTGAAAGTCTTCTGTCGACCGTCAGTGAGACACCTACACGAGCACCTCGGCGAGCATCTCAGCTGATCAGCTTCTACAGTCCTTGTGAGTTGGCCAATCCTCTTCCCCCACATACCTTTGTAGTTCTTGATATAAGGGATGCCGTAAAGACTAAACCAGCAAGACACAGCATACAAAACGCATCTCCGTGGCGTGTCCCTCTAGATCTGCCAATAGATGCTGATGCAAAGTTGCGCCTTCGTTTTCTTTTCCTTTTTTTTCGTGTCTCTTTACAAGGGGTTTGGTGATGCTGTTAGCTCGCCCTGTCGACCGGACTAACAACAGCAACAGTACCTTCCCCTCCCCTCCCCCAACAGCCCACACGCCCCCACCCGTGGCGCGAAGACAAGCGAAAGAGGGAAAAAGGATGAGAGAACGCGTGCGCGGTAGGTCCGAAACGAATGCAAAGGAGGCATTCCGTTCACCTCGGCCCCTCCCGCGCCACTTTGCATCAGTCAGTGACAAACGGTCATACATCGCCCTTCGCACGGACCGCCTCCCCGCCTCTCTCCACCCTGTTCCTTCTTTGCCAAAAGAAAAGGCTGGCCTTTACCTCCTCTCACTCAGACACCTCCCCCCCCCCTGATGCGCATGTGCATCTGCAGCGTTGCCTGCATATTGCATTCAAAGCCCCATGCACCCCAAGCGTGTCTTGGCATCCCCGTGCTCGTCTGTGGCGTCATCATCTCCCGAGCCTTCCCTCTCTTCCTCACCTTTTTTTTTTGTCGTGGCACGACGCAGCGTTCCATCAGATGCGACCAGTCACAAAAACTGTGTCGCGTCCATCGCGTAAGAGGGAGAGAGGGGGGGCCACATGCCTCAGCGTCTCGCCCTTTCCCTTCTCAGACTGCGTGAGGACGGCAGGTGGGCACACATACCTGTAGAAAGAAATCTCTCTGCCCAGAACAAAGAGAGACGCAAAATGGTGCAAGAAAGAGGTGCACCGAACAGCCACACATACACGGGGGGAGAGAAAGCAGCAAAGTACTTGAGAGAGGTAAGGCGGTTGACAGGAACCGGAAGAGCAAGACAGGTGCAAACGGAAGGC
Organism: Leishmania tarentolae; assembly: GCA_033953505.1. NCBI lineage: Eukaryota > Euglenozoa > Kinetoplastea > Trypanosomatida > Trypanosomatidae > Leishmania > Leishmania tarentolae. The sequence continues at coordinate 782,203 of CP119857.1, read as the reverse complement.
GTGCAGAGAAGCGTTACCAGCACAGCACAGCTGCGAGCGTTATCAGAAATTGATCCAAAGGCGCAGGAGAAGAGCGCGAAGTCGAAGACCACAGAGGAGTTCAAAAAAACGAAAGCGCATCCCTTGCGCAGTTCCTCGCACCTTTTTTGTTTGCGTTGTTGTGCATGTGTGGGGTATACTATTCAGCTTTTCATTTTTTTCGACGCGTCTGCCTCCCCGCCACGCAACATAACTCGATCTCTGCTCTGCCCACTGCTCCTCCCATGCCCCACATCGCGTGATGAGTAGCAGCGGTGGGCATACAATGCAGCAGTATGTCGACTCAGTTATGGGAACACGGCCCCAGCATGAACTTCTGCCCATTTGTCCCCCCGGGCTGCCCCACAGCAGCGCCCACTATGCCGGCCCCCACCTCCGGTTCATCCTCGTCCCTCGGAGGGGGGGAGGGGGGTAGACGCTGTGGCCCCCCACCTCTGCAGGGAGTGCGAGTGTCGGGGGTGGGCTGCACTCGAGTCACGCTGAGACTTTATCGCTCACACGGATGGCACAGGTGTGCCCACTGCTGCGGGGCACTCTGATGCGACACCATCCAGGACCCCACCACTGACACCGGTGGCGATGCAAAGTCATCGCCCCTCCACGTCGTTGGCGCCTGGCTGTCACCACCAGGAGCGGCTCAGCGTCTGACAGGAATCAGACCTGCTGAGCTAACTGTGTGTGTGTCTGTGTGCTGGAGCAGTGGGTACCTCGCATTGAGGTGTGCTCCTCCCCACCATCATAACGGTGTGCGCTAGGCCGGAAAGAGGGAGGAAAATGCCGCAGATATACGCATGCGAAGACCAGCGTGAATGGACACACGCATGCGCATCTAAATAGATATAAATACAACGCCTTGTCTGGGAAGAGAGGGAGATTCGAAGAAATCATCCCGGTGGAGGGAAGAGCGAGCACACCAGTAGCGCACAAAACGGAGGGGGAACGAATGCAAGGAGGGAGGAGCCCCAACAACAAAAAAGAGAGACGCACGAGGCGAAGGAATCATTTTGTGAGAAGGCCAAGACACGTGAAAAAAAAGGGAAGACGAGACCTCCACCAGAAATCCCATCACTATAAAAAAGTTTCAAATATACATATATACGTATATATATATATATATATTTACATGTATATAGACGTGTGTGCGTGTGAATAGATACGTAGATGCGGATGAAGGAAGGCAGTGGAACAACAAGAGAAATATACAAAAAAAAAAAAAACAGCAACGGTGACGTGAGGGAACAATGAGAAGATGAAGAAACAAAGGCGATGGAAGCATGCGGCACACCTTCCCTCATCATGCCGAGATAAGCATGGGCAAGGGACATGGTTACGAAATTAAATAAAGCAAAAAGGAATAAAAGGAAAAATGTGCAAGAAACGGGCACACGTGCATACGCACGCGGAGACACCCGAGGTGCTGGTTCTCCTTCAGGTATGCGGCGAAGACAGAGGGGTGCTATGCATCCTTGTCGGTCTACTTATCAGTAAGCATAGCATAAACTCCCCCCCCCACACACACACACCCACGCCTGCGCCTGTGAAGCGAAAACGAAAACAAAACTAAGCCCTACATGTCGAAAACAATTATTTAGACACCCTTCTGGTTGCTGCTTAATGGCTTAGAATAAACACGCGTGCGTGGACTCAGAGGCACGGGTCAATCTCATCGAATAGAATACATGAACATCACATCAGAAAAAAAGAGATCTGGAAACACGCGAAAAGGGTACGAAGGGCAACAGCAAAGGGAAAAGCGGAGCATATATATATATATATATGTGTGTGTGCATACAGAGATTCTCCCCGCTGCCGCAGGTAGCCGTGCGTGCCTTGCAACACGTGCATGCATGCTTGCTACTCCCCCCCCCCTCGCACATCACGAGCCGTGCAGCCCGCCCTCCCCCCGGACTTGATTACCTCCCTATCCGTTATTACCCATCTTTGCGTTCTCTTATCATTAACTCTGCACTGTCGCACTGCACATTTTCACCTATACAGGTAATAGCACGAGGCTTTGCTTCCGAAAGAGCGTGGAGGTGGAGACGTGAGGTCTGGCACGGAACACAAGGCGCAGGTCTCCCTTGTTTTTTTTTGAAGATGAGAGGAAACACATTCTTAGCCACCACCATCGCCTCCTCCTCTTCCTTTTTTTCCCTGTGGCACGCAGCCACGACGAGAGCATCGTCATGAGAGATACATGCCACGCACTAGCACAGGGAAGAAAGAAAAGGAAGGAGAGCTGCAGACAGAGCACACACACACACACCTCTGCAACGAGAGACGCACGAGCGCATACTGCCGTCCGCAGCACAAACATGCATGCTGCAACGACTCCGAGTTGGAGCTCAAAGAAAGAAATCCCGAAAGCCTAATATAGTGCGCCGAAAGTAAACAAGCCGATGAGAAGTATTGCATGGAAGAGAGAGCACAATCAATGCGCAGGCGCACACACACAAAAAAAAAGAGTGAAAAATACATCTCGCTTGTTTTTTTTTCTGGCGCACGTGAGTAGTGCAGCAGGTGCAACGATTACGCCGTCCACACACGTATGTGTGCCGTGATACAGACGAAAAGGAAAGGAAAACGGTTGACGTTGTGCTGTCTAGCACGCACGCCCGTAAACTGGTACCCGCAGTAAATCCAAGAAAATAGTTTGGCGTCGAAACGGCACCGTTTCCCCCACCCCACCCCACCCATTCTACTTCATCCCACCTGTCGCACGGGCATGCCCAGATCCCCCACGAGCACGGAGGCGACACACTAGGAGAAGCATGGAAAGGCAGGCATAACAAAAAAAGAAATTCGCACGAGGAGTGGGCGGCATGGGAGAGAAGTCACAACAAGTGCAGAAATCCTCCACGAAAGGAAGAAGCAGCAGCTTAAGGGCCGGTGAGAAGAAGCGCACACCACCGCTGGAGCATGCACGGGCAAGCACCGCCAAGTCTTGTGCTTCTTTGTTCGCGCAAACTGGTGTCTTTCATCTACCCGCCTCTCTCGCCGTCCTCTGATGGGGTAGGACGCGCCACAATGCGAGGTACCCACTGCTCCAGCACACAGACACACACACACACACAGTTAGCTCAGCAGGTCTGATTCCTGTCAGACGCTGAGCCGCTCCTGGTGGTGACAGCCAGGCGCCAACGACGTGGAGGGGCGATGACTTTGCATCGCCACCGGTGTCAGTGGTGGGGTCCTGGATGGTGTCGCATCAGAGTGCCCCGCAGCAGTGGGCACACCTGTGCCATCCGTGTGAGCGATAAAGTCTCAGCGTGACTCGAGTGCAGCCCACCCCCGACACTCGCACTCCCTGCAGAGGTGGGGGGCCACAGCGTCTACCCCCCTCCCCCCCTCCGAGGGACGAGGATGAACCGGAGGTGGGGGCCGGCATAGTGGGCGCTGCTGTGGGGCAGCCCGGGGGGACAAATGGGCAGAAGTTCATGCTGGGGCCGTGTTCCCATAACTGAGTCGACACACTGCTGCATTGTATGCCCATCGCTGCTACTCATCACGCGATGTGGGGCATGGGAGGAGCAGTAGTAGGCCGGTGTTCAGCCTACGCTGTGTGGCACGATAGGGAAGCCATCACGGATGCAATAAACCAGTCATACCCTTTCTTTGTGTGGGCGTGTCGTATATTCGTTTCCATCACTTTGGTTGCACTGGTGTGCAGCTGTTCATTCATGTTCGCCCTGCCCGCCTCCCCCTCTCCTTTGCACCCCTAGTCCGTTTTGATGCCCCCTGCATCGCCAGATAGCGAAGCGTGAACAAAGGTATAATGGAAACCAAAGGCAAATAAGGCCAAGAGAGGAAGAGGGGAGCGGGTGTGCGGGCGGGTGTGCGGGTTGTGGTGACTGAGCAGCAGAGAAACGTCTGTGCTCGTGATGAGCGTCACCTTGAATCACCTCTTCGACGGTGTTATCGTTAGTGGTGTGCGCCCACGCGCCACACACCACCACGCCAAGCCACGCACGCACACCAGCATCGGGTGCGAATGAGAGCACTCGCACGTGCATAAGGATACATGCATAGATATAGATGTATACGTCGTTGTCGCCTCGGTCGCCGATGTCTGCGCACTCGTTTAACGAGGTGAAACAAGTTTCTGATCAACAAGTCATATACAATATCGATAGAGGATTCGGTTCCGTTTGGCCAGATGTTCGTCTCCTTTGGTCAATGTTGTGTCGCGCTGATCGAGTCCTTTCTTGGCCGAGCTACGATACACCAATCGACTGCTGGATCTTGTGCACCCACATCTCTGCTGTTTCTGGTGGAAGCGCCTGGAACCACATTGTCTTTGTATCGACAAGATTGATTGCGAAGACGCCAGTCGAGCAGGCAGACTGCTCCGGCACAAAGACGGCACTGTTGATGAACGCCACCGGCAGAGGCTTCGTCTCCTTGTCGCCCTTGTGGCGGCTGATGACAAGGCCGCCATCGCGCAACACGAGAAAACGCTCCTTCCATGTTTTGCCGCTCTCCTTACGCACGTATCCCTCGAAGAAAACAGATGAGCGCACGGTGCCAGCACCGCCGACAAAAGTGAACGCATCCCGGTCATTCACGTCTGTGTCTCGAATTTCACATATATTCGCGTGGATCTTCTTCTTGAGAGCGTCACTCACGAGTTGCGAGTTGTCGACACTCGTTCCAAAGTCCAAGAGCAGCTTCATCATGTATGGAAGCTTGAAGAGCTGCGCGCAGGAGGGGCGCTGATTCGGATCTGCCCGCAGCATAATGTTGCACAAGTCTTTAAGTGGGCGGCTATAGTGCTGTGGCAGCTCGCAGTCACGTCTGTTGTTCATGACCGCCTCCGACAGTGCCCGCATGCCCTGCCCAACAAACGGACGGCGCAGCGCCATCATCTCAAAGAGAAGAATGCCCATGGCCCATATATCCGCCTTTTTACTGTATCGTTGGTGCTTCCACAGCTCCGGGGCAAGGTAGTACGGCGTGCCACAGAACGTCTGGGCGACCTCGTCACTGACCGTATTCTCGTACTGGTGACTGAAGCCAAAGTCGCCAAGCTTGATGACACCGTTCGTCATAAGCATGACATTGGCGCCCTTGATGTCGCGGTGAAGCATGCGGCGGCGGTGAAGATGGTGTACGGCCATAACTAGCTGCACAAAGGTGTAGCCAACCTCGTGCTCCTCGAAGTAGAGGAACCCCACCTTGGCGCGCTGCTTAATTTGCATGTTCAGGTCACCGGCGTCAGCGAATTCCATGATAATCAGCATGTACGGCTCTGCCACGTAATCTTCGTAGTATTTGATGATGGCAAAGTGATCGCATGAGGCGAGACACTGAATCTCCGCCGTCGCGTACTTCTTGTCCTTCTCCGACATCGCCGCCAGGTCCATGCGCTTCGCAACGAGCAGTTGTCCATCCGATACGCGCCGCACCAGCAGCGCCTTTCCAAACGATCCAGAGCCGAGCTCGCGTACACGCTCGTACCTGCACGTCTTGCAACCGTTGGGGCCAAGGATATCCTTGAAATGCAACTCCACCTCACCGTCATCGGAGACCTGCTGCCTAGAGATGGGAATAGCGTCTGCCATTTTATTGTCCGTTCACGTATTCAAAGGGCGCTGCCGTTTCTGCTGCGGTGCAACGTTGTGGCGGCTACGCCCGAGGAGAACGAGAGCAGCCACAGCGTGTGTGAGCACACGGAAAGACGACCCGAAATAATAATAAAAAATTGGTCACCAAAAAGGGAAAGAAGGGGCACAGGAGAAAGGTGGCGGTGCAGACGCCCGGGAATCGAGCACGATAGGTGAAAAACTTAGAAAAGCGGCAAGAGAAAAATGAGAGCCATACGAGCACAGCAATGACAATAAGATCGACGGTAGCCAAGGAAAGGCGCCAATACGAAGTGAGACGAACACTGGCAACTCGGTCTCCTCCTCCTCAGCGTAAATAATATGAAAGGAGGGGACAGTGGGCAGGGTGGGGGGAGGGGAAAGTTGAGAACCAAAGAACAAACACCAAGAGAAATGGGGTCGCGGAGGAGGCGAGGTGGAGCACCTGCTGAGCCACACACAAAGACAAGCGCACTGGCCCACACAGACAAAGCATGCGCCGATAAACCTACGGCAAACTCACCAGAGATGCAGCGGAGAAACAAAACGAAAAAGATAAAAACAGACGTGGGGAGGGAAAAGCTAGAAAGACGTTAGCCACCAGAAGCGTCGGAGATGCCCTCGTCAAGGGGAGCGTAGCGCGAGGAGCGGAAGCAGAAGGTGGGGAAAAAAAAAACGAAAAAACGAAGGGTAAGGGCTGAGAGAGGGAGGAAGATGCGGAGAAAGAGGAGGCTGTGCACTTGTGTTGGTGATCACTGGAACAGCTAGAGTCCGTGTGAGGAAGGAAGGAAGGAAGGAAGGGATGATGCGGATGTGAAAGGGTAGTCTCCTGCGGCTACAGCTACAGGTTCGTTATGGCTACTTGAGCGAGGTTGTGTTTGTAGTAGAACACTTCAGATCAGTCTCTCTCCCTTCCTAGACATTGCACCGCACCGCAGGCACAGGCAACGCAGTTGAAGGAAAGAGAAGTTCGTGGAGCAGATAAAGGTGAGCAGCAGTGTGCAGAAGTAGGGAAGAAGGGACGATGATGGGGTCATTGGAGCCAGGAGCTACGCATTGTCTGCGTGCGGTGTGTCGGAGTATCCCACAGTATACAAAAGGGGCATAAGCAAGCATAACAACCCCAATGACGGTGGCAGTGCACCAAACAGCATGACCTCATGTAGATGGTCGTGCACCCTGCTGTGTTTGAGTCTTCTCGGAAGAAAATGTCTTTCTGTGCATGTTGCCTGTTGGCCATGATGTCGGAGACAGACGTCAGCTACGGGGCCATTGCGAAGTTTCTGAGTGTGGTGAGCACGTCTGCCACAGGTCACGGCCTCGTTTCGGTATACGCATGGAGATGTGCGGCATCCCCTCTTGCACGCTGCTTTCGCATACGCAACTGGAGGTGGTGCACGAGCGAGAGAGGCGCCTACTGAAAGGCACCCACACACGAATATCAGCACGGGGGAGAAGGTGGAATACCTGGTTCACTCATATGTACCCGAGAGCCCTTGCCAACAGTGACGCCCCCCCCCTCCACCGCTCCTCCTGCACCGCCACCTCGACAAAGAGAGTCGTCGTGAGCGCCAGCGCTAAAAAACTCTTACACAATTTGCACAACAGCTACTGACCACATCTACTCAGTCACAGATGGAAAGAAGACGTGGCCACTGGCAAACACAAGCATCCGCACATCGATGCGCACGCAGAAGCGTACGGTGCACTGTACTTAGTGCGATGTTTTCGACGCTTTTAATTCGGGCGTGCTGGGTACAAAAGGTAGCCGATTCCAATCCTCGGCACGCTTCCTCAGCTCCGCTGTGAGAGGCCCCCAGTCCTTCTCCGAAGTGTGAAGCACTGAAATGAGCTCTGGAGAGGTAGTGCAGCTGCAGTGCGTGTTCGACCCCGGCGGAGTCGCTGTTGTCACCTCCCCGGTGTTGGTCGCTGCACCGCAAAGTTGATCGACATCGTTGAAGGGTAAGTAGGAAGACACAAGCTTCTCCGCTGCGACACTATCGGGGATAACCTGAGACGCCGGCCGCGGAAACGGCTTTGACGGCAGAGGTGCGGTGCGCACGTACCGTAACCCCTCAGATACCGAGCTGGCAGTGTCAGGCTCCCGCCGTGCGCTGACTCGAGGCGTCCCTGCCAAGTTTGCCTCAGACGAACAACCACGCCCCTTCACATCCTCCTGGTGTTGCCGCCAGACCATCGTCCCCTCGTCCACTATGCGCTGAAGTGTTTCATGCACCAGCTCCGACACCAAATTCTCGCGTCCATGTCCAGCAAGCACATTCAGAACAATGGCATCTGCAGCTGACTTGGAGATGACAGAGCGAGGTCGCTCCTGCTCGTGAAAGCGGTGCAGCTCGCCGAGGCAGGCACACATGATGTATGCCTTATCCTCTCGGGACAGTCTCCAGCGTGGGCGAGAGAGAGAGGTGGTGGCCGTCGTGGAAGAAGAGGGCTGCTGCACAGGTAGTGACTCTGTGCCCGTGTCAATGCCTGGCAAAGGTGCCGAAGTTGTTTCGTGCAGCTGCTCTACGCTCGCTGGCTCCTCCGCTCTTGCAGGGTCATTAGCGGCAGCTGTGGCGGTGGTCGCGTTCTCGGGTGCCCTATCCACCTCCGCACGCACCATCAGCAGCTCTACCAGCGATAGCTCGTCAAAGATGCGAGCCAGTTGGCGCGGCGACATCACATACGTCGCTACGCTGTTCAGTTCCATGGCTGTGAGAGACGGCATCAACCGTGCGCATCGGTCAAGTACCTCACGGCGCAGGTACGCCTCCCCCACAAGGATGCGGTTGATAAAGAGGTCTGAGTTGACCTCAAGTGACGCGCCACTAACGCCAGCACCTCTTACATTGTCCATTATCTTGTGTGCCGTCGTTGGCGGCGGCAGTGTGGGTAGGCTATCCCGCAGAACCCCTTTCTCCACCAGATGCACAAGGCCCGCGAGGAGGCGCTCGCGGCGCCTCCCTACCTTGCGGTCTGTGAGGGCATCCACCTCCTTGAGGTCCAGAGCGATGTGCCTCTCTAGGTGCTGCATAATGCTCTCGCTTCTCTCTGGCATCACGAAGAAACGACACACCACCGATCGAGCCACATGCGCATCTTCGCAGGAGTGCTCCACCCAGGAGGTGTAGGGAGTGTCGCACAGAAGGCAAAGCTTCGACTCACACGACGCCGCGCATGTACTCCCCGGTATTGTCGTCATCGATCGCGCCGGGATAAGGCAGCAGCGTGATGAGAGGAAGATGGCGGTGCCCCGATTTCCAGCGGAACGCAAACGCGGTGTGATCATATTGGTGCGGTAACTCAGTCCTCCGACAGAAACCCCTGGGTGGGGCCGAACCAGTGTGGTCGGCAGCAGGGTGGCAGTGGCGCGATGTAGCAGCAGCAGCAGCAGCGCCGCGCGCCCTCTCCCAAGCTGAGTCTGCATGCACGCGGTCGCCCACCCGTCAATCGTATTATTTCTTGCGTGCTTAGCAGGTTTCCTGTTTCACGTTTGAATGTACGTTTCACAACGAGCAAAGGTTAGAGAGAGAGAGAAGCGCCACAGAAAAGGTGATGGACGCGCCGGTGAGCACAAGGCAGTGCGTGCGTCACGCGAGGAGCGCACTTGCGCACAAGCCAGCACACCGTGAGCGGGTGAGTCTACCGCGGGAGAGTACATAAAACGGATAGGCGGAAGAGTCGCACTCATGCATCGATATGTATACGAGGGCATACTCCCCCTTGCTTGCCGCATGCCGTACCTTCAATGTCAAAAACGCAAAGAAGGCACGCGCACCGGCACTGCCGCACACGTCACACATGCGGAGCAGCCAACCATCGGCGCCGACCTTCATGAGGGCATCACTATTTCCTTTTCCGTAATTGCCGGTATTTCAGCAAGAAGAATGATGTGCAGAGACATGAGCAGGCAAGAGCAGAAAACAAAGCTCTTCAGCAGGTTGATGTGTCAAAGACACTGCACCACGCACACGGACGCACACACACACACGCACACGCACACGGCCATTCACAGATGCAACCAGAAGCCAGCGTACAGTGGTCCGGAAAGCATATCCTACGGTTCGCTGAAAAGATACGCGTGTGCTCAGCAGCTATGCCATCCACGCAAACGACGGAAAGAGGGCCGAGTAGCGAACGTAATCCGACTGCATCCGTGTGGGTGGGTGCGTGGGTGGACTTGTCCGCCTGTATGCGGGGGTGTCTGTGGAGATGTGCATATATGGATTGAAGCAGCAGGTCGCACCAGCGCCAGTCTGCGTGTCTTTTTCCTTTCCTTCCGCCGTTCCTCAAGGACGTTCACACGCAACCGCACCCCTGTCGGTGTACAGACTCATTCTTAAGAACGCCCGCGTGCGAGAAGCCGAGGTGTGTCAGAGCCAGAAGGGAAACGAGGAGCTTGGCCTCGGCAGATGCTACGTGCAACTTGGTACGGGCGTGGTCAATGCCGTCACGCGTATCGGCCTACGTGAGGCAAATTTGTGAGGCCAGAGGAAGATAAAAGGGATGAAGGCCTTCAGAGACGTGGGCAGCAAGATAGCAGGCCTTGCTGCTCCATTGTCGGGGGAGAGATTCCTCGTTTGGTGGTGGTGCGTGTCAAGCGCCATGATCACCACTGCTGCCAATCTCAGCACCATCGCTGGAGAGGCGTGGTGCCACCGGTTGCTCTTCCGCCTTCTCTTTCGCATCTGTGTCGTTATGCAGTAATCCCTCCAGCACTTCAACTAGGGCCCATGGCAGATGCACTAGCGGCGTCCCAGCATACTGCTCTCCCGCAAGACTCGAGAGAGCTGCATGGGGGCCAAGGATGCGAAGCAGATCGGTTGTTAGAGTTTGAAGAGAGGCGGCGGATCGAGCAGACTCCTCCGTCAGTCGTGCTGTCTGCTGATGCAGCTGGGCTACCTCCGCAAAGAAGACCGCGTCAGAGGAAGCGGATGGCGTGGGGCACGACGACGACATGTCCGTCCCCGCGTTCCGGCCATCAGGGCAGGTAATCGATTCCATGTCGATCCCGTGTGCCCACACTTCCTCAGCTTCGCCGATGGCTTTGCGCAGGGCCACGCTCGTGCCGTCGCTACCAGTCGTCACGATCGACATGGAGGCCTCTGGGCAATACGGCGCAGATGTCGGTGGTGTCACGGGTGGTAGCAGCTTTCTGGGCGATGGCGGCGTCCGAGTGATCACTGCATCGGCTGGAGCGACACCTGGTAGATGCGAACTGTTCGGCAGCGATGATAGAGGTGAGTGGGGTGGGAGTTGTCGACTGTAGGTTGGGGCGGGTATTGTGTCCCTCTCGGCCACCACTTGTGCACTGCTGTTGTCAAGCACTTCCGGGTCTGGGTGTGGTTTGTCCGCTGCAAGCCGAGTGGACGTCTCGTTCCATGCCGCGTCTTCTGCCGCGCAGGATCGTGAGAGAGGGGCTGCCGTGCGCTGAGACTCCTCGTCCGAAAGAGGGCCAAACGAAGATGATGCTGCTGCAAGTGCTACAGCTAATGAGCAATCATGATCTATAGCAGAGGAAGAAGCGTGCTGGCACAGTGGTCTCTTCGCGGGCGTTTGATCCATGGGAATAATGTGCGTCGAATCACACTTTCGAATCGTCAGTGCCGCATCAGACTGTGCAGCAGTGTGAGTCGCCGCGTTCCCTGTTGGCCCGCCCACAGTTTCACTGGCTGCTTCTGGATCCTGTGACTGCAGCTGCGGTGGTGCGTATCTGTTATCAGTGCCAGAGGTCGACTCGACGCCCCATGTGGTTGGGGGCTGGGCAAACGTTCCGTCGGCCGTTGTCGAGGTTACTGGCTCCACTGGAAAAAGGAAACCCATTGTTGGTGAGACTCCCGTACCTGCGCTCTCGGCCGCGTTGCCGCTGCCGCGCTGAATGTAGTGCTCCAAGCCTCTCGCGTCGGCGGCGTCCTTGCCGCCGTCACATCCTGCTGCATCTCGCCCGTTGTCGTTATAGGCGCCATTCTGCCCACTTTGAAGAAAAAATGAGGCAAAATCAAAGCTCAGCCGACCACCTGTGGCAGAATCGTTGTTGTTACTGTCTGCAGCCAGGGGTGCTGCTGAAACGGTGTTGGTATCGTTGGCATCCTCGCCGCGGCCGTTGCCGATGCCCGTGTTGTTGCTGTTACCGCTGGGATTGTTGGCGCCCGGGGTTCCGGAGGCAGCGGCGAAGAAAAAGTCGAATATGCCACTGCTGCCTTCCTGGGCCGCGAATGGGGCGTACGTCGAGCAGTCTCTTTGTTTGCTCGTGCTTCTCTGCTGCGGCTCCTCGGACAGGTCACCGGTCGCAGTGGTCGATACGCCGCTGAAGTTGCCCAGAAAGTCGTCCAGCGAGAAAGCGGTGGTCAGGGGCGGCGGGTTCGAGACAGGTGCCAGCGGAGGCTTTGATATTGTGGAGCGCGTTGTGCTCCCTGCCTCCTTCGGCTGCCCAGCGTCGACGGAAGACCTCCCTGCGCTCCTCATGATGTCGTACCGACTCACGAGGAAATGGCCGTCAGGCGTTTTGAAACGGTTTCCTCCTTTCCTTTCGCGTACGGGGGCGCAGCGTAGCGGCAGCAGTAAACTCGCCGATGAGAAAGGCGGCGTTGTCCCACACGATCTGCCGGTCCGTGTGCTCGTTCGTGTTCGCTTGGTTGTGTTCCTCTCCAACGCGCTGTGCTTTATTTGTTGGTTCGAACGCAGTTTCGACCTCTCCTCGTGTATGTGTGTGTGTGTGTGTGGGTGGGTGGGCTCGAGCCCCTCCCCTCTTCTGGGTACAGGGAGGGGGGAGCTGCACTCCACTGGGGTGTAGATGGAGTGAGAAGACCGGAGAAAGAAAAGAATCTCGCGATGTAGACGTCAACGCACAGGCACGCGCACGTAAGCAAGCCGACAGGAACGAAGACGTTGACGGGTATCTCTACAGCACAAAGCGTTCGGTGCCTCACAACCGCCCTGTTTCGTCGTTGTACTGTGTGAAGCACCGCCCTCGTTCAAGCACGCGTGCATGAAACGGGGCTGGCGAGGCGAGGGAGGGGGGATTCCGCCTTAAGAAGAAGAGAGACGACGTAGTAAGAGAGAGAGAGAGAGTCGCACAGCAATGAACATCATGAACCGAGCACGTAGTGAAGCAAACAGAGCCTGCACACAGCCTCTCGTGTACCACTGTAGTGCAGGATCTGCAGGATGACCTCCTCACAGTGACCAACGAAGCACACCACTTGGTCTGCAAGCTGCCTTGACATCTAGGAGAGGCAAGACAGGCGGGTAGATCAAGGAGTATGAAGCGTCTGTGGCTCCCACTGACGCGAAGCTTTCAGCGTCCCCACCCGTGCAGCTCAGCGTGGTGAGGCATCTTCCAGCTTCACAGGCGCTGGCGAGCCTGCCCATGTTCCTGAAAGGAGCGCCAGTGTGTGGCCATGGGCGTGTATATGACAGAGCAAGAGAAAAAGGGCACGAGAGAAATACTGGCTTCCCCTCCCCCTACGCGTGTTGGAGTTGCAGCACCCCGTGCTGCGCTGCGCTGTGTCTTTGTGCTCGTATCATCAAGAAATGAGAACATAAAAGGACGCAAACGATCAGAAAGGGAGGAAGCAAGGAAGAACACGGCGAGCCACGGAAACGTTTATCCTGCGAGTGGTCTCCGTTCTGGGCGCCGCACCAAGCCGAGAGGCGTCGCAGTGACGAGGAAAAGAGAGGCGCTGAAGGGGCGAAAGGGAAGACACGAGACAGACATATTCTCGCGCGCATCCAAACCTAAACACACACGCATACATATGTACGTACACAGCCACGTCCGCGGTGTGACACACAGGCTCGGCAGCCCTCGCGGCCTCCTCTCTTTTAAGGGAGACAGAGAGAGGGTGAGGCGCCGTGCTGTGCGTCCGCGCGTGTCCGTGTGGACTTACCTTCCAGCATCTTCGCTCTGCCTCGACCCTGCCGCCCGTTCCCATCCCATCAGAAGGAAGGGGGCATTGCGCAGTCTTTTTTTTTCGTCTTTCATCCTCCGATTGCCTACCCCCATCAAAATGATAGGGGGAGCTAGGCCTGCAGCAGCACTCACGCCTTGGGGGTCTTGAAGTGGTTGGCAATGCGACGGTTAACCACCTTCAGATAGCGGCAGCGGCCGGTGCCGGTGCGGCGGCGCTTGATGGCCTTCACAGACCAGTTGTAACGACGGCGGCTAGCGCGTGGGTAAGCGCAAGCGGCACAGCGCTCCCACTGGACGTGGTAAGAGTTGCGGCCACAGCGGCGGCACAGGATGTGCGTGCGCCCGTGGCGCTGACCCATCGACGTGGTACCCTTGGTCATCTTGCTCCTCTCAAATTACCTTTCAAAACTGCAAAAGAAGTGACAGGTTCAGGTAGTTAATGTTTGTCGAGTCGCACGCACGGTGAAGGTGTGTTGCGCACCATGACAAGACGCATGCAAGTAATGCGTGACAGTCATTACGTGGAAAATATGTTTTTTTTTGTAGGTGTACACGTGCGTGCGATGGAGGGGGGAGCAAGAGAGAGAAAGAGAGATGCAATGGTATTCTTTACTAGCATAAAAAGGTGTGCAAACAAACCTCTCATTTCGATCACCTCACGCCTCATCGGCAGGGGCGGAGGGCACGCTGAGAAGTAAGCGCAGGGGGGGGGAGAGTGACAAACGGGAGCCACGTCGTCACGGCAGTATTCTCCGCGTGTTGGAGGGCCATGTCTCCGTGCATGCAAGGCGCTCAAGAATGCACAGAAGGTTCTGAATACGGCTTGCCGGTTTAACCACCATACCCTGTATCGAGCGTGTTCATCTAATTTGTAACGCATAACCTCCACGGCGCTGCCTACACAACGAGCATCCTTTGGTGACGCCTTCTCTCCAAGAAACGCCTGCCACCGCCACTTTTGCACGCTGCTACAGGCAGATAAACGATCGCCCGTGCAGTCTACTGCCACAAATATTCACGCGGCGCTTGGTGGTGTGCATACTTGTGGGCAGGTTAGACGGGGGCTCACATACGTTCCGGCTGATCGAAAGGGGAACAACATCAAATAATGTGTAAGGACAAGCCAAAACTGTAGCCTAGTCTCGCGCTGCATGTGCACTCCTTTTTTTTCCTGTCCTCAGCTTCATTTGGTGGCGCATCCTTGCTTCATCGCATCGTCTTCATCACCTTAGCCGACAGCTTCCTCGCGAACAGAGATGCAGACCCACGGACCTTGCTGCGCGAATCCGGTCGTCATGTCGTGTCCCTCCTCGCCTGTCTTCTCATCCTGATCCCTCCCCACCTCCTCCAGAGGAGTTGAGTGATACTGAGCAGCGCTCTCGTCTACCTTATTTGGCATCACAGCAGCCTGCTCACCACCGGAGCTATGATGAGCGCTCTCGTGATCGGGAGATGCATGGAGCACAGTTCAGACTCCGGCGCTTTGCGGCGCGGAGGCGAAGGGTATGTGCCATGAGGTAACCATGGCGGCACCACTCGCGTGTGTGGAGCCGGTATGGAGCGTCGCGTGTGAAGTCATGTGGTGCGATGACATCGGCTGCTTGTCCGACTGGCCCAGCGAAAGTTCAGAGCGGGTGTCGTGTTGCTGAATGCAGCGCTCATAAGAATCCGGCAGCTCCCAGTGCAGCTCCGTTCGATCCCCCACACGAGAGCAGCGGAAGGCGATGCGGTGTCGATCACGCCAGCGCGCGAAGGCTCGTGGACTCAAGAGACGAAAGTGGTGGTCGCGCATCTTGTCATTGGTGCAAACAAACGTGCGATGCGGAGAGGCCGCGGTGGCCGTCATCGAGGTAGGCGTTGTGTCAGTCGGATCGGTCAAGAGGAGTGCGCCGTAGAGCCAGCAGAGGTCATCATTCAAGCCCGTAGGAGAGCAGTATAGCCACCCTCGATCCTTCCAGTACTGCACAATGGCAGTGCTCTGTGAAGTCATGAACTTTGGCTCGATGTGTCGCTCATGCAACATGACAAGTGGACTGCGCATGCCGTACGTGTCCACGGCAAGCTTCACAGATGCGTCAATCAACTCAAAGTTTACACCTACGTCAACGCCACGGCCAGATGTCTTGCACTGCGCGTTGAAGTCCAAATCTTTGCCCGTGATTCGGCTCTCTGGGACGCCGCGGTGTAGCATCAACTGCTTCTTGGCCAGATCGTACCAGCTTGATAGTCCGTAGTAACCTAAGTTGGCGCCATCAATGAAGATGTCGACACGATCACCTGCGTCCAGGCGAGCGTGTATGTAGCGCTTCCAGTGCTCGAAACCGAGCAACGCACGGCGACTTCGGCAGGCCTTCGGAATAATCAGCTCATTCAACTCACGCAGCAGATGAGAGCGGCAGGCGGCTGTAAAGGGATACCCGGCTAGTTCCGCTTGACAAACTGGGCAAACGCCACACAGCTGCGTGCCGGTGGGTGGGGCGGCCATCGCACTGTCGCCAGTACTGGCGGCACCACTAGCAAACGCACTTGTCGACAGTGCTGACGAGGCAACTGGCACGTGGTGCATCTCATCGACTCGGTAGAGGTGCAATGACATGGGTGCCCCGCGCAGTTTCAGACCGACAGCGGTGTCATTGTTGGCCATCCTTACCCACGGCTCCAGCACATCGCGCACCATTTCCACGCTCACCTCCGAGACGTGCTCGCGCATCTCCTGCAGCATAAAGAAGAGCGTGCCGACAGGTTCTCGAACCTGCACACACAGTCGGCCAAGCGCACAGTAGTCTCTTTCGGTAAGCTCAATCTTGTGTTTTAGAGCCGCCTCATATATGGCAAAGGCAAGTCGACGGTCTGTGAGACTACTGCAGCAGTACTGCAAGAAGGCTGAGACGCTGCGCAAGCGCAGCAGCCCGTGTTGCTCCAGATAGGCAAACATACGCGTCGCCCCATCACGGTCGCCCACCATGCATTGGAGGCGCAAAATAACGGACAGCACATGCTCTGTCTGGAGCCACTCCGTTGAGATTCCGCGTGAGGAGCACCGGCGCACCTCGTCGACAAGAGCGAGGCCGGATGAGGCATCACCCGTTGCCTCACACGCAAACAGAGCGGCTGCAAAGGCCTTCGTCGAGAAGACGAACCGAGAAGTTGGCATCACGTCTGAGGAGCCTATCTCAGATGAGACACCGCCAGCACGCTCCATATCAACCTTTCGTGGCTCCCATGAGCCGTGAAGAGCCGCCTTGACGGCCTGCACAGCAGCAGCGGCGTTGCGCTCACCAACAAGCGTGTTCACTCGGCGAATGAGAGCGTCCTCGGGTGAAACCGTGTGCTTCTTCTTTTTGGGCCTCTCTACGCTTGTGGAAGTTGTGACGTCAGCGAAGCCTTGGTGAGCTGCCAAGCTTGGGCAGGTGTTGTGAAGCCACCTGAGCTGTATGGCCCAGACGGGGAGTGGACATCGTCTCAAATACTTGGCAGTGCACGTAATTCGGTTGTTTGAAATACCGAGGCCCACTGGCCTCACCCTGGATGTTTCAGGCCAGAAAGCCGTGAGTGTGCGCCGGCAGTGCATGGCGTACCAAGGCCAGTTCAGCAACAGTATCGTGGTAAGGTGTTCCAGCTAGGTGCGTTTCTGTGCTCGTGGGTCGAAGGCGACACTTCCCATCACTGGACTTGAGGAGAGCCACGTGCGTGGTGGTGACAGACCGTGACGCACTCAGTGAGATGAAAATGAAGTCGAAGAAGCATCAGTCAGTGGTGGGAGAAAGCACAGACAGGGGTAGAAGAAGCGATCTCTGTGGATGCACGTGTATTTGACCGTCACTAAATCCGTGCTACACAGACGCCCCCTGCGGAAGGCCGTTTCCTCAGCCCTTCTCTCTCTTACATGCCACACACACACACACACATACACACACACGCACGCACGCACGCACACACGCTTGCTCCCAAACCTCATACTCAAGACGAGCAATAAAGATGAAAAGATTGAGTGTGCAAGAAGGACAATGTTTCACTGTTGGCAAGTGCCATAGAAAAAGGGCGAGGGCGGTAATATCCAGCGGCGCACATGATAAGCTCAAGGCAGACAATGCAGTCGAAACTCAAAAAGAGTCCTCAGGGTAGCGTTAGGGCGTTCTGCACATGAAGGCAACCTCCTGAGCCCTCGCCTCGCCCACCCACCCCCGCCCTCCTCCTCCAGAAGCACACACACACACACAGAGACATCTTGTCGATTCTTTTTTGTTGTTTTCCTTTCTTTTGTGATCCTGTCAAGGCCTGAGCAGTCACCCCACACCACCTCATCCGCGACATAGGTGCGATAGGTGCGACATAAGCTAAAGCTGAGAGAGACGTACAGTGCCGCAAGCCCAATCCAGTCAGAGCACGAGCAAGAGAAGTAATACATAGTGAATGATGCACCATGCACTCGCTGCACACGCATATGCTCATCTTCATAGCCGCCCCCGCCTTCCAGCATCTACAGGTGTGGGCAGCGGATGAGCTCATGGGCAGAAGCGCGCACGAAAGGCTTGTGGATCCTACTTCTTCCATAGTTCAATTTGTGGGATGGCCAAATCCAGATCTGTTGCACAGCAGTGCCGCTTCCCCACCCGGGCCCCTCTCTACATGGAGTGCATGAGCCGGCCCTCCATCGTCGGTCCGCCCACTTCAACCCACGAGTGGGAGTCCTTCGAGAAATGGGGGGGGGGGCACATCGGCTAAATGCGCCTTCTTCAACCTCGTGAAGCGTGTGTCATTACCTGGCCAACGGCCACAGGAGACGCGGCAGAAAAATGCGCACCTGCACCCTTTACAGCACACACCATTGAATTATGACGAGCAACCACAAGAGGAACAGTAAAAAGTAGGCGCCCCAGCTAAGGTAACCAAAGATGAAGGTTTCTCGGAAGTAGAAATATCGGAAGGAGGTGCACTCCTCGGCGCCGATACGCTCCGAGCAAACGAGCAGCAGTATCTGAATCAGCACGAGTGGAACGCATGTAAAACTGATCCGCACTGTTGACGCCTCCGTCGAAAGGATGGCGATGTACACCGCGAGGATGTACAGGACCGTAATGCTAGAAAAAACAATGATGGTGATGCTGTAATACTTGCATGTCATCACCGACCCCGCGATTCCGATGGCGATGATGAGAAAAATGTTCGTCTCGAGCACTGACGCCATGACGTAGTGCAGTATATGCGCTACAGCGCTATGACGCTCCAGTGTGTGGGGCAATTTTCGTAAGTTGAAGCAGGCGAAGCCAAACCCGTCGATGGAGTCGTGTGTGAACAAAAGCCAGGCGTATCCAATCAGCGCCATGCACCACTGCGTTGTGGTGGCCACCAGCAGCACAAAATAAGACCAGTGTTTCCCCCACTCTAACTGACCGGTGGAGTCAACAGTGAAGTATGACTGTGTGATGAGCTGCGGAAGGGAAAATATTATTGCGTAGATGATGCTAGACAGGCGGCTACAGGCCACTGTGTTGTGGGCCAGAATCATGCGTTTCTGCCTCAGTGCACGGACATAAGCAATGAGGCAGAAGATATCAAAAAGCGGCAGCACCGGCACCACCGCGACATACGGTGATGGCACCACCAAGTACTCGCCTTCACGTCTGGGTTCGTATTGCACCTCGTCCTGACGACTCCGCACCGTGCAAATAATGCAGATCAAATTCAGCGCCCAGCCTCCGCCAAAGAGGACAGCTGTGTAAAGGGCGTGGCTCTGGAGTTTGCCGCCGTTCAGCCCCATCCACTTTTCCAGCACCAGCGAGATGGCCACAATGTAAAAAACAATCACCCAGAGCTGCACCACCATGAAGATCAGGTTCAGGATGTGCATCACCTTGGACTCGTTTATAAGAATGGACTGAAACGGCTCATCGGGCAGGACGTGTTGGTGGTCGTACATGAGCTTGATGTACTCGAAGCCGCTACGCTTGAGCATGGCGTACTGAGTGTGCGAGAGCCGTACAAAAGGCATGCGAAAGAAGGAGATGAGGTACTCATAGATAGCTGGATTCAGCGCCCCGTCGTTGGTGGAAAAGAGCTCATCCATGGTCTCCTGCACGTTGCGCTGTGCCTCCACATCCGTCTCATCCAGCGTGCCAGAGTCGAGAATCAGTCGCACGAGGTACGGGTTGTGCTCCGCGGCAGCGATCTCGAACCCGCGCACCGGCATCTCCTTCGATCGCGACGCCAGCGCCGCGGCGACAAGGTGCCCAAACGGCTCTGTCGGACTTGACTGATACCCGCGCAGTGCAGACAGAAGATCTACCACATACATATTCGGCCCACAATCGTAGCTGTCGACATCCCATCCGGGTACGTCGTCAGCGCCCATGAAGGAGTCGTTTATGGTGTCCCGGTTCACGACGTGGATGACCGGCTGCGCAGTGTTCTGGTTGTTCCACAAGAGATCAGTAGACGGGTCGACAACGATCAGGTCGAGCGGCACCTCTGAAGACCCCTCGCTATCATGTGGGTCCGCGTCGGCCGGAAGAACCGGTGAGGTGTGATTGTACGGCTCGAAGGCGGCGCGTCGACTTCTGCCAGAGGTCGACGAGAGCGACATCTGCGCCTGTGGAGTACGTCGTCGATTCGGATCGGGCGTGGCACCGGAGCCGGAAGATATAGAGGCAGAGCAACTCAGTTGAACGTTGCGAGTGGGAATGCGCAGCGGTCGCCAGTCCTCGCGCGTGCGCGTCGCATCCCCAGCACGCGCTTCTGCAGCAGCAGGAGCAGCTACACCACCAGGATTGACGAGGTTCTCCAGGTACGTGCTCACCTGCCCGCTACGATCAGAGACAAGCTTGCGCACCACAGCCCACCAGCTGTTCTCGTCTTCCGTTGCGGTCTTTACCTTCGCTAGTGGCTGGACTGTATTATCTGCGCCATTACGAATGGATTCATCCAGCACCGAAGGCGTCGGCTCACGCGCGAAGGTCGGCAGACGCTGACTAGGTGTACTGCTACCGGCTTTACTGTCGCCTGTCGAATACATAGGAGGAGGTCTCACTGGAGGTGGTAGTGGAGGGAAGACGTGTGAGCCACTCGCCCCGGTTACGGGCATCGTCCCACGCCGCCATTCACTTCTGGAACTGCGTGAGGTGGGCGGCACCAGTGTCGACAACGCAGAGCTCCGCGGCACGACAAATCGAAGCGCTGCCCCAGGCGCATCACTACACCTTTCGGGGAAGCACTGATTCTGTATAGAAGGAGACACTTCTGGAGAGTTGAATAGCGAGCATTCAGTGAGGCCTGCTACCCTCGCTTGTGAGGCGCTGGTGAACTCGTTCGGCGGCTGCACCTTCGGTTCATCTGAGACCCGAAACGGTGTCTGGGATCCGGCTGGAGTGCGTACATTAGTTACGAGCAGTGGATTCTGCAGTGTTGAGGGTGTCCCGACGCTTTGTAGGATGCCATTGTGATTGTCCGAAGCGCTCCCTCGAACCGCGATGAGAGCAGGGACGTGGCGTGTCGAAGGTAGGTCATCAGTGACAGTAGGTCCGCTCCTTGCAGAAGCAAAGGCCTCCGATGCAGGCAGCGTCATGGCCGAGGTTGCAGTCGGTAGTGGTGACGCAATGGACTGTCTAGTGACACCGAAAAAGTCGTTTGAGTTAATTTCATTGGCTTCGTCGCTGCTCGAGCGGGAGACCAAAATGCAGGCAGTGCCCCAGTCCGAGCTGCTGTCAAACGAAGATACACGACTCGACGACATATGTGCTCTGGCAGAACCTGCCTGTACGCAGCGATGCGAGAGTACACCTAACCAGTCGTTTTCGGTTCAATCAATGACACAAAAGGAAAGCAGCTGGGGCTTTCACGTGCACACAAAGACACCTCACCGTCGAGGGCAAGAGCACAAGCAGGTGCTGGGCCAGAGATCTCTGAGTTCGAGCACCGCACCTCTGCGGTGCGAGCTTGCGTGCGCCAGCAGCTGAGTTCCGTGCAAGAGGTAGAGGAGGGCAGAAAAACGAAGAGTGTGATAGTAAACGCAAATTAAAACTACACAAGGGCACTGGAGTGGATCCAGTCACGCAAGATACAAAGGAAATAGACGCACACACGACGGCGGCACGCGGTGAGTAACGCGGCGCGTGAGGTCAGCCGCTCACACGTTGCAATCAAAGAACAAAAAAGGGCGCAAATTTGGGGGGTGGAGAAGGGGGAGAAGGGGGGAGAGGGGAGGAGTTGGTAAGAAAGCGGGCGACTGCAAAGCGGAGGGCCCCTCGTCTCTTGCTCTGTCGCGCTTGTCGGCTGTTGGGGATTCGTGTGGCTCTGCCGACAAGGGTGAACCCACTCAACAACGAACAAGAAAAGAGAAGTAAAAAAGGGAAAAGGGGGCACTGCTGGCAGTGGCAAAGGCACCCGCTAATCGGACAAGCCTGCACACACACAGAGACATAGACAGAGGCACACAGAAAGAAAGAATATCAGCAACGAAGTGCTGACCGCATCTCACTCTAAGCCCCACCGAGCAGCCTCACGCTTTCTTTCTCAATGTAGCGGCTTCCCTCTTCGAGGCTGCCACGAAAAAAACGCGCACACAACAAAAAAAGAGAGACGCAATACGGAAGTGGAAATCAGCAGCCAATAGAAAAAGGCTTCATCTAAATCAAGGGCACTCCTTCCTATGAGGTGTGTCACTGCTGGGTGATCGTCTTTGCTGCAGTGAGGTGCAGCTGCCGCGAGTGTCCGCCTTGCTTCTACAGGTGTGACTCTCTGTGAGTCCGGCACGCTGGCAAGTGTTTCCTGCAAGTCGGCACTGGGTAAGAGCAATCCTGGCAAGCCGAAGAGGAGGCGCGTAACTGCACAAGGGTACTCTAACGCAACGATAGACCAAACACAGTAAAGGAGTTGTTCAAGAAGAAGAAACGAATGTGCGCAGGTGTGACGTTGCGCTGCAGTCCGCTAGAGTGTCACAGTGTTTATCACTCGTCCGATTTCAGCAATAAAGTTCACGCGTGTGGCGCATGGGTTTCTGCGTGTGGAGACTGTTATAGCGTCACCCTTCCCATGCAAGTAGGCAAAGAAAATCGCACGGGGCCTTCGAGTAAACCGTTCCCAAAGTATGCCCTGTCTCTGCTTTTCCTAGTGGTACGCACAAGTGACGATCACGCCAATTGGAAAGCGCGTACAAACGCACGCGTTGCGCGGCGTGCAGTCGGAAAGGCGAGCCTTCTCCAAAACGGAAAGCGTAGCCCCCAGCCAGTGGAGGAGAGAGAGAGACAAACAACAGCAAGGTAGAAGAAAAAAACTGATCCAAGATACGTCCTTTTATATTTCGATTTCTCAGACGAGGACCTTGCGCATGCTTGTGAGCATGCACGCGCATGTGTGCATAATAGCAGGCAAACAAGCAGTGCCAATGAGAGGGAGGAGAGTGGCGCGAAGGAGCGGCGGAGGAGGATAGTAAGCAATCGAAAAGGGCTCCAAAGTAGAAGCGGAGCGAGGATTGGCTACTGCGTACATATATATCCCCCCACCCCACCCGAGCTGGTGTGGGCTCCTTTGGCTACAACGTGGTAGAGTGGGGGGGGGGGGGGGGGGCTCTTGCTTTCACCCCCACCACCACCACGGAGGCTCAAAGCACGAAAGAGGCGCCCCGACACCCATGATACAATGGCGCATGTCCATTTGCCTGTCAAAAATGTGCTATATATCTTCCCGCGCGCCATGCGCACAATTTGCTGCTGTCCTTTAGTAGGAGGTGCCCTTGATACACACTAGCCGCGTCTTTTGAGGCTGCGCAAAATGCTGCGATGTTCCTTCACAGCACGCGGCATGGCATCCTTGTGGTGGTGGTGGCGGCTTTTCTGTTTCTTCTGTTCTTTCAAGCACACACTCCATTCGTTGCTGTGGCGTGTCGTCAGTCGCATTCCTTTACGATTGTCAGAATTGGGCGCATGTGTACACGACATGCGCCATCAATCAAAACGTAAACACAGACAAAGGAAAACTATATATATATATATATATAGCATCCACAAATGGAATACGAGAAAAGGAGATTCTTCGAAAGCGCACCCGCGCGCTGACACCAACGAAAAGAGAGAAAGATAAGTGCACCAGCTGCATCTCACCAATATGCGTGGCACATCTTTAGTACTACAAGAACGAGCTCGAAGGATCGCCACGGTAGCACACACACACGAACACGAACACGAACACAGACACACAGATACACAGGACCTCGGACATGACGCAGGCATCCGAGGCATGGAAGGTATGTGTGCAGGTTCTGTAGGCGTGGGATGGCGGACAAACGCTTGGTTTGATCGTTGCCTTTTTCCCCTTTTTTTTTTTCGTGAGCGTATAGGAGCTGCACAACCTATCAGATTT
Source organism: Leishmania tarentolae (assembly GCA_033953505.1). NCBI lineage: Eukaryota > Euglenozoa > Kinetoplastea > Trypanosomatida > Trypanosomatidae > Leishmania > Leishmania tarentolae. The sequence continues at coordinate 758,317 of CP119857.1, read as the reverse complement.
CCCCTTCACCCCCACTACCGCATCGCACAGCACAGAACCGACGTAGAGACCCACATCCGGGTACAACACATCGAGCCCGTAGTGCGCACCTGCACACACGCACACATGTACATCCGCACGAAGATATTAAGCGAACTAATACGACGATCAGAAACTTAACGTCAAGGGTAAGAAAAAAAAAAAGAGACAGAAGACACTGAAGAAGAAAAAAGAGAGAGACTGGCGGGTCGGGACGAGTGAGGAGGAGGCCCGAAAAAGCATGAAGAAGTTTCGCTTCGCCCTCTTGTGTCTCTTTCTTCGCCTCTGTTGGAAGGGGTGCACGACCGTGGCGTTATTCGTGTTTCCACTGCAGCACATTTTTTTTTTGAGGGGTGGTTAGGACGTACGAGCACTAAAGAGAGGGAGAGAGCGAGAAAGCGATGCACGCACGAGCGTGCCGTCTTCTAGTGTAGCGGAACTTGGTGTTACAGCTTCACAAAAAGAGAAGACAGCGACGCTTCCGTATGAAGACTGTGCACGGCTTGTGCGAGCAGCGGTGCCGTCGTCAGTACGGTCAGCTTACCGCACTTCGTCGTTGCCAGGCGCTGATCAATCGAGTCCGACACCACTAGCTCTTCCAGTGCGTCGCAGGCATTAATGCGGTCACACGCCGGATCTGTCAAAATGCCGTGGCTCGCGCAGGCAATCACACGCGTCGCCCCCATCCCCTTCAGGAGGTCGCACGCCTTGCACAATGTACCTGCAGTGTCAACCATATCGTCGATGATGACGCATGTGTAGCCCTCAACGTTACCGACTGTCTGCATAGAGTCCACCTTTCCGGCCTCCTTGCGCCGCTTCAGGATGGTGACAATATGGCTAGCGCCAATGCGATCGGCCAGCACGTTGGCACGCTCCACACCGCCGGCATCGGGCGAGACCACCACTGTTTGGTTCTTGTCAAACCACGGCTGCCGCATCAGATATGTGGCGAACTCGGGGAACATGAGCAGGTTATCCACCGGAATGTTCCTAAAGAAGCCCTGTATTTGACCGCAGTGCAGATCCATCGTCACGACACGGTCAACACCCATGCATTGCAGCAGTTGCGCTACTGCGGAGGCAGAGATTGGCACACGCGGCTCACTCTTGCGATCCTGACGGCTATACGCGTAGTAGGGCACGATAGCCGTAATGCGTTTTGCCGAAGACAATTTCAGAGTGTGCACCAGCAGCAGCAGCTCCATCATGGCCGTATTGACGTCCGTGTCGAAGCCGCCGGCGGTCGGCTGAATTATGAAGCAGTCATCACCGCGAACGTTATCGACTACCTTGATGTTCAGCTCCCCGTTAGCAAAGCGTTTGATGTCCGTGCGGCACTTGTCCACATTCAGGCACTTTGCCACGTTGTCGGTGAGGTCTGGGTTGGCGGTTCCGGAGATAAGCCGAACACGAAACGACGTCTCTACTCCTGGGCGCACATGCTGGCGGTAGAAGAAAGTCTCTCCGGCGGCGACTTGATGGCCCTTGTGGTGCTGAGGTGTGTGTTCAGACATCCAAGATGATGATGATGTGAAGCAAATCAAATGCACGCAAGCTGTCAAAGCCGGAGCGAAAAACTGAGGGATGTATGCGTCCCTGTCGGTTCACCGGCGCGTGTGTGGAGTGCGCTCGGTCACGTGCTAGCAGATAACTTTGTCTTGCCGCGATGGTTCAACGATCCTTTGGTTTAGAGGGGAGGGGGGAGGGGAGTTGCTCAATGGTGTCGCTCTTCCTCATCGATGGCTACCATACGACGATGAAGTTTATGGAAAGGACAGAGGACAACGGCAGAGCAAGCGGAATCAAGAGGAAGCAAGCAAGAGCGCGGCGTCAGCACAGAAATTTAAAAAAAAAACGGAAATACGCTGTGCGTGATGCCTCTGCATATGTGGGAAAGGGGTGTTGTGTGGGGGTTCCCCGTGCAGTCGGAAATAGCAGTGGTAGAGAGCAAAGCAAGAAGAACGAGCGCGAAGGAAGAGACGTGTGCGGGACGAGCAGAGCAGGCACAAGATGCAGCATTAGCCGCTGCTGGCGTACAACAGTGCACAGGCAGCGCAGAGCATCTTCTCTGGAGCGCAAGATCGAGCTCGCATGCAGAGTGCACACGTCCATGCACCAGCACAAGCACAGGAACGCGCGAGCGAGCATAAGGCACAGCCAAATCAAGTCTATCGCGTACTTCGAGTCTAGAGAAGAAAAAGAGAGGCAGTGTAGCTGTGGGAAGGGGAGCCAAAGGGAGATGGGATGGGCAGTGCACAGCCGCCTGGAGCAGGCCATCACACTGAAGAGATGCGTGAAGCAGCGCCGCCTGCACACTCGCATGTGTATATGTGTCATTATGATGTTCGGATAGGCATGAGTGGATGCGAGGGGGCTGTGCACTGTGCGACATTCTAAGACTTGATGTAAAGATATGCCAGCGGTCCCATAATTGGCACTTCATGCGCGGCGTATTGAGGGAGAGCTGGCATCGGCGACTTGGTACGTCTAGGACCACGGCGGCATCGACACTTTGTAGCGCGGCCGCGCCCTGCGTTTTGGCGGGCACTCGATGCGCACACGACTGCGTGGCCATCCCAATGAGCCTGCCGACGTGCAAAATATGGAGGCAGGACGCAGTCGCGACAGTGGTGATACGGAGCAGCACTGTGCGAGCACAGTCCCTCGGAAACCACCGGCGCACTTTCCGCACCTGCGACGGAAGCTGTGCCTACGGTGCCATCGGCAGACCTTGCGGTTACGGCGTGGCGGGATGCCGATGCCAAAATCGCTGAATTCAAAGGTGCAATCCTTCCAGCGGCGCTGGCGCAGTTGCCACTTCGACGCCGACGCCAACACGCGGCGCAGGGGCATCGAACAGCGTCATGTTGAGCGTGAAAGTACTGGCAAAAGACGCAGTTTCCTCTGGACAATGACATCGTCGGGATGTTCGTGTGTCGTGTACAGACAAGCCTAATTCATGTAGAGAAGACGATGAAAAGAGCGTGCGTGCGTGCGTGGTTGCGCGTGTAGTCGTGTTGTTTCTTTTTTGTTGTTTTCCTTCTCAGTGCCCACCGCGGCGAACGATCCAGTAGGCAAATTCAAAGTAAATAAATCGAAGGGCAGAAAAGAGGGAGCACCATATGAGGAAACATCGAGGCAGCACACGGCGCCATCGGTCTAGAGTGGAATCGAGAAGGAGGAAGAGGAAGGTCATTTCTGAATCATGTCTGCATCGCCACTATCGCTACCCTTCTCTGAATTCCATAAGTTGGTGGTACCTGCAACTGACGGTGTGTGATCCATCACGTGCACACGCACACAGAGGCGCGAGGGCGGCAAGCACTGCGGCATCACTTTCCCTTCGGGTTGTTGGGCTACACGATTTGCCCCTCTCAGACGGCGAGTCCTATAGACCGCTTGCACAGAGGCTGCCAGTGTATGCGCGGTGTCACTGTCCTCGGTCGGGGTGTGTCTCGTTGTTCTCGCTTCGATTCATCTTTTTTTCCGCTTTACCTTGTCCGGTGCGTTGCCACGGAAGAGTGAGAAAAGCGCCGGCCTGCTGTAATGAGAGGAGGAAGAGGGCTTAGTAGCGGCAGTGAGCTCTGTTTAGGCTAATCCAAACTCCGGTGGTAGACATCCTCTTTCAAGTCTCTCAAGGGAGTACCACCAGCTCCGCGACAGCCCTACCTGCGCTTGCGTGAGGCCTTGCTTCCCCCAGTGGGGCTCTGTGGGGCTAGCGCATCGCTGGCGAGTAGTTTTTCAGAGTCTTTCTCGCTCTGAGTCCAGAGCGTTTTCGCCCACTCGGGCATCGTGTTTGTCTCCTTCCATGGACGCTGCAACTGGCCCTCCGCCTTCTCCTTCTTCACATAGACGCGGAACAGTTCCGAGTGGTAAATCGCTTTGGGATTGTTAAGGCTCTGCAACAGTAAAGGGAAGGCGACACCGTAGCGAAAGGCCAAGAACGTGCTGATCCCTGCAGACAAGCCAATATTAGTGACAATAAGGTCACGCAGCTTCCCGATGTCGTACTCCCAGTGCCTCTGAACAGTCTCATTATCGGTGTAAGGGTCTTTGACTTGGATGAGTGTGTTGTCGTCACTGCGCCAAATTTCAAAGAAGAGATAGATCGCCATGAACATGATCGCGGTGTGCACCACTGCGAAAATGAAAAAGATTCGATTTTGGACATCGGGATCTGTGCCGTCGAGGCTCCAGCTCACAACCAATATCGTCAGCGGTAAAAGAATGTTCATGATTCAAAACGGTGCGCTGGCGAGATAGTAGACACGTGTCGGTATGAGAAGGGCACCTTTTGAATGAGAGTAACACCACGGATAAGAAGCAACTAAAAAAAAAGCTTCTGTTGTCGGCGACGCTGTGTGTGCGTGTGTGTATGAGTGTGAGGAAAGAGACAGGTACAGGAAAGAAAGCGCCCCCATATCAGCGTGTAAGCAAAGAAGAACGAATCAAGCGGCACGTGTACGCACAGCGTTGACGTCAAAATGCGCAAGCCTCGGCGCGAAGAGGGGGAAGGGGAGCGGCACACCTTGCAACAGGATAGGCCAAAAATCATATACACGCGATTGTACCGGTGTAGTAAAGACCCACGGCAGACTCTGTAGGCACCCCTGGGTGAAAGCAGACGCTGTCTCACGCGGCGGAAGCCATGGTGTTGTGCATGTGCGTGTGTTGCCTCGCCGTCCAGTACGCAAAGAAAAACCAGCATTCAACATTTTCGTGGTTTTCTTTTTTTTTCGCTTCAGATTGTTAGAACGCGCTGGCTTCGTCACGCATTATTCGAGAATCTTTCTGTTACACCTCGGACCCGCGTCGGTAGCGCTGGCAGTGGTCGTGGTAGTCGGCCCAGTCACTTCGTTGTCATTGTCCAGTCCGTTTTTTCCCCCATTTGTTTTGGTATCGTTCCTTGATAGCTGGCGTCGCTAGCTTGCACGTCACGGCACGCATGACAACGACACAATGAACTGCACCGGCACACGGCAACGCGCACGAGGGAGGGAGGAGAGGGGAAAAGAAAACGCCGTCACAGATCCCATTTTTTTTCTCCGTTAAAAAAGGTCGTAAGGACAAGGAAGCCTCCGACAGGGAGGCACTGCAGGAAGGGAGGCGCTGAGAAAGACGTTCGAAAGAGAAGCCGCAGCTGGATGGCAGTTTGTTGGCAGCCAAACGCGTGGAAAGAGACGCCTTCCCTTCACACGTAAGCATACGAACTCGTGGAACTTGAAAACGATTTCGATGTGAATCTTTTCTCGCGCGCGCTCTTCCCGTTCACCGTCTGATTTCCTCAACGCATCAAAGACTTCCAGTTCATAGGGCGGAAGAGATTGAGGCCTTCGTAATCTGTCGTCACGACCATGCCGGGGATCTGCATGTGCCAGTGCGCCTCCTTCGGGTGCACCAGCCCCTGATGATGAAACATCAACTGATCAGGGTACTCCTTCAGTTTCCCGCTAAACAACTCGCCCACCGCCTCCTGCTCCTCGTTCAAGTCGCGCTCCAGAGACAGATCCCACAGGGTGCATCGCCCATCATCGCTGACAACGGACAAGACACTCTCGTTGTGCGGCGCAAACTCGACCGATGTAATGGCCTTCTTGTGAAGTGCGATACGCTGTATCGGCTCAGGAGTGGCAATGCGCCGCAGATCCCACACGGCAACAGCGCCGCTCTCGGCACCCGTCACGAGCAGGTGTGAAGCTTGCCGGGCACGGTTCCAGTCCGCCACGTTGATGTCAGAGGGGTCTGCCTGAAACGAAATTTTGCAGGCTCGCATGTCGCGCGTATCCCACACCTCGACTACGCCGCCGGCGCGGGCGGTGATAAGCACATCCGCCTGCGTCGGACTCCACTGGATCTCCTCAATCGACATGGCTTCAGGTACGGTGCTGCTTGCTGCGCTCTTCCACCGGCCGTCGTCCGTGGGCTTCCATACGAACAGGGAACCAGCGCAGTCACCCGACGCGAAGACGTTCGCCTGCACCGGGCTCCAGTCGAGCCCATAGCCCTCCGTCTTGTGTGACGACGACGGCGTGCAGAACTTGAGCGGCTGAGCTTTCTTACTCTGGCCTCCCGCCGATTGCTGCTTCCACACCTGCGCCTGCTCCTTCGACCAGTTTGAGAAGTCCGTAAGGGCGCGCACCTCCGATTCGATGTCGAAGATCTGCACATGACCGGCTTCAGACCACACGGCCACGAGCTGACTGCCGCTCGAAGGGTTGTTCTGTGGGCAGCAGCGCACGCGGTTGGCGGTGCCGTAGTGCTTGATAGCGCGGTGGTGCACCACCGGCTCGCCATCGTTCACGTCCTCGCCGGCATCGTCGTCCTCATCCTCCTCACTATCGTCCTCTTCACCAATGTAGTCCTCCTCACTGTCGTTGTCGCTGGCGACGTCGTACTTGGTGCGGCACATGTTCGTTACATAGAGCACCAGTAATTCGTTTCGGGCCCGCTCATCCGCTTGCGTGCCGCACACTAGAACGGTGGAGAGCGGGTACTTGGTGTGGTTGTCGTTGTTGTCCTTCACAATCTCAAAAGACAGGCACGGATACTCAGTGCGCAGCTGGAAGAAGGCGTCGTAGGCCTTGTTTGAGAACTCTAGCCTTATTGGATCACCGCCCTCCGCCTCTCCTCCGGCAGCGCCTTCGATATCGCCGCGCCACACTGACACCGCCGCAGCACCGCCCGCATCGTCATCGTCGTCGACACCCGCCTCACCGACCTCCTTGAAGGAAATAGACTTGATACCTTTTGTAATGTGAGCGGACGATTCCTTCTGAAACTCGGCGTACTCATCGTCGTCGTCGTCGTCGTCGCTCGCCTCAATAATTTCCTCTTCGTCATCGTCGTATTCGATGCCGTCAGCGTCACTGTCGTCATCTTCCCAGCTGTCGTCATCTTCCAGCCCTGCCTGCCGCTTGGCCTCCTCCAGCTCGCGCTGCCGGTGCTCTTCTTCTTCCCTCCTCATCTCCTCGGCGTCCTTCGTGCGGGACCGTGTCCCGGGGACATCCTCCCCCTCTCGCGACGACCGCTTCGCCCCGCGCTTCATCGTATTTGGCCTTCACGCAATGAGAAACAGGCTCGAGACGAAGGCTGGAGTCACCAAAGAAAAGGCAAAAGTGAGAGAGAGAGCACACCAGCCGGAAAATTGGCAGGCAAGAGGGAAGCGCTGGATATGTCTGGTCCGTCGGTTTGCCTCACCCTTCGTCGCTATTATGACGGGGAAAACAAAATGCTTGCTTTTTTTTGTTTAAGGTTTGAGGGGGATAAGGAGTTGAGTGTAATGGTGGTGCGGTTCCGCGCGCACTTCTGCGAGGTTCAGATGCGCTTCGCTTTTATAATAAAGCAGGAAACGAAAGCACACACACACACACAAAATGTGCCGCACGTGTGAGCTTATCCTTGTTTCTGTTCCTGTATGCAGGTGGCCCCTTTGTTCGTGCATGAACGCGTGGCAGAGATGGGAAAGGAGGTGCAGCCATCGTGCGCGTGCATCAGCGACGTCGACACGGTGAGCACAATGAAGGAAACGAAAAGAATAAAATAGAGCAATGGAAACCGTACCCGAAGAGGGCGGAAGAGGGACGCGGGAAAAAGCACATGAAGGCCGACGGGTCAAGCGTGCACCTGGGCAAGCCCCTCTCACTCTTCGAGAAAGTCATGGTGGAAACGGTTTCGAATAGCTGGTAAGAGAGAAAAGAGGGCACGCGCGCGCACGGCGAGGAAAGTATCGCGCATGTAGCGCTCCACACGGAAATATAGAACGCAGCTTGTGAGTGCACATCTTCCTCCCCCCCCTCTCTCACCCACACACGCCCTCTCAACACCAGCGCACACTTCTCTTTGCTGTCCCCATGACCGTATCCTTCGCGTTGAAGGCAACAAAGCGCTGGTGTCCTGTACAACGAGACAGTTGACCGCTCTTCTTTTTCCGTGCATAGCCCTTCGCTCTCGTGGATCGTCATGGTCCTGGGATATCGGCCTCTTTTTCCCCATTTGTGGGAGGTGAGGTCGAGAGCCAATTGTTTGGTTGTTGTTCCGCTGAAATCATTGATTCGAAACTGCACCAAACTCTGTAGAACAGCTACAGCGAAAAAAAAAAATAGCAACGTGTCTAAACTGCCAAGGACAGGGAAAAAAGAAGGCATGTTTATCCCTCGAATGTGAAACACACACACACACACAGATACAAAAGCGAAAGGCACATCCACACACATCATCTGATGCACTGGATCCGACATCGCAGGCAGGTTCGTCAAATTGTAGGTACGCATGCGCACGAGATGCGTGAAGATGCGCACAGATGTTTGAGAAAGCAAACTTCAAAATCAAAGCAACCAAGGAAACGAGGGTCCACTTGAGGTACCAAGAGCAGACATCGACATACCACGCGCATCACGCACGAATACATACACACATATGCATGCACGCAAGACACACCCCAACAGAGAGGCTTAGCAAGTAAGCTGGCATGAAATCGGAAGCAGAGCGAGGCCGATGGAGGAAGTAGGGAACAGCAGACAGAGAAACAGAGGGCCAATGACGAAGCAGACGATCCACTGACGCACAACACACGCACGCGCGCGCACTGGCACACACGTAAACAGCTACATGCACACACCTATAGAGAGAAATACAGGCACAAGGGGGCACTTTCAGCAGCTAATGTGACGGGTGTTCACGAAGGGGGCAAGGGCAAAGGAGTGGCAACAAGAGAAGTAAACGGCAGCTGAGCGGCCAATGGTGGTGTGAAGCGGACACGGAGGTGAGCGCTTGAGGAGAGGGCGACTGTGCTGCTGCACACAAGGACTTCTGGGGAGCAGCTTTCCCTTACTCTCTCTCTCTGCATCCCTTCCTCACCTTCCTCCCCTTATCACCCCAGCTCATATAAGCAGTTCGATACTTGAGCGTCCACGACGTGCTCACGTTCTGGTGAACTAATGAGAGTTGCCCTACGTTCGTTAATGCCTGTGTGTGCATGTGTGTGTCTGGCTGGCTCTCTAACCTTTTGAGAAGGCCCTCGGTCGTTACACAGCAGCCTGACAAACGCGCGGCGCACGGACGAGCACATACGCCCAATCACAAAGCTGTATGGTGATTGCTTGACTATCAGTAGTGGAAAAAAAGGTGTGGGGTTGGGCAAAAGAAAATAGATCCGCTCCGATTGAGTCCGAGACAGGGCTGTGCTGGCGGCTTTCTCTTCGTCGAAAGTGCAAAGAATCGCACACGATACGAGCACTGCGTGCCATTTGATGTAAGAGAGTGAGCCACACGTGGGTCACACACATGTGACGATGGGGACAAAGGGGAGGCGAGACAAGTCAGCGCACGTGCTACATCGCTGTCGAAGTTGCCCACATGAAAGGAAAATAGGATCCACTGTGAAATGAGGTACGTGTACCCCACTGACTGCTCACCTTGTCTGGACCCTACAGCGCCTGCAACGCCTTGAGGCGCTCAGAAATACTGTCCTCGTCTACATCTTGCTTCCGCACAGGCATTGCGATGCCGCTAGCCAACGGTCCATTGGCAAGTTTCGCACTAAGATCGATGTTATTCTCCGCAGCCACCTGTTCCATCAACGAGTCCACCTGATCCACCGGCACAGTGCCGGCTGACGAGCTCTCGAAGGCAGCATCCATCGTGCCCAAATTCACGTCCATCGTGCCCACCTGCTGCTCAAAGGCATCCATAACCTTTGCAATTTTCATGGGGTCCATGGAGGTGAGGATCTTGTCCATACCCTTCACCGTGGTAGACATAGCTTTGGTGACCGTTTTCATTTGCATGGCAGTTTGTATGCGCGACAAGGCGGCATCGAGGCGGGAGGCGAGACGGAGATAATTTAAACCCTCGTTTCGCTTGCGGATTGCGTTCTCGGCGTAGATGCGGGCCGCTTCTGGGTTTCCCTTCTCCAACGCTTTCCTGACGTTCAGCTTCTCCCGCTCCACCGCCTTTTCCGACGCGGTGGCACTCTTCGTCATCTGCTTCGACGCAAACTTGATGTTGAAGAGGATGTCGTATAGTTTGTCTTCTGTGCCCATTGTCCCAACTGTTATGACTACAGAGGCCAAAGAAAGAGTGAGCGGCAGTGCCGGCGGGAGGTGCAGTCCACGTGTGAGGGGGGAGAGCGAGAAAAGCTGACGAGACGAAGCAGCGTAAATAAAAACTCAAGCACAGCAAAAGGGGTAGGGAAAGAAGGGAAGGGTGCCAACACACTCACTGTGGAAAGCACACGAGATATGCAAACGTGCGCACCAGCACGAAGAGAAGGGAGTGGCACAGCAACGCAAGATGCTGAGCAAAGTTGGGAAAGCAAGGGGCCACAAGGAGAAAGCAGACAAGTCATCTAGGTGCAAGCATACGAACAGGTGTCTTAGCTTTTGTGCATAAGCCAAAGCACGGCGAGGACGGCGCGTATGCGTCGTTTGTGATTCCTCGCTCTCCCGCCGATGTTCTGCCTTCCTCCCATTCCCCATACCCCCTCTTCTCGCCTCGCCCGCTGCCACTGCAGCGTTGGTGAAAGGCCGTCGCACAAAAACGCACCCTGTCATGGAGGAGAAGTGCGAGAGGCCACAGAAGACACGCACGCCAGGTGGGAAGAGGGGCCTCAAAAGCAAAGATTTCATGCGCACTTCTATTTTGTTGCCGTTTGCTTCGGTACAGACACACGCAGGCGCAAGTACAGGTCAGCTCAGCACCGCCGGCCGGCGACTGAGGCACACAGTGAGTGGCACACCTGATCACGCGAAAAAGAGCACCAGCAACATGAGAGAGGAGAGCTCACCGCCTCCTTGTCTCCGCCATTTGAAAGAAGAGGAGGTGCACGCGCAAGCGGACAAGGCCAAAGGAACCGAGTACACAACCCATAGTGGCAAGGGGGGGAGAAGGAGGCACACCCGCGGCGTCTACTGTCCCATATCTTTCGACAGGCGCGCCTCGTGAAGCATGGCGTAGAGCAGTGGGACAGACGACGGGGCGGCAGCCATGTTCAGCTCTGACGCGAGTACGCGACGCGGCACTTGACTGTCTGGAGATCGAGCCTCGAGCTGAAAGACGGCCAGCGTGTGCTCTAGGCCATTGAAGGTTAGGTACTCCTTGATGAGCTCATTGATGACCATGTTCTCCGGGGGCACAGGTGGGTTCTCCACAGCCCTGTCATCACCTTTGGTAGTGACGTCAGCGAGTCGCTCAAAGATGGCGGCGCGGAGTTCGGCCTTGATGTGACTGATAGTCCCGTTCGCCTCCAGCGACTCCCGCATCGCAGCCTTGAGGGAGTCTTGGTTAGACATTTCACTCGTTAAGCACCTTTTACGTTCATCCGTGGGGGGAGGGGAAGGGGTACTGGGAGGACCTGACCAAAGGGCGCCTTCTCCGATTTTACGAGAGGCAGTGAGTAAGCAGACAGTCAGGAAGGAAAGCCGAGGAGAGGAAGGGAGAAAGAGTGAACTATCGAAAGGCAAGGCAGAAGCCTTGCCACGGCCATGTGCCAAAACAGCTGACAACACTGAAAGGGGAGCACGGCCGCGCCGTCTTGTGGTACCTCCAGGCGGATTCTTAGCTGACACGCTTGTGTCTGGAAGAAAGGAAGAAGGCGGAGGGGGGCAGTGCAAAGAAGGGGGGCAAGAGCATCGCCGTTGCACTGTTGGGGACCTTGTCGTCTGCGTTCTAAGCCCAGCTCTGCCCCAGTGATCTGCCAACTACGTGTCTTCCTCCCTCCCCTGAAGAATTGCCTCTTCTGCTTTATTCGTCTTATTGGAGGCCTCCATTATCCTCAGGCCTCAGCATCTTCCACACATAGACGTGTGCGCTGTCATCCATGAGAAAACTCGCACTTGAAGCAGCTTGTACGTACGCGCACGCCCCTCGCGTCAGTTCGCAGGGTTTCACAGTCCCTCACTGCACTCAATCTCTGTCGTCGAAAGACTGACCATCTACCTCTTAAGTAGTAGCTATAGCAGCCCAAGACGACGCATTAGCACTACGCCCAGCACAACACCCACTACCACACCCCCCGCGCTCATCAACATATCAGTAGAGTACCATTCGCGCCCGCGTTCCGGGGCAGCAGGGACATCTGCGGCGGCCACATCGACAACATATCTTGCATCGTCTTTTGCAAAGGCATCATGGAACTGGTCCTTTCCGGCTATACCAGCGTGGACAAGCAACCTTCTCACGGCGCCCTGCAAGGGACTGCCTGCGCTTCCGTGGTCTCTGCCGCCACCCTGAGCATTGCCTGTGCCACTGACGCTTGTAGATGTGGCTGCTGGAGACGTTGCGGACGCCGATGGGTGCGCCGATGCATCGCCGTTCACTGCAGCATCCGCGGGGGCAGAAGACTTCTTCTTGCGCTTTCGCTTTCCCTCCGTCCTCGAAGCCTCTGAGGCCACCGCCGATGTCACCGCCGTCTCGCCGTTCTTCCCACCGGCAGTGTTCGCCCTCGGCGCCACGGCACTGCCTTCCGTAGTATCTGAGCTGCCACAAGCAGCAATCACAGGTGGCAGGGGCACGACCTTCCCCACCGAAGCCTTTCCCGTCGCTTTCATTTCTAGCGGTACCACAAAGTACGCGACCGTCTTCTGGCCGTTTGCAGGTGCCCGCATCCATGCGTGTGATTGGACATCCGCTGTCGAGGTCGGCCCGCTGCTGTCCGTCAGTTCATACTGACGAACGAGGCACCCTCGAGGAGAGAGTCCGACCACCTCGCACATCGCATGCAGTCGGCGTGTCAGATGCATCTTGGCGACAACAACCCATTCATCGTCGTGGCTGCCTTTCGACTGGCAGGCGCACTGTAAAACAGTTGATGATCCCTGGAGAGCCAGGAGTACTTGTTTGTCGCTGATTGCACAGGCAAAGAGGCGCGGACGCGCGAGTTTGTGGGCGAGCGCTGAGCTCTTAATAGGCTGGGCCTGCATAAGAGGCTCCCCACCTTCTCCTCCCTCCGCCACCCCCTGGCCCTCGTTGTTCATCTCCTTCACCTTCGCGTTTCTGAGGTAGCTGTTCGCGACGTTAAGTAATTGCGACTCAAATTGTGATAGCATCGGCTTCAGCTCTCGAACAGAATTGTTTCTCACGTAAAAGCCATGCACTGTCCAGTCATCGTTCACTACAAACACAAACGGGCCGTCGCTGCACGCTGCCGCCGCCACGCGGGTCTTACCCTGACGGTGGCGGCGGTTCGGCAATACGCACTCGTGCGTCACCTTTTCCTTCCGCAAGTCCCAGAAGCGCAGGCTCTGCTTAGCGACACGTATTTCACACAGAAAGGACCCCAGGACCGAAACCGGCGATGCCGTCGCATGGTCCTGCCGCATATACTTCAGCTTCTCCGGTGTCTTGGTGACCTCAATCAAGATGGTCGACGTCACAGGATCCGACGGCATTGAAGACGGGGATGAAGCGGCTGCCTCTCGATGAACGCGTTCAGTGAATAAACGCACGTCCAGCGCAAGGTGTCGATTCCCTACCCATACGACGCCGCACGCCTCTGTAGTCACAAGTTCATCGATCAGCGCGCCCACCTCTCCACTGGAAAAGGAGAAGAGCCGCAGCACCGTGCTTGGGCCGTCGCCGCGAAGATGGCCAGCCGCGGCTGATGTAGCTGCTGCACTACCCGATGGGCAGATCATTGCAATGTGAGACTGTGCGGCATTTAACGCGAAGGCGTGGACAACTCCGCCGTACACCAGTTGAAAGGTGGGGGAAGAAGCAGGTAGCGATGTCGCTGTCGCTGTCACGGTCGTGGTCGACGACGGAGAGACAGACGCCACCTTTGCCGACTGCTCCAGGAGTAGGTTGTGTCGATCCGCGTGGATGAACAGAAAGCGACCGTCCTTGAGAGTCGTCATTATCCGTGGCGCTTAATAGTGTGTGTAACAAGTCAGTTATTGAGGACAGGGGCAGGCGCCTTAGTATGGAAGGCCCCTTTGCTTTACTTCCTTGCCCTGTTTTCTGGAGAAGGCGAGCGTGGCTACAGGAGTTGTAAGGAGAGCAAGAGCACGCTGAGAGAAGTGACCCAGCAGAATCCAAAGCGAGTCGGGGAGACCGTGACAAGAACGCTGCGTCAGCGAGGATAAGAGGGAAGCTGCTGGTCGAATGGAGTTTTCAGGCACACTCTGTGTGTGTGTGGCAGTTTGACGGTATTCGTGCAACTGCACAGGTTCAAACGATGTCGGCATGCGGGTAGCCCAACACCTCTATCCCCCTGCACGACTGCTCCAGAGAAAGGTGTGGGAGTGCACATAGTGCAGGGGGAGCGCTCATGCCTCCCCCCTCCCTCCTTCACAGCCTTCTACGTACAGAAGGTGCGCCTTTGTGCCAAAAATGACGCCCTAGAAGAAGCGTGCGCCAGTGTCCTCACTTTTCCTCCTGCGTCTTCCATGTGGACACCGCAGCCGCTTCGGTGTGGCAACGGCGGCGAAGAAAGAGCAACAGGAAAAAAAAAGGTCGACTTCTCTTTCACTGAGAAAGTCGCCGAGGACGAGCACACGCGCCCTCTTCAGAAGGCGGGAACGTGCTTTACAGCATATAGCCCCAGCATATATATAGATAGATAATTCTTTCTGTACATAGCGTGAGCGTGCAAGACACCGGCGGAAGGATCCACAAGCGAAAAAAAAAAATATTCCTCCAACTGAATGAGAGAGAGAGGAGTTAAGCAATAGCCCTACTCGCGTCCCTCGTCATTATCATGGCCTAGCGCACACAACACGCACATGATAGCCTCGGTAGGCGGACTGAATGCGGGTGGCACTGTCGTCTAGTGCCTGCCGTGCAGTCGATGCACTTTTGCCCCTACGCTGTGGTAAGAACGTCATGCTACCACGCGAAGCAGAGTCAAAGCCACGGAGCTTCTCATTAGAGGCCAGGACAAGTAGAGAGGCTGCAACATACTGCCTGCGTGCCTCTATTATCTCTTGGCGATCTTGATGCTCCTCCGCGAGAAGACTGCGCAATGCAGCAGCGGCTGCTCTCGAGCGCGCAGAAGGTGGAAAGGTTGAGCCAGCTGTGTACCCCGGAATGCTGGTACGGGCTAGTTGACCTTCGCGGACACCAAATCGACCAACAATGCACGCCTTCAGTGCCACCGAGTCGAGTGCTTCCCACGTGAGCTGCATTCGCTGCACATTCTCAAAAGAGAAGAGCAGTGCTGGGAGGGAGGCGGTGTACAAGGCGACAATACTGTGGCGCATTGTTGTCTCGTTCTCCACCACCAGCTCCTGCGCGTATGAAAAAGATAACTTGATAAAGAGTGTCCACGGCAGCATGGCACTGTCTTCGTTCAAAAATCGCCTCTCTTCTGCTTCGTCAGCGAGTAGTCGGTGGATTTCCTGCGCGTGCGTAGTGCGCTTCGACTTGTGAAGCGCACGGCACAGCGCCTCGTAGTCTGTCAGATATTCTTCTACAATCCCAAGGCGATCCTGCAGCTCTCCCGCGTCGCCGTCGGCAGCGGTTGCAGAAATGCAGAAGAGCCGATAGCTATCCCACTCATCGAGGTTCTCCAGCATGATTGTGGCGTGAGCATAGGGGGACGATATAATGAAGTTGAGGCGGCGGCAGTGGAGCAAACTACTGCCGACAGCGGAAAAGAGACACTGGACCTCTCCTCGAAAGGCTCCTCGCATGTAATCACGTTCGCTGAGGCAGCAACAGAGCGCATGCGAAGTATTTAATGGTAAGCGCAAGCCAGTGACGGGGAGCAGGGAGACAGACTTCCATGTAATTCTGCGCTTGCCTGGCGTCGATTCGTTTTCTCTAAAGCGCGTGTCGACCTTGTGTTTCCTACCCCCTCTCACCGTGCCGCGGAGGCAGTACCCAGAAACAGCTGAAAAAAATAAAGGTTCGCCTGTGCGGGCACCGGAAACGGCGAGTCTGGAAACAGAGGGCATCAGAGGAAAATGGATGAGAGATATCGAGGGAGAAGGGCGGCATCAGTACGCTGGTCAGCGCCTACGCGACGGAAGTCGAGTTCAGAGAAAGGGAAAACGAATAGGGGATGGAGACATACACACCCCTGCATGCACGCAAGACACGGCAGCATCCCTTTTTCTTTCTCTGCGCAGAGAAGAGGCCCCTTGCTGTCAGCGCCCGCAAAGGCGCAAGAGGAAGCATTTTCCTTTGGGGGAGAGGGTGAAGAGCCGGCGTTGCCGTACGCACATTTGACGTGCAACTTATTCGTCCCCTTGCCACCATGAACACAGCCCACTTGAACCAGATGCAGGTCCTGAGTGTGTATGTTAGCAAAGAAACAGCGATCGTGCCGGCCAGCGTGTGTGTGTGTGTGTGCTCCACTCCATGCTCCGTCGTTGCAGTAATGTCATATTTATATTTTTTCGTTTAAAGTGTTTACACAACCTTCAGTGCGTTGTTCGTACGCCCACGCATACGCGCGGCAAATCGCCTCGAGCGCGCGTTGCATGAAATAATATGAACAAGCAAAAAGGGCACAAGGGGAGAGGAAGAGAAGATGGCTTCCGGGCCTCATACTTCCGCATCGTCCCCGCTTCCGCCTGTGAGTGCTTGAATGCCTATGTGCCTGTACGCACTGAGCTGCCGCCGCCATCATTCGAGCCCCCTCTGTCTTTGCGTGAGCACACCAAACAGTAGGGACGCACGCATTGCACCAACACATACGAGCGGACGCACGAAGAAAACGGAAGGCAAATTAGTAAAAGTTACGTCGGTGTTATTCGAGTGTGGCAGAGACAAATTAGCCTTTTCTTTGCCTTTCATCCGCCGCTGACGGCGGGGTCCGTCAGCTTTCCTCGGAGCGATTCTGCAGCGCCTTGATCACCAACGCGTCAGGGAAGGAACAACAGCATCCCCCCCCCTCCTCCCCAAAGAAACAAAAAGGAGAGAAAACGCAAGAGCGGCACATGCGTGCCCAAACGCGCACATCTCTAAATCAAGTGGGGTTTCGTCTCCATCCCCCGCTCTTGCACCCCCTCCCCCGCTCCCCACCATGTTTCACTCCTCTCCCGTCCGCCTTCCGTCCTTTCGTGCTTCACAAGCGGCAAACAGTCCCCCCTTATCCCTCCCAAAAAAAAAAAGGAGCTGAAATGAGCGTAGCACGCACATGTCGGCAGCGAGATCCCCCAAGAAAGCAACAGCGCGAGAACGAGTTGTGAAACAGACAATGGGGCACAGGGCAGCGGTGAGAGGAGAAGAGGAGCATTTGGTGCCAACAGCAGAGACACGAAACGAAAGAAACACAGCCACGAGGAAAAAAAAGAGACTAAAAGGGAGTGAAGACGATCAAGGCTGCTCGTCAGACGAGCAGCAGCAAGCGAGGAAAGGGGAGAGGGCGTGGGACAGCGGTGAAAAAAAAGGAGCGTGTAGAGCGGAGGGATGAAGTACAGCCAGCTCGAGGAAAGGAGAATATGGTGGGAGTCCTGGTGTGGCCATCCATCATACTTGCCGCAGAGATGATCACGTCAGTGCCTTGTCATCCCCCCCTCCCTCTTTTGCCACCTGTTTCACCTCAGAGGTCGAATGCTGCACATTTAACGCCGGTCGCGAGCGCCGTTGCTCTTCACCTTACCCGTGAACAAATGCATAGGGCGAAGGTTCGGGATGTGGTGGTCGCCCTCACCCTTCCGTGCCTGCCGGGCCAGAGGGCGTGCCTTTACCTTGCTCAGTTTCACAGCACGCAGCTTCTCATTCACATCACGGTAGCCGTCGCCGCGGTTGACGCTCATGCTGCGATCACGACTAGAAGAGGCGCCGCTGATGCTACGAGTCGTCTTGGTGCTAACGTGGGCAGAGCCGGAGCGGTCTCGGATCAGTGCCTCCTGTGCAACTGACATGGAGCGGCCCCGCTTGCGAGTAGGCACCTCGCCACTGCCGTCCGCGATGGACTTTGCCCTGGCATCCTGGCTGCCGGTGCGCTTGTTGAACTTGTCGATGGCCATCGCCTGGCTGTGCGTGCGCCGGATGGCAGGATTCTTCATGGCGCGCTCCATCTTCAGCACCTTTATCTTGTCCTTAATGAACTTCACGGCCTCAAGAGTGTCGTTGTCCAGTGTATACTGCTCGTGCTTGCGGGACGCCTCCAACTCAAGATCTTCCAACCGCGCCTCCTCCTCCGCCTCTAGCTCCAGCAGACGCTGATGGATATCAGGGTCAATATTGTCGTAGATGTTGTGGCCGTCCATGATGTCAGGAATGATATCATCTACCCACTCCGGGTTCTCCAGGTCCCATGCCTTGCGCTCGTTCCTCTGATACTGACCCGGGCCACCATTCTCCCACTCGTAGTCGCGCTCCGTCTTGCGGCGCCGCTTCGGCGGCTCACCTGTGGCGCGCTCCTGCAGCACTGACACCGGCACAAAGGCAGGGCGCTCCAGCTCATCACGTTGATGTGGGGTGGCGCAGTATAGGCGATTCTGAATTGCCTGATAGCGTCCAGAACCCTCCTTCTGCTCCGAGCGATGGGCGAGAAGCATGTCGCAGGCCACGGTCTTGAGGTCGCCGACGCCGACGTCCGTGAGTGTGCTAGTTGTAATCCACTTTGCGTCCGCCTCCTGAATGGCGTCCATGATGAGCTCCTGCTCCGCCGGCGAGACATCGTCGATGGTGCACACGTCGGACTTGTTGAAGACAACGACAACCGGCTTTCCAGTGAACAAAGGGCCAACGGATTTGAAGAGAGAGACCTGCTGCTCAATCGAGTAGCCGCACTGGCCGCTCAGGTCCATGAAGAAGAGGATGCAGGCACGGAGGTGAGCTAGCGCGGTGATTGCCTGCATCTCGATGACGTTGCGCTCTTCCAGAGAGTGGTCTAGGATGCCGGGGGTGTCGATCACCTGCCACGTGGTATACTTGTAGTCCGTGTGACCGACAAAAAGCGACTTGGTGGTGAAAGCGTACGGCTGCACCTCCACATCAGCGCGTGTGACCTTGTTCATAAAACTAGACTTGCCGACGTTCGGGAAACCCGTCACGAGCAGCGTGCGCGCGTTCGGATCAATGGAGGGGAGGCGAGACATGTGCTGGCGCACCTTCTCCAAGTAGGCGAGTGCGCTGTTGAGCTTCTTGCACGCGGTCGCCATGCGGCCCAGTGCAGCGCGCTTCAGCTGTTTGCAGCGGTAGAGGGAGTCGCCGTACTTGAGCAGACGCACGTAATCGCGACCAATGTTGTCCACCATGTGGCGAACCGCACCCACCTGACCTAGCGCCACCTTGTAGTGATCGCGGTCGTACAAGACGTGCATGAGATCGCCGTAGAATGGGTGGATATCATCCATGCGTGGAAACTCCTGAAGGATGTAGGTGAGCTTCTCATTGATGGTCTTCTGCGTGAACTTGACCTTGCGCATGTAAAACTGGCGAATGCGAGAGATGTGGTAGCCCTTGTGCACCACCGTCGGCGTCTTGCGCTGCGTCTTGGACAAGACAATGTCCATGAAGTCCTTGTACGTCGGGACGACGGTGATAGTCTTGAAGTTATACACGGACGTCATGATGGCCTGGGAAGGAAACAGGAAGAAAGAGAAACTACTCCGTTATTCGGGAAAGGGGGATGAGGGGTGCGTCACGCGGGTGAGCCGGGCACGCAGAACTCTGTGGAAGCCGAGAGTGTGGGACAGAGGAACAGGGAAAGTGAAAGAGAGGAGAGTAGAGACGGTGCACGAGCCTTTTTTTTTACGAATACGGTCAGTAACAAAGTGTGGAGCAGGTTGTGTGTGTGTGTGTGTGTGTTTCCTCTACCAAGAGGATTGCAGTCAGAAAACAGAGTGCGGCCGAACACAGGTTCTCGCCGCACCAAGGTGATCTCTTTGACAGACACCTGCGATGGTCGCATATAGTTGTGCGATACACGATGTGACGGAGGTGGAATGAGGAGCCAACAACCATGTGGCAAGAGGAAGACGAGAGAGATCGGCAGAGAACGATGGCACGGTGCAGCAAAGCGGGGGAAACACACCTGTCATATGAGTCTTGACGATATCATACTTGCAGTTACCCGATAAAGTGCTAAGGGTTCCCTGCCGAAGAGAAAGCTAAAGGCAGTCTCGAGGCTCCCCTGCACAGTTGCCGCACATGGGTGACGCTGATGGAGTCTAGAAACAGCAATGCGCCGAAGCCGTGCTGGCGCCCGCCGTACGTAGGCGCTGGCGGCTTGACTACGCACATCACAGCCTACGCTCTTTTCCCTTCCTTTAGCCGTTATTAACACTGACACCCCTGTATAGACCCTCAACACCCACTTCGCACTTGCAGCTCCCCCCCCCACCTTCAGGGGAGGCAGAAGTCTGCACAGCGCAGAATACATTCCTTCTAGCCCTTTGGACGCATACGCAGCTGGCATGCGCGTGTGCCGACGAAGGGCGCGCGAGACACAAAGACAAACAAATGTACGGGGGAGTGAGAGTCAGCACATACACACCTAAGCATACGCGCGCGGCACACGCAGAAAGCAAGAGAAAGGGTACGTGGGAGCCAGTAGGCTATGTAGCTCAGGGGGAACGCAGTGGAGGAGGAAAGAGGGCTTGTGAAAGCCTCTGCGTGGGCTTATACACCTGCGCCTATTCCTGCGCACTCACACCTTCCATCCCCTGTCCCCTCCCTACACAAAGAGACACCACACATCACCCTTTAAAAAAGAAACAGGTCAGAAATGGTCCGGGTGAAAAGCGTGGTAGCACGGCAAGCGTACGGGCATACACACGACAAAAGGCTGAAACAGAGGAAGGCACACACGTCTGCGCACTCGAGAGAGCCAATGCGTCCCCTTCCCCTACACACAGGGTTAGGTGTTGCATGGCCAGAAACACCCACGGGCAACCCTTTTCAGGCTCCGAGAGAAAAAGAAGGGTTGCAGACAGAGGCAAAGTCGACGTTAAAAATAACACAGAAAACCTAAATTATATAACACCGCCAGCACATGCTCAGCCTTTTCTAGCAAAGACAATGACTGAAGTACGAGAAAAGCATGTATGGACGCACACACGAGCGCACCGAACGTGCACCCTCAAAGGCATGGGAACGCAAATAAAAAAAAAAAAATATGTCGTACCTACACATGATGCAGTGGAACAGGACAGCTTCGCACTCTACAAGCGTTGCTTTCTCCGTTAAAAAGAAAATTTTGCTTCACTGTTGTTCATAGTGTACGAGCACCACACACACCAAAGACCCCTCCCCTAACATTCAATGTTTGAGCGAGTGGATGCTGCGAGAAGGGAACGACGAAAAAGAGGCGCCCATTGATGCGTGTGTGTGTGTGTGTGTGTGTGTGTGTGTGTGTGCACATGAAGGAAGCGCAAGAAGCATAGGAGGTGCAGCGGGGAGGAGGAAACAAAACAGCACACATAAGCAGGCACCAGTGCACAGGAGGACACCGAGCAGGGCATTTCAAAATGATAATCAATGCCTGAAAAAAAAAACGTCTTCGCTAAGGGAGGCATATTTTTCTTGTTCTTTTGTGTCTCTTCTCGTTTTCTTCGCTGTGAAGGACGACAGTGTGCATGCGCCACAGAGTTGGAGGAGAACGGGAACCCAACGCAAAAGAGAAGAGGGCGCCAGAGAAAAGAACGCGTCACCAGCGCCCCGCCACGTTTGTGGCGGCCGTTTCGCTGGTTTCTTTTCTTCGTCGCTTTTGTCGCCCAAAAGGACAAAATACCTCACGTGTGTGTGTGGGTGGATGCGTGTCGTCATAATACTACGTCAGTCGCCCACAAGTCTCTTGTGGGATCACTTTGCGTTGCGAAAGCCATCTACTTTGAGAGGCACCCATCCCAGCTCCAACACAGAAGTCAGCGATCCAGTCAATTTATCTTCGCTCCCCATCGCCCTCCCCCTCTCTACTGTTCGCTGATCTGGTAGCCGCCTTCTCCGTCCAAGCAAACAACGACGCGGTGTAGCTTGCGCAGTGCCTCATGATGCGATACCGTGATCAGTGTCACCCCTTCCTTCTGCAGACGTCTGTAGAAGAAGGACTCTTCATCCTGAGAAACGGCGCTAGTGCATTCATCGAGGAATGCAAATTGCGGGCGGTGCAAAAGGATGCGCACCAGGGCCACTCGCTGACGCTCTCCACCTGACAACACCTCCTCCCAGTTCTCCGAGGCATCCAAGCCACCCTCTCGATCCATCACGGGGCTGAGACCAAATGACATCGCCGCCGATATGATAGCCTCATCTGACACGAAGGCTTGCTCAGGCTTGCCGTCCTGGGCGTCTTTTGTCACGTGTGGGTATGTGAGAAGCGCACGCAGGGTGCCAGGTGGGAGGTACGTACGCTGCGACAGGCACATGAGCGACTCAGAGGATGTTGGGAGGGTTACGATACCCTTGGCAACCGGCCATAGCCCATTAAGCACGCGCATCAGTGCCGTCTTGCCAGAGCCGTTGCTGCCCATGATCAGTGTGTGCTTCCCAGGGGTGACAGTGAGATTAAAATCATGCAGAAGACTCATGCCAGTCGGGCTGACGATGTCGACGTCCTTCCACTGCACCAAATCGTTCGCGTAGACAACGTTGGAAGCCTCACTACGAGCATTCAACGCGTTGATGCGCTCCAGTCTATCGCGCAGCTCGCCAATGCGGTGCACGCTGCCACATAACGCGCCTACTTGCTTGTGTATGAGAAGCATTCGCCCAATCGCTGCGGAAAAGGGAACGTACAGCTGCACATTTTGAAGGTACAGCTGGGTAAGATCGCCCTTGCTCATCGTATGAAACCGGTCAGCAACAGTAAGACTACACACAAGGTACCCGACCAAGCTGGCACCGTACTTGATGAGTAGGGTGTCACTGCACCCAGTCAGCCACTTGGTACGCTTGATTTTGTACTCGTGACTAATGAGGGAGCTCAGCAGACGTCCTGCATGCTCGCGCTCGATCTCCTCTCCGTTGTAGAAAGCGATCTCCTCTGCGTGCGAGACGAGCTGGTGATGTTTCGTGCGCAGGTTGCCTTCCTTCTGTTGGCTTGTCGCCACCAGCTGGCCAAAGTTGGGCAGGAGCACCGACATGCACGTTGCAACGAGCAGGTAGTAGGAGATTAAGAAAGCAGGGGGCGCGAAACCTCCATGCCGCGACAGCTCCATCAAAAGCGTCACCACGTCCAGAATCGGTTTGAATAGAGCGCGGAACACCCCTGTAATCCCTTTGCAGAATTGGTCTGTCTCCTTTGTGAGACGGTGGTCGGTGTTGTCGATGGAGGCACCCTGTGTAGCGATCATGTAGATGGTGTTCCCCTTGAGGTACTCTTTGTGAAGGGCCGCCTGTAAGTTGTCGCGCAACCTTTGTTGTGTCATAATCTTCACGTATTGTACCCCGATTTGCAGAATCGTTCCAGGGATGGCGAGCAAGCCGATGTCTGCCACGCTGAAAATAAACGCCTTCGTGTTGCGTTCGACGAGGTACCGGCCATTTCGCCCCACAACCCTTGCAAACAGCAAGGTCAGGTGGGTGCGCAGGTAAAAGAGGGTCAGCAAGAGCAGCACCCCTCCGAATTCGAGGGATACAAAACGGGGGATGCACAGTCGGAGAAGAGAAAGCAGGCGCTCCCAGAAGATACGGTCCATCTTCACTGTGTCATCCTTGCTGCTACCACCGACGCGTAACGGGTTACAGCGTCGAGAGCGGTGTTTTGTACCGCCACTTAAAGTGCGCTGCCGGCGCACCACAGCGCCGATAATGCGAACCGCGGCAGCGAGGCAGAGCAGCTGCATGGCGTAGAAGCCGAGAAATCGACTTGACGTTAGCTTCGACACAGCAGCCATGGTGTTGTGGTGAAAGAATGGCCAGAAGTGCGAGACTCGAATAAAGCGTAGACAAAAAGTGTGAATGGGAATCGGTAGACTATCCTGCCACAGACCTGAGCAGCTCACAGAAGGGCGCGTCTACGTCTACCTAAAAGGGTCTCTATCTCTGTATTTGCCTGTGCTCCCGGGCACAATGATGAGTAGGCCAGAAGTATCGGGGCCTCTTTTTTTCCGTAATGTTCAGTTTCTCGCTCGCTCGATCGGACAGCCCCTTTACTTTCGCCTCTTTCTCAGTTAACTGCTGCACGCGGACACTCGCTTCCTCCCACAAAACCACCAAAAAAAAAAAATTGTGCGTACACTGGGAGGAGATCAGAAAAAGAAGCCGAAGCGGGGACTACCAGCTAAGGGATCCCGTAAGCCACTAACAAATCTCAAGAGAGAAAGCAAGAAGCAGGAGTAGAGACGAAGAAGATGGAAGAAGATCTCACACCCACACCGATGCACTTTGGGGTGCCTCTGTCCCTCTGCGTGCTCCCTTTTATTAGGTATATGCCCTCCATTCTCAGACGCAACTGGAGGAAGACGCGTCTTTGAAGAAGGATAGACGCTATCGAATAGTGGTGTAAGACAACGGGGAGACCGACGGCTCAGCGGGAAGCAGGAAGAAAGGCACTCGAGCTTAGATAATATTGAAAACGCCTGGAAGGGGATCGGAACGACAAGGGAGACATGGGCATCACATGAATGTCACATATGTGCGTGACGTGCGCATGGTGAGCCCAAAGAACAGCATGCGGCCTTCGCACGCCAGTCGACGCGATGACCCCCTCCCTCCTTCCTCCCCCCTACTGATGCCCTCCCCTCACGTATGTCATACAGTGCAGAAAGAGAGAATCTACACATCAACCCAAAGTTGCAGCCCTTTTTTCCGCTTGCCTTCAACTTAAAATACGGCACGAAGAGGGAAGGAAACTAACGAATGCCTCCCATCGTGCTCGCGAGAGATGAACCGTGTTTGTTTTACTCTTTGCAACTCATTCATTTTTCTGTAGAACCTGTGAACTCCGCTCCCAACCCCGGCCCGCCACAAGAGACCCACCGCGTGGTGCGAAACAGCGCTGAGCAGACAGCCCCACAGCCATGCGCCGGCTCACACATCCGAGCATGAACTCTGCCCAAACCTCTACCAGCCCCTTCTATGTGCGTCGCTCCACAGCAGCCCCCACCATGCCGGCCGCCACGTGGCGCATCTCTCGGGGTGGCTCGGGCACTCTCCACACAACGATGGCGTGGGCGGCCACAGCCTGTGCGCTGCCACAGGTCGGTCCGATGCAACGCCATCCACAGCCTGACTGCCCACAGCAGCAGCAGTGCGGTGCCTCGACTTCCCCGCTTCTTGGGCGCTTTGCCCTGCTGCAACCAGAAGTGGTTCAGCCTTGGAGGGAATTGGGCCCTCTTGGCTTCACCCTACACAAAACAGGCGTACTAGGCCCTGATTCCATGCGCTGAGGTGTCCCTCACTATCAGGCATGGCGGAGCTGTGCAGATCGGAAAAGAAGAAAATGCCGAAGCACCGTAATGTGCAGCGGCGTCCCCGCTCCCTCTCCGTGGCATACTTGTGAAACGCAACGCGTCGCTCACGAATCGCTCACTCGGGGTCGATACTAAAGGATACAAATGACGCGCCGGTCTCGTTCTCCTGTACGGTCACCGAAACAGCGCTTCCGTTGTCAAGGGCTGCCCTCAAATATTCCAGGGTGCTAGCATCCGAAACGAGAACTTCCTGCGGGTACTCCTCACCTTCGTCGGTGAAGAGAGAGAGGTGTGCCTTCGTCTTGCCCGTGTCTACGATGTCCACAAGGGAGAGTGTGAGTGTGGCGGCGGAAGTAGACGCAGTGCCCTTGCCAGAGTTCACAGCGGCTGCCCCTTCGGCCCCGAGAACAGCCCAGTAGAAACTGAGCAACTTGTCCTTTTGTGGGGAGGTAAAGACGGTAAAAGGCATCTTGAGCGCGTCATCCAGGAGACGGAGAATCGGTGCATCGGCCGCGCCAGCGGTGTTGCCGCCATCCTCGTCATCACCGTCCTCGTCGCCGACTAGTGGCGGCACACCTATGCCTTTGGAAGGATGTGTGCACGACACCGAATTCGGCCCACTACAGCAGGCCCCTGAAGGGGATACTGTTGTTGTCGGTGTGGCGCTGGTGGCTGCATAGCCAGAAGCATGATGGGCAGCTGAGTTGCCGTAGTGTGCAACAACGGCCATGTAGAGCGCCTGTTGAGCCGCCTTCGTAAAGCGATACTCCTGGTTTCGAAAAAGAAAGCGACGCAGGGTGTTAATCTCTTTCTTCAATGCGGGTCCAGTCAGTTGAGCCTCAGCTGTCGCCTTGAACTGCTTCGCGCGATCGTCCATCCACGATATGACTCCGCCATCCAGCGGGACTGCTTTGAAGTTCGTTATAGTCACCGTTGAAGTGGCTTCTATTGCTGTCACAATTCAGTAAATTCCTATACGAAAGCCTAGTTTTGTGTTTTGTCCTGCCCCGTGTTGGAGAGAAAAGATGAGGAAGAAGGGGAGCACGTCATGCGTGAGAAAGCGAGAGCAAATCTGAGAGAGAGAGACAGAGAGAGACAGAGCACCAACTACAGTGCTAGTGCATGAGCACCGTTTTCGAACAGTGAGCAGGTAGGCCGCTGGAAAGTTTTGCCGAGAGCGTGGACACAACGAGTGGGTGCAAAGAAGCTCAGAGCGACGAGGATCTCAAGATGCAACGCCGCACCCTGGCCATCAATCCCTTCCTGGCAGAACAGAGTGTCCCCTCATCCTCGATGCGGTCTCATTTTTTTTTTTATTTTCTTAAAGGCAGCGGTAGGCCTGTAACACACAGCGGGGAAGGAAAAGGGGGGAAAGATCAGCCTCATCACCGTAGAACAAAAAAAAGGCAAAAAGTCAGCGAGATCATGCCCGGCCTCTCATCATATACGTATATATATATATATATATATATATACGTATTATACAGAAAAGAGAGAAGGAAGTAAGCGCGCAGGCACGCATGCACAAGATGACGGAGACGTCTTTGTTTGCTAACAAAGGAGAAGCACAGGGATGCCACGCCGCGGTGAAGCAGAAACAACAGGGGAAAAGGAAAAGATAAGTGGCCTCAGAGGAGAAAGTGGAAGGTCGTGGTGAATACGTTCTTCTGAAAAAAAGGGTGAAGGAACGCGGTGGTGGAAAAAAAAGGGTGATGGGTAAGGTGGGATCTAGCCGTAGGACCATCCGTGCGCCTTATGCCTCGCTTAAGGTGGGTATCGGGCGGCAGAAAAGAGACTGAGCCGCAGGGAGGGAAAGAAAGAGGCAGCCAGTACGCCTAGGAAAAAAAAAAAGACACCGTGCATAAGAAGGGGAAGCAACATTTCAGGAATACCACAAGAAGCGTGCATGTGCGTACACACACACACACACTCCCGTTCCACAGTTCGCCTGTGTCTTCAGCACCCGCAGCACCTGAGCAATACCCAATTACGTCGCCTTCACAACATACTGGCAAATGCGCATATATGTGCCTATCCTCTACGCGGCTGATGCGAGCATGCGCCACGCACCGGGGCTCCTGTCTCTCCTTTTATGCCCCTCCCTCCCCCCACCCACACACACACACACACATAACTCTCACTTCCGTGTAGCAGAATTTGCCCTAGCAGCAGCCCTGTCCACCGTTGGTGTTGCTGCCATCATCCAACTTCGTGCTCCGGCGTCGCTCGTACTGCTCCAAGTCTTGCAACTTATCATATACACTACGCGCCACCTCATCAAATGCCTGCGCCACACCGATCTTTGTCTTAGCAGAGGTAAGGGCGAACATCATGTTGTTCTGTTGAGCAAACCCGTGCGCTGTCGAGCGAGGCAGCGGCATCGCGTTCTCATCAGGGCATAGGTCGGTCTTGTTTCCGATGAGCAGGAACACCATACTACTACTCTCTGCCTCGTCACGGCGGCAGTAACTATTCGCCTCATCAAGCCACTTCTTGAGACCGTGGAAAGACTGCGGCTCGTTAACATCATAGACGAGCACGACAGCCTGTGCACCGCGATAGTAGGAGCTGGTCAAGGTACGGAAGCGCTCCTGCCCAGCCGTATCCCATAGCTGCAGGTTCACGGTGGCCTTGCCGCCCGTATGAGCATCTACAACGTCCACCTTCTTTACCTTGAAATCGATGCCGATGGTCGATGAAATATTCTCATCAAAAGCCCCAGTGGTAAAGGAAAGCAGCAGGGAGGACTTCCCCACACCACTGTCTCCGATGAGGAGAACCTTAATGGTCTTGTCCGAATCGGTGAAAGATCCCATGGCCAGTTGAGCAACAAGAGTTAGCACGAGAAATAAAAATTCTAAAGACTCTCTTCGAATACGCAAGCCGACAGCCTGAGTTACCGACCCCACAGAAATACACAAAGGAACCGGTAATGAGAGCAGAAACACGAAGGAAGCTTGTTGAGTATCACCACCACGACAGATTTGGTGTTGAGTGCAAGGGAGACAAAAGACGGCGCGGTGTGTGGCGTGCGCGTCGCTGAACCTCCCTGCGCTAGTGTATACGTCTGCTTCGAGTAGCTTTGGTTCCCGTTTTTCGCTTCGTGGCACTGCGTTTGGGTTCTGATGAACTGAGAACGAAGAAGGCAAAAAAGAAAAAGGAGCAAGCAAAGACTATAGGGATATATGGAGCACAGCGAAAGGGAGTAATGGACGTGCCCCCCCCCACGTTCTGTGGAGCGCTGAGCCCTCCGGCCGAACGTCCAGGTGAATTTTATTGTTGTCACCTTCTTTTCCTCTTTGTACACCCCCTCTTGACTCAAATACGTCTGGAGCAGTGTGAACAGTAGCGGGTACAGCTTTACCGATGCCTCTAAGCATGTGCACATTGAGAGAGAGAGAGACGTGAGCTGCACCATTTCCGAGCTCCTTCTCATGGAGCGAAAGAAAACGAAAAGGAAGCTCATTCAAAGAAGCGGCTTCTCGGCCGTTTTTTTTTCCTTCCCATACGCGCCAGAGCACTCAGGCGGATATCTCTCTCTCCCTCACTCTCTCACCCTCTTCAAAGAGCCACAGAAGAAGCGTAGTCGTCAAGTCGTACTACATAATTGCTGATTGATGCGCGTCGTGACTTATGGAAAGGGAAAGTAGACACACATACACAGTATGACGCCCATGTAAAACTAAAGGGGAAGTCCGCCGTACAGACAGCTGCAGAGGCAGAGGGAAGTATACAAGAGACAGAGAAGCACAAGATGCATCTCCGCATGGTGCACGCAGTAAACGAGCTATGGGTCGAAGTGGGTGAAAAAAAAAAGGAGGGATAGCGGTAGGGAGATACCTGTTTCCCCACCTCTACACGTGGAAGGTGGCAGAAGGGTTAGTCTTGCCCCTTCCTAGATTCTCGGAGTCTGCCCTAAACTCTCACTCGTCGTCGTCCTGGGCATCGTCCTCAAGGCCATACACGCCATACCACAAGTCGACATAACCCTCATAAATCCAGTTCACCATAAGGCAGTATGTAGCGAAGCACAAAAGATTGGCGCAGCCCATCAGAAGCGTACCTCGAGTCGTGTAGCACTTTGGCCCAATGACGGACATGAGCGTACGTCCTGACGCATGCTGCGTCTCGAGGAGTTCGTGCGCCAACGTCTGCAGAGACTTTGGTGCTACCCTATTCCGCAATGCAACAGATACGCGGAGCATCTTTTGGTATGTGATGAGTGGAACGATCAGTACAACAAAGAGGGGAAATTGAGGTGGTGCAGCAGCTGTCGCTGTCCCCGGGATGCCGCCATCAGCATGCTTTGTGTACGCGCACTTTTCGCGGCTGCAGTCAATTTTCTGTCAGTGAGACGTCTGCGCCTGGCCCGCTGACCCCTCCCAGTGCTGATACGGTTTTCCAGTATCGAGGTCGAGTGACGCTCACGTAGAAGACAAAGAAAAGGGAAGGGGTGGTCGCCACAGTGAAAAAGCCGTTCGTAGCCAGGAGGGGCATCCAAAGAGACAGGTGGGTGAATGAAGTCTACCGCGCTGAGCTTTCAAGGCACATGATTAGCTCTTGCTTGTTACTCGTACAGGAGAAACAGAATATTGGCGCCATCGCAGACGCGAGCCGCAGCATTGCCCTCACCAGCCACCTTCCGCTTATCTTGTAGTGCTACTTCCTTTTCTTGTGATGTATTATCGGAAACGTGCGCGGGATGCATGCACCCTCGAAAAGCGTAATACAAACAAATTCAGCAGCAAAACAAAGCAAAGGACGCCGACAACGGAGAGAGACACAATCGATGAAGAATTACCTGCCGAGTAAATACTCGAAAAAGTGTTGAGGTAAAAGATCAGCATAGCGCCTTCAAATTCACGCTCCCAACTCTTCCTCACCAGCGAGTTTCCGCTTTCCGTGCATGAATACACAGACACTGTATCCCTCCACTCGCCCTCTCAGCATCACGAGCGCTGGCAAGGCTTCCCAAGAGAGTTCTGCTGTGTTCGAGTCAGCGCGCAGTAACAGTTTACACAAGCAGACTTACGCATTCATTATCCTTGTGTGTTACCCCAAGATGGGGTCCCCCTATCATGATGATCAAGCAATGGAGTGGGTGGAGAAAAAGGAAAACACGTGCGATGACTAGGCTCCTCGATATCTGAAGCGAAAAGCACAACGCTGCGAAAAGAAAAGTGCCTGGTGAAGCATCTCACCGGAGCTGCGGAACGCACGTTGGTGCACGCCTTCCCCTAATGTTTCTCTGAGACTGTCCTCGTCTTGGTGCCCTTCTTGTGTCGCGCCTTCCAAACCTGCACACGAAGAATTGCAGGACGACAGAGCCCCGCATGACGAAAAGCCGCGGGAGCCCACGAGGGAGAAGAGCCAAGCAGGGGCAAAACATGAAGGTGAAAGAGAACGGGAAGACGCCCCCACCCCGAACAAGCGAAAAAATACGTACATGAGCGCTCCAAAGAATAGAACCCGTGGAGGAGGGAAGTACACCCCCTGCGCAGGGGGAGGGGGCATTTGAAAGGAAAGAGACACGCGAGCAGAAAAAGGGGTAAGGGTTAGGGTGAGTAAAAGAGACTTGGGGGAGAGGGGCAGCGGTCAGAAAAAAAAAAGGTGAAGCACAACATACGTGAAAAAGGGAAACACAAGATGATGCGCACGCGCCGACAAAGGTGGAGCCGCTTCCTTCCACTTTCTGACACAGGCGGATGCACACGTCACCCAGAACATACACGATAAGGCAATCTAATACAACAACAAAGAGGGGACAACGAGCACCACCAAGAATCTCAGCATTGCAAAGAATAAGAATATAAAAAGCTGCGCGATGTGGCAGTGGTGGTCACCGGCATGGCAAAGCGTGTCCACGAGTCTCCCTTAATCGGACATCAAGCCCCTACTCAAAGTTCAGAGCCTTTTTGTTTCTGCAGCAAGTCGTTCCCCCACCACCACCCGTAGAGCATGGGTTCCACACCACTTTCCCCCGGTCCGCCACAAGAGACCCACCGCGTGGTGCGAAACAGCGCTGAGCACACAGCCCCACAGCCATGCGCCGGCTCACACATCCGCGCATGGACTCTGCCCAAACCTCTACCAGCCCCTTCTATGTGCGTCGCTCCACAGCAGCCCCCACCATGCCGGCCGCCACGTAGCGCATCTCTCGGGGTGGCTCGGGCACTCCACACACGATGGCGTGGGCGGCCACAGCCTGTGCGCTGTCACAGGTCGGTCCGATGCAACGCCATCCACAGCCTGACCGCACACAGCAGCAGCAGTGCGGTGCCTCGACTTCCCCGCTTCTTGGGCGCTTTGCCCTGCTGCAACCAGAAGTGGTTCAGCCTTGGAGGGAATTGGGCTCTATTGGCTTCCACGCAGGGCTGGTGCACTGAGTCATGGGTGCCACAAGCTGAGATATTCCCAAGCCTCAAAGAGAGTGGAGAAGGGTGGAAAAGGCGCCTGCACTGTTGGTTGTAGGGCGTGAGCTTGAGCCTCGCAAACGATTTCACTGAGTTTCGAACACTTCTGGGTTTTCGTGCCCCCCGTGCCCATCACCCACGAACGTTGTGGGCTGCGCACTATTTGCAGCAGGTCTTCATCGGATGCAGCTAAGAGGGCCTAGCGAGGTGATTGAGCTCGCCTCTCCTACAGGTCAGAGTTACCGGGTACGTGTAGCAGCCGATTTGGAATCGCGCTGACCATCCACTGGTACCATCTGCCGTACACTGCTCATCATCTCGATGATCCCTCGAGGTTCATGGGTTTCGTTCAATCAGCGTGCAATTGCAGAGGTACCAGCGCACTGTGCAGGTTTTCGCCCCTGGAGAAGAAGACGGAGGTTTCTTAGGTCCTCCTCGTGACGCAAACTCATGAATTTTCTCTGATCGCCCTCGCGGGACGTCCTTCTCTGCGTCAAGTCAGCTGCCTTTCACAAGGAGCCGGGGTCCTCTCTTTAGAGGCGTCTGTTCGCTTTTGCTGTTACGGAAGGGTTCACGTGGTTGTGCACAGAAGTCTCGTTTTCCCAAAGCGTTCTTTTGTTGTAATCCTGTGGAAGACCAGGGTGCAAGCGGCATGGTGCAGTCTTGGGGCCGTCGTACCACTGCATCTCATGCGTCTGCGAATATACCAGTCAGCAAGAGTTATCTGCGTTCACCGTTCAAGCGTTGTTTCGCTAAGCCCTTGAAGAAGGTCAGAGGCTCGTGTGTCGAGATCCTCGCAAAAGCCTTGTGTATGTCCCTTCCCCGTGATGACGGACGAGGGCGAAGCCGACAGTACGCCAATCGTACTTTTGGGGGGATTCCATCCTGCGTTGGGATACCGGCTCTCTAGTGATATCGCGTGTTCAGGCGTAAGCAGTCGCTTCTCTCTGCAGTGCTGACTTCGCGGTACAGCTTGCCTTTGGTCAGGTTTCACACGAGCATGGTCAGTCATTTTTATTTGCATCAGAGTTGCGTTGGCATGCGTTCTTGTAGAAGAAACGGCAGTTTATGGCTCACCCTCTTCCCGCGTGGAACGCTACCACCTGTGAGGATGTCATTATCGTGTCTTCTCTCTCCCAGGGACACCTGGCAGGAAGCCCTGTCTTCAGAATTCCTTAAAGGTTGTTGCAGTTGGTGTTCCTCGCATGGTTTTCGCTTCTCCTCGGAGGGGAAAGGGGTACCAGAACCGTCTTGGCTTCGGCCCTTGAATTTCTCTGCTGCGAAATTCGGTCTTTACCCTTCAACCAGTGCAAGACAACACTTGTATTCACCTGCTGCCGGATTCCCTGCCTGGCATGATTAGCTGTGATGACCTTTAAGTTGATGACTCGTAGAGAGAGGTGCCTCAACACGCATGCTGTGCATCTTGCATGTCGTCTGCAGAGAGAGGGGACAAGAGAAGAGACGGTACGGAGTGCGGGTGTGTGTGTGTGTGTGTGTGCATTGAAGCTGCCATGTGGTTCGAGCACACGACAGGATAGAAAATAGAATTGCTGCAGGTCAGAGGGAATCGTTGAATCATGAGACCGCATATCTCAACCTTGTCCTGGACCCTCAGGAAAAGGAATGATCCTTTTACTGGCGGTTTATACTTGCCAGTCTGTAAAAGCCCAGCAACGTTTGAGCGATGTTTGGTTTCGATTCGCCCGCGGAGACTTCGAAGAAACAGAGATGATGTGGTAGTGACTGCTACCTGCAACAAACCTCTACCACGAGGTGTACACCGCCCAAAGAATGAAAAGGGAAAAAGAAAGCGATGAAAGTGAGAAGAGAAAGTGAAGTATGTGTATGGAACTGGTCCCTCTCTCTGTGTGTGCGTGCGTGTGTGTGTGTGTGTGTGTGTGTGTGTGTGTGTGTGTGTGTGTGTGTGTGTGTGTCATCCAGCCCCATCCCTTCCCCTTCCTCGCCGACTCGAACACGCTACAGGTGTTGAGGAAGAACAGTCAGGGACCTATTTTCACCGGGTGATGGAGCTACTACAGCAGGGAGAGAGAGAGAGATGGTGGTGATGATGGGAAAATGTAAAAAAAAGCTGTAGGAAAGCATGGTGTATCCTTGTGCACATAAGGAAGAAGCAATAAATAAAAAAAAACGAGTGCGACGCAAACAGCATCACGCACAGAAAGAAAAAAAAGAGAAAGTCGACCGCGTCAAGAATACAGTGGAGCTCGCTCTTCTCCGACTCCTTCCATTTCCGCGTGCGCTCCTGCGTGTACCCCTCTTTCTTCCTTCCTCTCACGAAGACTTCACTCACCTTCTTTTTCAGAAGGACTGACAACGTTACTGTGTGCGTGTGTATGTGTGTGTAACATCGTTGCCGGTAATCGCCTCTCTTTTCTGATCTGCACACCTCCGCCATGCCTGATAGTGAGGGACACCTCAGCGCATGGAATCAGGGCCTAGTACGCCTGTTTTGTGTAGGGTGAAGCCAAGAGGGCCCAATTCCCTCCAAGGCTGAACCACTTCTGGTTGCAGCAGGGCAAAGCGCCCAAGAAGCGGGGAAGTCGAGGCACCGCACTGCTGCTGCTGTGGGCAGTCAGGCTGTGGATGGCGTTGCATCGGACCGACCTGTGGCAGCGCACAGGCTGTGGCCGCCCACGCCATCGTGTGTGGAGTGCCCGAGCCACCCCGAGAGATGCGCCACGTGGCGGCCGGCATGGTGGGGGCTGCTGTGGAGCGACGCACATAGAAGGGGCTGGTAGAGGTTTGGGCAGAGTCCATGCTCGGATGTGTGAGCCGGCGCATGGCTGTGGGGCTGTGTGCTCAGCGCTGTTTCGCACCACGCGGTGGGTCTCTTGTGGCGGGCCAGGGATAGAGTAAAATAAAGCACATGTTCTACAACAGAATGGACGTGATAAAATCCATTGATTGCGTGTTCGTCTACCGGCTGTTGCAACTGGCGTGCGCCCGCATGAGAGGCCGCACATCCGCCACTGCTCACACTCTCACCATATACAGATACACGCTCTCGTGCACACAGAATAAGAATCAGAAAGCTGATGATACAGGTAAAGAAAGAAACAAAAAAGAAAAAGAAAGAGAGCTGAAGAAACACTAATAAACACATGTGTGTGGATGCAAGCACGACACCCTCCCTCATCTTCCTTCCCTGTTCGTTTGCCATCCTCACCCGCTCCATGACATGTTCCCATAAGAACACACTTTTGAGCATTAGGACGAAGCGGTAAACAGAAGAACAAATACATATATGCATACACATATATATATATATAATATATGCATATATATATATATATATACATACACACACACATATACATATAATATATGCATATATGTATATATAATGAGGACGACAGAAAGAAGAATGAGGAGCGTGCGACTTATTGGGAAAAAAAAGTGAGGAGCAACAAAAGAAAATGCAAGGGCGTGCAATGGGGCTACGATGACTAGGAGCATGTGTCTTCGTGAAGAAGAGACAATGAAGAAGAATGGAAAGAGGCAAAGAGCAGCTGGCGTGTCATCATTGCCCTCGCGTCCCTAAGTGGATTAAATACACACGGTGATGAGTATCACACGCGAGCGTGTTGAGCAACCCTCGCCACCCACCATCCCTG
This sequence comes from Leishmania tarentolae, assembly GCA_033953505.1. Classification (NCBI taxonomy): domain Eukaryota; phylum Euglenozoa; class Kinetoplastea; order Trypanosomatida; family Trypanosomatidae; genus Leishmania; species Leishmania tarentolae. The sequence goes on along the minus strand of CP119857.1, from coordinate 722,998 downwards.
GCTGCCATCCACACTTCTTCTACAACTCTCCAGCACAGTGCAAAAGAGGTACCTTCTGCAAAAGATGTCGGTCAAGAAGAGAAAGAAAAATGCGAATCCATCATTGAAGCACCACATTCTGTGCATCACGGCACAAATAAAAACGAGGAGCCTGTTCGATACATTCGTAAAAATTCCCCATGAGGGAAAAGAGGATAGAAAAAAAAAAGAGCAACCGCAGAGACCGAGGCACCAGGAAAAGGGGGAGGAGTGACCACCAAAGATACAAAATAAATTCGCACTAGAGCACACACAAAAATGACGCAAAGACACGGTGCTGTAATTAGGGAGGGGGGGCAGTTCTGTTAACATGTGTGTCCCTTTTTTTCAGCCAGAGTACCAAACGCGCATCGTCACTCTCTTTTCTCTAGCAAAATGAAGAAGCAAGCGCTCAGTCCCGAGGCGAGGGCGACGCGTTCGTACTGAGAAATAAATCTACCACGATACGAAGATCAAGAAAGAGATACCCAGGGGCAGGAACATACGTGCACAGGGACGTTCAAGTTGCTGAAGCACGCAGTATCCATGAGCCAAGAAGTGGAGGAGTGAAAAGGGAGGCGAAAATGAAAACTAAAATGTACTTTTCTCAGCATCTCCCGCATATTCGTCTTGATGTCGCTCCTTCTTCGGCGCTTCATTGTGTGGGAGTGTGCTTTGATGTGCGCTGTGCTCAGAGTCACACACCATAGCCGGGGTCTCGTGCAAAAAAGGGCACTTGTCTGAGAGTCGATGTCGGCATTGCTTCTCTGCGCAGGACCACACGTTTCACGCCATTGCTGGCATGCCCCCCGAGGGAAGACCCTATGTTCACCTCACCTCTTATCCGACTTGAGAGCACACGCTTCGAGCTCTCAGTGAGCCGAGTACCTCGTGAGCGATGGAAGCTGCGGTGCAGTAGTAGTGGAAGGCTTCGTCGCATCTCCGCTCTGGGTTCCAGCACCATTCCGCTGGAGCAGTAGAGATCGCCGGGCCAATATCTGCCGAGGCGGTACCACGGGTGCATTACTAGGTTTACCAGCTGGGGTTTCCGACGGCATCGGTGCTGCAGCGCCTAAAACCACATGCTGGCCTCTTGCAGCGGCACACGTCGTCTCAGCATCGCGCATAGCGAGTGTGTAGTATTGATTACTGCGCTGCCGAAGCGTATGCTGTGGCCTTAGCGGCGGGGTGACAGCAACGAATGGGCCACACGAGGAGGGAGGTGAGCTGGCCCGTGGTTGTAGCGAGGAATAGCTTCTCTCACTCTTTTCGCGCGGCCTCGCCAACACCGCTGCAAGCAGCCTGGAGTTCGGCGCTACCTCAACATCCTGGGGGCTGTTAGACTCAGCGCCTTCGCTAAGCGTCGGCAGCTGTAAAGGTAGCATGTACTCTCCCGTATGCAGACTTCCTTTTACTGTGGTGGGCTGGTAGACATCAGTGGATAGAAACGTGGTTGCGTCCAGATTGACCGAATGTTCTTTGTACTCCTCCCTCACCGGTCCCCTCGGATATTCTGTCGACGTTCCACACAACGTGTTGTCGTGGCTATCCAGCCTCTCCGATACACTCGCACTCCCTTGCCGTTGACCACTTAATTGCGTCATCTCTGCCGTGTTGAACCACCGCGAAAAACTAAAGGTAATGGGGCTGACATTCATGTCAAATAGATCGACAGTGCCTGCCTTCGTCCTGGAATTCGCATACTTCTGGCAAACCTCGAGCACACTCGCCTGCACGTCCCCTGCATTGTTGCTGCTGCTTGCGTTATCGACGACACCACCGTTGGTGATATTGCTGTGAGACGCATTTGGCGATACCTTGTTTTCAGGTCGGTGAACATTCTTGCCGCGGGAAGCGATGCTGGGGTTGGTGCTAGAGAACAAGACGGTAGGTAGCAGAGCCTCTGACGAGGGCACTCTGTTGGCGAGGCGCATTTCGTGAAGCCTTGCATTGTTCGCTCTTGTGGCGGCACCGAACGCGGCAACGGAAGAAGAGGAGTCATTCGCAATGGCTACGAGCTCGTGTGTGCGCTTCTCTGCCGAAGCGCTAGACATCCCTTCATGCACTTTTGAATGCTGAAGATTCCTCCGCAAAGTATTGGTCTCTCCCGGTACTTCAACACTTGCCATATCTGCGGAACGTCGCTGCCTGATGGCCTGCAGGCGTGCGCTCTGCCGTCGATGCATTGACCGTCGCTGCATCTTCTCGTTTGTCAGCTTAGTCACGCCGTGCGTCCCAGTGCTAGCAGATGCGTCGTGAGAGCACGGCGCTGTGTCCACCGGAATTGCGCTGTCACCTGAGAGGGCGTCGAGATTCTCTCTGTTTGTGGAGACAGTGGGTCTCTGCAGTGACGGAGCCGACCGTTGCACGCTTCGGTGCGCAGCACTCGGCGATAGCGAGCCCGAAGGCACCCCACGCGCCGTGAAAGGTTGCCCTACGGTGGCAGACGAAGATGCCTCAGTTTTCAGCGGTGCGGCAGGCTCTTGAGACATATGAGTCTTGAGCGACTCGGTGGCAGTGCTGTTGCTATCCTTTGCTGACGATGACAGCTGTGGCTTCGCCTCTGACTGGACAGGAAAGACAAACTCGCCGCAGATCCAGCGGTGTTTCATCGCCTCGCGCGGTGAGACCCGTTTCGACGGTTCCCACTGCAGAAAGAGATGCACAAAACTCAGAAAGTCGTCATCCTCTGGGACAGCCAGAAATTCAGCCAGCGATTTCGATCCTGGCTCACGTCGCCCACCCTTCGGCGTTATGCGGGGGCGCGGCTTGTAACGGTTGTCGAAGAACTCGCGCCTCCGCCGTGCAGAAGAGGCCTCTACAAAGCTCTGTGGCGGCGGCCCTAGGTACTCCATAACACACCCCAACTGGTCTTTCTCATCATCGCCGGGAAAGACAGGGTTGCCGGTAGCCAGCTCGCATAGTATGCAGCCGAAGCTCCACCAGTCGATTGCCTTGTCATATTTCTGCTCCATTATTACCTCCGGCGCACGATAGTAGCGCGACTGGATGTACATGTACACATTTTTCACGTCGAAGCTCGCAGAGCCTAGATCAACCACTTTTATGACAGAGGGGTCGTTGTCGCGCAAAAGAATGTTCTCGGGCTTCAGATCGCAGTGAACTATGTTCTCACGCGCTAGAAACGTCAGCGCCACAAGCATGCGCGCAGCAATGCTACGGATCAGCGATAGCGCCATCGGGAAAAAGTTGTTCGCTTTAAGGTAGTCATATAGGTTGGCACCCAGGAGTTCGTAGATAATGCAGGTATGCCCGCGAAACTTGAAGTTGTCTGTCATCCGCACAATGCCGTAGAGTCCTTTTGGATCATGGTCGTTCACGTATTGTAGCATGCGAATCTCCTGCTCTGCCTGTTGCAGTACCTTGCGCTCGTTTCGAATCATCTTCACTGCTACAACTGAGCTATCCAAGTGGTCGATTGCCTTGAAGACTTGGCCAAATGCGCCGCTTCCCAATTCATTTAGAATCTCGTAGCGGTAAGCGATATGGTCGTTGACGCGGAAGATGTATTCACCCTCCTTGGTGTCGTAACCATCATTGCAGCCGGTGGTCGGCAACCTGATCTTATCGACGCATCTTTGACCGACGTAGTGAATTGTGTCATACTTCACTATCTCTTTCCTTTCATACGCTGTGAGGCACTCTCCAAAGCTACGCAATGCTTCCGACGCGGAGATAGGTAAAGGATCCGATGTTCCCACGCCATCTTTCGGATGCATCACTACTATGTTGTGAATTCCTCGCAGAGAAATGGAGCAAAATAAAAAACATCAGAAAATGACGCCACCCACGCCGACACGAGTGAACACGGTTTCGGTGGAAGTAATAGAGCAAACACAATGTGCCAAAGTAAAAGCTGGATGGATTTAGAAGCTGCACCTGAGCCCACCGACGTCTACACCATAGCGTCAAAGCACACAACGGTCAACGTTAGTTTCAGCTCAGGGTCAAGACACACAAAGCCTACGTGAATAGGCAAGATCTACGTAACGGGGAAGAAAGAGAAAGGGAAAAAAAAAAATCATGCACCTCCGCACGCGCAGATGTTCCTATGAGCTGTATTGTCGCGGGGATAACAAGAATTCAGAAGCGCAAGAAGGGCATAAAATGAGCAGAAAGTGTTATTGGAGGTGAAGAATTTCATCCGTGAAATGAAGGGCAATAAGCCTGCATTATGCAAGTGAGTAGCAGGTTTGATCATCATTCATTTCCGCATGCATGAAAAAGATAGCACCTTCTCCTGATTCGCTTTCTGTAGCTTATACCAGCTTTCTTTGACAGTATTTCTGCAAAGGCACGTGTATCTGTGCTTGTGTATGTGTACAGATACTCACACTGTTGCATACCAGAAAAAAAAATAAGCAATAATGAGCGTTGGTTATCTATACAATTTGGGCATCATGCCTGATAACGTTGACTCCATGCGCTGCATCATGGCGTACCACTTCATCCATTCATCGGCCTGCTCCATTGCATCCGGCTCCACAAGTTCAAAGAATCGCTCCGAGTAGTCCTCAAAGCCCATTGGTTGGTAGTTGTGAGATGACAAGCTTCGACCACACGGAAGGCGCAAGGAAGAGGCCTTGGCTTCACTTCTCATTACGTCGAGGGAGCGATTTGGCGCCTTTGTGTAGCGGATAATATATCCTATGTGGCACCACAGAACCTCAGCTGCAAAAGTAACCTCCTGGCAAGCGCATCGTTCTCCGGTTTCAGGGTCATACGCACTCAAGCACGGGTGGCCATAGTCACAGACAAGATTCTCGTTGTTGTTTCGCAATCGACGAATGTTCATATCCTCGGGTGTACTCAAGAGTCCCTTGATCAGTTGGCGAGCATGGCCTGCGATGGTGACTCGAAGAGCCTCATCCGATATACTGCTGGCTAGAAAAAGGGGGATTGCATCAATGTCACTTATGGCTGCAGCAGCAGTTTTGAGGAGATGCAGCTCTGTGTCCCTGCGTTGCAGTTCTGTTTGCCACTTTAGCTCTGCACGCACCTCCATGATCTCTGTGACTCGTACTTTGTCAACTCGTTTTTCCTCGAGCACGGCTGCTCTGTTGACTTTTTCCTGGGCCAAAATGAGTGAACGATTTTGTGACTCAAACTCCACTGCATCTGCTAATCCTTGTGCTACGCGCGACTGCCACTCCTCGGCCTTTGCTCGCTGTAGTATGTAGTGGTTGTGTATACTATCCGCCGCTTGCAAAGACGGTGACTTCTCGAAGAGATCATTAGAATCGAAGTCTGCGTCGAGCAAGCTGTTCAATACGTTGCACACTTTGGCATTCTCAGTAAGAGAAACGTCGCTCTCCGTTAAGCTATCAAAATAGTCAGGTGCTAAAAGCTGAAGGACCTCAAAGAACACAAGGAACAGTGCCTCGATCTTTGCACACATCGCTTCGTTGTAGATTTGCCTGTTGGGGTCCGTCTCCCGTGCCTTCAGTACAATTTTCCGCAGCCTTGGAATACCGTCGGCGACAGCCTCACGAATTCGGGTCGACAGGTGGTGCAAATGCTCCGCATCACAATCATGGAGACGGAAGTCAGTAATACCAGCCGCAAACCCGTTGCAGTCGTAATGGTCACCATCTGTACAGCACGCCTTCAACGTGGACACATCTTGAGCAAGCGCGTTGGCCAGTGTCGTCAACTTCTTGAATTCAGTCATGTAACCAGATCTTGGAAGAGTTGACAAGCACCTAGATAAGTGACTTCATGGGTTAGGTCAAAGGAACAACGAAGAGCAAAAGCTCCAAAAGCCACAGAGAGTGGTGCTGCAGTGAGGCAATCTCTTGTTTTCTTGTACGTCTGGAAGGAGCCTTTTGCTGCCCATGTGTTAGTTGCAGCGCAGCGTTCTCATGATACATTCACTCAAAATGAGAGTATCATTGGCAATGGAATGCCCTCAAAAATGCAGCATTCCTTGTTTTTCTGTGTGTTTTCTTAGCTGTGTAATATTGTAAACTTTGATTAAAGCAATTGCACATCTCTAGTTACAGTTTACCGTCCTGCAATCCCAAGCATGTACACAGCTCGCTGACAAAGTACTCGTTGTCCACAATTGCTTTGAATGCATTTACGGGAACGCAGTACTTCCTCTCTATCTCTACATCAATAATGCTTTTTGCGCCGTCTGCTTCCCGGACATCCACAATAGAGTGCTCATCTCCGATAAAAATGTTGTCGTCAAAAAAGACAAAGTAGTAGTTGGGATCATTCTGCGAAATCGGGAACACCTTTCCGCCAGTGCGGTGTTCTGCTGCCTGTGCCCAGCTAGGGTAGTAATCCACAAGACCACCTATGTTGTTAGAGCGGGCAAAGTACTCCACCAAATGATCCTTGAGATCTGCAAAAGATGTCTTGTAAGCCGATGTGCACCCAGGCACTTGATGCAGATGCTCCAGCACCTTGGCAGGATTTGTCTCTTCGAAGCCCGACGTGAGGTATGATGAAAGTGATACGCGAGGGCCGTGGCAAATGTATACGTCATCAGCCTGCCGGAAAAAACTCCCTGACAGCGGCTCAATATAGTTCTCTCTTAGTTCCTGTAAAACTGGACCAGAGGGCTTGCATACATGCGTCCCAAGAACAAACGATCTCCACTCTTGCAGAACAGTGCTCAAGTCGCTACCAAAGGTTCTGAAAATTAGGGTGAACCGCAACTCAAGCTCTGAGAGTGTGTTAACCATATGGAAAAACGCAGGGATAATGCAGTATCCATCACTGTTCTTTAAATGTTCACGCTGCAGATCAACTAGAGATGCATATGACTCGCCAGCCTCTCCCGGAAAAGTGAACTTCCCCGTAGCCTGTCGACGGAGGTTTGATACAGACTTCCACACAGCATTGCGCTCTACCTTTGACAGATCCTGCATCCCTGGAGGAGCTCGATACAGGTTATCGATGTATGCTTCATACGACATGATGTGGCCACTGTGAGTATCTGCTGGCATGACCGGTGCATCAGTGACGCAGTAGAGAGGTCGCCACCGGTTGTCGGTAGGGTCGACAAGCCCAAACGTGTTTGCGGCAGCATTACTATTGAGAACATCATCCAAAGTACGATCACCTGCCTGATCGATCTGGATAATAGTCTTGTTAATGTCCATGTGTATCACAAGGTGCTTTTTCGAGCACCGTTGGAGAAGCTGACGCGACATTCTGGGATTCTCTCAAATTCATACAACGTCAGTGAAATATAAAAAAGCAACACACCATTAGACTGTGGGAAAGCCGTGAGAAGTCAAGTATTCACAATAGGAAACAATGTGTGGCAAGCAATTGATGTGTAACAAAGAACACCAGCGCCGCTAGCACATCAAAACAGCACCGCTGAGGAAGCTAAAGCGAAATTTGTCTGTTTCCACAGTAGGAGTGAAATGATTCCAAGAGCATTCAAAACTGAGGGAAATGAGACCCGTCACTTACTTCTTTTTTTTTTTTTATTGTCTGAGCCCATAAGCAAACTATGTCACGCGGCGTGCCGGTGCAGCGAGTGCCCGCTCGAACAGATGCTGGATTCGAAGAGGGCTCTGCCCTGTTATGCGAGGAAACACCTCTAATAAATACCATAAAATATGCCCGAGAATGTTTCCCAAAATCTCGTTCGTCATTCCAGATACCACTGTGTTCATGATTAGAAGCACAAAGGGGAGAAGACGCATTGGAACCGGAACCACGAAAAAAATGGCAACCTCCATGTCGTTGAAAAGCCTACTCATAATGTATGTCAGACATGTCCCTAACATGTAGCTCAGGTATGGCACATTCACAATCGATGAAAACCGAAGGCCCAACAACGAGCAGCTGATGATCAAGAGTAGGAAGATGTAGTCGAGCGGTCGCCTGTGATAATATTGTGCTTCAAGATAAGAGCTTACCAAGTAGATCCACTGAATTTCCATGATGCAGTGAGCGCTGATGGGACCAAAGTAGAGGAAGTTAGTAACCAAGCGCCAGTACTGATGCTCTTTGAACACTAATGACGGGCTAAGCAGCAAGTAGAGAGGATGAATCACCTCTAATGAAGACATAATGCCTAGCATTCCCATCATCCCGCAGACCACGAGTGTAATGGGTGTCTCCCGAAGGGCATTTTCAATGAGGTTGTTCATCCGGAGATGATCCACGTCGTAACTGTGTGTATAAGGGGGCTACTTTCACTGTCTTCTAATCGTCTTCGATACTTCCACTAGGAGTGTGGCGTGTCTCCAGAACCTGGAACGAAAAGGGGTAAAAAAGGAAAAGCACAGGAAAGTGGATATTCGAAGGCATATGATGGTGGAGAGCTCCGCATGCTATGGGCTGTCTCTAAACGACAGATGGAATACCTGTACCGACTCGCTCCAGCCCGCCTGAAGAGCGGTGCTTCGTAACAGCCTCTAAAAGTTTTCTTTGGCCTTGTAGTTCAAAGCGCTGTTCATGCACAAGAACAACGCTGCCACCTTTGTCCGCCTGCATGGAATGCAAACGCAGTAGCACGCTTTTCGCCAACATGATAACATAGGAGACAAAGGGTGAAAATCGCCACCCACTTCCCACAGTTGCCAGAAGGCAGCATCAGGAATGCTCACCCACAACATACTCCCCCCCCCTCACCCAGCAAAAGCTGACCCCGGAATCAAACCTTCCTAGGCCACTGGGAGCAGTGAGTCTGTTCCATTCATGCAAAGCGTGAAACAGAAAGACATGAGAAACGGTTTTTTCCTTTTGGAGTGACCACTGCCAATGGCACTGGAGCGAAGAACCATCCCTCACCTTTCAGAGCTTCGTGAGGGAGCTCTTCAGCAAAAAACTAATCCACTTTTGAACTGATGGAAACAGACGCCAGGTTACCTTGAGGTTGTATGATTCTGTTCAGCACATACAAAAGGGTGAATGTGCCAAAATAGTAAGCGAGTGCTTGAAGGCGTCGCATGTGTTGCTGTCGGCTGGGCTTCAAAGTATTAAACCCCCCAAAAAAAGAGGACTGTTGTGCGTGCACGCCAAAAAGGAGCGCTATTCTGATAGTGGCTTATTCGTCCTGCCCCAAAACCTTTGAGAATGGGCATCCCTGCATCACAATGCACAATCTCTTTCTCTTTTTCGCTCTGTTTCTTTACGGTTAGAAGTCAGGGTCATGTCCTCCCCATTAGTACTGTTTGGCTGTGCAGCCATTGGAACATTGGGGGTACTGAAGATCGCTTTTACCCCAGGTGCGTTTCGAATTATTGTCACCGGTTTAGTCGCCGGTACTGTTGGCGGAGGTGCGTTGGCGTATATGAACTATCTGCGCCACCACTCGATCACCGCGAACTACCGACCACTGGGGCTTACATCTCCGCCTCCCAACTTTGCCGTTATGCAGCCTGTACTCTACAAGCACCTTTCCGAAGAGTACGAAAACCGCGGAGAGTTGGAGCTCGGAGAGGAATCTATCACGGTGCAACCGAATGTGTTTGCACAGATAGGCATCCTCGACGTTAACGGGGTCCGCCAAATGTGGACAAAGGCAATTCTTCCCACTATCCTTGATGGACGGAAAAAAGAGCTCCTTGAAAGCGAGGGTGAATCTCAAGCTGACCTAGAGGCCAGAATTGTTTTTTGTGATATCGGCAGTGGAGTGGGTAATGTTTGCTTACAGGTACTTTCTGAGACGAAGTGTCTGAAGAGCATTGGTGTGGAGATCATTCCGTCACGTATCCGGGCAGCTGAAGAAGCATCGAAGCGAGCAAAGCTGCTGTACGCAGATATTTTCTCTAAAAAAGAAGCTGTATGGGTGCAGGAGGATTTGGTGAAGTGTTCGGCAAGGCTCAAGGAAGAGGGTGTCACTGTTCTTTTTACGCACTCGTGGATGTTTGATGATGATCTCATGACGAAATTGACGAATGTCATCGCGCAAGTCCCTAGCATTCAATGTGTCGTGACCTCTCGTAAACTCGACGAAAAGGTGCTTGCTTCAACCACGCTGCAGCAGCGGACTTTGATGCACTTTAGCGCAGATTGGAACGATGAGGCACCTTTTTACGTATACGGTAAGTAAGTGTCTAGGGCTTAACTAGGAAACTCTGAACCTTTGCCTCACATTTTCACCGCCAAAGTAACAGCTTGCATTATCTACATTTGCCCTCATCCATAACAAGGTATGTGACCTCTGAACTGTTTGTACTGCGTTCAAAAACGCATTTTTTTTTTTCCTTCCTTCGGGAACTCTGCTTTTCAGGGAATATGCGTTTGCCGACAAGTGCCACGCTTTTTCCAAGCCCTTTTTCTGCACCTAGCAAGTGCAAAAAAAAAAAAAAAAACAGGAAGTGCTGCTGCAGACCATCCAATCTTCGACCACCACCCTCTCCGTAGCAGCAAACTACTAAGCAAATGGAGACGTCGACCACAGCGCTTTGGGGGATATTCTAGTAGTTGTACCACTCTTACTTCTTCCTCGGGCTCACTTTCCGGCATGCTGTACTACCGCAATTCCTCCTATTGTCTCCGTCTCCATTCGTAAACTCCGGTCGTGCGAAAATCCCTTTTATCCAAAGCTAGTATGGCTGCCTCGCGAATTTGTATTACGCACGGAGCCGATCGATGAAATACACCGCAGAGAGCTTCTATTTCAAATCTGTGACTGTACCACTATGAGTCTCACATCGGATATGGAAGAAATCTCAATAGAGCTGGGCAGCGATGACGACTCTCTATTCGAAGAAGCCGACGACGATGACGACGACTTTGTATTCTCGAGCAAGTCTGTTCCGCTCGTGAAGGAATTGATGAAGCGTCTCCTCAAAGTCTACGGTAGTCTGAAGGAGAAGCGCACAGCTGTAGAGAACGAGATGGAAGGTGCAATTGTCTCTACCACTGAAGATGAGACCGCACCCACGCCAGCTCTCACTAGCAGTACCATCGCCGAGCGCGAAAACGCGCTGCGGAGTCTACTTGAGGTGCAAGAGTTATATGGCTTCTTGTGGGCAAGACTACTATGCGTATTGGATGAAGAAAATGAACGATGCTCCGACTCCTACATGACAACGCTGAACATGCAGGACCGGGTGCCTTTTGAGTCACTCGCTCATGCAATCCACCACAATACTGTTTTCTGTGATCACATGGGGGAGGTCCTTGGATTCAACTACGAGCAGCAGCTCAACAGGGAGGAAACGAGGAACGCTGTGGGTCGTGACCTACTTCTTGAATTTTACACACGAATGGAGTGCACACAGTGCACAGCCTCGCACTGCGCGCTATTGGTTGTAGAGGGCTCGCGCGAGAGCTTCCTTGATCCGATCTCTATGTACGACTTGTGTAAGGCACTCGCTGCAGAGAAGAACCCTCGCAAGCGGCTTGTTCCACTATCACTTATGTTCAGCATGCTCGATCAAGACGAGCAAACTGTCTCAGAGGCTCTAGCACAGAATATGCCTAAGGTGCTGCTGCAGCGCTTTCGTCACCGGGTCCATCAGCTATATGGATATTTTCCACTTCACCGGGAAACTGCGTTGACTTCGCGCTCCCAGAGAGGGTCACCGCAACGGTACCGGTCGGCCGCTGTGGCCAGCGACATGGACTCACACCCCACCTCGCGCCGGTCCTCTCCAAGTCGATCTCCTATTTTGACTCAGCAGCGAGTTCAAGAGGTCGCAATGGATGAGGCGAGCGAAGCCTCGCCGGTTTCCAAAAACCTCCCAGACTCACCGCTCCCGTGCTCCAGAGAACCCACTTTCACAACGGAGGCCTCGCCTGCCGAACCTACAGGGAACGGTGTGCGGAAGCGGCAGCGGCTGGACCGGAGCGCGACGCCGCAGGACACTAAGAATGCGCGCCACGAAGGACCCACTGAAGTAGAGCTATACCTCGATGGATGGATTCCGAAAGCTGGAGACCGAGTTGGGCGTGGCCCGGGTTGGAAAAGCGGCCAGCAAGGAAAGGGGTGCGACTACGGTATTGTGGAAGGATGCACCGAAGACGAGGTGCTTGTGCGCTGGATTCCGAGCCTGGACCAGCCAGCAGCAGGGGAGCAAGACCGCCTTTTTCTCTACCAGTTTGGTTCACCGTTCTACGAGGTAGTTTCATGGGAAACGTACCTGCGTGTGAAAACGCTGAATGTGACGAGGGCAGATATCCGGATGCTGGAACTGCTTCAGATCGGTATCGTAGCCGGGATTTTGTGTCAACAGAATGATGCCATTCTTCCTGTCTTGCAGTTTCAGACAATCGAGTCTGCGCTCAAGGTACTGGACTCAATCGATATCAATGCCCGATCTCTTGAGAACGAGCAAGCGCGAAAAGCTGCAGAGCGATCTGTGCGTCAAACACTCGTCGAGCACAAGGCAGACGAACCTACGAAAGAAGAAATAGTAAGTAGTCTCCTGCAGTGGGATGTGAACCTCATTTCGATGAAACGTTGCTATCGCCTGGAGCGTGAGATGTTGGCCCGCATGGGATGGGTGCTCAGTGCGATCCTATCCCACAAGAAGCTGGCGTTTCTCTTTCTAGATGCGGACGGTGTGAGCCGCATTCTACGTCTGGTGCAGGGCAAGTTGGAAGTGTACACAACGTACGGCTGTGCCATCGTCCTTTCCCATCTGGCCAAAACGGCGGTGTTTGAAGAGCTGCTACGACGCCAGAGGAGCTACTTCGAGCCGATCATGCAATTCATAATCGACCAGTGGAAGCACACAACAAACAGTGATGTGCAGAGCAGTGTTGGTGCGTTTCTTTTTCACTCACTGAGCTTTCCTATCGTGATTGACTACTTTGAAGCCGAAAACGGGCCAATAGAATCGATCGAGGCTCTGGAACGCTGTCTCAAGATTTCGGAAGAGCAGTTCGACGTGATGCACAGCGACTTGCTCCTCGCACTGCTGCGGTGCCTCAACATTTACCTCGTGACTCACTTGATGCTGTCCACCAAGGTCATCTTCCGGAAGCACCGGGTGCTTTCGGCACTGGTAACACAATCGTCACGCATCACGTCCCTTCCGCGGGATCCACCAACAGTGGACGCAATCCTTGGTTTCCTCGCCGCACCGTCGCCTGGGCTTCCTGGAGTGTCGGCAGAAAACGTGCAGAGTCTGTTGACGGCGGAAAGGCTTGGGGCTATCCAGCAGCTCGTAGACAAAGGAATCCACACGCTCCTTCTCCGCTGTGTCAACTTTTTTTTCGTTCAAAGTCGGTGGGACCTCCTCATCGCGTCGCTACAGGCACTGTGCGCGCTGACTGTAATCCCGTATGTTCGGCCACTCATAGCCGAAGTACGCTCGCACGAGTCTGGAATAGCGCAACTTCTGGCCGTTGTCAACGATCTTGCAGTGTCTTACCAGAACCGTAACACCTCTCGTGAGGGGCACCTTCTTCCATGCGTGGTGGCGGCGCTTCAGATCCTTATCCACATTACCAATCCACCAGCAGACGTGGCGGACGAGAGCGCCGTTGCGAACTTCAACAACGCATGCGGCGCCTTCCGCGCTAGCGACGGCGTACGAGCGCTCTTGGAGGTCCTCAAAATTCGAAAAGATGCTTCTATGTCAGCAAAGCTCAACTACTTCCCTGTGGTGGCGCGGGCGGTGCAGTTAATGGCGGTGCTTCGGCGATACAGCGATACAGCAGCTCTTTTCGAAGCGCTGAACATACGAACACTGGTGCAGGACTTGTCCGCTCAATACAGCGACGTGCAACGTGAGTTCATCTCCGTTGTCGGGGCCCGAAAGCTGCCAACAGAGCTTGGCCCGGCTGGGCACTTCATGGATAACCTTAAGTCATTCATGCCTAGCGCCTTCGGCGGCGTAAGCCAGGCCGATGTCGTGAAGGTTCATGCCGTCGATCCACTAGAGATGGAGCAGCGGCAAGCCATCATCGGTCGTGCGGTGGTAGACTACTCTAAAGAGTCACTGCTCCAGCTCATCGCAGAGCACCTGGACAGCGAAGGTCTCCCCGCGGCAGCGGCGGCACTGCGGAGAGAGAGTGGCATTAAATCGTCCCCCGCCACAGGTGCGCCATACAACGACGGTGTCACCACCACCTCGATGTCGATCAGCGATGCTGCCGCCAAGGGGCCGACACCTTCGTTGGATGGAGTCATACGGTCATACCTGCGCCAGCAACAGGAACGCTGTCCAAACCCCATCGAAACCCTTCCGCAGTTCGACCTGACGAAGAAGCACATATACCTACCACTACCCATCCCGCTAGATGACACGCGTAACGAGTTTAACCGCCTGCTGCGGCGCCGTTGTGGTGGTAAGTTTACGTTGCGAACGCAAACAAATGCCAACTGGCTCATGTACCGCTACCCTGCGTTTATGTTCGACATCACAGGGAGCGGAGAGGAGCTGCAAGGGGAGAGCGTGGCATTCTGCGATGGTGGCGACTCCATCGTCATTGGGACCTCTGAAGGCTCCGTTGCGCTCTTCGACACCTTCCCTGAGGAGACGTCGGACGAGAAGTTGCTCGAGCAGCACCTGGTCTTTGAGAATGAGGCAATTTCAGCCCTCGTTGTATCTGACGACGGCAGCCTCATCGCAGCCGTCAATGACTCTCACAAGGCTCACGTGATGCGTCGCAACCTCCTGCCAGTGGCGCAGCAGGAGCTAACGGAGTGCTGCACGCTGCGCTTTTCGCGCGACAATCGGCTCGCCGTCGTCACAAGTGAGGTGGAACATGCCTGCCGTGTGCACGATCTTGTCACTGGAGTCGAGTTGCGTACCCTGTCAGATCCGATTTGGACAGGTGAGAACACGGCAAATGTGGCCCTGTTCGACTGTACCTCGCAGCTGGTACTGAACGACGCCATCCTGTGGGACCTGCGGATGCCCGAGAAACCGATTTTCCGCTTCGATCGCATCACTGAATCGTTCGCGAGCGTCTTCCACCCCAAACTCCCTCTTGTCATCATCGACGAAAAAGTGTGGGACATGCGAAGATGGCGTATGATACAGACAGTCCCGTCGTTTCAGAAGACAACGAGCTTCCACTGCTCGAAAGCAGGGCGAGTGTTGTACAGTTTCCGCGAGGCCTCTCGTATCTCCGGCACGCACCTCCCCATCGTCTCGGCAGTGGACAGCTACACCCTTGACAGCATCTTCTCCGAGGAGGTGCGGCCCTCCTTCAAGTCCTTCGCTGTCGACCCCTCCGACCGCTACTGTGCCGCCATTCTCGATCAAGACATTGATTCCGTTATCCGACTTTTCAGTCTCTCCGCTGGCCCGTACCCGGATCACGGTGCCTTCGCCTCACCCGCCGTGCAAGAGGAGCAGGACAGCGCAATGAGTGCTGAAGAAGAAGAAATGGAGCAATGGTCGATAGAGGATGACGACTACGACACGGACGACTCGACAGACAGCAACGATGACGAGTTCGAGGAAGATGACGATAGCGATGACGACAGCTACGACGACGACGACGTGGAGGAGTTCGAGGTATGGGAAGAGGAAGATGAAGATGATAGCAGCTCCGGAACAGGATCCAGTTCCGACGAGCGGGAAGGCATACAAGCGTCATCTCGGCATGTCAGCTAGAGAAAATGAAATAATATGGGTGCCTCACTCTGGACTCCTTCGTCATGAGCTCACCCTGTATCCTTTCCTCTTGTCCCCACCCATTTTCCCTCGGGCTCAGCGGTTGCGAAATGTTTGCATGCAGCCTTGTTAAATTTATATCTCTGATTTGCAGCGATCGTCTTGTGCGCGTGCGTGAATGTGCGATGGTATGTGCTGCTGAACGAAACGATGGTGTCTCGGACATGTTCGACTAAGGTAATTCACTGTGAGTGTGAGCCTCTCTTTTCGCGTGTTTGTTTTTCTCTCTCAGCTGCACGCCTTCTTTTCTTGCGTCGTCCTTTCTTTGGGTATGCGGTCTGCTTCCCTTCCCATAAAGTCAAGGTCACGCTTGGAGGAAAAACAATTGTGGATGGAGAAGTAAACCAACACTCGCGGGAGTAGGGAGCCGGTGATGGGTGAAGGAGGTGTTTGTGCCCACCCCCTCACCACTCTCTTCGAAGAAAACAGAGCCGCAATGACAGATGTCGGCGCGCTTGTCGTGCCAAAGAGACACTTCCTTCCACCTACGCATGAATCGGGAGCACAGTAGTCGTCACTGCAAGACGATTTTGTTTCGCTACTACGGTGCCTCATAGTATCGTCTTGATCAGCTGAGGCGGAACAAGCAATTGGCAGTTGCTCTCGCTGCTATTGTTCCCCATTCGGTATTTGTTGGTCGCGCCGCACCACTTTAGTGCACGCACGGGGCCCTCTTTGTCCATATCTCCTAGCGTCTTTTTCCCTTTTTTCTTCCTTTCCGGTCTCTGTGTATGGTGCTCCCATATCCTCATATACCTGGGTGTGGGCTATCCCTTCCCCTTTTACTCTCTCCCCGTTGGTGCGTAGCCGGCTGCGTTCCACCACCAACACACACATTGTGTGTGGCTGTGTGTGTGGGTGGGTGGGGGGGGGGGTTGCTTCTCAGTCCATCAGCTCTCGTAGTTTACTCACTCTCCGTTCCCCATTCCCCCTCTTCCAGCCCGCCTTCCGTTTCACCTTTTCCCCTTCATTCGAAATATGCTCCTCAAGCGGCAAGTTGTTGAGAAGGGCACAAGGACTTCCACAAGGCCACCAAAATCGCGTCTTTCCCGATCCCTGACCACGTGGAGAGCAGCCGCGTCCTCGTCCGAAGGACGCTGTGCCCTTATGCCCGTGGTCCTTGAGTCACTTGGTAAAAAATGGTCTGCTTCAGCGATGGCGGGCAGAGCATCGTTGTTGGTGATGCGGTGGCTGTGCACTGTCCCGGTGGTTACAGCGAGTATCAGGGGGGAGGGGGGCTCTGAAGCAGTCCGGTGCGTACCCAAGCTGAACCGCAGGTATCTGGTCATCAATATCAATGGATCAACTGCCACAGTGTCTATCCGCGAGCTGTACGGATCAAAGCCGACAGACGTTGTCTTCGTCACTGCTGCTAGTGACTGCACCCGAAGCATCCATGTGCAGCCTACGAGAAATGGCCGAGCTCCTTCACAGGATCTGGTTTGACAAGGTTATCTATGCAAAGCCTGTGGAGTTGAGGACAGGCATGTGCCGAGTGGGCAGCACCCTGAAACGAATGGCTGTCGAATACCTTACCCCGTGCAGCCATCTGGTTTTCGTGGGACACATCAGCAGTGCTAAGGACGGCTCATCGTGGCATGACTATGCCGGCAAGGTGGAAGAGCACAACCTCGACTAAGCGATTTTGCAGAACCTCCTCCCTCGCTGCAGTGCATCTCTGTCTGTTTTCTAGATGCTACATCTCCACCTTTCTTCTGGCATATCTTGTGGGCCTTCAGATGCTAGATGCTGGAAAGCTGTACCAGCGTTGCGACTGGAGCGGGCAGCTGACTGAGCTGGAGCAAGTTGCTGACGCGGCGAACTACCTGCACTCTGGCAAGCGCGCAATCCGCCTGGTGTGCAACTGGACGTATGTGCGCGACTTGGCCCCAACGGAGATCTTCCTCTTCAAAGTGCGCAAAAGAGCACACGCAAGCGGTTTCCATTGTTATTCTTTCAACTTCTTTGCTTCCTCCCAGTACATAAGAGACCCCCTGTTTCACTGTTGCTTTTTCACGCTCTTCCCTCCCTCCTCCCCTCTCTCTTGTCCTTCTGCTACCCCCTCTGGCCGCTTTCACATTGGTTTACACGATCCTCTTCAGCAGTTCTTACACCCCTCCTTCTTGAGCTGTGCTTTTAATGGGGGCCCATGGCGTCCCTGTCTCCTCTCCCCATCTCTTTCGCTGGCCGACTTTTCATTTTTCGTTCGTATCCGCCTCTTTTTCGTGTGCGCATATCCCTTAAGCGTCGAACGTTTTTCTTTTGACACTGGCCGTTGTGCGCCTGCACATAAACGCACGTGTGTGTGGAGGGGAGGTAGACGGCGTATATATATATATATATATATATATATATGAAAGCAATAGGTGTGCTAGAATCAGATTTGGAGTTTCGTTGAAACATAGGGGAGAGCAGGTGGAGCGTCCATTCTGCTCGTCTGTTTTATCGACCTTGTATGCGTGTCTGAGTGCAATTATGTGCCCATATCCGAGTTCCGTACTCGCCGTTTGAGCCTTCGTGGGATGCGCCTCTCTTCCCTGCTCCCCCTCCCCCTATGCAGCGCCAGCTCCGCTGGATAGCAATAACCAAGTGGAGGAACAAAGAGGCCTCGCCTCTGTCTGAACGTCAACTGCTTTATGGGAATCGGCACCTCTACCCGGTATCAGCCCTCCCCCCGTCTGCATCGCATGATAGAGGAAGAGAGGCTTGCAGTGAGTCCAAGGCCTATATACGCCATGTGACGTGTACATCACCCACACAAAAAATGCAGCTCCTCCCACTTGACTTCTCATGTGAGATACATACATCTCCGTCATCATCTTATCCACACCTCCCCCCCCCCACACACACACACATATATATATACATACGCCAGCCACCATTTTTCTTTTTCGATGCCTTTCTGCGTCATCGGCTGAGCGTAAAGGACTCCTGTGCGCTTCTCAAGTATGATACGAAGAAAGATGACTTCACCGCAGCATAAAGAGGTACGTGTGCGTGTGAAGAGCAAGCCAAGGTCGCATAAGTCCCTGAGTGTGCACTCAAAGTCTGCAGCGAAGAGCGTCCGAAAGGCAGCAGCAACTGAGCAACGTCCTTGCGCCACAGCATCAGTAGGTGAAGCAGCTGATACGAGGGATGCTGTGAGTGCTGTGTGGAATGCCAGCGCTGCAAAGCACGGCTGGGAATCGCAGCACACAAAGGTGCACTGCGAAGGAGGCACCGCTGGCAAGCCCTTTGATCGCTACGACCTGGCGGGCACCACCAATATCAATGAGCTCGTTCTCCGACACGGCACCATGAAGTCGTCTGATCTCAAAACTACTCGGCACCCAGTTCTGTACCAGCGAGTGAGAGGGCGGCACGATCGCTCCTCCTCGCCTTTCATGCTGGACCGTTACCTCTCCAATCTCGTGCGCGCGCTTGTCCACCCCTTGCACAACTATCTCCAGTGTCATCACAGCTTGCACAATGCAGACGAAGTGCAGGTGATGCTCATGCCGAAGGATGGGCCGATAGCACTTGCCGATAGAGCAGTCGTGTCATCCAGATCCCCATCGCCCCATGGAGGCAGCAGCGCTCTGCGGCGCTGTTACGTTTCCACGAACAATGAAACGCTCACGCAAGAGAGTCTCCAGGCAGCCGTCACTAACTGGGGTGTCGCAGGGGTGTTTCAGATTGGTGAATTCGTGCTGGTGACTGGAGAGAAGGGCCGCCATGCAGAGCAGAAGCTGCTCGAGCACTTAGAAACTAAAATACTCTCCCACATGACCCCTTCCGTTCTTCCCACCGCAGACCAGAGGGCGCTTATTGTGGGCGAGCGACTCCCGTGCGTTGCGTGCCGACTCTTCGCGATCGCATTTGAATCTGTTGCAGTGCTGCTTCCGTCCCACGGGCACCTTTACCTCTCCACCATCGCCGCCGGCGTCGAAAATGACGCGGCAGCCGAAAGTGGAAAGACAAAGGACATAAATGCCATGATTTCCAGCCCGGCGGCGGCGGCGGCGTTGCTCCTTTCACCCAAGCACCGAAGGGTGCTCCAGTAAAAACGAAGAAACAGCCGGCCCCTGGCGGCCATGGGGGGGGTGCGGTGGGCCGAACCTCAGGACCCCCGCCACCCCCTCCAAGGCCCACCAAGCCCCGGCCACGCTAACCGTTCCCTCAGGCGAAAGGGTGGGGGCGGGCCGAGGGGAGGCGAAGCCGCTACGGCAACAAAGAAAGAAGCAGGCGGAACAGAAGGAAGAGTGAAAGAAGGAAACACCAAACACGCGCCTGCCTCATGTGTGACGGACCACTCCCTTGTGATTGCTCACTTTCTTTGTTTTGGGCGCCTTGGGTGAAAGACGGAAGAAACTGCTTTGTGCTGAAGTTTGAGTTGGAAAAAGAAATAGGGAAGCTTGCCTTCGCGTGGCGCGGGGACTCAAGACTCAAAAGTTAGCGCCATTCCAGCCGCAGTGCTTTGTGCTGTAGTACAGCACGTAGATACGCTCCGCGGGAATTCCGCATTCCTTCGTGATGGCCGCGGTGATCTTCGGCGTCATCATCTTGGGCTGCGAGGATGCGTATTCGCCCCAGATCTCGACGCGTACGTAAGCAGCGGGGTCTGTGGTGCCTTGGAAAGAGATGGGGGTGTTATCACTGAACGCAGTCATCACAAAGTCTTCGGGCTTGCCAAGCTCCTCGTGACAGAGCATGCGGTACGCTGTCGAAAGGTTGGCGCGCTTCTGGTCGTTCAGCGGCACCGAGACAATCGTCTGCAGAAACGGCATTTTCTTAGAAAGGTGAATGGTGTGTTTGGTGTATGTAACTGCGATAATGAAGCTGCTGCTTTTACACGGAGTGGAAGGAGGAGTGTAAGCGCGGAGGAAGGTTCGGGCATGCTGGCGTCAAGGCAGGGGAGCGTTGCATGTTAGGCGGATTCTCTCTCTTGAGAATACGCCGCTCTTTCCGATACGTGATGTGGACATCACAGCGGCAGAGAGGGAACGATGCACTTCACATGGAAAAAAGAAGCGGGGCTTGCGTGGCCCCTGGCGCAATTTTCAGGAAAAAGTCACATAGTACCGCATTTGAATGACAACTGCGTCGTCGTATATACTTGAATTTTGTTGTTTGCCTGTGCTAGAAGATTCGCGGTGTAGCATCCCAACATAGAAGTAGTCATGATGGCTTAGAAGTTAGCGCCATTCCAGCCGCAGTGCAGAGGTGAAAAGTAGAGCACAAATATACGGTCAGCAAGGATGCCGCACTCTTTCGTGATAGCCGCTGTGATTATGGGTGTCACTTTCTCCGGCTCCGAAGGGCCGTACCCGCCCAGCGCCTCCACTCTGACGTACGCAACTGGATCGGTCGAACCGAAGAAATGCATAGGTGTATTGTCGTGGAACGTTATCATCACGAGGTCTTCTGGTTTGCCAAGTATTTCATGCGTGATCGCCCGGTACACCTGCGCAAGGTTTTCCCGCTTCCGATGGTCAAGCGGAGTCGAGACAAACGTTTGAATGACAGGCATTGTCGCTGAGGGAAGCGATTTCAAAACAACAAAATAACTATTGTTAGCAGGTGTGTGCATGCGTGGGTCTACAGCTGCCTAGTTGAGACCTTGCACGCTCTCTATGATGTGCGGCTGTTTCAATGTGTATGAGTGTCTTTTGTATACGCATGTTTAGCGTGTCAAGATCCGGTACTGTGTGTGTGTGGGGAGGGGGCACGCTAGTGTGTCAGAATAACACGCTCTGTGCAGGCACGCAGCGAAAGGGGAGAGGCAGAACAGTGTTTAGTACGGCGGTGTGGTCGTAGGCAAGGCTTGAGCACTCCAACCCTTTTCAACGCATGGAGAAAGAAGCGAGGCGGAGGTAGGGAAAGCGTCAGTACAGCGAAGTGTGCCCCCTCCCCCCTCCTCGCATAGACCGCCTCAGGCGTGCAGCTGTGAAGTGTGCCACACATAGCCCAAGAGTGCAGCACTCCTCGAAAGGCGGACCTGTACCATCTCTGGCACGGCACTACGACGGAAACTGTTCCGCCACGCACGCGCATAAATGCATCTGTGTATGCGTGTCCTGTGAATCAGCCTACATAACTTCACCCCTCTTAGGTGAGACGAAGACGAGCTTCCGAAGGCCTGGCATCGCCGCTCGTCACCTCAAGGCGCCTTGTACTTTCATCAATTAGCTCGCGCGGCAAACCAGAGCGGCGCACCCACGCGGATATCTTCTCACGCCGGTGGGGCGACTGGATCTTCGCACTCGCTTGTAGCAGAAGAGGTCGTGCCACTTCAGGAGTGTTCATCAGTCTGTGAATTGAGGGTGTGCTGAAGAGCACGGCCATGCTGGCCTCGTCGAATCGTCGCGCCAACGCAGCAGCGTGGGCAGCAAGCTTTCTCAGTAGCACGGCATCATTGTGGCCCAACGCTTGCAGTGCATGAATCGCCTGTGCAGTGTCCAACGGTGTCAGGAAGCGGCAGATGTCAGTCAGACGTCCACTTATGCGGCGCAGCACCACCGGTGTGCGGAGAGAGAGCTTATCCATGCCGGTGAGGATCTGCACTAGCGGCGCAGCCTCCATCAAGATCCACTGTTCATCACTGATACTTGACATGAAACGCTTCACGGATGCAAAGTACTCGAAGCGGATTGCCGCGAGGCTATGCAGGATTGACGCAATCGTCTGGTCGGACAGCCGGTTCAGGGCACCGCAGTCAACAATCGTGTCCAGGCACTTCTTCAGCAGCTTATCCTGCTTGAGCACCTTTTCTTCGCACACGCCAAAGAAGTACTTGTGGTCATCGGGGCGCGCGAACGGTAGAAGTTCCATGTACTTCTCCGCCAGTCTAACAAGTGTAGTCACGTCATCCGAGCGAGTGCGCACCATCTCCTCCACAATGTCCCGGCTCTCCTGTTGTTGCTCTGTGAGGGGGGTGAGAGCGTTCGAGGGGTCGTGCAGGTTCATCCACTGTGTCGGCGGAATGGCAGACTCCCCCCTCACACCGCGCTGCGCCACGTCCAGCAAAAACTCGCGCGCCTCAGGGTACTCCCCCAGCAATTCCTCTCCGAGAGCCATGCACACCGCCATGGCAGTGTCGGCGCTTTCCTTCTCAGCAGGTGCGGCCGCGCGCCTGGATGCAATGTACGCCGCAACATCGGCGAAGAAGGTTGTGTCGCGACAGCCGAGACGATGCAAGTTCTCTGCCGTAGTTAGCACGCAGCGAAGTGGTGCGCCTTGAGAAAGGTGTTTGCGCGCCACCTCCACGCAGAACTCCAGAAACGCATCAAGACGTTCGCGCTCCAGCTCATCATCGACGTCGGCATCGCCAACCACGCCCTCGACGGTGGCGCGGGGCTCACCTGCGCCGCTGGTGCCCTGCGTTGCTGCACCTGTCGTCGCGACGCCGAGGCAGCGCAGCGCCACACTCAACTGCACAGGTGGCACATCCGCAGCCGTTTTCGCAAACTGGTCTCGCAAGTAGCGGGATGTGCCCAGGTCCTTGAGGTTGTGGTCACCCATGAGAAGAAGAAATCGAAACGTTTGAAGGGTTGCAAACGACTGGCACTGGTTCGCCGCCTCACGCAGCATTGCCAGGCCCACCCGCTTGCACTCATCTGTTGGTGCCTCTAACAGGCGCACCATAAGTCCCACCGGCGAGCTCTCCGCTGATAGCAACTGCTCCTGCAACGGTTCCATACCAGCAGCGCACGCGTCCGCTGCAGCGAGAAACTCGGGCGGCCACTGCAGATCCGGATAGGTGCGGAGCATTGTGCTCAGTTCCAAGACATGCGATACAAAGTGCTGCATTGTATCAACGTCGTGGCACCCGCTCAGTCCGCCCTGTTCTGCAGGCACCTGCTGCAGAAGCTCTCGGGCCTGCAACGACAAGAACGTCACAAACTCCATAAGTTCCTGCCGAAGCGCAGTGCGCACTGCAAACGGTAAGTGCACTACAGCGCTACACAGGTTTTCTAACGATCTCGTGTCCAGCTCTTCGCCAGTGATGCGCTCCATCAGCCACACCAGCGCCTCGCCGCTGATAAGTGCAGCTTTGTGCCGTGCCACGAAGCACATCAGCTGCACAGCTGTGAAAGTATCACCCTTCTCTGCGCATCGGCCGGCCTCCTCCTGAAGCGCAATCACCGCGTTTGTGTTGGTGCAAAGGTTGCGGTTTAACTGGCCACATACGTGCCCAACTGCACCAGGGGTAAGAGACCCTGCGAGGATCGCAGCTCGATCCCCAGCAGCGTCCAGAAGCCCTGTCGGATGCGCTACTAGCTCAGGGAGGGACGTCACGATGGACACAAGCGCCGGTAAGTCATTGGCGGTGGCACACGGAATGGCCGCACCTGCATAGCGGGCAGCACACTCCACAAAGGCCGCGTCGTATGCGCTGAAACGGTGAATGTGATTGATTATCACCCGAAGGTCAGATGGGGTCCACACACCCGCCTCCAAGGCACGGGTGGTGGTGCTGACCACTCGTAACCACAGCGCCGTCGCCACTGCAGACTTGGTTGTAGGGATAACGCGTGAAACAGCAGCAAAACGTCGACCATCGCAGGTCACCTCTGGGTTCACATCTGTGCTGTTCAACGCTGCCTGTAAAGTCTCAGGGCTGTGCCGCGCAAACTTTTTCAGTGGAACGAGGCACTCTCGTATCTCGCGAGCGTCCAAGTAGAGTGTAAGGTCCAGCAGCGCTGCCGAAGTCACAGCGACATCTTCCGCAGCCCTGAAGATCGGCTTGCAGCAGCGAGAGATGAGCGCGGTTAGCCTCGAGTTTCCCATATTGTGCCGGTACTTCTGCCTGGCGGACTCCGTGAAACGGCTGTGCAAAGCGTACCTCTTTGTGAGACTCGGCGACGGTGGGGTGGTGAAGCACGATGGAGGAGGGAGACGGGAGACGAGAGGGAGATGTGGACGGTAGCGTAAAGGAGAAGGGCAGCAAAATGCCAAAGCAGCAGGCGGCACACACGCACACAAAACACGTTCGTCATGTGGGGTGCTGTTTTTCGCTGAGCCTAATGAAAAACAATCGAGGACACAGTACCACGCGTGGACAGCGGAAGCAGAGGCAGCGTTGTGCGATGTGCGTTGCTGTCCTGCTCGACAGTAAGAGCAGACATCGTCTCTCCACCACGTCACCTTCACTGTTCTTCGCAGATGCGCGGAGTCTGTTCTGCTCAGCAAATGAGCTAAGCATGCTGTTTCCCATCATCCGAAGCACAAGTGTGTCGCCTCAGCAACGGGGTGAGGAGAAGGTGCATGTACAGGTGCTTCAGATTCTAAAAGGGTCGGAGGAACAGTAGCCAGTAGAACATAGTGCATAGCAACGCGTCCCAGTGAAAAAGCAGATGCGCAGAGGCCTCCACCCAGTGCGCACAGCGGGAAAATAGAAGACGACAGACACATGGCGATGTCTTCCGTCACAATACGGCGTACTCACACAGGCACGGACTCTTGCGTGCCCAGCTCCCGAGGAAAAAAAAATATACATGAATTCGAACCGTTCAACACAGATGGCGTAAGGCAGCCAACAGCAGCGTCTTATCAGTACAACGCGATCCACCACAGCGCGCATGCCCCAGCAAAGAAGGAGCGAACAACGCAGGTTCATGGGCAAGGTGGGCACGTGCGCGTACGCGTAACAGGGAACGAGAAGGAGAGGCGGTGAGTCACACTCAGCAGAAGAAGACCCAGCGAGAGGGGTTAGTAGCACAACAAGGAAAAAGGAAGGCAGCAGAACAGCAACGATTCATATCCTCTACTTTTACCGCGGGGTGGCCAACCGTCCGTGCTTGGCATTGACTTCTGTGTACGGAGGAGAGATCACGCGGATGACGGAGGTGAGGGTATCGGTGCGATGGAGTAGTAGGTCTAACCCTTTTTCCTTTCCCGCTTCCAAACTCTCTTCGAATCCATCTTCTCCCTCTGTTTCCCACCCCTCCTCGCCTCTACTAAGGTAGCTGATTCACAATGCTCTGCACACTGTTCGTCTTTCCCATCAACGCTGCCTCTCTCAGCACGCAGTCTCGGATTGCTAAGTTGCCTTGCGCGATGCCTATGCTGACACGAGCCATATTCACCACATCCGGGTTGTTGGCCTCGCCTCCAACGCGGTAGGCGTGCTTGTAGTAGAACAGCGCGTGCTGGTGATCGTGGATGAGCGAGTACACCTCGCCAAGAAGAAGAAGACACAAGGAGGCACCGCTTTTGTCGCCTGCTATGCTGCACTGCTCCAGGCACTGCTCCAGGTGTAGCTGCGCGGCGCGCATATCTCCGATACGAAGCGACACGAGCCCTACATTTCCGAGTGCAATGGTGAGCAGCATCGAGTTGTTCGTTTCCCGGGCATTCAGCAGTGCGTCCTCGAATGCCTGCTGGGCGAACTCGAGCTCGCTGAGGGCGGCATAGCTTACACCCATGTTTATCTGTGCCACAGTGCGAGCGTAGCTGCCACCAAGTGCCTCCTGTTTCTTGTGATGCACAAGTGACACCTTGTACTCCCCCAAGCGGTAGAAGCAGACGCCTAAGATGTTGTGGCAGAACGCAAGGCACCGGGCATCCTCCAGCTCCTCTGCTAGACTGAGCGCCCTCTTGAAAGACCTAACCGCCCACTCCATGTTGCCGTAGTTGTAGTGGAAGCACCCTGATACACAAAAGAGGTGGGCCGCCTTTCTCTTGTTGCCGGCTCGAATGGAGGAATGTGCACGCGCCTCCGCATCCTTCGTGATTTTGATCTGCGTCACCGTGTAGTCCCTCGCCACCGGCGGGGTGTACCGCCATGCAACCATCGAACTAGTAGTCCCTTGCAGGAGAGTCACGATACGTCGTGCAAGTGGCAGTCGTGACGGAGGTTCTTCCAGGGCTGGGGCATGATACTCCTCCGGAGCCATGAACCGTAACGGGACATCCAACGCGCTCTCGCACTCGTGGATTGTGCTCACGGACAGCAGCAGAACGTTGTCGCAGTTCTCGTTCACCTTCTCAAAGGGCAGGGCCGGAATGCCGTGCGAAGGTGGTGGCTGCGTGCCACTGGCGTACGTCGCCGGGACGACGCGCTTGTCCACAAAGCGGTCGATAGAGAGGAGATCATCGCGGGAGAGAAGTGTCTTGTCGCTGGACGTCACCACCGCATATTTCTGCTTCTTGGTGGACAAGAGAATTTTGCCGGTGCTCATGATTTGTAGGGAATCTTCCACAGCTATCGCACTCGGTATTAGATGACGCTTGACTGGTCTTCGCAGGAAACCCCCTGGGTAGAAAACTGAGAAAAGAGAAGCCGCTCGATGAGGAGGAGGAGAGGCGGACGGCAGGGCGAAGATACAACAAAGATGGCAAGGTGCATCCACTGCAATACGTGCGATATTTTTGCACGTAAGACGAGGAGAGAGGAAGGATTATGCCAACATCAGCCAAGGTCGAAGAGATAGCAGCGACAGAGAGAAAGGAACGGGCAAGCTGCGAGGAGAGAGCTAGCCCCCCAACGCAATGACTGGTAGGTGTACAGACGCGCCGCCCCTCCCCTCCCCCTCGATGGGGTACAAAGAAGGCGCACTGCATCCTAAAGCGTCAGAGAAGAGAGTATGCTCACTGTCGCGGGCATCGGGGGCAGCAGAAAGTCCGCTAGAATGCAGAGAGAGCAGCAGCAACGCCCATGTCAAGGATCAAGGATGCGTGTGCGGATGAGCGATGCGCGTAGCCCTGTTCGACGTTTTTTTCTCACGATCGCGAGAAGCCAGTCAAGAAGCTGTTTTCTTTTTGATGTAATCGCACAGTACTTCGAACTCGAGGCCACCACAGAGAGAAACAGACTCGAACACCACCCAAAAACAAACATACGCTAACAATCAGGTCATTGCCAATGCAATGAGCATTGCCACCTTTGTGCGAGGGGTGGAAAGAGGGAAAGCTCATCTTCTTTCTGCTCTTAAAAAAAAAAAAGAAAGAACTCACGATGAATACGCACAGGAGGAGGAGGAGGAGGATGCGCAGGTGCAGAATTCAGAGAGAAAAGGAGACAGAGGGTGGCCCCTGGTTACACACACACACACAGGAAAACTATAAACATGCATATATATATATATATATATATATATTAGAAGCGCAGCAGTCGTTTCAACATAATTTTTGGCGTCTGTCTGTTTGTGTATGCGTCTCGGCAGAGTTTCCTCCTGCCATCCACCCTCTCCCCTTCGCGCTCTCACCTCTTTGTCGTATCCCGGTCTCCTCTTAGTTCCCTTCCACAGCCCGCGCCCACCCTCTCTCACCTCCCTCTTCGGCTGTGTGATGAGTATTATTTGCAGAAAACCGCCACAGCACACTATAAACGCGCGCACGCAAGCAATCGCCCAGCACGCGAACACCCAAGAAGACGTGTGGAAGGAGAAGAAAGTAAAGATCGTGCACACACACACACACATACGTACAGAGGTACAAGAAAGTTACATGCTTGCGCGCAACTGGTGAGGACTCCGCAAAGATTGGAAGGACACAAAACAGAGGGGAAGGTGGAAAGAGAGAACGAGAGAGCAGCAGAGAGGGCACAGGCAAAGTTCAAAAACTAAACTACCGTGTAAGAACGGGCCTCGAATTGAATGGGGTTCGGTGTACGAAAAAAAAGAGACGATGACGTGCTTCTTGGCAGCGAGCTTGCGCAAGTACGTGAGTGAGTCATCTGGAGAAAGTCAGGGGTGGGACGTTTCGGTCTCAGGCAAGGAAAATAGGAAGCATCCCTTCCACCTTTCTGCCCTCTCTTCCTTCCCTTCATTTTCCTCCTCGAGAAGCCACCGCTGAAAGAGCCCCAAAGTCGCCTCCGCGTCCTCCCTACCCTTCCCTGTAGGTTCTACAGTCGCCTCTGCATACCTTTGTCTCGCACGTCAGCACCACAACACTTCTTCCTTCTCACTGCACCCATCGAAGATGACTGCCTGACCATTCGTCGTCTCTGTTGAGAGGAAAGGGGGAAAAGAGAGAAAATCAATGAAACGGCGTGTGAGTCAGTCCATTTACTATCAACTTGCCGCTTCTCCGCCATACAGCATGGGCTGAAGTCCGCTCCCAACCCCGGCCTGCCACAGGATCCACCGCGTGGTGCGAAACAGCGCTAGGCACACAGCCCTACAGCCATGCGCCGGCTCACGCATCCGAGCATGGACTCTGCCCAAACCTCTACCAGCTCCTTCTATGCGCGTCGCTCCACAGCAGCCCCCACCATGCCGGCCGCCACGTGGCGCATCCCTCGGGGTGGCTCGGGTACTCCACACCGCGAGGCAGTGGGGGCTGGGTGAGCCGCAGCCGAGTCGCCCACACACACACACACACACGATGGCGTGGGCGGCCACAGCCTGTGCGCTGTCACAGGTCGGTTCGACGCAAAGCCATCCACAGCCTGACTGCCCACAGCAGCAGCGGTGCGGCGCCTCGACTTCCCCGCTTCTTGGGCGCTTTGCCCTGCTGCAACCAGAAGTGGTTCAGCCTTGGAGGGAATTGGGCCCTATTGGCTTCACCCTACACAAAACAGACGTACTAGGCCCTGATTCCACGCGCTGAGGTGTCCCCTGTCGTCAAAGTGAGTCACTACGTAAGAATGTTTTTTGTTGAAGCAGAGTCAAGCAAAGATGAGGTAAAACTACGTGATGTCACAGTACTTGAATGCTTTCAGACAACAACAATGGGCAGATCAAAAAAAAAAAGAAAACACAAAATTCAGGTTTGCACACATACAGCTAGAGAGAGAGGTCACACCAAATTGAAAGAGCAACGAGGTCTCACGTAAAGAGGGAAGAGCGGGTGCTCAGACAGCTGAAATGGTAAGAAGGCTCACACAAGATAAAAGGCAAGAGAAACGGAGTTACATCAACTCCGGCTCACCCTTCACCGCCGTGTCCTCCTCGCAGCGTAGCAGCTCATCTTTCATCAGCCGTCGCAGGTCGAGAAACCACTTGTGAAACTCAGTGGTCTTGCCGCCAATGCGGTAGACAATTACCTTCGTATAGCCGGCTGCGGCGGGGAGCAGACGCACACCAACCTCGAGCACCTTCTTGGAGTCCTGAGTGTAGGTGCCGTATAGAAAACCGTTCCCATTACCCTCCTCGAAGGTGGTCGACAGAGATTTCTGCTTGCTCAGGAGGAGCGCCTTGATGACCTCGCGCTGACCGGCAACTGTGTAGCCGGTGTTCAGTGAGGAGCGGAAGGAGGTATGCTCGGTGAGCTCGAAGAAGTCGTTTAGCCGGCGCAAGCGGATGGCGAGTGGGTGGTTCTTGAAGAAGTCGTAC
Organism: Leishmania tarentolae; assembly: GCA_033953505.1. Taxonomy (NCBI): domain Eukaryota; phylum Euglenozoa; class Kinetoplastea; order Trypanosomatida; family Trypanosomatidae; genus Leishmania; species Leishmania tarentolae. Next base: position 693,147 of record CP119857.1, on the reverse strand, counting down.
TTCAAGCAGAGACTCACAAAGCCCTCAAAGGTGAGTGAGGAAACTCCCTTGTGCTCCGTGTCCATCGAAGAAAATGCAGCCTCAGCATCTTTGTCGGTCAGACCCAAGTTCAAGCTCTTGAGTTTCTCCTTGGTGATGATGCCCGAGTGCTCAGAGTCGATGAAATCGAAGGCCTTTCGAACTACTTGCAGAAACTCCTTCTCTAAGTCGTAGTGGAACAGGTGTGCCATCTTGGAAAGGTCATACTTGGAGCCGAGGTCGTTCTGGTGCTTGGTCCACCCCATCACAAATTCTTCCTCTGTAATGCGGCCTTCCTGGTCCACATGGAAGTTGCTCATGAAATCCTTCACCTCCTTCTCTGTCACCTGATTACCGCCATTGAGCTTGATGAGAGCATCGCGCACCTCCTCCTTATTGAGGAAACCGTCACCCGTGATGTTGCAGCTCTGGAATGCCTGGTGCATCTCATCCGCCTTGCTGGTGGTGGGCGATGGAACGGCAGCAAAGCTGCCGGAACTCACCTGAGGGGTGATGACACGCTGAATGAACTCGCTGCTGCCAAGCGGGCTCATCGGTGTTGTTGCCACGTTGTCGTCAGGGAACATGCTGGGATCGAGGTTGACACGGAACCACGGGTGCTGAATCACATCGGAGGTCGTATAGCGTGCAGAAGGGAAAGGGACTAGCAAATGAGCGATGAGATCAGCAGCCTGCTCCGTGAGGTAGCGGCTTGTCTTATTGTATTGACAGCTCATAATACGCTTGCGTGTGAGTCCGTCTGAGCGGTCCGTGAAGGGAAGGTAGCCGCAGAGCATGAAGAAGAGAAGGCAGCCACAGCTCCACATATCACACGAGCCTCCCTCATACCCCCGCTCCTTGAGCACCTCGGGTGCCTGGTAATCAATACTGCCTGCAAGCGAGGTGAAGAGCACCTCGTGGTCATTGAAACTGCCCTCCTTCGTATAGCGAGAGAGTCCAAAGTCACACACCTTCAGTACGTTGTTCTCCCCAAGCAACAAGTTCTCCGCCTTCAGATCACGGTGGACGATGTTCATGCTGTGGCAGTAATGCACTGCACAAATGAGCTGCTGGAAGTAGTTGCGCGCCGTTTCCTCGTCGAAGCGTTGTGAATCCACAATTTTGTCGAAAAGTTCCCCGTTCGGGGCCAGTTCCATGACAAGGTTGTACGCCTTGGATGTCTCAAAGGCCTCCAGAAGACGCACCACGTGTTGATTCTTCATCTTGCGCATCATTTCAATCTCCCGCTCCACGTAAGACTGGATACCGCTGCTGTGCACCAGCGCCTTGTCAATCATCTTCACTGCCACATGTACCTTATTTGTCACATCGTACGCGTTGTATACCTTGCCAAAACCGCCCACGCCGAGCACGTGACCGAGCTCGATGTGGCCGCCGATTAGCTTCTTCGATGTGGTCCTCAACGTCTTGCCGTCACCCTTTCTCTCCACGCCACGATCCCCCTTCGGAGTCTTGGCCGCCTCCTTCGACATATCTGGCGCCTATCTAGAAAAAAAAGAACAAAATGTGTCGAAGCAACAAGTAAAGGTCAGATGCCGGGCAGTGGAGAGAGATGAAGTGCAAAGCAGGAACGAGCGATCACGTCAACCTGCAGAGCTCACAAGAGCGAATCAAAAAAGAGAGATGAAACAGATGTCGCCTCCTGATCACTGCGAGGTGGCTGTGGAATAAGTTCAGAGGGTCCTATACTACGCGCACCCACACATACAGACCAGATTCGCGTACAACACAAACTTGGTGCCGCCTCCCCCCACAACAACGGGGTTAGGTGCAGCACGTCCGGACAAACACTGGCAATCCAAAATCAATTTGAGTAACTCACCGTGGGTTCGTGTGTAAAGTGACTGCGTCAAGTAACCGCTGGGAAACTCTACGCGGAAGATGCAATAATCATAAAACGTAAGGAAAGTCGGTTCGTTCGCAAAGGGTAACGTGAAGTAAAAAAAAAAACGGAAAAGAGGGAGAAAGAAGTTCAGAAGCGCGTGCGAAGCGTGACGCCAGCTCTACTTTCTACAATATGCCAAGGTAGATGCACGCCTGCACACACTCTCTCACGCACTGGCATGCATATAGAGAGATACAGTTAGAAACGCCAACACGTATGTGTGTGTGTGTGTGTTAAGATCGTTGCGGTAGGAAGTGGATGAGGGTAGTACTCGTCCACCTTTCTTCTCTTTTTTCTTTTCTTGCTAGGCATGCCCAATGCGTGCCTGCTGCTACTACGGCTGCTCTCCTCTTTCCTTGTACGCAAGACGTAAACGAAGCAACTATAAAAGAAGGCCGCACAGCAATTCTGGCTTCCAGCGTATCCCCCCTCCCACTTCGATGACAATCAAAATCCGCGCACAGCTCAATCTAGGACAACAATACGCAACAGAAACGCCAATTCACAGCTAACAAATAGGTATATGAAAAGCACAGAAATCTCGCTGACGAGCACACGGCTACACGCAGAATAGCACACCAACGAACAAGAGCAAGCCCACAGCTTAAGTAGCGAAGAGCAAGGAAAGAAGAAGGGGGGCGAGTAAGCGGTTAATAAGAACCGGTGATGAAGCGACACGAGCACCAAGAAAAAAAGAGGACGCAGCTAAATAAATATAAAAAAAAGTCAATGCGGCAGACGTGTTAAACCAGATGGAGAAAGAGAGGGACAATCGGCACTGTGAGCGCTGCAGCCAATACTAGAATAAGTCAGAGACTAGTGCTGTGTATCACCGGCACAGCAGTAGCGGTGGAAACGGCTACGAGAAGTAGAGATGGGCAGCTATAAAACCTTCTTTTATGTGTGTGAAGGAGAGTTGAGATGTTTTCAAGTGTGTTTGCTTGAATACGTGTTTTCGTCGCTCGATTGGCTCTTCCTTCCGCGAAGCTGCAGGAGAGAAACTCGTTTACATTAAGCGTAGGTCGGTGTGCGTGCGTGTGTGAATGTGAGTGGGGAACATGACAAAAGTGTAATGCAAAACACCACGTTGGTAGGCATGTAGGTGGCATACCCGAGCCCCCCCCCAGATGGGAAGTATCAGGTGCAACGTGAGAGCAGGGAAAACGAAGTGGTGAGACGCATAGAAGAACGGAGAAAGAACGATAAATGTGATGACCTCACATCACAAATACACATAGGGCACATTCTGATAATAGTAAAGTGGGAATCACCACAAAAGAGGAGCCGTGCGGCAGGGCCAGTGAAGACACATACGGCAGGTGTGTGAGCTCAACGAACATACAACCGTGAAAAGGGTTTCCTCCGCTAAGCATCTGCGTGCGCATGACGTGAAGGGGATTTTACCGCCCTCGTATTCGGTTCCATCAGGAGAATGCCGAATTTTCCGCTTTGTGTTATGGAACCCCCCACCCCACCCACACACACACACAGAGAGAGAGAGAGAGACAACGCTCAACGCCCAACGCCCAACGACGTTTTCATCGGCTCTGCACCGCTGCTTGGCAGCATGCAATTTCGCAACGTCACATACGGCAGATGAGCTGCAGGAAAAAAAAAAAGGCGACAAGAGGAGAGAGCACGTATGTGAAGATTCCCTACCCTCGCTAATTTGAGATCATAGAAAGGAAAGAGAAGGTAGGTTGTCTAGTGGATGGGCTCCACACCCATTTTCTAGTCCAACATGGGGGAGGGGGGGAGGCTCGCGCAGACGTGTTCGGCATCGTCCGGAAGGGCCAGGTTGAAGCTGAATTCTGTATTCCGCTCTCACGGTATTGCTGATTATCTTTTTGACGCCTTCCACGAAAGTGCAAGGTGCCCCTTTCCTTAGCCATCAGGTCTTACCTGGTAGCGGACACGGGGACTTCTGGTTCAGGTAGGGCCTGACTAGAGCTCACAGGCAAGGTGGTAAAGCCAGTCGGCATCCTCCCCAACACAAGGAGGAGTGAAAGAGAACTACTATGCCCCACACGCGGCGCCTACACCCGTACATCGCGGCTGGAAGCTGCCCGACAGAGACAGCTAAGAGCCCCCTGAACACGAGAGCGACAGCGCGCCTTTGCAATGCGAGATGGTGGAAGGTGGAGAAGAGCTGCCAAGCGCCCGTGGTTGACGGGTGCAAAAGCAAACAAGCGAAAAGAAACCTGAGAAAAGAGTGAGACAAGCGGATACGCAGCACAACCAGGTCAAGGTCAGGGCTTTGTTTGATCCCGATGGGGTGGAGGTGGCCTCACGTGCCAGCCACGGGGAGGGGGAGGAGGCAAGAGAAGTGAGTATTTGGCATCCATCATCCCTCCTTGGTACGCCTGTGAGATAGTATGTTGCCGGTTGCAAGTGCGCAAAGGGAGAAAGGAAGCAGATGAAGTCGTCTCAGTCGTTCCAAAGAGAAAAGAAGCACAAAAATATCTTGGGTAAGTGCACACTACAAAGAGTCTCTCCCACTTGTTGCCCCACAGGTGTACGCACGTTCGTGAATGCCAAGCACTGTCATTTGAAGCCCCGCCCTACTCGATCCCTCCCTCCCTCTCTATGCGCACCACTGTTGGGCGATTTGTACGTCTTGTGTAGCATCAACTCAGGGAAGGTGGAAAGAATGAGGGAGAGCTGAGAAGGGCATAACCTCGTGAATGCACCCCATCATCAATACGTGTCATCAGGCAACGTCGACGCAGCAGCAGACCGGTGTCCGCGTCGCGCCTATCACTGACGATGCAACGGAACGCAATGATGAGAGGGAAGTAACGTGTTCAGAGTTCCAGTCGACGGCGACTCTTACTTGGCATGACGCTGTCATCATCCGCCGGCTTCTCCCACTCTCGTTGCACTGACTTCATCAGCGTGTGCAAGCGCTTGCTAAAAAAGCCGTCAGGGCGGGACTGATACCAGACATTGAAAATGTGCTGGGGGCGTGTACGCACCAACTCGCTCGTGTTGTTCGCCTTGAACCCAGTCTCGTAGGCCATGAGAAAGATCTCCCGATCAAGTGCTAAGTTCCCGCGTGCCTTGAAAGTGAGCTCCTTCTCTGGGTGGTCACACGTCTCAACCTTCCACTTGGCGGCCTTTAAGACGTTCTCTTTCGCCTCGCGCCTCAACTTCGCCTTCCTGATGCGCTCTTCGACGAGGGCAAATTTCTTGATGCACTGCTCCCCGCGCTCCAGCAGGGCTACCACGTAGTCACGGACCTCACCCACCGTCTTGGTTCCACCTACTGTGGCAGCGATGGCAGCGTAGTCGGTGAGATCCATCTTTCCACTGGTAAGGGCTGACACTACCGCGCGGTACTCGTAGAAGGTCCATGTTGGGAAGCCCTCGCTCAGCAGCCGCTCTCGCTCCTCTTGCTCCACTTCCGTCAGGAGCTCGTCTTCATCCTCGGCTTTGTCGTTTGCCTCGTCCCCACCCTCCTCGTTGTTCTCCTTGCCCTTCTGCACGTCGCTCTTCTCCTCGTACTTGCGCTTCCAGTTGCGCACCATCAACGCTACCTCCGTGTTGTGCAGCTCCGTCAGCCGCTTTGCGTTGTAGAGCTGGTATGGGTGAAATTTTGGGAGCTTCGGGAGCTTTAGCGGCGGTGCCTTGATCGCCCTCTTCTGCATCGACTCCACATCCGCCTCAGTGAAGAACTGTACCGGTTCACGCATGCGGTGGCCCCGGCCCAGTTTCTCTCCCATGCCGATGCACTCCGCGATCATGTCACTCGACACCACTGTCTGAGAGTCTCGGCTAGCAAAGACTGACTCGTAGGGCAGCTTTGCCTTCGCCTCCATGGCGCCACTGGTTGAGCGAAAATAAACTAGCGCCTCCTTCAGGTTGGGGTGCAGGACGGCCTTGATCACCTCTCCATGCTGCGAGCACTGTGCCTGCAACTCCGCTTGGCTCACCGGGGAGCTCAACCTGATGTGCAAAATGCGCGACTCTGCGCCGGTCTTGTAACTCACGCCCTCAAAGTCGTAAATGTTGGCCTCCTCCGCACCAAGCTGGAAGCTGGCGAGGGACATTTGAACATGCTGCTTCGCTTCGTTTGTCAGCTGGTTCGAGATCGTCTCCCCCTCATCGAGCAGACGATCAATATCGGCTTCTGTAACGTCCTCATGGCGTGTCTTAAAAATCTCCTCAGCGCCAAACTTGATCATGGACAACAGCTCCTCCTTGGAGGCCTGATTCGTCGCTTTTGACTGCAGTCGGCCCTGCTGCACCACCACAGCATCCAGGTAGAGTTTCTTTAGAGCACGGCGGTACATCTTCTCTTCCAGCGTACCGTCTGTGACGAAACGGTAGATGCGGACGCTACGTTTCTGGCCGATGCGATGCGCACGATCTTGCGCCTGCAAATCCATTTGCGGGTTCCAGTCGGAGTCGTACAGAATGACGTGATTTGCAGCCTGAAGGTTGATGCCGAGACCTCCAGCGCGGGTGGATAGCAGAAAAATGAAGTAGTCGCTCGAAGGAGAATTGAAAGAGGCCATCTGGGAATCTCTGTCGTAGCCGCTTGTGTTGCCATCAATGCGACAGTACATGAAACCGCGCATGTTGCAGTAGTCTTCCAAAATGTTAAGCATCGAAGTGAACTGGGAGAAGATGAGCACCTTGTGCTTGCCCTGCACGTCAGCCCTCAAGCGGTGAAGCAGCTTGTCCAGAATTATCATCTTGCCACTGGTTCGCACTAATTTTTCATCTGTGATGAACGGAGGTCCCTCCTCGCCGCCGTCCATGAGGTACGGGTGATTAATCACTTTTCGAAGGCTCATCATAACATTCGTCAGTGAGGCAACGCTACCGCCAGCCTTGTTCAGAACCTCGGCGTCCTTCGAAAGGACATTCATGTACCACTCCCTTTGTTTCTTGGAGAGCTGGCAGGAAACGTAAATTTCCTTCTTTGGAGGAATGCCGGTGCTCACGTCAGCCTTGAGGCGACGAATCATGAGGGGAGCGAGGATCTTATGCAGGTTTGACATCACGTTGGCATCCTGCTGGCCTGATGTAGTGTCGAACCATGTGTCAAAGGATTCCGAGTCGTTGAACAAGCGCGGAGCCAGGAAGTGTAGCAGGGCCCATAGCTCTTTGAGATTGTTTTGCAGAGGTGTGCCAGTGATAATGAGTCGGTGCGACGTCTGCAGGGAGTCGAGCGCTGTGTGTGCACGCCCTTCCTCGTTCTTCAGCTTGTGGGCCTCATCGACGATCAAGTACTGCCATGCAATGCGCTTGAACAAGTTGATTTCATCCAGGACCATCTCGAAGGTCGTCACAATGACGTCATATTTGATGCGATCGGTAGGGTGCAAGTGAGCCTTGATGATGCTTGGTCGAATATCGCTAGAAGCATGAAACTTGTACACCAAGAGCCCGGGGCACCACTGCTTGAACTCGCGATACCAGTTCCCCATCACAGACTTCGGGCACACGACGAGGTGGGGGCCCGGTATCCCTACAGTGAACTTGAGGTACGCGATGGTGGCGATGGTCTGGAAGGTTTTGCCCAGCCCCATTTCATCCGCCAAAATCCCATTCACGCCGCGCGAGAAGAGGCCGAGCAGCCAGTTCACACCCTCGATCTGATACGGCCGCAGCTTTCCGCGGATGTAGGACGGCGTCTCCGTTAGGTGCATCATATCAAACCCGGTCGAATCCTCCTCGTTGTCTCGGCTGGCATGACGGTACAGTCGGCTGCGCGGGCCGCGCGCCGATGACCCCTTCCACTCTCGAACACCAGTGTAGAACTCAGTCTCTCGCAAAAGCCGGTCAAAGGCAGAGAGCTCTTGGTGCTCCTCTGAGGAGCGCAGGGTGTGGATGATAACCTCGCGCTCCTTGTAGATCTCCTGAATGACCCGTCGATGGCTAGCTGCTACGCTTGCTCCCTTCACCGGGTCGTAGTATGGCTCCACGTAGCCCTCGTACACCTCGACCACTGCCTTTGCATTCGGGTCGCTGCCGCTGCGAATGCTGCTAAGGAGAATTTGCTCGTATAGATCCTGTGCCGCCATGTCATTCATGTCTCGCTCAAACACCGGCGTGTTATGCAGGTCTTGCCGTGCACGGATCCTGCGAGTAATCGTCACCGCCATCTTGCCGCCCAAAAAAAAAAAAAATGTGGTGCGTGAAAGGGTAATGATGCTGGCAAAGATCACGAATACAAGACTGATGTAGCTTCCGTATAAACTACGTGGGTGCGTCCAATGAGTCTACTTACTGTAGGGCTCCCTGTAGGCGGAAATGTATGATTCGAGCACCTCGTAGCATACGCACATGTGCGTTCTTGTGCGTGAGTGGGTGCACTGTGTAAGAAACTTTTCTTTTACTAATATATGCGGGCGGGGTCACCTTGATCTATTTCCCTTCTGAATGGCTTCGGCTTTCAAAACAGCACTTGCGCTGAGCGTTCTGGGGAACCAGCACACACACGCGCATCCATGCACACACCGAGCAGAAGACAGAAATTTGAAAGAGAAGTATCGGTGGCAAACCAGGGCGGTGGAAAAATGAAGAGAGAAAGGTATACAAAGGTCGTCGCATCACCGGACTCCGTACAGACTCCCCATGAAGGTGAGTATCAGAATTTCATCATCATCTTAGGAGGCGATGAGCGTGGGCAAACCGATGGCCCTCAGTGCACAGCGGGTGTGCACCGTTCCGCTCCAGCCTCCACCACTGCTCAGTTTTACCTTTTGCTACATTGTGAACAAATGCACACACCTGCAGCCTGCTCCATTTATTTCCCCTTTCACCGTCTCTTCTATGAGGACAAAGGCCACACGTCGGCACACACACACACAGTTTGCACTTCTGCGGCTGGCCAACAACACCCGAGCATCCGCTAAACACGCACGCATCCACGCACGAGCATGCTGACACACGAGTGCGCTCCTTCTCTGTATATGCGCGAAAAAAGAAGATGCATGGTGCATTTATCTCGACACCATGCACGACATACATGCATACGGCAGGAAACACGCTACGGCAAACCGCGCCCGCGGCCTACAACTTGTACACGCCGCTCTCCAGACCCGTTGTGGATTTACTTCACCCCTCTCTATGCGTAAAAAAAGCTCAAAACGGGACAGTACTCTTACTGAGCATCTTTGGCAACCGTTCCTTGAGTTTCTCAACTTGCCGCTTCTCCGCCATACAGCATGGACTGAAGTCCGCTCCCAACCCCGGCCCGCCACAGGATCCACCGCGTGGTGCGAAACAGCGCTGGGCACACAGCCCTACAGCCATGCGCCGGCTCACGCATCCGAGCATGGACTCTGCCCAAACCTCTACCAGCTCCTTCTATGCGCGTCGCTCCACAGCAGCCCCCACCATGCCGGCCGCCACGTGGCGCATCCCTCGGGGTGGCTCGGGTACTCCACACCGCGAGGCAGTGGGGGCTGGGTGAGCCGCAGCCGAGTCGCGCCCACACACACACACACAATGGCGTGGGCGGCCACAGCCTGTGCGCTGTCACAGGTCGGTCCGACGCAACGCCATCCACAGCCTGACTGCCCACAGCAGCAGCGGTGCGGCGCCTCGACTTCCCCACTTCTTGGGCGCTTTGCCCTGCTGCAACCAGAAGTGGTTCAGCCTTGGAGGGAATTGGGCCCTCTTGGCTTCACCCTACACAAAACAGACGTACTAGGCCCTGATTCCACGCGCTGAGGTGTCCCTCGCCATCAGGTGTATGGAAGCACCAAGTAAAAGGCTACAGAAGAATGTTCAACAAAACGAAACCGAAAGCAATCACGCTTCTGTCTTCAGACCCACCATTTTTACCAGTCGTCAACGATGCCAAAACGATCAAGGAGCACCTGCTGGTCGTGCAGATCCTTCTGCACCTTCTTGCGCATGTAGAACACCGGGCAGTCGCGGCTAGAGCAGATCACTTCTTGATTGAGCGATCCCTGGCATTGCTGGCACTGCGTCCACACCTGTGAGTAAATGGCTTCGTAATGGTTGCGCTTCGCTACTATCTTGCCATACACTTCAGGTGCCTTGTCTTGGCAGTTGTTGCACAACGCGCCTTCCTTGATGACAGCGCGGCAAGAGATGCACTGTAGCTGAACCTTCACAAACCTCATCAATCCACCAGCATTCTTGCTTGGGGCAGAGATAGCGATATGGCGTGTGTGATCACCTTTGATGAGCACACTGGGGTCGTCTAGTACACCTTCAAACACGCGCAGAATGGGCGGGGCCAGCTGATGCTCAAGATAGTACTGTGTGTCGATAGGGATATTGTTGTCAAGCACATAGATGGGGTCCTCGCTTCGCTCGTACGCCTTGGCACCCTTTGCTGCTTTAATAATAACGTACGCCACACGATCGCCAATGGTCGGCGCTGAGGCGGGGTCGCGCTGCCGCATACGCTCCACAAGGGCGATGTGTGCCTGGGCACCAACGTACTCATCCTCCGCCTTCGAGAAGGCCTTGGTAATCACCAAATTTGAGATGTCGAGTCGGTTCAGCAGCAGGTCGCTGATCGTTCCCTTCACAAACTCGACGGCGCTCTCGACAGAGCGGTGGATGAGAATGCGGTTCAGCACACCGGACACCATGCGTGCAACAAGAGGGCAGTTGTCTCGGCGCACCGTCTCAATACCCTTGGCATCCAACTTATCAAATTGATCCGTATTCGTCCACAGCAATCCTGCGTAACGCTTCTTATTCATGAGTAGGTACGGAAAGTACACCTTCTCAAACTCGAGCTTGATGGGCTTGAGGAAATTGCTGGATACCTTCTCCGCCGCCTCTATGCCAAAATTCATGGCCGCCTGCAGGCGCTCCTTGTCGCTCGCCTTCTCGTCAGTGACACACTTCACCATCACAGAGTCGGTATCACCGTACAGAACACTCGCACCAGGGTATAGCTCCTCAACGAGGTTCTTCGTCCTGTCGATCATCTGCCGGCCATACGCCGTGACGGATGCGCTGATCTCCAGGCACGGCAACTTACCCACCTGAGCACCTGTGAAACCGTACACAGAGTTGGCACTAACCTTGAGTGCAAGTTGGCGCCCGTTCAGCACCTTGTACTCAAGCGAGTTCATAGGAACATCCTTCATCATCGCCCGCGCGTGCTTTCTTGCAGCCAGCAAGTCTTGTAGCACTTCCGGAAGAATGCCCGGGAAGACGTCTTTTTTCACAAAGACATCCGACGTGGGTGATCGATCAAGAGCATCCTCCGGGTACAGCCTCGCGTCCGCCGGGCGCACCAATGTTGAGTAACACAGGTTGTGCGCGATGATGATAGACGGATACAGCGATGCGAAGTCGAGTGTTGCGACGGGGCAGTTGTAGAAGCCTTTAATCGGGTCGATGACAGTGGCTCCTTCGTAGCCGCGATCGCCTCCGCCTGTGTATTCGACCGTCGGCACCACCAGCTTCTTCTTCTGGGCCTTGCGCAGGAGCATAGAAAACACCTTGATTTGCTGGCCGCGCTCCAGAAGCCACCCTACCGGGACACCCGTTACGCGTGCCATCTCCACGCTATTCACGATGCACATGAGTCGATCCAGCAGCTTCACAGGAAGGAACGCATCCTTCAGGCAGTACACAGCGAGGCGACGGCGCGTCTCCTCGTCGCCGTGCTGCAGGTCTGAGATGATGGAGTGATGTACATCCTCCTTCTGCTCCCCGAGAAAGTTCTGTGATACAGAGTTGAGTGAGTAGGAGCGCAGCTTGTAGTCGCGCTGGATCACCACCATGGCATCCATAATGATACGCCCCTCCAAGGTCAGCTCCGTATACTCGCGGTTGCCCATCTGCTTGGATTGAAACTTCTTGTCGCGCGCCACCGTCCGCTCGTGAACTTGTCGGCCCCAATAGTGAAATGCTTCGCTGGCCTTCAGGGTTGTGGCGCGGTTCAGCAGGTATGGGAAATCGAAATTGCAGATGTTGTAGCCCGTCAGGATGTCGGGGTCAAGTGCTTTCATGAAGGTGGCCCATGCCAACAGCATCTCCGCCTCCGTTTCGTATGAGAGCACTTGCGCCCCTGCAATCGGTGCGCAGCTCTTCAAGGTGAAAATAGTCTTGGTGAGCGGCTCCGACTCGTGTCCATACTCGACGCAGTGGTTGGCAATCTGAATGACAGGGTCATGCTCCGGCTCAGGGAAGAGCCCTTTGCGGCCCTGGCATTCGATGTCGATGGAAAGGATGCGGAAAGGCGCGATGGACAAGTACTCTCCCAGTGGTTCATGGTTCTGCACATCCTCGTGTGAACACGCCACCTCAATCTGACAGGTGGATGTCTTGACGGGGAATTCGAAGAACTTGCCGTTGGTTAGCGTCAGCCAGTTGCTGCCGCCAATGTCATTGTCAACGAGGAAGCGAAGTGGGAAAATCACGTTCGACTCGAATGTCTGGAAGACGCGAATCCCATCCCACGCCTCAGGGCATGAAACGCCGCGGTCAGATAGGAGACTACGCAGCTTTGGGATGTGCTGCGGTAGCTGCACGACAATTTTTAGATGTGGAACCAGTTGGCCACCCTTAAAGTACATGAGACTGCGGCGCTGGTGCGCCTCCACCCGCACAACAGTGTCCTGGAGGCGAGTTTGGTTGCTAAGCTGGCTGTTAAGCTCTCGCATAAGCCCTTGAGAGTGCACCGGCAGCCAGTTCGGTGGCGCCTCAATCCACAAATACGGCTCGTAGTTGTAGCAGTGAACGAGCACGCTGAAACCCTCGGCGGTGACTCCGTAGAGACGCACCACCGGCACCTCGCTGTGACGAACACGAGACACCGTTTCATGCGGATTTCCCTTCGTCTGGCAGCAGTCGAGGAGCTGAAAGCACAAGTCCTTCTGCAGGTACGAATCAGGGAGAGGCAAGCGCGCGATAGATTTCCACTGCGACAGAGAAGAGGACGACATTTTTTCGAGGCGGGATGTTCGGCGAGGGGAAGAAAAAAGACCTGCGATGGAGAAAAGATGTCACCTGTCGAAACGCATCAGAGTTGCAATGAAAGATATCCGCACCGAGTTCCTTCCGGTTTTGGTTTGGAAGAGCGTAAGAGAAGGCATCGCACATGCGTAAAGAGAAATAGGAAGAAAGAGCAAAGAGAGAGGACCGATCCTTCGGTAGAGTAGAGAGCAGAGAGAGAGAAGTCCCGCAGTTGCAGAGGTGAGGAACCAGCGAGTGGAAGCTATTCAGGTTGTTTAGAGGAGCAAGCAATGCCACACGATCGGAGAACCAGAAGCACTTCTAACACAGAAGTGTCGAAATCCGCGCTCACATGTGCGCACGCTACCACAGACAGGTAGGAAAAGAGTTGATCATTCTTGTTCACTGTCGCTAAAGAACAGTACGCCGTAGGTAGCAGAAGACAAAGCACGGGACGATGCGTTGCAGTGTACTACTAGTAACTATCGTAGACAGCTTAATGGAAACGAGAGGAGGTATCTAACGGATCCGAGGCGGAGACTGTTTTCGAAGTCGAGAGCCGTAGATCGCCTGCAGCGCCTTTCGCGCAGAGCTTTTGCTTGCGGCATTGTCTGGCACTCCCTTGTCCACGATGGACCAAATGCTGTCGTCCCTCCTAACACGATGAGTGTCTAGATGTCGGCTCTGCAGAACGCGTAGTGCCAGACACCACTCCCCTTCCGTCACAGCAGTCTTTTGAATTATGAGGGGCAGCGTGTCCTTGTCGACAATGCACTGGCGAATGCCGTCCGAAATGAGCTTGTCAACTCTCGCAGTATTGTGCTTCTCCTGCAGAAGCTGCGCGCATAGCGTATCAATCATTCTGAATGAAATTTTCTTCATTGCGTTTCCCACGCGCTCTCCTGCGCAGACTGTGCGCACGCATTGAGCAGAAGAATAAAGAAGGTTAATATTACGAGAGAAGAGATGATTCGAGAGGACATGTCCGCTCTGACACGGTAATAGCCGTTCCCACCGCATAATGATATAGGAGGTGCAGTAAGGACCCATAGAGAGAGGGAGGACCCAGTTACTCATTTGGGGCTGCGAAAATGCGAAAACATGCATCAGCATGCACGTTGCAGCAACATAAACATACGACGCCTCCTGCCACAACGTACCTCTGGAAAGAGATTTGACCATCCTTCTCATCAACTTTGTAGTACCCTGAAACGCGTTTTTCTCAACTTGCCGCTTCTCCGCCATACAGCATGGGCTGAAGTCCGCTCCCAACCCCGGCCCGCCACAGGATCCACCGCGTGGTGCGAAACAGCGCTAGGCACACAGCCCTACAGCCATGCGCCGGCTCACGCATCCGAGCATGGACTCTGCCCAAACCTCTACCAGCTCCTTCTATGCGCGTCGCTCCACAGCAGCCCCCACCATGCCGGCCGCCACGTGGCGCATCCCTCGGGGTGGCTCGGGTACTCCACACCGCGAGGCAGTGGGGGCTGGGTGAGCCGCAGCCGAGTCGCGCCCACACACACACACACAATGGCGTGGGCGGCCACAGCCTGTGCGCTGTCACAGGTCGGTCTGACGCAACGCCATCCACAGCCTGACTGCCCACAGCAGCAGCGGTGCGGCGCCTCGACTTCCCCGCTTCTTGGGCGCTTTGCCCTGCTGCAACCAGAAGTGGTTCAGCCTTGGAGGGAATTGGGCCCTCTTGGCTTCACCCTACACAGAACGAAATTAATGAACCCTGGTGCCACGCGCAGAGGTGTACCCCATCAGAGAGGGCAGACGACCTTCTTTCTCGCAGAGTTTCACTCGGCCACGCACACATCAACAAATTTACTCACATGCAAACAACACTTCGTTCATCTCTGTTGCACCACAGCTACGTCCTGGTGTTCTCCAGGTTGAACCATCTGCCTCCGATCGGGCTGCGTTTCAAGCGCATTCTTATCCTCGTTTCTCCTCACTTTCTTGAATGTGTGCGGCACGATCGGCGTCGGACACACTCAGATTGAGCGCATGCCCTTAAGCATGCGGGCTGCGTCCGGGGTCCTGCTTGAGGGTGGAGGTGGTAGCGTCTGGCGTGCGAGTATTAGGTGATGAGTCCAGGCACATGTCAAATGAGCTTAGGAAGGAGGTTGGCCAGCCTCAGCTCAGAGGCTTGGGAAGGCCCGTTGCCGTACCTGCATGCCATGCTTCTCCCTCAGTTACTTCAAGCCGCGGCATCCGACAATATGGTGCGGTGATTCCACGTGGGCGTCCCGATAACTCGATTATGAAATACACGGCTCTCTCGTCATGCTTCAGGTATCTGCGCCTCATCAGCCTATCCAATCTGATGCAGACGACGCATCGTTCGCACACATGCACTGTGGCTCTGACTGGTACCGACCCCTTCGTGTCTCGTTTCGTGCATCACTCGTGCTCTTTGGGACTCTGAATGCTTTATTTGAAATGTCACACATGATGCCAGCCGTGCTTGAGAACGCGCGCGGTGCTCACACTAGTGAGGCTTGGGGCTTGTTTCAGGGAAGTGTTGTTGTCTGGTGGGGCCGCTATCCTCCTCTTCCTCTTCTGCCGATATAACCAGGGGTGTGCCTGTGCGGCTGGTCCACATGTGTCACGACAGTTGAAACGCTTCTATGAGCCTGTGATGGCGTGAGGCATTCCGCCATCTTTTGAATCCCCACATCTTTGACAAGGACAGGTATGTCAAGCGGAAGGGGCCCGTGGACAAGGACCTCACAGCTTGTCATTCCGAAGGGCACGGGGGGAGGGGGAGGGGGGGGTATCTGACACTCGGAGCGGGAAGCCCATGCAGCGCGAAGATGTAGGTAGTGAGGATATTGCTTGCAAGATGGAAGCGTGCAATTCGGTGAACTGTGAGTGCAGGGCAACCTGTTAATCTCCCTTAGTATACCGGGCACAACACGAGGTTGGGTACCCGCATAGCAAAGCACAGGTAGTGGAGGAGGGGGGCACCACTATGGCAGCGCAGTGGTAAGCACCATACAATCCTGCACTCTGTTTTGTCACCGCCAGCCACCCGCCGCTCCAGCAATCCAAACTACGGTTAGGTTCCCGTGCGGAAGTTGGTGAGCATAGTCTCCTGTCGCTTCGGAGGATCAGCATCCACGTTCTTTTGGTGTGGGATGGCCGCTGCCAAGGAGATCTGGTGGTCGCGTGTCGTACCATGTAGCATGGTTGGGGGGAACGTCGGCCTGGCGTCTGAGCCGGATGACGACGTCCGAGATCCACGCATCTGGCGTCGGCATCAGTAGTGATTGCCGATTTCGGCAGCCCTGATCACTTCACTGTTGTGCATCAAATAGTAATGACGAGAAAGAGACTGAAGTGAGAGACGCACGCAGCGGACTAGCAGTGCCGGCACTTACAGCAAGGAGGAGACAACAATTACACGAAAGCAGCTGGGAAGAATGCACACGTGAGCGTATATGTGGGAATGGAGAGGGTACAATGACAAGCTAGAACATCAGTTTTAGCTCCCAAGGACGTTCTTCAAGGCGCTCAAGACACGCTCCGCGTCATTCAAGGTGGCAAAAGAATCCCAGCTGATGCGGATGGAGCGCGTCGGCGCAGGTGTCTTGCCCAGCGTGTCGTAGACGGTGGTGTTCACCTCATTGGTCTTGCACGCGGATCCAGTGCCGATTTCGACGTGGTACTTGGTGGAGAGGCGTGACACCACATCTGTGTTGCTGTATCCTGGCGGAAGGGTGGCATGCACAATGTAGCCGCTCGTCTCGCCGCGACGGTTGATCTCACAACCCATCTTTTCCAACTCCTCCGTCATGAGAGCGTCGATCTCCTTATGGAGCGAGTGGCTGCGGTCGAGGGCTAAAGCCGCACCGAAGCCAACGATCGCGGGAACGTTCTCGGTCCCCGGGCGGATGCCCTTCTCTTGCGAGCCGCCACTGAAGAGCCTGTTGCAGGTGAGGCCGCGTAGGTAAACTGCGCCAACACCAACGGGTCCGTTGACCTTGTGCGCCGTGACCGTAATGGAGTCGACTTGGCTCAGGTCGAGAGAGCCAAAATCAATCTTGAGCAGACCTTGACTTGCATCAACGTGCAAGCGACCACCCTCAGGGCGAGTCAAGTTTCGATCAATGCTGCCCGTTTCGTGGTTTACAAGGTCCACCACCTTAACTATAGTAGCCCCGTCGGGAATGTTCGAATTCCCGCTCGTCGAGGCGTGCGACCAAGGCTCGCGTACGACACGATAGCCGTTCAGCGCTATGTTATTCGACTCTGTGCCGCCTGAGGTGAAAATGATGTCGCTCGCCGGCACATGCATCACCTTCGCCAGCTGACTACGCACCTTCTCCACTGCCATGCGAGCCTCACGGCCGCTCATGTGCATGCTATTCGGATTCCCTTCAGGGGCGCCCATCATGGCCATCTTGACCTGCTCCGGAATCTTGGTTCCGGCAGCGGCGTCAAAGTAGACAACGTCGTGCACATCGTCCTCGCCCAAAGCATTCTGTGCCGGTCCCGCTGGAAACGGTGTGTTGTTCGACGAGCGCATGCCAGACTGAGGATAGTATGTGAACTCGGACGACTCACACAGCTTCCCATCGCGGTACACCTCCCTCATCACCTTCAGCTCGGTTAGTTTGATGCGGCGTACACACGCCTCGAGGGTTCGGCGGCCCATCATCAGATTTGCACCGGACTTGCACATCATGTACTGACAACAGTCCGCGCCCTCCTGAATGGAAAAGTCGAAGGTGTTGATTTTTCGCGCCTCGTCAATGATAAAGTTCTTCGTCACACCAATCAGGGGGGCGATGACGGCTTTGCAGATGGTGGGGTACAGCGTGCTGATGTTGTGCACCGTCTGCGATGCCACCTGACCAGCAGAGTCGCCGGTGACAATGAAGCACGAGTCATCAAAGCCCGCTGCAAGCGACAGCATAAACCACTTGTAGATTAAGGTGCGGTTGTGGTTCGGCACGTTCGCCACGATCTGCGACTGCAATGTGCTAATGTCTACATAGTGCATGTCAAAGCAACCCTGCACGCTCGACAGGCGCTCGCAGATGCGCCTGTTCTTCTCCACGACGGAGGCAGTGTCGTTGGTGCTGTTGAGAAAGTGCACACCATTGACGAAGCAGCCACGTGTCATCATACGATACGCCGCCACGGGGCTGTCGATACCACCACTGATGAGAGCGAGCACACGCTGATCGTGTGTAATGGGGATACCCTGCCCACCGGAGCAGATGAATGCACCACGAGGATCGCCATTGCGTTTCCCCCTCTCCTGAGAGCCCTCGTAAATCTTTGCAATACCAGGCAGCAGTGCAAGCAGCTTTAACTGCTCCTTCGTGGGTATCTTCTTGCGCACCTCGATCAGTGTGTCACCGTTTCGGAAGACCTGTGGGTTCTGGAGAACACGGCGTATATTGTCCATCAAGGCACGGACCAGTCGCTTCCGGTGAATAGCGCTCTTCAAGTACAGCTCCCCAACAGAAAGCACCAACGTCACCGGCTCCACTGGCGGATCTGCGTGGCGCTTACCGAACCAGTACAGCTCAGAGTTCTTCAAGTTCTGCAGGCAGACGTACGGCTCACCCTCAGTCGTGACAGCATTGTTCTTTTTTTGAAGATCAAAGGCAGCCTTGTTAGTTGCGTACCAACGGCGTCCCGGAACGCGCATCTCTGCCTCGAGCTCGGGAACTGTGACGAGCTTCGGCTCCGACATGTACCAAAGGTAGTTCTTAGACACATCAGGCTCCTCCATCATGCAGTGAAAGTGGCCATTCTTTGCCTTTAGAATAAAGTTCGGCGTCCGATCAACAGGGAACTCCCGCGGGTTTGTAGGCAGCTTTTCCTTCTGCTCGTTAGACGACATGATTTCTGTTTACTCTTGTTTTATTTAGTATTCGGTTTGATTTACGAACGAAAAAAAGAATGGAATCTTCCGATGTCAGGAGCACCAGGAATAAAGCCGCCAAAAATGGAATGCCCTCCACAAGGATGAGATTGTGTAGCATGAGGTTTGCGTGAGCATCGATGTGAGTTGAAGCCCAAAGAGAGTGGAGAGGTGTGCAGATATGTTGATTGCTGTGAATAGTTCATTCAAGAGCAGATAATGGGTAAAGAACACGTTCTCTGCTGTGGCTGAGCAGCAACGTTGTCATGATAAGATGCCCATATCTACACAAGACACGCTCACAGGTATGTATCTACGCAACATTCCTCTGAAGGTGAACGACACTTATCCTCTTGTGTCTGAGAAGCAGAAAAGTGGAATGAACATGCTTGTCTAAAGGCGCAAAGACCACACTGCCGATGTGTGCTTAGCGAAGTTGTATCATAGAATCGCAGAAATCGAGGAAGACGGATAGCCACCGCACAGAAGACGAAGATAAAAAATGTAAGATCACAGCCTTCGACTACTCTCCGTTTTTCTTCATAATCTTCTCCTTGTTGCGAAGGTAGAAAGATATGGGGAAATCCGGCGCAATGTCAATAGTCTCTGTTGGAATCCAGTATTCCATCAATCTATATAGAATCCAATCCAAGGAGCAGAGCATCCAGCACACAATTCCAAAGATAGGCCCAACAGATGCGTAGTTCATCAACCGTTCGTACAAGGACAGCGTCGGCATTTCCATAATGCGGTCGTAGACGCGCTCGGTGCGCTCCGCCACCCAATCCCAGCTATAGAACTGCTTGCAGTTGTCATGCAACGTCCATGGTGAGTGGTGCGGCACGTCATTGATAGCTTCCTCCAAAGCGGCAACGATGGATGATGGGTCAGCATCCGCCAAAAGCAACATCGGCGGCGGGAGAACCTCCGGGACGCCTCCGACTTTTGTCGACACACACAGCAAACCGCATGATGCCGCCTCGATGAGCGCAATGCAAAATGCCTCTGTCAAACTGCAATTCAAGAAGATCTGGCCCTGGTTTAAAACGCTCTTCACTTCAGAGTGTTTTAGCGCACCGAGCATCTTCACCCGGTCCATCAAATTGTGCCGTTCAATCATCTGCTCGAGCTGCGACCGTCGCGGTCCGTCGCCGCCGATCACCCACTTAATATCCGGATGGCGCCGACATATTTCAGGAATGACGTCAACAAAGAGGTCCGCTCCTTTGCGATACACAAGCCTGGTGATGACTACAATAGTCAGCCCCTCCTTGTCAATCTTCGATGCCCATGACTTGTACTTTAGATCGTCAGGCGGGGTGAAGGCGGAAGTGTCCGTGGCATTCGGGATTACGCTCGCCCTCTGTGGTGCGATTCGAGCACGCAGAACGGTGTTTTCGCGAGAAGTGTTGCTGACACAGATCACCTGGTCAACTGTACGCAGACTCCATACAAGCACCTTGTTGATGTTGATGGACGCCGCATCGGCAAACCCAAAGAGCGAGTGGTCGGTGAAGCACGTCTTGATGCCCATGGTGCCGGCATGGAATAGCGCCTCGTGGCACAGATTGGAAGTGGTCTGGTGGCCGTGCACGACAGTGATGCGCTCACGAATGAAGATAGTGCGAAGCATCGGAAACGCGCCAAGCCACGTCGGAAGAGTTACAGAACCGGGAGGCAGCTTTGCCGCAAGCATTGGTAAATAATACACCTTCAGCCCATTTGTGTAATAGCGAATCCCAACGCGGTCCGCATAGGCACGGGTAATTATGATGATTTTGTGTCCTCTCCGCATCAAACACAGGGCTAAATTGTAGATGTGCACCTCCACTCCACCGAACCCGGGGAAGAAGAAATCGGAAACTAAAGCAATACGATGCCCCCCCATCACGCAGATTCGCCTCAAGCCACAGCTCTTTGTAATAAGTACCTTGAGAGGGAAAAGAGGGTAAATTAGAATGAAGATGTTCATGGAGGTGAGTGAGCGGGGTAGTAGCTGAACCATAGAGCACTTGGGGAGTGGCACAGCGCCGTGCAGCTTGACCCATTCATGCATACCCTATCTCTTTCTCCTCAGGAGGCATATGCAAATCTTGGAAAATGCTATTACAGGCCCCAACCTCCGTACTCCTTTCCAGCGCCTCTACGCTCTCTCTCCTATACGTATTGCCATCGCAGTGAGGGTGCGCGACTCACCGCGAAGAATAGAGCGACTACAGACAAACTGACAAACTTGATATGAAGCATGTTTTTTTCTGGCTGTAATGTATGCACTCTTTGTGACTGATGTTTTTCATGCAGATCCCTTAGCAAGTGAAAAATCTTTGGCGTCGGCATACGAGAGGGACCGCCTCATCGAAGTGAATCGCGACAGTACGTCGGAGTGAAACGCGTCAGCAGCATCCTCAGTGCTAAAGCGCAGAAACGATCGTCCACCCTCTTTGTTGTCCTCGAAAACCTCTATGGCCGACGAATGCGCCATTTGAGAAATCTCGCGCCGGTCGGGTTCCCCCACGCCTTTCCAATACACAACCAAGTAGCCGTTGGATGCAGCAAAGCCAACACCAACGTTGGAGACAGCAGGGATGTACTTGTGCTTCACATAGGGCCGCCTCGCAAAAGCGTCAATGCCGTTTTCGTGCATCCATCCAACATCGATAGTACCAATCTTCTCAGGTTCTTGTGTCAATCGCGAGAGGGACGCATAGCAAGCCGCACAGCCCATTGGCTCCGAGAAGAACACGACAGTAGCGTAGTTTCCGTCGGTGAGCACGAAGCCGTGAACCACGCTTATCTTACCAAACTTCTCCAACGCAGTGCACAACTTCTCGGGAGCTAGCGCCGTAGCGTGGTAGACGACCACGCCATGGTTGTCTCCTAGTTGAACCGCAAGCGGCCTCCCCTGCATCAGTGATTTAACTCTAAACGCAAATTGCGCATGTAAGAGGTCCAAGTGATTAAAAGAGTTAGCATTTCAAAATCAGGGAGCAGAGGAAAAGGAGGGGGAGACGGAGGTAGAGAGCCATACGTGCAGCGAACTCTTCCGACATAGGTGCCGCTGATCGATGCTGTGTAAGCATGGACAAGGGTTTACACTGGTCTTGCACTACCACGGTGCCGATCGGGGAAGACGATAGGATGTTTTGTTTCTTTTGTCAAGAGTATATTTATTACCCTCGCGAATAGTACAATACTCTAGGAAAAGCGATAGGACACAGAGTGAGAATGGAGAAGGAACCCAGTGCCGGGACGAAGCCTGACTAGGAAGTGCAAAAGAACAAGTTAGCAGTGCGGCTTCCCCGCTCTGTAAGCCATTCAAATCTGAAAAGGGCGATACCGTCAGACCCAAACCCCACCATGAGAGAAGTCCTGTCAGCTATCTTTGTCATTCGTGTGCAAAGCCGCGCGTACTCTTGCAAATCAGTGCAGCGCGCTGATCCTTCCAGGCGCTTGGATACACCATTGCGCTCATCCAGCAAGAGCTGCAGAGATGAAGTGACAGAGCTCGTTTTCATGCCCAGCTCGCACTCCGTCGACGAAACGCGTCGAAGAAACACGTCACATCGCTCGTCGTCCCCAGCACAAACGGAGCGGACAATCTCACCAAAATTTCGCACGTCGGAAATGGTGTAGAGAACCCCCACGTCGTGATCGACCAGAAGCTTTGGCCCAAGGTCGTGGAGCGCTCCAACCTGTGCCACTTGCACGCCCGTATCATCTTCCTTTTTCTGATAGATAAGGGAACATGAAAGATCCTCAGCTACCTCGAGAGTGATGGGGGAAAGACCGCTGAAGCAGCTGAGAACACTTGTGAAAAAAGCAGCATTTACAGCCCATGACGTTGCTTGTGGTTCCAATGCAGCAATCTTTTGAGACCTCTCAGACTCATCGTCAAAGTCCACTGTGGTGTAGCTAAATGGAGGGATGTTGACGGTAGATACCTGCAGTACGGTGTGTCGACTTTCACGCTTCAACTTGAACTTTACCGTGTCGTCAAACTGAAGCATATACTGAATGACAAAGAGAAGTTCGGCACCGCGTGAAAACTGAAATGCCATCTTGCAGCGCAGAGCAGCCTGAGGGCTTTGTCGGACGTGTGTTAGCAGAGAAAAGAGTAGAAAAAGAAGTCAGTAGAGGAAGATGGAGAAAAAGTAGCGGTGGGGCAATAGAAGAGTTGTTAAGCGCATTGAAACCTTCGAAAGTTCTTGCTGTACAGCGGCACTCGCTTTTATGGCAAGCTTCACCAACAGCAATGGTGTGTCCCGTTACTCTTCTTTCGAACGCTCCACGGCGGAAATGAAAAAAATATATACTTTAATCGACGTATAAACTGGTAAAGCAGCATCTGTAAGGCTATCCTTCGCAATCCCCACGAGTCAGCCTCTACGACCGGCTTCAAGACATCCCCTTAAGATTGAACCCTTCATAAAGGCGCGCTAAGGCACCGTCAGCTCCCTCGAGCTCCGCCAGCGCTGCTACTTTCAGTTTCAAGTCCTCTCGCGCCCTCTCGATCTCGTTGTCGCACTGTTGCAAGCGCCATTCAAAGTACTTGAGCGAATCAGAGTGGCTCAGCTCGCACGACACAAATGTAGAGCCGCCGCTCAGTATCCATAAGTCCTCCTCGGGCCGTGTTGTTAATATTTTTCGTTGAGCCTCTCGATACTGGTTCTTCCGGCGGTCAAGATCGACAAGGTACTGCTTGGCCTCCGTTACCTCCTCTGCCGCAATCTCGATATCTGTCCGCTCGGCGTTGAGATCCTTTTCCATCTTTTGTGTGGAAGCAGTGTGTCGACTCAGCCAAGCACAAGAACTGATGTGAATATATGACAGGTGAGGAAAGAGAACGAGGAAGCCTGAGAGTGAAACCTGATGAAAAATGTGTACAGGGAGAAAAAATGTGCACGAAGGCTCTACATCCGGCACGAATAGCCACTACACATGGCAGGACAGTAAATGCACACGCAAGTACTCAGGGTAAAACAGCACTCGCGCAGAGCAAGGGATGTTGCCGGGTCGATGCCATTTGAAAGTACAATGTTGATCATTTCTGGAGCTTCTCCTTTCAGGTGTTACAGCCGACAGAAAAATTCCTACAGTCTGTTATATGTGAAATGGGGTAAAGTTAGATACTGAAAAAGAGAAAACGATCGAGTCAACGCCGCTGAACTCATTTGTGCTCACCTGATGTATGGGGCTTACGAAATAGTTTGCCTACTCTTTCTTCATTTCTCCACAGTCAGTGATCGTGATGGGCTGACGAGTGGCACCAGATTGGCTGCCCTGAGTCTCCACCTTCATGATGACGTCATAACCCTTGGTGACCTGGCCGAACACGACATGCTTTCCGTCCAACCACTCAGTGGGGGAAGTGCAGATGAAGAACTGAGAGCCGTTCGTGTTGGGACCAGCATTGGCCATTGACAGCGTGCCCGGGCCAAAGTGCTTCCCAGCACGCCCGGCAAAGGACTCATCAGGAAATTTGTGACCGTAGATGGACTCGCCACCGGTGCCGTTGCCGGCAGTGAAATCGCCACCCTGGCACATGAACTGTGGAATCACGCGGTGAAAACGGCTTCCCTTGAACCAGAGAGCCTTGCCAGAGCGGCCAACACCCTTCTCACCGGTGCATAGCGCGCGAAAGTTCTCAGCTGTCTTCGGCACAACGTCCTTGAAGAGCTCCATCTCCACACGTCCTGCCGGCTGCGACCCGATCGAGATGTCGAAGAACACGATGGGGTTATTCGAGTTGATCGGGTAGAACGGAATCTTCCGCTCAGCACTCAGAAAGGTACGGCGAAGCATTTTAGAGGGAGGGATACTTTCAGCGAAAAAGATAATGAGAGATAGGATAGGACTGCTGCTTCTGAGTAAATGTGTGTGTGTAAGTGTATATGTAAGACGAAATGAGAATGTAGAGGTTCAGTGTGAGTGACAAGTTCAACAGAAGGTATGTTTTCGTTTCGACAAGCCCGTTCCTCCATACAGCATGGGCTGAAGTCCGCTCCCAACCCCGGCCCGCCACAGGATCCACCGCGTGGTGCGAAACAGCGCTAGGCACACAGCCCTACAGCCATGCGCCGGCTCACGCATCCGAGCATGGACTCTGCCCAAGCCTCTACCAGCTCCTTCTATGCGCGTCGCTCCACAGCAGCCCCCACCATGCCGGCCGCCACGTGGCGCATCCCTCGGGGTGGCTCGGGTACTCCACACCGCGAGGCAGTGGGGGCTGGGTGAGCCGCAGCCGAGTCGCGCCCACACACACACACACAATGGCGTGGGCGGCCACAGCCTGTGCGCTGTCACAGGTCGGTCTGACGCAACGCCATCCACAGCCTGACTGCCCACAGCAGCAGCGGTGCGGCGCCTCGACTTCCCCGCTTCTTGGGCGCTTTGCCCTGCAGCAACCAGAAGTGGTTCAGCCTTGGAGGGTAATTGGGGTGCCTTGCTTCTTCCAGCGAGGTGGGGTTACTGGACCCTAACACCACACGCTGAGGTGTACCCCCATCGTCAGAGTGCAAGAGGGACATCAGCCAAAGAAAAAAAGCATCAAGGACTTCAGTGAGGCTCAACTACTTGTAGACCGAATCCCTGCAGCACTGTCGTGAATGCGCATAGCAGGAGGCAGTGATACGAAAAAATGGGCACAGTGCGTGAACGACCTCCTTATTTCTCTTCCTGACCGTATTACTAAAGCACCGAGAAACTCACCCTATGTACATTCCACAAATCAGCGTGAAAAAACGGGAACCATGTGACACTTAGTACTTGGCTTCTAGGTAGTTTAGCACATCTTGACAGTACCCCCTCTCCGCGTGTCGCTCAAGCGCAGACCGAGTTAGATCAACAACAATATGCGGTGAAATATCCCCCAGCCTTTTCAAGGCCTCTGCCAGAGAAGGCCGGATACCAATCGTCTCCTCCGTGTCATCTAGGTAGACGAGCATCTTCTTCACGAGGGGAACTATCTGTGTCGATACCTCGTCGATGACAAACGATGACGTCCCCCAGCTGTCGGCAAGAAGTTGGGTCAACTCGTTGGAAGTACGCAGACGGATGGCGTCGTTTGAATCGTCGAAGCGCAGAAGCACGGATTGAACTATCTCATGCGCTGCACCTTTAACCATTGGTAAGCGGCAGACCTCGCCAAGGACTGACATGCAAACAAGTCGCATTTCGCCGTCGTCGGTGTCGGAAGCTGCACACCAGACGTTTATGACCCTAGTAGATAACGCGTTGTCATCCTTGACCAGTTCCGCCTGTAGGGCATCGCGGTACACAGGGTCGAGGAGAGCACAGAGGCAATTCACAGCCACTTTCCGGAAGAGGTGAGCGGTGTTGCCAGGTTGAAAAGTTGACAACGGGAGGACCACAGCGCGCAGAAGTTCACTGGTCTCACTTGGTGCAAAGACATCTGTTCTGCACCAGAGAAGTTGTTCTAGGACAGTAAAGTAGCGCAGCTCCTCTGTGACTTTGACTGCAAAATTGATATCCATCAGTCGTGATTCAAAAATGTTTGTGAGCACTCCGCCCAGCGCGTTAATGCTGTCCGCGTTCAGTACCAGGTCACTGAAAGCGCTGACCGGAAGTGCCGCCCCATAGCGGGACAGTAATCGACCTGCATGCAGGGTATAGATACCACTAAGTGATCCCGTCACCAGCGTCGACAGCATTGTGATTACCTCGCCAGCCTTCAGCTGAATCGCAGGTATCTCGGTGCTCTTGATACGCAACAAAGAGTAAAGAATAATAGAATCTAGCGTTCTCTGCTTTGAATCGTGAAGTACTTCGTCGGGGAGAGGGTGCTCCGGGGAGGCGATAAAGCCCTTTGCCACAAAGACCGGAATGACTTTCTGAAGAGTCTCAAGAAGCGCAGCCAGTAGATGTTCGTTGTCACACTCAATCAAGTCGCTCGTTGTCAATGCTTGAATAATTCGGGTAGAATGAATCGGTGTCATCTTCTCCTTGGAACCCTCGATAAGGTACGCCAGTGTTTGAAGAATCGAGCACTTGACAGTGACAGCAGCAGTCGAAAACAGTGTTGGCATCGGGGTGCACGCATCGTCGAGAGAAGTGAGCACCACAGTTTTGTTGCGCGACCTCTCGATAACAGACACATCCTCGTACGGTTCAGCGTTCGTGGCAGGCTTTGCAATAAGAAACGGTAAGTACTGTTCAGGCACCAGGAACTTCCCTAGCATCTCAACACAAAATGTCGCTTCCTGATTGACGTCGATATTTTCGTCAGCGAATGCTTTGTACACAGCACTGAGAATACGCTCGGTGAACTGCACGCAGGACTTCTCACAGTAGTAGACTGTTGTCCACAACAGTTTTAGCGCCACTACCTTGCGATTATTTGTGGAGAAAGGAATCATCCAGTCAACAGCAGTGATGTCCCTTAGAATCTTGTCGAGAAAAGCCCGAACAGACTCAGCGACGACATAGCGAGTGCCCAGGCTGGGGCGGCTCTGAAAGAGGTCGTAGTACTCTGCTGAAAGTGCCGTGAACTTCATTGAAGGATACTCGTCATCTCCATACCACTCAATATCCTTCATAGTGACACGCCTGTTCGCTATATCGATCCGGTTATCCTCGTTGTCGATCATATAAAGCTGTCCTACTCGCTCCAAAACTTTGTGCGCCATGTTGCGAACAGCATCATATGAGTCGGTCACAAGAAGCAGGAGATGTGGTAGATATTTCGCGTGCATTTCCAGCCGTTCCTTGACATCCAGCAACGCACATGACAGAATTGAAAGGACTGCTAGGCGAACTGGCTCACTGTGATCGTTGCAAAGGACAAACAGCTCGGACGCCATTGTCCTATTTTCTGGCTCATCCTTTCCGTCTCTCAGTGCCTCGGAGGCTCCACATCGAAACAATACAGCCAGTGTTTGGGCCGCCTCACACCGTACAGCGCTGTGCTTGTGTAGAAGACACGTGTCTTTCAGAGCTTTTGCCAGTGGTGTACTAATCATCTTTACTTGCTTGGGCTCGATTGAGCATAGTTGGCAAGCTGCCTTGCACGCCTCCTTCTTGAGGTCTGGGAAAGGATCACGAAAGCAGTTTTCTAGCAGAACCAGAAAAAAGTCGATGTAGTTCCGCGGTCCGATATCATGCGGAAAGCACGTCATGCAGGCCGACGCGAGTCGCAGAAGAAGTAGTCTGATCTCTTCGCTCTCCTCAGCAACTGGCACAATCCCAATGCGTGTAACAACAGAAGGAAGAACCCAGTCCAAAATGCTCGCATCTTGGCCTGGTAGTAGCTCGATTGTTATCCGTGCCGCCTCTTCTCGTGAGCGCTCCGAGGTGTCCTCAAATCCTTTCAGACATGCCCGAATAATGGAAAACTCATCCTCTTTAGATAAATTTCCTTTCTGTGCCTTCACAAGCTCGTGTACTTTCTTGTATGCTGCGCACCTCTTCATTTTGTTCGAGTCCTGTAACTCGTTAAGGTGCTTGGGAAGAAGATCCATTGTTCCTCAGATACTTGACCGATAGCTGTTAAAAAGGATGACCTTCAATCAGTTCAAAAATAACAGAGCAAGGGTTTTGAAACAGACTCTGATTTAATCACAACACATTTCGTCTGCACTTTGCGACAAAAGTAATCCGTATGGTGGCGATAGCATCAGCGCGAGGTGACACATGTCTACAGTGATTTCCGATCACCGTGAGACAGCCACCGGAGGAAACAGCATGTAAGGAGATACCTCCTCCGCTGAGAAAGAATACGCCACGTCAGCATGAATATTACGCTAGTTCACTGATATAGGGAGGAAATAGTAGTGCGTGTGAATCAAAAAAGCATAACACCCATGTGCCCAAGCCTTCCTATTGAAAAACATCGAAGTGCATTTGACAACCGGTGGGGCTTTGCTGAAACGATAAAGGATTGCTGAAACCCAGTGTGTGCTGCATGATTACAAACTCGTCAGTCTGGGATCCTTTCTAGTCACCGCAAACACTCTTAGAACAACTGTTGAGACTCGCCATCACTTCTTTGAAGTTCTAAATCTCAACATGAATGAAAAAGAGGGAAGCTATCAATTTTCTGGCTGCACTGCCACCCTGAGACCTGTCAAATTCTATTACATGATCAAGATCTCAAACTCACTCCATTAAAAGCCCACGCTAAAAACCTTGAGCCTGTCCAGTATGCGCTCCATATGTTTCGAATTGTATGTAAGGATAACGACAACAGAAGCGTATCTAGGGGAACAGGTGAAGTTGCACTTCCAAATCTGGTGTCCAAGGCAGCTCGGAAAAGCTAAAGAACCCACAAGAGTTCTTTCTATTTGCCAACGCAGTGAGCCATACGGAAGGCTCACTTTTCAGACCTCTTCAAGCGCAAGCACGTAGTCCTCAACCCACGCAGGCTCAGAGCACACCCCTGTTACCCGATGTCTCCTGAATCACGAGAAGGCTTCATTTCACTGCATGAAATTGCTTCGCATTTGCCAACCATGTCAACATTCAAGCCTGAATGACCCGTGAGATGCTTTGTTCGTGCCTCGACAAAAATGTCGCACTCCGAAGTGTGGCCGTCGAAAGGGGGGAAGTGTTCAGGCGATGTCCAACATGAAGATGACTTTGAGCCCCTCTGCAGCCACGGTAAGCCCACATACATCTTGGACCTTCAATGTCTTCAAACCAGGATAGTCTGTCAAAGGTGCTTTATTCTTCCAGGACTTCCAATGTAGAGGGTGTAGCTATCCCAATGTACTTGGCAGTTCGTAATGACTGGTATTGATCCCCATGTCCTTTGGGAAGATTTGATAGGATTTCTGATTTGGAAGTTACACATTGTCCTCCACCAGAATATGATCTCCAGACTTAACCGAAGGAAAAACGGGCACGATTGTAGCCATTCCAGGGGACAATGGCAGCGCCGCCGCCGGACACCCCGCACCAGCGCCGACCACTTACTTTTCAAAATTGCTACTGTGTTATTCCTGCCTCATCTCACATGAAAATCACCTGTGCATTCCGCACGCTCTCTAGAATCTTGTGCGGTGTTGCCGATCCCCTGGAAATCTGATCCTTATTTTTTCACCCTTCTAGTCTTGGACTGGCCGAAGCCACCAAACATTGCCCCCACCCCCTTACTTTGCCCCAAGATATTGTTCAAATGTCTACTTCCCATCGAGCTAAAAGTAGAGTATAGCACAAATAGCGGGCGCGGTGCATGGATTACAAAGTGTCACTGCGAAAAGAAGCGTCCATACTTTCATAACACACAGGGAAAAGACAGCCCCAGTCCCTGCTGGTATGGAGGCTCGCCAATCCAACTCAGAAACTACAAAAATGTACAATAAAGCAGCCCCCTGATGTTCTTCAGGGATATGGATAGACCAGGCTCTTGCAGAGCTAAAATCACCACTTCAACACATATTCTACGTTTGGCAAACCGTCAAGAGGTAATCCAGATTGAAAGACCACAGGACATTGCCCGCACACGACACCATTCGCAACAAAGACGAAGACCCAATACACCCACCACAAGCAGACACTTAGAACCCCGAGTTTAACAAACACCCCCACAAAACCTTTACCAAATCCCAAAGGCTAACAACCTCTGCGATTTCACAAATCTTTCCCAACTTTGATTTCAAACGTTTTTTCACACTCTGAATTCCCCAGGTTTCCCCCACCAACGAAGGGAACGAAACACCCCACAACGACCTATCCCCACAGCGCCCTTAAGCGACCCCAACGCCTTTATATTTTATCGAAATCCAAAGGCCCGTTCTCATTTCGGCAAGCCCGTTCCTCAGCACAGCGTGGGCAGAAGTCCGCTCCCAGCCCCGGCCCGCCACAGGATCCACCGCGTGGTGCGAAACAGCGCTAGGCGCACAGCCCTACAGCCATGCGCCGGCTCACGCATCCGGGCATGGACTCTGCCAAAACCCCCACCAGCCCCCTCTACGCGCGCCACCAAAAGGTTGCCCCCACCACGCCGGAGGCCACGCGGCGCGCCCCCCGGGGTGGCCCGGGCACCCCGGGCCGCGAGAAACCGAGCGCCCGGCGACCCGCGGCGGCGGTTTCCACAGGAAAGGAAACGCAACCCCCCCGCCGCACAACGCCCGCCAAAGCACAAAATGGAACCATAGCCCCAGAAGAAACCCAAAAAACGCAGCCGGCAACACCACAGCCAAAATGGGCGTATATTCGCGCAACAACCCGCGACAATGCAAAGGCGTTTTTGCGGACACCTAAACCCCATAATATTCCCAGAACATGGCGGACACCAAAAACCATCCACAAAACCTCCTTTCTGAGAAGAGGAATCCCCAGAGGGCAACGCAAACCTGCATGCCAGGACAAACGAAGGAAACCACCCCATATGACGTGAGCCAAATAGTGCCAGGGGTATTGGCGGCAAAGCGCTTTACCATTTCCAATCCCGTACCTTCCGAAGAGGTTTCCCCGCACAGCGCGTCGTTTTTTGTGGGCGAGGGAGAGCTGTTAAGACATACCCCCGGCTCCCCCATACCATCGCACCGCCGCGCCAGCCGCGCACCCAGACAACGCCACTTGAGGAAAACTTTCCATCACCGTTTATGTGCCACCGGTATTTTCTTGAATTCATTGGCCCCTTTCTGAAATACCACGGTTCAACCCCACGTCGGATGGGAGTAGGACATAAAACTGCTTGCTGATAGCCGATTTTTTATTCGAACCTGACAAGCGTAAAACAAAAAAATAGACACATCCCCCCGCACAGGTATGATAGAAAAACAAAGCAACATGTCGTACAGTTTTCCCTCTGAATTGTCCAACCTATAGTGTTTTTTGTTCCTCCTTGGGACGTTCCAGTGGTTTTGTTCTGGTGGACATTACATTTTTGCATGTCTTGGGTAAGAAAAAGACAAACGCACACACAAACATCACCCCTAATCGGTGCCACGGGGAAGAGAAAACGAGCAGAGGGAGCGCGGCTTTTTGACACGAAATCCCACAGAAAACCCCGGCTGAAAGTATCTGTTTGTAAAAATAACAAAATCAACTGGGTTGTGGTAAGGTGACCCTGGCCCTTGGGGTGTTTTGAAAGTGCTCGCCATACCCTTTTTTATTGTTTTCCGCACGCTGCCTTCTAGCCTGAAAATGTATTGCGTTTCACTACATTTGAAGTTCCAAGTTTGCAATGTGCTTTTTGTTGCGCGTTTTCAGCGCACATCAAAGCCCATTTTGGTTTTAAGAAGGGCCGTGGGTCACTCATACACACGAATAGCCCGGGGCCCTTCCCACACCAAACCGCGAAAGACGCCCCCCCCCACGCCACCACAAAATACCCCCTGCCTGGCCTTACGTTTGATTGTCGCCAACCGAACATTTTTACAGTTTTTAAATTAAGGCCTGTTGGGTTTGTTTCGGCCATATGGGCTCCGGGTGTGTTCCCGGAAACCAGAAACTTCACGCGGTTCAAAGGCGTATGTAATCCTTTTAAGAATTATGTAGCAAATTCGTCCCTGTATTCACTTTTTTCTCACTTTCTTGTCGATTTTCTGGCTGCTGTGAAAATTTAATCTCTACTCGTTCAGATTGGGGTCGCAGAGGGCCTTCTGCGCGGTTCCGCGCCGCACCCAATATGCCATAGAAGGGATGGGGCGTTGGGGAATCTGCGGGGTTCCGCCTTCGCTATGACAGCCTTTTTCCCAAGACAAAACGTATCCCGCAAAGAATCCGCGGCCTGGGCGAAAAGCCTCGAAACAACTTATTTTTACATTAAGTGCGCCGGTTTGTGAGACTAGCGGGGGGTGCCTTTGGCGCCAAGCGGACCACGTGCACATGTGAAAATGGCAAAGGAACGAAATGGATAGCCATTATGCGTGGCGGTTGGGGTCGCCAAGCTTGTTTCCTGTGTATGATATGGAAACGCCAGGGCTCGTGAATTTCTTTTTCAGACCGATGTTTCTGTAGAAGCGCGTTGTTTTTGAGCCTTGGGCACGCGGGTTGCTTCCACGATGGCTATTCTCTTTTTTGCGCCGGTATTTTTTTTCTTAGCACACCGCAACTCATCATGAAAGTGGGGAAAGATTGCTTGCTAGGCTTCAAAAACAATGTGCTGTGAAACTTGTGTCTGCAAATGCATTTTCTTGTAATTTGATCTCATGTCTTTGTGTATGTGCGTGTGTGTGTGGGGGGGGGGGCTTGCATGCTGCGCGTGGCAAAGCTGAGGAAATTTGGGGTGCTGCAGGGTTCGCACGACTTGGGTCTTCTGGTTGTGTGCGCTTGTCTCTTTTTTTTAATGTGGCGTTCTCTAAGCTCCTAGTTGTCTGTATCGTGTCGTTTGTTTCAGCGAAATGCTTTGGTGATTTTATTTATTGTGTTCGTATTCTTGCGTGAAGCCCTTTTCAATTATGAAATGATTGTCTTTGCCGCTTCCAAAGGTGGGGCTCTCTTGGTGATGGTCCCCGCCTCGATTTGAGCACCGGCGTTTTGGATTCACGTGTTTGGTGTGCTTACTGACACTTGGGGCCGTCTCGCTTGGTGTTTTCTTTTTTAGCCACGGCACGAGCCCCCCCCCCCCACCATCGGGCTCAGCGGAAATTGGCCATTTTGTAAAAATATGTCATTCGGCATGGGACTCAGTTGTGGGAGCCGTCGCCCGCGTATTTTCTGGACGATATTTCTTTTAGGTGCTTATTTTTGTGTTGTGTGCATGTGTTTTTGTTTGGGTTGTCAGTGCCGTGGATTTCGTGGTCTCCATCGTGTTGCTTATTTTTCTCTCTTGCTAGCTGTTTTGTCTCGGGTGTCGGCCCTTTTGTGTTTCTCGCCGTTATATTTCTTCTAGTTTTGCTTTTCCTGTCTGCGTGGGGATCGTTTTTGTTGGGCTTTTGCTGTGTCACTGGGGGTCCGGGCTGTTTTCAGGGTTTTTTTTTCCAAACAGGAAAAGCGATGACCACTTTATCCCCCTCCTCATTGTCAACAGCTCCGTTTCTTTTTTTTTTTTAAGTATCTCCGATATGGTCTTGCCCGTCTGTGGTTTTGCTTTTTTCTCTCGTCCCTTGTGGCCCCAAGGCCCCCTTTTCGGGGAATCTGGAAAGGGGCAAGGCCGGGGCGCCCGTTGTGGCGTGCTTGCCCCTGGCCGGGGTGGAGGGGTGTTGGGGGTGGGTGGGTGGTTGTGGCGAGCCCTTCGCTTGCGTGGCGTGTCTTTCCGGGGGGCCGGGCGCCCTTGGTTTGGTGGGGGCGGGTGGGGTCCGGGGGCTTGGAGGGGTTTTTTCCCGTGCCAGGGGGGGCCCCGGCTGTTTCCGGGTTCCCCGCCCGGGGTGGCCCCTATTTGATGTTCCCCCCCCCCCCCCCGCGTCTCCTTCCCCCGGGGGTACGGCTTTCGGCGTTGGTCGGTGGGGTAGTGCTTTGGGGTGTATGTTTTCTGCCGGGTGTTCGGCGTGGTCGCCAAGAGGGGGCTTGGCAAAAAGAAAAAGGAGTACGGCACTCAGGGTTCCCGAGTCATCACTGACCTCAGTACTAACTGAGCCTGTGAGTGCTTAACTTCACAAATCGGACGGGATATGGTGTTTTCACTCAAGTATGGTCGTACTCGAAATCACCCCAAGTGACGGAAGCAGAAGCGGAAGGGTGAAAAGTGGCGGCGGGCAGGGCTCCAATGGGGTCGTGGGGTGTACGGCTGGCGGTGAGGGGAACCGGGCGACATTTGCCGCAAACGGGCGGCCAAGTAGTAGCGGATATGGTTCGCTAACAGGCTCCCTGTGAGTTGTCAGTTGGGCGCTATAGCCTCCGTTTATGAGTCGGTGTTTCTATGGACGCTGAAGTCATTCATATGAGCACATAGCTTAAGGTGCAGGCGCCAGAAAAGGAGACGGCGCCGCTGGGGCTGCTAGGCAGCAGTTTCACTTAGGGGTGTGGCGGAAGTGCTCAGCGACAACGCGGCTGATGGCGAACGTGAGGCCTTTAGCGTA
The DNA here is from genome assembly GCA_033953505.1 of Leishmania tarentolae. Taxonomy (NCBI): domain Eukaryota; phylum Euglenozoa; class Kinetoplastea; order Trypanosomatida; family Trypanosomatidae; genus Leishmania; species Leishmania tarentolae. Next base: position 658,505 of record CP119857.1, on the reverse strand, counting down.
CTTGATGTGCAGGAACTCATTGGGGCCGTGCGCGTTGCTCTTTGGACCGAGGATGCCTGTGACAACGAACTGTGCTTGCGGGTACGTTTTGATGAGCATGGAGATGAATGGGATCGCGCCGCCCATGCCTTGGAATGCGATCGGGTTGCCGTGCGCCATCTTGCTGCCCTCGTTGAGAGCGTTCACAAGCCACGGCTTCAGGTCTGGGGTCGCGCAGCCATCGGAGGGAACCTCGGGCTGAAACCACACCTCAGCACCGTACGGCGGGTTATCCACAAGCACCTTGGCCATAGCCTGTGTGGCTTTCTCCGAGTCCACCAGCGGCGGCACACGGAGGGACAGCTTTAGCGAAGTGTGCGCCCGGATTACGTTTCCGGCAATCTGTGGCTCCGGCAGGTTGGCCCCCGTCACAGTAAGGCTCGGCTTCCAGAAGTTCCGTAGCGCCAGCTCCACATTGTCGCCCGGCTCCGTCGACACGCCGTCGGTTGTGGCAAACTGCTCCTTGAACGGCACGGTCTTCATCGACTCCATGGACTTGACAACGTAGTCTGGAATCTCGCAGTAGGCCTCAGGGAACAGCACCTTTCCGGTCTTTGAATCCTCAACGCGGTCCAGCAGCTCACGCGCAATGCGAAACGTGTCTGGTACGACGCCGCCGGCGACGCCACTATGCATGCTTTCCGTTAGCGTCCTCACGTTCAGCACACCACCTGTCACACCACGCAACGACGTTGTGAGCCATACCTGATCGTAGTTGAGACAGCCGCTGTCGAGACACACCATCAAATCCACGTTTCCGATGCGCTCCTTGCAGCGCTCCATGTAGTAGTCGAGGTCGAAGCTGCCGGACTCCTCGCACGCTTCAATGACCACAACTACACGCCCGTGCGGAATACCGTGGCGCTGCAGTGCCGAGACGGATGTGATAGCCGAAAAGAGTGCGTAGCCGTCGTCAGCGCCGCCACGGCCGTACAGCTTGCCATCGCGCACCACCGCCTTGTAGGGGTCAAGGCCTTCAGCCCACGGATGGAGCGGCGGTTGCTTATCCATGTGGCCGTAGATGAGCAGGGTGTTCTTGGTCGGCTCCGTCGCAGCGATCTCGACAAGGAGGAACGGGGTCCTTCCCTCGACCTCCATGAACTCGTAGCTGAGGCCCCGAAGGTTCTGCCCCTCCACCCAGTTGATGAGGATCTTGAAGGCCTTCGTTATGAGTCCGTTCGTTGCCCACTGGGGGTCGAAGTCGGGGCTCTGGTTCGGCACTTCAATGTAGGCGGACAGCGCAGGAATGATAGAGGCGTCCCACTCGGCCTCCACGGCCTTTTGAATCACGGCCCAGTCATAGTCGCTCATGGCTGCGAATAAATGAGCAGGTGTGCGCGATACGGACTTGGGAGAGGAAAAATAACGCACGAGGTAAGTGACTGCAGAGTGTGGGAAGCGGCGACCTACACAGGAAAGGAAGCACACAAGGGAGAAGAAAAGAGTACTGGCTGTTAGCCGTGGATTTCGTGTGTGTGTGTGTGTGTGGCATCGTGGCATGGGGGCGGCTTTGCATGTAGACGGGAGGGTTAGCCCTGCAGGCCGCAGCGCATACGCACTCCCAAAAGAAAAACGATGCGGTGTTGCTGAAAGCGACGCAGCCTCTTCACAAGAAATGCTCGTGCGCAGGAACCCAAGCTCTGTGTGCTTGTAGAGTTAGCTCGTAGGTGTTTGTGACAAACCGGCAAAGGTGCCCCTATCTGTGTATGCGTGTGTGTGTGTGTGTGTGACAGCTGCATTTTCTACGCTTGCGAGTCGCGTAGGTCCTCCACCGCAGCCAACTCCGAAACAAAGTTAGACAGAGAAACACTCGCTGGGAGCGTGCAATGAATGGCGAGACAACGGGACCCATGGTAGTTTGCTGTGTTGGCGCCGCTCACTAACGACGAGCCGTCCGCCGAAGCTACCGTCATGAGACCAGCCGGCAGGCGATCCGTAAGCGCGCGACCACGCTTGCTTAGCGGCCACACACGCGCGCGCGGCCCGCGTGATTTGGAAGCGTAGTCCCGAGCTACTGCTGTCTGAATCGCCAGATCCAAGTCCGTGGCGAGGGCAAAAACGGCACCATTGCTTTCTGGGGATGGCTTGAGGCAGCTAAACACAGGATCCACGAAAGGCTCTGGGAAGGATCGGCACCACGGCCGAGTGGTGCGAGGGTAGCCGGTGGCCTCTATCAAGAGCGGGCGAAACACTGTTTCCTTTGTCTGCGCGACGGCAGGCAGAAATGCGTTCGATTGACGACGACGGTCATGGGTAAAGCCTAGCTGCGCTTCGATGCTGGCCAGGCTTTCACACCCCTCAGATTCACTGCTGGCGGCCAAGACAAGCGGTAGCACAATGTCATGAATGCTGTAGCGAGCTGCCTGCGCCTGGCTGTACACTGCCGTTACCGGTGTGCTCAGCGCTAGCGGCTTGAGGGCTTCTGACCTCGAACCAGTGTGTCTTGCTTCCTCCAGCTGGAGGACAAAGTCGCCAGGCTTCGGTGCCGCTGCGAGCAGAACGTCACGACGTCCGCCTGTCCCCACCAGGATCTCCTGAAGCCGGAGGCTCGCCACCACATTCCACACCAGATCGCTCTTTGCACAAACCATGCGTTGCCGCGTCGCCGCTGGTACCTCGTGAATCCACCACGCCTGCCAAACCCCTTCCCGGTCCTCGCCACGGCACAGGAGCTGCAAGGCGTGCGCAATCCAAGGTGGTATCTCCGTACTCAGCCCAGCTACGGCTTCCACTTCCAGGCAGGCTATCATGACAGCCGCATCTGCGTAGCGGCGCTTCACCAAAGCCTCCGTGACGTGGTAGGTGCGGAAGAAAGGAATGGCGGCCGCTCCGAAGTGATGCGGAGAAAAGTAGTTCGGGATAGACATGGCGCACGACAGGGAGGCGTGGTCGAGGTGGTTCACAGGCCCTCCACGTTGCTCAAAGCCGCGCAGGAGGAAGCCGTACTGCAGCCGCATCGGCGACCCATCGAGCACCTGCGACCCGGTGTGGTGCTCCCCGCAAGCGCCTGGGCGGCACGCAAGGAGCTGGAGGGCAACCCTTGGGGTCCCACTCGCGAGATTGATCTGCAGAATGGCACGGGCCACATGCAGGCAGTGTTGCACAACGTCTTCAACGTTGCAAGACTGCGTCGACACCGGCAGTGCCACGCGAACGCTGCAAGCCTGCACAACAACGTGCTCGTCATTCTCTGGTATGTGAATGTTGACGCTGATGTCGTGCGCGGAGATAAGTCCTTCACTGGCTTCCACGATGTCCGCGGTCGCCGCCGCCAGGGAAACGCCGCGGCGGTACAACACAAAGTGAAGATGCACAGTCGATGGAGAAGAGGTGAGACACGACTCCAGCGATTCACGGAAGGATATAGGAACTGAAAAGTCAGGCTGGGCTCGTTTTGCCTTGACTGGCGCTGCAGGGGTGTCGGGAATTCCCTCCAGCCCTTTGTACTCTACAGGACCTGCGCGGCTTCCCACTTCCTCTGGCCGCGTTGCATGCGTGAAGGTGACGACTGCGCCATTGGGCAGCACCTCGTTCACCTGCACATCACTTGTGTAGCGGAGGAAGCAGCGAGGAAGCTGCCGACGACGTCGATGTGTGTGTTTCGTCGTGGAAACGGAGGGGTAGTGAAGGCGCGTTGCAATCCCAGCGCTTTCACGAGCCGCTGATGTCAGGGCCCAGAGACTCGGTGTCATGGGGCGTGGGGTTGTACGCATGTCCACTGAATTCTGCACATAGCATTCACGGCACACATCCACAGCGCGGCGCAGAAGTTTCACCGCTTGCGCTGCGGTCGCTTGGCCCTGGTCATCGTTGTCGGCATTCCCTCTGTCTCTTGCCGCGGCTGAAGATTCTTGAAGATAGCGAGCAAGCTGACGAGCCATGCGCAGAGTATCCGAGATCGCAATCCGACCGGCGACCCGCCGAATAAGTGTCTGGTCGAGTGTTGGGTTGTAACTGCGCACAGCCGCCTCAAGTTCGCGGCGGCTCGCACCACCAGTCCGTTCGAGAGGTGTTTGTGGCAGCCATCTCGCGGTGCCGGTGGAGGCCGAGTTCCAAGTACTTGTGTGTGCGTCGTTGACGGTCGATTGGGCCGCAGACGGCGAGGCCAATGCTTGATGCTGAAAGGACACCAAGGAACGTTCGAAGGCGGTGTTGGCGGCGTGAATGAACTGGGCGATGGTTGGTGGCACGCCGGGGGAGGAGCTAACAGTATGGTCATTCAGCTGTGGCAGTTCGCTTGGCGATTGCTTGTGAGCGTGTCGGTGTTCTTGCTGCTGCTCTGCGTACCGCTGCAAGCCTGGAATGAGGTACTGGGGTGTGTGCAATTGCTCCGCCTCACCGTCCGCGGTAGTGCGGCTCACAAAGGTTTGCTTTGGCACATGACGATGCGCACGCGCCATTGCCGCCACAACGCCGCCGGTGTAGCACCAACAGGCTGTGGATTTCATAGAAGCTGCCGGGTATGTGGATACGCCAGCTACAGAGGGGGGGGGGGAAGAATAAGAGAGTGGAGGGATAAACTGAGCAATCGAGAGCGGTCCAGGCCGAGACAACACCCACAGCCGGCAGTGGTGCACCGCAACGGATAACGTTGCACTACATCGTATGACAGAGAGGAGGGAGAGGGAGGAAGGGGAGAAGATAGGATCAGATGCCAGCAAGTAGCAGGCGTGAGAGTGGGGAGACACAACCCTGAACACCAGCTAAGTGTGCTGCGTATCCGAGAAACTGCAACCACTCTCCTTCCTTTCTGTGCGTCTCCTTTTGACACGTGCAAAGAAACAGATGCGCCGGTCCTCAGCCTCACCGCAGATCCACGGCTACAACACGAGGGATGGAGAGGAGAGAGGGTGTGGAGCGGAGTAGGAGAGAAAAAAAAATGTGTGCCAAATCTCTTCCCTACAACTTTTTTGTTTGCTCACCAGAACGGGTGCACATGGCGGCTATGAGGGCCACGCGCCTTTTCTATCTCACGGCTTTGAATTTACTTTTTTCTCTCTTTGAGCAACAGCACAATTGATCAGCGTTGCTCCCGTTGATTTTTGCTTTCTTGGTTTCCTGGCTCAGCCGCTTCTTCTATGCTTTCCACACGTACACTTCTTTTTGTTTATTTCCTTCTGAAGTCGCCGGTTTCTTCTGCTCAAAGAGAAGGGAAGTAGCCATGCCATAGTTCCCACTAACACATGTCGACTATAACGAGTGTGATGGTAGTGGTAGTGGTGGTGTGTGTGTGTGGGGGGGGGGGAGGGCTGAAACGATGAGGGATGCCTTGTGCATCTGCCTCTGGCGTACGCAAAGAGACGTCGGCAGGAGGAGACAGGCTTGCCATGATGGTTGTCGCTGTTGCGGTTATTCACCCAAACGGCAGAGAAAAGGAAGAGTGAAGCGGGATCAGGGAAGATGTCTCCTCCAGAAGAAAAGAAAATAGCACATATGCACATCTCTTCTTTTGCGTGTGCTTGCGCCAGTGTCATTGTTGCGCTTGCACTTGTGCGATGTGCGACAGGTCCCCTTTTCTGTTACAACACACACACACACACACACGGAGGAAATCAACAGCAACACGTCCCAAGTGGCTGCGCATCATTCTTATGATCGTGGGCACAGAGCGCCACTACCGCCACCAAAGGAAGCAAACACGCCTCCGCTACTTCCGCGGTTGTTCCACGCATATTTACTGCTTGCCGGTGCGCAGCTTCGACTCTTTCGCCAGACGCAGATGATCGCCGTTCATGTAAGCAAAGCGGGTGATGGTCTCTGTGAAAATCTGGAAGTCGAGCACCTTGTTGATGAGGCGGAAGAGCATACACACGTTGCCCTGATCCCACACAGTGAGTCGGCCTGCAGAGGCAAAGATCTGCTCAGCGATATTCATTGGAGAGGCGGCAGCCTTCTGGGCTGCCTTAAGCGAGTCGAGCGCGGGTCCTTCGTTCTTGTAAAAGTTGGTGTTCACCGGGGACGGATGAATGACGACGACATCGATGCCAATATCGTGGTTCTCAGCTGCGATGGTGGTGGCAAAGTTAGTGAGGAAGGCCTTGGAAGGACTGTACATGGTGGCTGTTGGGCCAGGCAGGTAGCACGAGGCGGACGAGGTGAATGTGATGAGACCCTTCGACTTGCGCGCGATCATCTTGCGCAAGAAGTGGTGTGTGATGGGCACGGCGCACCCGGCGTTGCACTCCAGATTGCTACGCAGGCGCTCGAGGTCAGTGTCCGCGAAGAGGCCGGTGCAGATGTAGCCAGCGTTATTGAAGACGAGACCAACTTCAATGTCATCCGTCTGGTTTGTAATATCCTTCATGTAGGCGTAGTCCTTGGAAGCAAGGTTGACGCCGACCTTTCGGAACTGCACGTGCGGGTACTTCTTCTGTAGCTCTGCGAACGTATCAGCGAGCATCTTGTCATCCAGGGCCACAAGTACGACGTTGATGCCTTGACTAGCTAGCTTCTCAGCGATGGCCTTGCCAATTCCACTACTGGAACCGGTCACAAGGCCCCAGCACGTCTTGTACTTCTTTGCCAAGTCCTGCGGAAAGCGCAGGGCAATCTGCTGCGCCACGATGGCGACAAGGTACGTTAGGATGCTTAAGACGCCAACCCATCCGCCGATGTACCACACCACAGCCCAAATCCAGGTGTAGATGCACATCATCTCGCCGCTTCCGAGGTGAACCAGTGTAGCAACGAGAGAGAGAGAGAAAGTGATGTAACGAGGGTGGTGGTGGTGCGTGTATGTGTGGGAGGTGAAGAAGTAACACGGAAAAAGAGAGTAATAGACCAATAAAGAGTCCCCGGGGCGCGAAAAGCGCAAAGCAAAGGGTCGAAATGCCTGCAAGTATGAGGTCAACGAGATCTGCGCGAGATTAGGTAGATGAGGGGCGGGCAGGTGTGAAAAAGGAGGAAGTTGAGCAGGACGGGCCATTGGCATATCTGTAAGCCGTTTGACGCAGTTGCTTTTCCCCACAAGGCATGGCAAAGAGGAAAAGAGAGTGCGGATGGTACAGTCGCCCCCCCCGCCCCCCCCCACACACACAGGGACGAGCGGATGAAAAGACGAGGCGGAGGCTCATGAAATGCGTTCGTTAAAGTCACTTTTGGAAATCTACACGACGAAAGAGCAACACACGTGATGTCTCTCAGTGCCTGTGTACTTTTTCACTCGAAGGACCAAAAGGGGGTACACACACACACACACACACACACACACACAGGCATGCAAGCACAGTAATGCACGAAAGGTATAGACGGAAAGGGGAGGGGGAGGTGCAGCCAGGTTGAGGGAGGGGTGCTGTGCAAAGATTTGCAGTAGAAAGATGCCTGTGTGCTGAGAGTAGCGAAGGAGCACACATAGGGGTGGAGAAAACGAGGGCTTCGGAATTCTGAGCAGGTGAGAAAGAAGGGAGGGGGTAGGGAGGGAAAGCCAATAGCGGAAAGAGAGGCGTCAACAAAATCTAGAGTAAAAAAGTGGGAAGAAACCTCGACACTATATGCGTGAGTGTCACCGCAAGAGGGTGGGGAAGGGCGAGGAGGATTGAGACGGAAAGAATGCCAAGAGCAAGGGGCACAACCCTCCTTTTTCTCTTTTTGCGTCTCTACACTCCCTTCGTCGCATAAGTACACATACACACACATGCACGCGTAGAGAAGTTATTCCATCGGCACACTAGTAAGACCCACCACAACGACAGCACACACGCAGACACTCACGCGCACAGGGGAGGCCGCGAGAAACACAGACATGTAACGATTCCGTTTGCACTTGTTTAGTGCAAGAGAGGCAGTCGGAGCAGGGGGACACACAGACACACACAAAGACACATGGTTGAGCAGTTTTCTTGGCTGCCTTCACGGTGCAGAAAGGGTGCAGCAGAAGAGCGTCGTGCACTTGGGTGTGCTACCCGCCTCACCTGAGGCCATAGCTGCAGCGGCGCTGCTGTGGTAACGGAGCTCAAACGCAAAGAACTCACAGGGCAAGTGATCAGTCATGCCATTGCTGCAGGTGCTCTTCACTCCCTTGGTGTTAGAATGTTCGTGGTGGGGAAGATAGTGTACCGCGGAGGTGGTCACGTCGCTACGCACCACGAATACCGATGCGACACCATCCTTGGCGAGAAGGGGCGACAAGCACACAGAAAATGCGTATGGATAGCCAGCCCGAGGCGACAGTGTCTTGTCACTGTGGTAAAACAGAACCTGCTGAAGGCCGCAGCCGAAGATGTGGGCTGTGCCCGAGCTCGTGAGGCATACCACAATGTTGTGCACCGCTTCTGTCAAGCGTTGGAACTGTCGGCTCAGTGCCTCACTGACGTGAGCAGGCGCGCTGTTGTCGTTACTGCCGCATCGCCCGTGGGCGCATGCCGTCACAGCTGCGGCGTTCCGCATCAAGGGATGAGTCTGCGGCACGGCGACGATGGCGAGCGAGACAGTGTCGACGACGGCGGGCAGGTGGCCTCGGTCAAGGGTGAGCCGGTTGGTTATCTTGTCGTCACCGACAAAGTCCAGCACCCGTATGCGCATGCCTTGCTCACTCATTGTTACGCCGCTTTTGCCGTCCTCGGTGATGGCGACCGCGCGCACTGGAGCCTGGTGAAGCACCTTGTCAACCAGCCGATGTGTGTCGCCATAGTCTTGCGGGTGGGGACTGCCGAGGCTGTGAGCACAACCGTTATGCGTAGCATCCTCGAAGGAAGAGGCCGTTAGCATCGACTTCTTGAAGGTTAGCAGTCGAACCTCACCCTTCCTCTCTCCTGGTAGGAGAACGCGGAGACGTTGCACTGCCATTCCAGCTCCGTTTGAGAGCGTCGGGCTCGCCGCAATAGCAATCATGTCCTTCAGGTATGCGTTGCTGCTGGGCGGGTACACAGGCAGGGTGTAGAGCGGGTTCAGGTGGTGATCAAACACATGAAGGGTGTGTGAGCCGATAATTTTTGGATCCCCCGAGGTCGCTGCAAACACAGCATGGGGGCAAAAGTTTAACCCCACCACTGTCGACGGGCACTCTACAAAGGCTAGCGTGCTAACTGTGGTGGCTGTTGCTGCTGAACTGTTGGCGAAGACCGATACACGCCACCGCTCATACCAATGCGCAACCGCAGCATCCTCTTCCGGTGACCATGGCTTGCAGCGCGGCGAGGGCTGTGCGGCACCTGCCACTTCAGCCGATGTCGGTGGCACGGAGGGTGCATAGAAGTCTGGCGGTGCTTGTAGACTGATGTCTGCCAGCTGTATTCGCGCTGCTGCACTGCGTCGCTGAACCCCAGTGAAGGCTACAAGACTGCACTGCTTGTATAAACTCAGCAATCCCACTCCGCCATACACCGCGCAACGGCAAACTTCTTGCACCATTGAATGGTGCACATCTGTGCCCAGGAGACCTGCAGCTTCAGTGGAGTGGGCGAGGGTGCTCTGAGAGGTTGAGGAGCCACTCAAGTTACTGAAGAGAGGCTCCGTGCTGTAGATGAGGAACCCGTCTGTTGTGCCCACACCAATGTTCCGACCCGAAGCCGACCACGTTATACACGTGACGGTGTGAAAGTCAAACGGGGGAGAAGGAGAAGCAGGTGCGAGAACAGTGGCTGCCGCTGTTCTCTTTCTGGCTTCTCGTGCTGCTTGAGTTGTCATGGGGGATGAGGGTATCGTTGGTGCAGGGAAGGGCGCGAGCAACAGGTGTCGGGGAGGCCGACAGCACGATTCTAGCAGGTGCACAAGCACTATGGCCCCGATCAAAATAAAAGGAAGCAGTGTAGGCGCTGTGCGCACTGCGGAAGGGGAAGAGAAAGAGACCAAGGAGGAATGAGAAAAATATAGGAGGGAGCCCAAGGAGCCGCTTCCCCAAAACAAGAAAGCCATGAAAGGGAGAGTCATAGGCCACAAAACCTACCCAACCCACCCGGTAGTGGAAAGCAGGAGGTACAACACGACAGCCGCCACCGCCTCAGAAGAAGTGAAGTGCCGGGCGTTATCGTCACTTCCCTCGGAGAGCATGCTTGACTTTTGAACGTTGTGTATCCACCGGATGACATACCGGTCAAACAGATATTGTTTGAAGGCCTTCCCTTCATGCCACGTGCCACGTAAGCACGCTGATATTATACGCACAAACACACACACACACACACACACAAACGTATATATCTATATATATATAGATATGTGGTGTCATCTGTGAAGTCATGGAATGAGGGTGTGGATCGCTCGACTGCCATACGGACTTTATCCCAACTCGCCCCTCTGTTGCCTTTTTGTTCTGTGCGCCTTGAAACACCACTGGATGCTTTCGCCATGCCACGGAAGCACCTCCTTGAGAACGCTCGGGAGATGCAAAACAGTGAGGCGTAAAGAGAGGAGCATGTTTTTCACTTAAGCACTGTTTCAGTGGCATTTTTTTCCCCTTTTGAAGCAAACCTGTGAAACGTCCGCACTGTTTAGCGACTCCAAACACTCAACTCTGCATGCTGCTTCAGCGAACAGAAAAAGACTGACGAATGTTCTCTTCTCGATGCGACATCCGCCGCACTGCGTCACTGCAGCCTTTGCGCGCCTGCTCGTGAACCGTCGCTGCCGAGGATGCCCCAGAGGCCGAAGATGGGGACTGAGAACGCGCCGCATGTCGCCGCTGAAGTGAGGCTTTCATGCACGACTGCTCGTGTAGTGAGGAGACCGAAAGACTGCGGAGGTGAGCATGCTCGGTCGCAGGTGATAAAACACGGACAGCGAGGGGGGAGGCCTTACTTGCTGGCGCGTTCGTGCTTGACTTCAGCTGCCACCGCCAGTTCAACATATGCGTACAATAGGCGAGTCGTGCGGTGGTGTCCTCACACAGGCAGCTCAGTGACAGCCACAGAGGCGGTGACACACACGTCCCTTCGGGAGCGGGCCGGCACAGTGACTGCCGGTAGCGAGGGAGATCACACAAGAGGTCCCACTCTTGGGTGGGCGAGAGGACGCACACGTGTTGCAGCTGATTCGCAGGAAGACCCAATATGCCGTTGCAACGTTCCATCGCATCGCGCTGCAGTTGAAGGAGATGGTCCACCGACTGCAGAAGCGCTTGGCGAGCCTGTCGCTCCTGAAGGGTGAAAGTAGCTGTTTCATTACTGTTGCTGCTTGCGCCCCTGTGGCCATCAACACCAGCGCCAGCTGCTGCGGATGGACGCCAGTACGCGCTCTGCTTTACCACCCACAAGGACGAGAATGGGATAATAGCCGTCGGCACCGCTGTGGCGCCGTGGGCGTCGTGGGTGGCACTTGTGGTACTAGAGGAAGCACGAATGTCCTCCATCCACAGGCGTACGTGATTTCCACCCAGCAATGGCTCCGTCAAAAAATCTGGCGTGCACAGCTCCACGGGTGGCGAGGCCGCCTCACACTGGAAAGCACTGTCCGGGGTGAGGGCGGAGAAGAGGGAGTCACGATGCCACCACCAATGATATGTCGAAAGCATAGGTGCCAATGTGGTGACTGTTTGTACCTCCGTCCAGTGACGTGCAAACAGGCTACTCAGCAGCAGTGCATCGATGCTCTGCTTTGCCTGCTGTACACATGCTCCCGGTGTCTCAGCTTGCTCTGACCTTTCCTCCATCTTGCTTTCCCCGATGGTAGAAGACGTGACGCAGGCAGATGCTGACTCACGCGAGTGCCAGCGCTTGCGTGCTTGAACGTAAAGTGCGAACCAGTCCCCGTACGGGATATGAGTGATATCACGATGCGGACTCGTGAGAACCTGAGTTGAGAACCGCGAAACAAAAGCGTCATGAAGGGATGAGGTCTGGCTCGAGGTGGTGAAGGATGCGGCTGCAGAGTCGCAGGGAACCGACGACGTCGCGTGCCGGGCTGAGTGCTGGGAGTTTGATGCCCACTTGTCAACAGAAACCTTGCTGCTTCGCACGCCCCGCCACAAATTCCCTCGCTTGGGGAGGCCGAGAAAACGCTTACACAACGCCCGACGCTGCATTACTAGTAATGAAGCAAAGAAAATAGTACGGGGAAAGACTGCACACTGGGTGGTGCCAGTGTGCTGCTGTACGTCAACGCGCTGCATATGGGAGGTGACAAACGGGGTTTATCGAAGGCGAGAAAATAAAGGATCCCCTTTATGCATAGCAGGAGGCCTGCAAGGGAGCCGGTAACGGGATTCGTTCTCATGCTCGGGCCGGAAGCTTAGAAACACTGTAGACGCACTGAGGCATACGTCTGTACATTGATGCCTATGCTTCACCATACTTGGGGGAGGGTAGGGCATCTTGCACCGGCGAGCCGTCGCCCGTCACGTTCTCCACCCCGATGAACACTTCGGTTGAGTGAGTTCGGGAGTTGACAGTAAGAGAGGAAGACAGTCCCTCGTCAACACTTGCCTCTTCCGCTTTTCTCTCATTTTTGTTTTTACAACACACCGGAGAAGGGGGTGGTGTGGCCACTACCACTGGGGTTCTCTTTTTGTTCCACCCTTGTTGTGGATTTCCTTGACCAAGCTGTGCCCGAGCAAGCGGGTCGAGCACATCTCCCTCTTGGTAATGTACTGCGTACAGGCAGATACTTTGCCATCGTGTTGAGGAGGAAGGGGTGAGGGGGCGCCAAAACATAGACGCAAACACAGACACGCACCAGCTCACATATATAGAGTAAGAAATACAGCAGATGATGACTGAGGATGATGCGATCTCACTAATCACCCTTTATGCATCATTGAAATTGTGTTGCCCACTGGAGTTCCTCAGTGCCGCTGTTGATGTTCTAGTGGCTGGTCAACGCCAGCAAGATGCCATGAGCTTTGCTCTGTGCATGTCAAGGTGCGGAGAGAGCGCAAAGGGGAAAGGGACAGATGGGTGATGCCTTAGCGGGTATATATGCGGAACTCACCATTTCCTTCGATAGTGCGCTTGTCAGGAGTGGGGTCGTAGTGCTCAGAAAGAAAAAGGAGAATGTGAACAAAGATTCGCTCCGGTGTGAAAAATCGCATCTTACATTTTCTTTCCTCTTCGTTAAGTCACTGTGCCGATTTGTAGGGGACGCACAAAAGTGGGATACCGCTGATCGCACCTGCAAACGTCTTCATACAACACGGCGCTACCACATCAACAGGAAAGGCAAAGGTGAAAAAAAATGAGCAACCAAACAACAACAGGAAATATACAGCAACAGTAAAGACGTGACAGGGGACATGGATATGAAGATGCGTGGCTGGCATCACGAACTGTGCTGATACGGCGAGAAAAAAAGGAGGCCAGGTGAACAACGAGAGGGGTGAGTGGGTGGGAGAACAAGCAGTAAGAGTGTCTGTGAGTTTATGTACCAAGCTCAGAGTGGACGTAAAAGGGATAATGATGTGCTCTCGCTGTGAAACCCCAGAAAGCAGGAACGACAATAAGGTACAAGAAAAGGATTGAGAGGTGGTGGGGGATGACGTACTCGTTGGGACGCTCGTGACTGCTTCCATTCTCCTACCACTTCCTATGCGCAGCCATTGTTCAACTCGCTCAACTTTCTCACCTGCTCCCCTCTCATCAGGTCATTGGCCGGAGACACACGCGTACCCGTCACGATTGCACAGTCGAGTACCAAAGAGACACTCCTGAAGCTAAGCTTTATGACGCCACCAGACCTGTTCCTCAAAGACAGCCCCCTTGAAAAGAAAACAACTTCGCCTCATTAAGGTTTACCTCCTCCCTGGTAGTCTCCTTCACGTCCTCGAGTTCTTGCAGATGCCACTCTTCGCCGAGGCGCGGAGCTTCTCGATGGCCGCCTTGCGGTCGTCGGCACTGAACACTGACGTACCGGCGACCAGGATGTTGGCGCCGGCGTCGGCCGCTTGCTCCGCAGTGCCAAGGCCGATGCCGCCATCGACACCAATGTTGAGGTGTGGGTAGTTGCGACGCAGCTCGGCGATGAAGCTAAGACGCTCCTGGATAAAAGACTGGCCACCGAATCCAGGCTCCACGGTCATGACAAGCACCTGATCCACGTAGTGGCCCTCAATTAGCTCCCTCAGTTCTTGGGTGAGATTTGTTGCCGGCTTCACCGCAACGCCGACCTGCATTCCATGAGCGCGAATGTGCTCCGCAACACCCTTGCTGTCATTCGTAGCTTCAATGTGGAATGTGTATCCAGAGCCGCCTGCCTTTGCTACGGAAGGAACCCACTGTTTAGGGTCGCTAACCATGCAGTGAACATCAAGAAACACATTCGGAAAGCGCGCGCGTAGAGAAGAGATTACGCCGGGGCCGATGCTAATGTTCGGCACCATGTGCCCATCCATCACATCAACGTGAATCCATTCCGCTGCGCCACCCTCCGGGGAAATAACGCTCGCCACCTCGTCGCCGAGCTTGCAGAAGTCTGCTGCAAGAATGGACGGGTTGATGATGGCCTCCAGCGGCGCCTTCGGTTTCTCCACAGCGTTCAGCCACGTGGACTTGTCCTCGTGTTTGTAGCGACTGAGCTCCGTCATTGCTGAAGACAAAATAGAGGGGCGGGGGGGGGGAGAGGTTGCCTATGTAGCTGAGGGGCAGAGGAGGTGGTGGTGGTGGTGGGGAGGGTGTCCAAGCAAAATGTGAAATGACGAGGTCGGATGTGTGCGGCAGAATCGCTAGCGTTCTGTGTGTGTGTGTGGGTGGGTGGGGTGATGGCGGCCGATCTACAAAAGGGATTCTGCGCCGTGGCAAAGGCTTGCACAGGCTGATCGCAAGAGAGGCGAGAAAGCTGGAAGAAAAAGACTGAATGAGCTGAAGGAATGTAGGCAACACCAATAAGAGAAGGGGGCAGAAGCAATAGTAGTTGTGGCAAATTGAGTGTTGCCATGAAGTACACTGTAGATGTGTGCGTGTGGATCGTGGAGACGAAGCCAGGGAGGGGGTTAACCGCAGTGGGGGAGGGAGCAGGGTGTCGGAGGATGCGACGAGAGCTTCTCAAGGATTCATTTCCAGACAACGAAACATAGTCATTCGCACTGCCAACAAAGCCCCAGCGCGAGAACACAAGCAAGGCCGGTGAGCAACGGTCACCCGTTTTCCATTATATAGGTTCCTTTTGTCCCAACACGTCAACGCTACATAAGAAGGCACACACACAAAAAAAAAAAGGGAAAGGGGTCGAGGGACATGGATGTCACCTTAATCGGTTAGAGTGCCACTTCACTGTCAACTCAACACCGCTGCACTACATTGCCCAACAGAGAGAAAGAGAGAAGCACCCCCCTTCGTCTTCTCGCCTCCTCTCGCTTTTCCTCACCAGCATCTTTTCATAAGAAAGGCAAACTACACCCACCCACCCACACATACACATAGACACAAGAAAGAGACACCTTTAGGAAGGTCTTGGCCTTATGCACACTATTCCACCACCGTGCCCACTGAGGTATTTGCCCTCTTCTTCATAGACACATATGCCAATAGTTAAGCAGAGATATTGACTGCATCCTCACAAGAGGGAGAGGGGGGGGGCTGTAAACCCACATGTAACGCACGTCTTTACTCCTGTTAAGACACAGGCATAAAAGTACGTAGTAAAGCTATGGGGGATGATGGTAGAGGGTTCCCTGTGAGACACTCTTTAGTATCCGCGGGGGTGACCTGCGTGCGTGTGCATGTATGTGTGGGTGAGGAACGAAGAAAAAAACGAGATACGCCAGTCTCGAACACTTTACTTCTCTGTGCTCACGTGACGCTGTGAGTAGCAGCAAAGGAAAGGACAGTCGCGGGAGACAAAAAAACAAACGGGGAGATGCCAACATGCAGGACACAGTCTTGTGCAGTCGTCTTCGTTTCCTGCTCAACATCCGACGCTGCTGACGATGAGCGAGCCGGTGAAGTAAACAACCAAGAAAAGAAGCGAAAGCGCAATGGCAGTCATTAGTTCAAGGAGACGGTGGAGGAGTAGGGGGTGAAGGCGAGGCTCTACATTGAAACGAGCAACAAGGAGAGGAGCACTTCTTCTACGTTCCTTCTTTTTGCTGGGTCTCCGATGTAGTTGCCATAAAGTTTTGTCTTGTACACAGGCGTACCGCGCAAAGAAAAAGTTCAGAGGGATACAGACATATGCTTATTCCCATTCCCCAGGGCAAACGCATAGAGAGGCACACACACACACACACACACACACACGCACCCGCAAGCAGTGCCCAGCACCAATTGACAGAGGTATATGTAAGGTCAAACAGAGCATATACAACGAGCAAGAATGGAAGAGTAAGCGACAGTGGTAGCGGAAACACACAACCACACAGCTAAAGCCCAGAAGAGCGACACAGAGAAAAGCGAACCTAAAAGGAGAGCGTGAAAGGCGGGGAGGGTCGGTGTGACGTGGCCGCAACAACGTTTACATACGGTCTCTGTTAAGGAAAGAACACACACAAAAAAGAAACAGGTGCGGATGGTGTGCGTGTGTGTGGGAGGGGGAAGAGTTTGCCGGTAGAAGGTAGGCCATGTACGTATGCTGCCTGTATAATCCGCCACTCCCCCCCCCCCCCCAGCGTCTGCTTCCTTGGAGGCACTCATGTTCACCTGTACTGTCATCAAGTGCTCGTTTCCATCAAAATCCCATCAAGTGCCACCGTCTTCTGTTATTAAAAGACAGCGAACAACAACACCAGAGAGATACTCTAACCTTTTCTGCTTCTGCTCCTGCAGAGTCACACATGCACGCGTTGACCCTCGCCATCGTCCCCCACAACGCCGATGCCAACACGCATATGTTGTGTGGGTGTGCGTCTGTGATTGAGACAGAGGCCGGACTGTGTGTGCTGATGTATCAGGGGAGGGGAGGGGAGGGTCAGAAAGCAGCAGGAGTCAGAGAAAGAAAAACATGGCGGGGTGCAACCGCGCCGTTTAGCCGGACAGTTTTCGGGCCATCTCCCTCCTCTTATGATTACACGCTACACGTTGCTGTTCATGCTGCCCAGCGAGGTTGATTGACGATCTTCGATACAGTGATTGACCTCGCTCACCACAGACTGCTCATTGAACAGCATAGTGGTGGCCGAGATAGGGAGATGGTAATCGTCCTTGTCGCTAGTGCTTCTACTGGGTGCGTGGTCGCCGGGGCTGCACTTGACCGTCGGAATGGGGCTCTTGTCTGCATCACTGCCCGGATGGGCAGCAACTGCAGCTGGCGGGGACAACTCTTCAACCCTATTCGTGTCTGCTGCTGTAGGCGGTGGTGCAGTGCTGTTGTGAAGCCTTAAGAGATAATCGGAATAACGACTCCTTTCTCCCCTTACTAAGCCCAACTCACCGTGAGTTGTGCCGGCCGCTGACGACGTTGTAGCTTTCCGCTCCCGTTCATCTCCGGTACCCTCATCGTCGTTATCAAAGTTTGCAGCTTCCCACATCGGCTGTGGACGATTCATGCGCTGGAACGGTACCGGTGTAGTGAACGTCGACACCAACCGCCTCGGCTGCATAAAGCTCTTGTCGCTGCACTGCAGCTCCTCCAGGCAATCGTACAGGCGCTTCTCCACCTTCAGCTCTGAGAGCCGCTGCTGTTCAATAATGGGCTTGTCGCGCTGGTTCTCAAGGTACCCACACACAACAGTGACGATGCCAGTCAGGATTGTGCATATGATGAGGAGGTTTTGCCATTCGCTTACCATGGCAAGCGAACAGAGCAGAAGAAGGCACAAAACGAACACATTGAAACTCTGTGGACCAAGGAGGCGGCCCAAGCGATTGCCCACAAACACGCCGGCGAAGCCAAAGATGACCACGTCGATCATCAGCGGAATTATGGCCGAGGTGAAGGAGCCGTTCCAGACGGCCATGATAACCCGAACGACATTACCAGGGATTGACTGGGCACTGAAGTTGACGCGCACCATGTAGCTCGGGACATCAAAGAGAAGGATAAAGATAACCTGCGGCGGGGCATTCACGCCAGTGAGAGAGGCCATAATACCTGCAATAGATGCTGCCACAGCCGCGCTGATTTTCGTGCTCATTTTGATCTTTCCGTTTGCATCGATGTTGCGGTTAATGCGGACACGGGTGAAGGTCATGGTACGCGATGGCGAGATCTTTGACGGCGTCAGTTTCGGCACATTCTCTTCGTTCACGCGCGGCTCCTGCGTCTCGGGCCTCACGAATACCTCGCCACCGATGGTGCTAAGGAAGGCTTCGGTCGTATCCGCTGGCAGGCCCGTCCGCGCATCAATCTCGCCGGCTGTGACGCTCTGGGCGATAATCGTTCTGCCTGGCATAGCCACGGCTGACCCATGCAGCAAGTTCGCATCCGGCGGCGGGGCCATATACAGAGTTCTAACACCAAGACTGCCATGGCCTCCAGGGGGAGGAGGGCGCATGGAAAAAATACCATTATTCGAGACGTTGTGCACAAAGCTGGCATGCAGATTCACCATGCTGGTTTTGAGGCTCAGCTGTGCCTCTTCTTGCAGGGCGTCGGCTTCCACCACCAACTTGACGTTTCGTGATTTCAATTCCTCGACCTGCCTCTTCTTCCGCCAGTCGCGGTAGATCATGATGCTGACGTATACGAGGGCAAATAGGAAGCAAGCAAATCCGAGAATCTCCTTCAGGGTGCCAGTATCAAGCCTCATGTACAGGATGAGACCGACGACTGTAAAGATGGTGCTCGGGACGGTCATCATGATCGTCATTTGCTTTGAGAAGATGCTGTCGTCGATGCCGAGATAGACCACCAGCGGAGACATAAAGAGCAGTCGAATGTACATGATGAGCGCCACGGCACGCACCGGTGAGTTGCCCAGTGGTGTTCTATTAAAATCATCAGACAGGTTGCAGGCAAGAAGCCACAGGACCTGAATCAGAAGGGCATCCCCGATACCGGTGACACTCTGAATGATACTGGAAGTGAAACTGAACACTGCCAGGGTGACGTACACAAGGAGCGTGGTCGTCTGCTCGTTCGCCATTGTTGCATGTGCCTGTAAGTAAGTACTGCAATAAAGTGAGGAGATTCGAAAGAGGAAGGGAAGGGCAGGAATAAGTGCTACTTCCCTCTCAAGAGAATGCGTTCTCGTTTCGAGAGGTGATGAGAGGAATGTGGCGGGTGCGCCTGGGTGGCGCCGTGGTGTGTGTGCGTGTGTGAGCGCCCCTTTTTGAAAATGCTCCACCACAAATCAAATAAGAACGTAATGGACTTTAAATCGTTTCGTTCGCTCAACGATGCTACCAAGGGAAAAGAGAAGCACCTTGACACGGCACCAGCGCAAAGCGCACGCACAGGCACCTTCACCACAAATTCGCAACAAAGGGATGCGAGGGTGTTGAGCTGCTTCTGCAAAGTGCGAGGTATCTGTGTATGTTCAAGGCTAGGGAAGCAGCAGCAGCAGAAGAATGCACCAAGATATGCCCCTAAGAACAAAAGACGAGCATACACCAAATGCGTATGCTCGCTGGGGTGGGAAACGCGAAGAAAGCACAAAGCTGATCACAGACACATACATAAACACACAGGGGTGATGATCCTTAGTGAAGGGGAGAGAAGTGAGATGTCAGAAGCGGGTGCAAGGGAGGGGGAAGAGAGAGAGAGCGCCACACAAAGGGCAAGAAGGGGAATAGCTACCCGGAAAGAAACGCGTCGACTTGTGCGCGTAAAGAAGTGGCAGGAGCTGTGCGATGGCCCTACTTCAATATTTGACGGGAAACAAGGTTGCATAAAACAAAAAGCGACCCTGCCAGCGAATAGATCATTCAAGAATGCGCAAGTGGGTGGGTGAGGAGGAGGGGGGGGTGAGATCTGTTACAAAGCATGCACAGGGTTGACGTGAAATCAGGAGTGGAGAGGAGGCAGAAAGTGTCAACGATTCCCCAGTGCTCGAATGATGCGACGATAAACGAAGAGAGAGCGGAGCGTCCTGATGGGTTTCACGAGGTGATCGCAAGTGAAAACAAATAGTCGGCTACTATGGAGAAGTCGAGATGCGCGAAGACGTCCACAGCGGCGATCGGAGGTGCGAGGAAGCAGGGGGAAGGGGGGAGGGAGATGGATGAAAGAACAGCAGAAGCGCCTGACTTCCCTGTCTCAGCACCGGGGAGCGGGTGGGATCGCAAGAAGACGCTGGCTGTGTTCAAGGAGAAAGAGAGGTGCTGGTGATAGCGCAAATCACACGCGCCCACACAGCAAAGGAAAAATGAAACCCAAAGAGGACTGCAGTTGGCGGAGAAAAGAGGAGGCGGTGGAAAAGAGAGTGCATGCGTACACATGTACTTGTGCGCGTGTGTATGCAGAAGGCAGTACATGTGCACGCGGAAATCCACTGACAGCGGAGAGAAACGGAGGAAAGCTGGGTGCCCCCGTGCACACACACACACACACACATATATATATATATATGCTAACAGAGCACGGCGGTGGTTCAAGTCTCGAAATGGCGTCTGCGCTTGCGCTGCATCTGAGAAAGATGTTTGGCGGCTTTTGCTTCTGTCTCTAAGTTTATCACTCCATGCTTTTGAGGTGGAAGATGTAAGCATTCTTGCAGGGGCGTCGAGGGTGGCGGCGCTTCATCCACGTAAACACTGTCTGGCCAGCGAAAATGAAGAGCAGGGAAATTGGCCTCCAGGGGGCCCCGTGTGCCCACACGTACTTCTTTGCACCACATCATTATGTAAAGAGGTTAAACAAGGGCGAGCAGTAGGTGCGATTCGGGGGAGAGATAGCTGTCGCAACAACTTTTCCAGCGCGCCTCCAAGAAGGATTTGAGCTTTCCCACTGCTTCCACAAACCGCGTTGGCTGCAGCGGCGGCGCCGGGACGCCTGTTGCTCTATCAAAGAGGCGTGACGCTGACGTGGCCTCGTTCCCAGATCCCCAGTGAGGGGAGTGCATTGACAGCAATGACATGCCTTCACTCGTGTTGTCTTCTCGATCCATCAGGGCGGCAAGGTGACTCGCCGTGTCGGCGGAGGTGCAAGTCGACAGAGCCGCTGCACCGGGAGCGGCGTGCTCCATGAGAGAGATCCTGGCATCCTTGCGGAGCGCCAGCATCGTTTCCTGTAACACACTCCCCATTTTTAGGAGGCAGGCGGTAAAGCCGTAGAGCGCGACGGACAACTCCGAGGCAGTGGCAAAGTACGAAGATGACGCAGGTGTTGACGAAACAGCAGCAGCCGTACCGCTCGCTGACAGCGGATATGCACACGCCTTGCTCACTTCGCTCGCCCCTTCGAGTTGTACAATCTTGGATTTGAGCTGATTCACCTTCTGTGGCCAAGACTGCTGTGTGATGCGTGAGATGACCCCGAGAAGCTCCTCCACGTCTCGCTGGTGCTGGGCAACAAGGTGGTGAACCGTGGCAGCCGAAAATGCAGCCAGTACACCCAGTGGGGAGGTCATCACTGGAGATGTGGTGTGCATGCAACTGGGGCCTGCCGGTGTAGCTTCCAGCAGTGTACTTTCTTCCGTATCTGCATCCATGCAAAGGAAATGCGATGCAGGCAACGCTTTTGCAAAGCAATGCTCTCGCCGACGCGCCGCGCCGACCAGAGCACCTTTCTGCATCATGATGTTCTCCAGTGCGGAGAGATGGGTGTATAGGGTGGGAAGCAGGTTCTGTGCCTCTCGGAACGTTTGCACTGCCTCATGCACACATTTGTCCGTCTTCATCGTAGTGGCGGCGTGCTGGGCATATACGTCTTGATGGCGTTCCCTTAGTGGGGCACGTTACTGGTGCTGGGGAGCTGTAGGGTAAGAGGAGTGGGCAGAGAAACGACAAGATACAACGTTCAAGGGGGAAAAAAAAAGAATATATACACACACACACGCAGACGGAAAGGAGCGACTACATGGACAGCAGTCAAAGACAGCAGCCTTCAAACAGCAGAGCACAGCACAGGGAGACTGCGAGGATTGTTGGGCGAGAATGCAGAAAAAGGCGCTGCAACGGCCTCTACTGCATAACTTGCGCAAAGAAGTCTTTGTATGCGTGCTTGCAACCATCAGCTACGCAGACCTACGCAGCGAGTCGGTGATTCACCATACTGCATCAGTCGTGCATCTCTTTCTCCATCAAGGAGAAGAGGAAAGAAACCACAGAGGGATATCGGAAGGGGTAAAGGTAGGCTCCTTGTAATGGAACATTCTCACTGCATCCCGTGTGGAGGGGGTAGCTGGGGGCGGGGGGCACCGGCGATCCTCAGAACGCCCACAACACCCTTATTTACCAGGTCTGTTACACAGATGAGCAGAAGAAGCAGCGAAATAGAGACAGACACGCACGCAATTGTCTTTTTCTCCCCCTTTGTTTCCTGAGCCTTTCCATGCATTTTGGCCAGCTTGCTGATACCTGTGCTTCCTGTTCTCTATTATGCCTGCCCGACCAAGACATGTACACAGACACACTCATGGTAGATAGCGGCTACAATACAAGGAAGCAGCACCACGACTTGAGCAGCTGGTGAAGGTGGGTAGAGCCTGTCGTTTCCGAAGACGTACCAAAAATACTTCTCAGTAAACAGAGGTGGGGAGGAGGGGAAACAGCAAGGCACTCAGAGGGCGGCGGTGCTCACCTTATCGTGCACGCGCGACCGCCAGCCGCGATCTCATTGGTGCAGTAGTTCCTCACCAAGGGCCGCCACCGATCACATCACTTTTTCCGCACAACTCCCATGCGGCTGCGAGGACAGCGAAGTCATCGCCACTACATTCGAAGTCGCCGCTGCCAGAACAGTGCTTTCCCGTTCCGCTGCCGGTGACACGCTCGATGGCAGAAGTTGCGATGCTGAACGCCGATGCGTTTTCCTGGTCGCCTACGACGAAGGAGCAGGCGTCATGTGTGTCTTCATTCACATCAAGACGCACTGTTGTGAGCGACGAGGAGAAGTGATTGGGCCAGGTGTGCAGCAGCAGCGGCGACGAAGCAGTACGTGAATGTGCTTGTCTGTACTGGGGGGAGTGCTTTTTGGCGAATCATCATGTTGCCCACAATGCACCCGACAAAGGGGAAGGGATGGTACATAGCATAAGATGGCGAGTACGTTACGTGCGTAAAGGAATGAGGAGGGGCAACGCAAATGAGGTGGTCGAATTAAGTTTATACTATCAGCATGCCAACGCCGACTCAAGAGCAATACCAAATGCAATTTTTCTCCACCATCATCGAAGACTGTGCGCTGGCAACGCACCATCGTTCGCAGGGAAAGGGTTTCAGAGAGCCAAGGGGCCTGCGTACATCTCGCTCTTGCTTCCTTCACCAAATTAAGCAAGGGAGAAGGTGGGAATGCTCTTGTGATGGAGTTTTCGTGTACCCTCTGCTGTTGTATGACACTTTTATTCGAGTGGCCTGTTTTGAACACCTCCGTGACACGCCCGTTTCAACACATGCGCTAAGTGAGAACAACCAAAGGTGCTGCTGTACACTTCAGGCACACACACACACGTACGCATATATATACATATGTATATATATGTATATATATACATATGTATATATATGCTGAGTACGGCCCGACAAAGAAGTCAAAGAGTAAAGAGCCTCTCGGGCGAACACTAGCACGAAGAGGCCATGTGAAGATCATACGTTCAAAAACGCATGGGGAGATGCAGGAAGACCAAGCTACACACAGACACTCGCTCATGAAGGGGGCATCATGAATGTCTTCAATGCAAGTGTCGTCCACAACCAAGCAATCTTCACCGACAGGGATCACCCACTGCCACCACGGGCCAATTTTCCGTGAAACCTACCTGCAGAAAACGCAAAAGCGGAAGAGGTAAGAATGAAAAATAAACCAAAAGAACGATGCAGGTGAAGGCAGAACAAAACAAGGCGAAACATCCGCGGAGAGCACACGCACAGAGAAGAGCCAAAGAAAAAACCGTGCACAGGGCCTCGGTATCTCCCCACTCCCCCTCTTTTCCTGTTTTCTCACGTAAAACGCGATCGTCAGACGTGGACGCTGAGTAGATCTAGAGGGAATAGGGGGGGGGCGGGAGGAAGAGGCTTCTACGAAGGTAGGCGTTGATAGAAAATCATGGCTGACACACAAGCACGGGTGTACGTGCAGTAGCAGTAGCGGGAACGGTAGCCGCGACGCATTCGCCGCCCGTGAACTTTTTTTTTGCTTCTCAGGACCGTTTCTGCATTTTGCATGTCGTGCAAGTAGGCTGAGAAAGAAGGAGGAGACACGCTGCCTCTAGGTGCGTAGAGGCCCCAGTACTGAGCCCTCCTTGCGCATCATGGCGTGGATCTTGGGGTGACGCATCACTGTGTTGTAGTGACGGTACACGGCACGGTAGTCTCTAGAGAGAGTCTGGCCGTGCCTGTGGTTGCAGCGGTACACCCAATGAATGGAGAAGGCGACGGCCACATCGGCAATGGACATGCGCTCACCGACGAGGAAGGTGCGGGCGCTCAGTACTTCTTCCAGTGCAGAAAGCACAGCCTTCACGTTATTGAGAGCGTCTGCCGGTACGTCGCTGGTGACCTTCTCGTACGCCATACGGATGTAGGGCATGTTCGCCGCGTCGATCTCCGTGCTAGAAAAGTCGATCCACATGTCCACCTGACTCGCCTCGAACGGCGTGCGACCGTAGAGGTGCACTAAGCCTTCATCCTTCATGCGCGCCACGTAGCGGAGGATTGCATTGGCACCAAACACGCAAACACCAGAGCCGTCCCCGAGCTCCAGAACCGGGTACTCGCCACACGGGTCGCAGAAGTTGAGGAAGTCCGCGTCGGTCCTGGGCTTGTTCTCATCACATGGCTCCGCAATAATCTCCACACCCGCGTACGCCGCTGCCGCGAGAATCTTCTGCGCTGGCGCGTTATTGGCGTTTTTTTGGTAGAGCAGATGCATTGTGAGGAAAAGACAGGCACAAGCAGTCGTGCGCAGATGCTACAGAAAGAAAGGCAACCGAAGCTGGGCAAACAAATGAAGTATGGAGGAGGAACAGCCACCGTTCTCGATGATGATGATGATGTGCCGACCTTAACAGTGAATAGAATGAAGAGTAACAAGACGGGGGCGGAGATGAGTGAATGGTTGAACCACAGCTTCGAATGAGAGAATAGTCTGTGAGGTCGAGTGAGACTTAAAGAGGCCCTGCTGAATGCTGTAAAGGGCCACGAGTAGTGCGATTCTCGCACACGTGGGCCTTCGTCTTTCCTTACTTTTGCTGAAGTGTAGAGGAAAACGTTTTCTACTAAGGGACAAGAGTTCACCTGCTCCGTAGAAGTACACTTGCCGAGGAAGCACACGAATTCGAAGAATACCCCCACACATGCACACACATATATATATATATGTGTGTGTGTGCCGAAGGAGGCAAATGTGGAGAGGGGAGTGAGGCATTGTAACAAAGGCATGCTGCATCATAGTGCACGATCGCGTGGGTGGTCTATTCAGTCTACCGGGTGCGCAGACAAGTTAGCAGAAGAGCTCCGCATGTGTTCATAAGAAACTCCAAAGCTGCAACACTCTGATGTTGCGAAGAACACGGACATCTGAGTTACATATGAAGGAAAACATACAGCGAAAAAAAAAACGTTCGGCGGAGTGATGACTTGCTGGCTCCGAAGCGGAGGTGATAACACACACACACACACAAAATACTGCGCTCAATCCGTTCACCAACCTTTCCTTCTCCCCCTTTTTAGAGCGAATGTGCACTTGCCCAGCCTCGAATACGCTCGCCCTCGTCTGCGTCAAACAGTTCATGTGTGCGTGTGGGTGCCTGTGCTTCAGTGATGCCGCCTTTTTCACATACTGTCAAGGCCAACGCGAAACAAACAAAAAAAATGGAGCCTTGTTTCTTGTAGAATGCAGAGCGACAAAAACAGGCCTATGCTCACAGTGTAGGGGATCACTATAATGAGGGAGAGCGGTGGGACTGTGCGTGGGTCAGTGATGAGACAGCCCGAAAAGGTGACTCTGCTCCTCGACATCGCGTAGAAACGGCGGAGTTCGTGAGGTATGAAGGGATGTGGCGTGTGTATACTACAGCTTCAATGATGCTAGCGGAGAAACACCTGCCGACACCTACGCTCACCATAACGCGCGTGCCGCTGCATTCGGAGAAGAGTCAAACAAAGTGGTTGGTCGGCACAAAGGCGCACACCTCTCACGTTCCCCTGTCGAGACTACCACGAACGGGAAACCCCCAAAGACATGAATAGACTGAGCGGGGACACTTCACCCTTGCGTTGAACACACACGCGGCCGTTTGGGGGGTGTCTTGGAGTCATTGAGAGGTGAGCGGGGAGAGGACGTGGAGAACACGACAACTGATCACAAGATGGGGTGTACGAGCGCCAGGCAGCCGGGAATCATGATGGAGGTTACTGCATGAAGCGTTTCGCTACTGATACAGGGGGGGGGTAAGAGGACGTGCAGAATGCGTTGCGTTTTCTTTTTTTTTCACATTTGAGCTGACTCCCGAGACAGCCGTGAACTCTGCACGGGTGCGAGTAGAAAGTCAGAGGTGACGCCTCTCGAGCGAAAGCACAGACCCACTCCAGAAACACACATTTCCCCACCACGAAACATATGCAATCACACGCGAGAGATAGCGTTGGTGCCTGCTCCAGTGTAGCTAATATATATATATATATATATATATATATATATATATATATACAATTGCCACAGAACTAAGGAAGGAGGAGGCAAGTACAAAACCAATTACATGACGGTTGAGATGTCTGAGCCACCCCCATTTACAATCGGCAAAAGATGATAGGTATCACAGGGGGAGAGACCAGCAACAGCAACAACAAGAGATCTGACATTGAGATCGCTTTAGGAGATAGGAAGTATAGAACAATAGACAGAACAAGAGAGCATTCCTCTACCATTCCCCAAAATTGCGAAACATGATTGGCATTGGCACACGCACACACACTTGTGTGAGGGAAATCACTTTCGGAAAGGGACGACAGCAGACACACTTCTGTGAAGCACTCAGACAACCGTGGGCAGATCGACATGTCCGAGTGTAGAGGGTGAGGGAGAGAATAAGAGGGGTAGTGGTGGTCGAAATACCTCCAGCTTCCAGTAATTTTCTCGAATTCTTACCATGCAGCGCAATACACATGCACAGATATACATCCGCCGAAAGCTGCACACTCACTCACAGACTCAGAGGTCTTTCATGGGGCCTTGGCCCCTCTATGTGCGTGCATAGCCAATTTGCATTATGCCCCCGGACGCGCCCGCAGCGCCATCCTAACATCTATTTTCTCCATTCTCTTCCGCGCATCACCACATCTATTTCATTGAAGACGGCTGTGGCGTTGGTCTACACCGGAATATCGTAGCCCATCACTGTTACACAAATTCGAAGGCGGAGTCTTGAATTGAAGGACGGCGCATCGAAGCATGGCCGACAGACACACCGAGCGACGTCAATAAAAGCCAGAAGATGACAGAGCTACCGCTGGTGAGGTAGAAGCCGACAACAGCGAATGCGATGAGCATCAGGTACAGCTGCGATATAGTAAACGAGCGGTTTGCGACATACACCATCTGCTCTTCTTCCGAGGCACCTTGGGCGGCGAGGGCTTCCACCATAGCAGAGCGACTTCGGATGAACAGGTAGAACGTCACCGTCAGAATGGCATACACGGCAAATGGCAGGTTGATGAGAAGGATGTAGGAGGAGCACAGTAGCGACAACACCAAGTAATTAGTGTAAAAGTAGGGGAGATTACGGGTAAGACGGTTCACGGTGTCCGCCACCCCAGAGGGCGAGTGGAAGAACGTTGTGTCGAAGAACTCTGACCACGGACGGAGGGCCATAAAATTGTGCACCATGTGCTGACGACTCACGTAGTACAGCTGCTGCACCTTGGCTACGGTAGGAATATCCGACGTGATGATAGAGGCATAGCTGGGCAGCGGCTCATCATTCGGGGTGTACGACAGAGAGGCTCTGTGAGCCGTGGCTGCGTCAGTGGACACCTCCGCACCAGCACTGGGAGCCGATCCCTCCACAAAAGACATCTTCTCCATCATGTCGTCTTTCCCTGTTTTGAAGTTTGCCATCCTACGACGTAGAATGTGAGTGGTGCTAAAACAGAAAACGTACGCTGCTTGGGGGTGAGGTGGGGGCTGGGAGGCAGGAGCAGAAGCCAAAAGGGCGTGTACGTATGCACCAGAGAGGCAGTGGCAGAGTGTACAGGTACTCCCTAGAAGCCGAGGTGTACGAAACACGAAAGAGGGCTGTGACTAGCAACAAAAAGACAGAGAGGCAAATGAGGTGTGCGCACGCACGGGCAGTGAATAGTGTTTCTTCACCAGCGTGGGAGAAAACTGAGACGAAAGCGGGAAGAAAAGGGGAAGAAGTGAGGGAGCTAAACGGGAGGTCACTGAGAAAGTCCGCACATTCGTCTTCATCGACCCGACTTCTGGGGGGGGGCAATGAATGTGTGTGCGTGTGTGCGCGCGCGTGATCACCCTCCTTACACATCGAGGGCCGTATCGGCAGGAATAGCGCGTGCCTCTCGTGCCAGAGCATGGATACGCACATTTGCCTGCTCCTGTGTGTACTGGCGAGCCTGCGAAGCCACACGCTCTTTCAGCGTCTTCTCTCACCCGCGTGGAGATGTGGAAAGTGGGTGGATCAGGGGGGGGGGGAGGTTACTTGGAAGGCACGGGCAGTGAAACCAAGCAGAGAGTCGGGTGACATAGGCTTACTGGGGCCCTTTCAAGAAGAAAAACTGCTACTGGAAGCAGTATTGATAAGCAGAACAAACATATCGATTCCTCTCGAGAAAAACTGAGGAACTCGACCGTACCCCCGATTTCATTGTACCGTTATCCTTCGAGAAACACGTACAAAGTTAAGCAGAAACAAAATTGTACTTTTTCACTTTCCTACATGCCCACTCCGCTGCAGAACGCTGGTGAGCCTCCACTTTGACTCCCGGCTGTGCCACGGGCCACATCGCGAGGTGCGAGGTAGCGCTACATACACACGTTACAGTCCATGCGTCGACTCATCCGTCTGAGCACAGACTCTGCCTCAAACTCTGCCCAGATTTGCTGCCACCCAGATCATCTCAGTGCAGTTCACCCATGGGGCTGGTCTCCGGGTGCTGCATCTCCTTTGCAGCGGAGCTCAAGATCCCAACACCACGAGGAGGTGAGGGCCTGGTGGGTGGCAGTGGAGTCGTGCTGACACTCTGCCGATAGCATCGATGGTGCAAGCCTGTGCACTGCCACAGGTGGCCTCGACGCAATGCCATTCACGACCTGACTGCCAATAGCAGTAGCTCTACATGGGCAGGTGATAGAGGGGAGGGAGGCTTCTTGGTTTCCATGCACACAAGAGACACTGTGCTCTATGATACCCCGCGCTGAGCCGCTCCCTTGCCATCCAGGTTTGTTGGTCCATGGGTGGGGGTTCGGAAGGGGTGAAGCCCTGCGCGACACGTGAATAAATGGCGCCGCAACCTAAAAACGGAGCCCGGAAGGGGGTATGGAGATGCGGACAATGACTAGTACACCACAAAGTCATGCGCCAACGACAGTTGTTACTTGCGTGTGTGTGCCTACCCAAGACTTACGCGTAAAGTGCTCAGCGTAATAAAAGTGCTGCACTTTACGTTGACTGCCGTCTCCCTCCCCATCTCCATCTATCACGGGGTCGCGCACCTACCTATACATACGACACAGAAAACTGTACTGCCACGCCATTGCCTAAGAGGAAGGAGAGAAGTGCTTACAAAAAAAGGAAGAGAACACCTTGTACGAGGAGAGGTGGGATCGTGCGTGCATTCTTCCTGGAAGTCGTCGTGATCTTCGTATAGCACCTCCATGGCAGAAAAGCACACGACCAAGAGGGGGGGATGAGCGTGAGCGGTATGCACCGATGGAGCTGCATTGCAGCCGTCCCTCTCTCAGGCAGATTCCTCTTTGCCTGTTTTCCGTTTATCCATTCATGCATCCGCCGCTTTCTCTTCTGCTTGCCTGCCTGCTCCCCCCTCATCACACTCCAATAGGCACACATGACACTAGCGAGTGTATCTGTCAGTGCACCACACGTATACGTACAATAGGCACAGACTGTGGTGGTGGTGGTGAGACAGACCTGCACCGCGAAGGAGAAGTACAGCGCACTCCCATGAAGGCCATCCCCACGCCATAGCGAATGTGAAGGCACGAGCAACAATGCAAAAAAAAAAAGACACAAAACGCCGTCCACACGAGTAGTCCACGACCGCAACACTCGCATCAAGAGAAAGGAAACGACGCACCTGTGGGTGGCTCATTCCTGCCAGCAGAGCACAGAGTCACTGTAGTGTGTGAAGCCCTCGAGTAGCTCTTTTCTCTCTCTCCACCTTCATCCGCTGTCGCTGCAGCCCGGAGAAACACCTCGACAGTGAGCGTTACTCCTTTGCCTCGCGCTTCTTCATAGCCTGTGCCACCCGCTTTCGCTCCTGCTCCACCGCACGCCGGCTTTCGGCCGTCTCGTCGGCGCACAAGTCGCCTTCCAGGTAGGCGAGGACCATGATAACCAGGCAAATTGCATACTGCACCATTTTTGGCCTGCACTTTTCAAGGTCCTCGTCGTCGAAGTAAGTGGGCTTTCGCATCAGTGCGTGGGGAACAATGATGCAGGTGTTCAGCAGAATCACCCACAGCAGCGTGCGCAATCCGTTGAAGAAGATGAAGAGCACAGCCAAAGCGCACACGAGCAGGTGACCCAGTATACGGTACCTGATTTGGCGACCCAACACCACCACGCCATCACCGTACTCGTGAGTTTTCTTCTTCTGCGTTCGAATGGAATTAATTATCACGATTGCTAAAAAGGTTACAATGCAGAAGGGTGTGTTGTACACAAAAAGCAGCGGCATCGTGACTACGTAGAAGATTTCAATGTAATTTGAAGAGTAGTATGGGATGTTCAGGTTGAGCCGCCACACAATCTCTTTCGCCTTGCGCGGCAGCTCCATCTTGTGCATGTCAGCGAAGTCCGTCGTCCATGGGAGACAGCCATTCTCGATCATATTGTGGGAGAGCAGATGCTTCACGTGGCCCCCGATTTCATTGAGAATGGAAAACGGTTTTGCATTGGGGCTACTTACGCAAGACATGGGGATGCTTCTGTGCGAGCCCATCATTCGGTTCGCGCGCGATCTATTGCCGCCGCTGTCACTTCGCTTCTCGGATTGTATGGCCCGAGAAGGAGATTGGGTACAGCGGTGCGCGGGGCTGTTTCCATGTGCACTGAGCGAGTGACAGTTATGATCCGCCGAGCGTGGTGCCATGCTGCTGGGACGTTCTAAGAGGTCGCTGTCCTCGCTTTCGCCTTCGCTGTAGAGTTCACTGCAACTGTCGCCACTCTCGCTGCCGCTGTGGTCACCTCGGCGTTTGCCGGATATGGCCACAGAGATGTCCGACGTGTTTAGCTGTCTCATGCGCGCGCGCTCAAGGCGTGCAGAGGGGGAGGGTAGCTTCTGCTCTATGCCCATAGACTCTGGTGCCTCAAAGTTCATGTTGCTCGCGTCTTGGAGCCTACCATGTGGCGTGGTTGAGTCCGATGCTCTGGACGAGGACGTTCTCTCGTGGACGGCATTGATATGCATTTTTTTTTTCGCTTCTCTTGTTTCGAGGACACCTCCCTTATTGATCACGTATGCGGTTGCATATAAGTGTGCCAATGCCAAGTCGTTTTCGTTGATGTGGCGCTGTAGGTGCACCCAACGTGCAAGGAAGTGGACCTCAAACGAAGCTCGGTGTGCACGCTTCTCTTGCGGCTCACCTCCTTTCACGAGGTGGAGCAGAAAAGAAGAAGCTGTCAAGAACACAGGCGACAAAAAAAAAAAAAAAGGTTATGCGATCACACGCGTGCTGTAGAACAGACTGAGTCGTGCATCGAGAATGACGGTGTGAGCGTGGTTGTTTGGGAGAGGGTGAAGTGAAGAACAACGACGGTGAGAGCCGATAACGACGCGGTGGATACCTGCACTGCATAGGTGCTGCATCACAACCGTCATACACAGTGAGGGGACGAGGAGGTATGTGTGGGAAGAGTATGTGCTTGCCACGGCAGTTGAAAAGATGACTACCACACATCGAGGCATACATGTTCACCGCCTTTCAGTGACCTCTTTTCTCTTTGTGAATTCGTACATGACATACTTCTGCAGTCTCACGATGTGTATCATCGCCCTACCCTTACCTCGACCACGCAGCAGCCTTCTTTGCAGACACATTCCATGGCCAAGAGCTTCGTTGAACGGCAGAAAGGTAAAAGAAACCGAATGCGAATGCGCGCATTCCTCAAGGTGGCAGAGGCTGGTGTGTGTATGTGTATGTGTGTGTGTGTGTGGGTGGGTGGGGGGAATACGCTGCCGTTCCACTTTCATGGCTTCCAATCCTGTACTTGCTGCTTAAGGCTGGCAAGCACAGACGATGGTATCCACTGCTCCGCGTTCTCTTGCGTCAGGACAGCGCATGCGCTCTTCATGGCACTAGCGCGCTTCTTACCTGTGGTTGAATAGGGGGCCTCACGGTGGGTGCCCCCGATACGCCGATCGTCGTGTCGGCCATTGTGTTTCTGCCCAGCGAGATCGGGATGAAGGTACCTGGAGTTCTGCATGCTGGGATGTGCCTGACAAAACGCATTGAAAAGTTGGAGAGAAGCGTTCCACTGTCCCGCCTGGCGAAGCAGGCGCAGCTGAAAAAGTAGGACTAGAGCAGGATCGTGCGCTGGCGCCCCTGCGTCGCGAAAGACATCCAGAGCGCTTTGCCAGTCTCCAGTCCAGCGAGCGGCGGACCTGACACGTACATCTTTCACCGCGTAGGAGGCCGCCTGCTGTGTCTCTGTGATAGCCCCGCTGTTTCTCGCGGTGGTGCTGCGCAAGACACACGAGGCAACGTAGCTGCAGAGCTTCGCGTGACGCAGAAGCGGATAACGCAGGACACGCTCTTCTTTCCGTAGAAGTTCCCACCAGAGTATCACCGACGAGTACGCGCCGGCATCACGCAGCGTCATAACCAATGGCACAGCTGCCGACGGTGTCATCGCAGCGAGCGCTTCCGTGTCGAGAAGCACTTCAGCCGCCACGTCACTGCGTCGCAGCCGATGACACGCCTCCGCCACAACTTTGATGAGGACACTGTCCAACCGCAGCGCCATCGCTGTGGCAGGTGACGGAGATGTAAGCGTCAGTGCTGGCGGAGACCTTTGCGTGCTGTCGACACTCCCTTGAAGCAATACGAGCGTGCGCACCAGTTGAGCTATTTCGTCTCGTCGGTGATGGTGGAGGAGATGCCGCAGAAGGGCGGTGAAGAGGCGCCCAGTGACGCGCTCTGCCGGAACTCGCTGCAGAAGGTTGAGCGAAGTGGCCCAGGCATCCGCTGCTCGACTGTTGCTGGCCAGCAGTTTTGCAAGATCATCCTCTGCGTGCTGCACATCAGAGGCGACTTGCTCACACGATGAAGCAGCATCCAAGTCGGAGACTGTTTTAGTTTCAGGTTCGCTTGAAGGTCTGTATGACGCAACTACGTGCGCATCTGAGACACCACGTAGAGCCACGCGAGAGAGATCCGTCAGCTGCTGCATGGCGGCTTCTGTTCGCTCTGGTGTGACCACACCCGTGGTGGAGCGGCGCCGGGGAAGCTCAGCGCGGCACCATCGCAAGAGGTTCTCGACACACGTCGTCACAGAATCCGACTCCACAGAGGATGTGGCCATAGGGGCAACAGGCAGCTTCGTCAAGTCTTGTCCTGCTGGTCCTTCAGACGGCGTCTTGCGCTGTTCACAGAAGTCAGGAGCGCTGTCAAACACGCAAAACGCCTCTCCGGCTAGCGCCAAAGCGCACTCAAAGGAGATTTCCTTTTCACCTTCATTTGCATCACGCGCAATTTCAGTCGGTCGTGTTATTGCTGCAGGCCTGTCTAGAACTGCTGCTGAGCTGCCGCTGCAGCAGGCTGTCAGGACATGCTGGTATGTCCATACGCGCGCTGCCAAATACACAGACGAGTACGTTTTACTCCCCTGCACGGTAAACGGCAATGGGGCATTGTGCAACACCGCGAGCGCAGCAATCCACTCTCCCTTGCTGGAGAGGGTGCTGGAGAGACGAAATATGTTCAAGGCCGCCTCCGCCGCAAAAGACGAGCCGTTACTGGTGCCGGTGCTGCTATGACAGGTTCGGGGGAGCTTCAGTGCACTGAGGGCTGCTTGCCACTCCCCCTTCGCTACGCTTGCCTCGATAAAGAGAGTGACCACATCGCGCATGACGCGGGTGACGAGAAGCTTAAACAGACTTCGCAGTGAAGATAAAGTGAAGACGGACAAGGACTACCCGAGAACGCGTCAGGAAGTGACAGGTACTCTTCTATGGGTGCGGTGTGGACACACTTGCCTGCGAGTTCGTGGGCCACGATACTCTTGACTGAGAGAAAGAAAAGAGGCGGGCGTAACAGAGATGGCTACGCATGCAACAAGGGAGCACATCTGCCAGACAAGAGGGGGCCACCTGGAAAGGATCCACAGCGGAGTGGGTGGAAGAGGCGGGAGGAGTGACATACACGTCACAGTTGTGTGTGCTGAGAGAGCTGGGGTGTGCTTCAGGGTAGCCATGCGCGTGCGCGGTGGTTTGCTCTGCGCCACGAATACGCCTTTCCTTCTACTCAAAGAGTACACACACACACACACACACACGATCTACAGTGCAAACGGTGCAGTCGACTGAGGTAGCCTTGCGGATGTACATGCGTCGGTGCGAAGGGGTGGGTGGGGGCGCAAGATGAACGAGGGCGTTTTGACGCGAAGCACACATCCACACACGTCTTTGCTACATAGATTGGTGCACTATCGGACACTTTGCATGCATCTCCCCTTTTTTGCTTGGGCTCTCCGGTGGGTTGTCGACTCTTGTCCTCACTAGCTTTTTTCTTTCCCTCTCCAAGATACCAAGAGCGAGGCAGCGAGAGCACACCGTACAACATCTGGCGCTGGAAGAGAAGACACATTCGACAGCTGTTTCGGGCACCCCCACACACGGCGTATGCGCCATCAAAAAATTCAACCTGCTGAACGAAGACAGAAGATAACAAAAGGAAGGGAGATGCCGCGTTCGTGGAGAGAGGTGGCGACACACATACACCCCAAAAGGCACACAAGGAGCCACAACAAAACACCGTCGCATAAAGACTTAGGTCCATCTCCACCCATACCTTCTTCAAGCAGGGCCCATATGCACCACCATCTACTATGTGCGCAGCGTTCCGTACCTTCACAGACGCACACACGCAAGTATTCAAGCACAGCGAGCATCCCCTCTACGTGATGAAAAAGAAACAGGGTTCCGCATTGTTTCCCTTCGTGCCATTTTGCACTGCTGTCACGTACCCACTGGGGTGCTGACACGGTTATTCATGCGCGACCTCGATCACATCGCCGCTCACAAGGTGATAGTGTTCAAGCGTGTGGCGGTCCTGCAGCTTTGTCACCATACCATTGCTGTGCTTCACTGTTAGAGTGCACCGGGAGAGTGGAATGAGCGTTCTGCGCTGCACTGCAGCGCGCACCTTCAGCACCTTCTCCTTCACTGGCAGTCGCTCCTGCCAGTCCTTCTTGCTGTGCAGTCGATCTTTGACATGAAAACGGACTTGGACGGTTTCCTCGGTCTCATAAATCCATACCTCTTGTGTGGCATTGCTTCCACAGGCCGCGGATGTGAACGGAGCGGAACGGCTGCGCAACGCCGACGGGAGACCAAGCGTCGTTCTGCCCACTAGTGTCGTGGGATCGAGGGGCTTTTGCGTTGCTGCAGAAGAAGCGCCTGCATTCTCTGCACCGCCGCTGAACACTCGCCACTCCTGACGCTCAACCTGGATGCCAGTGCTCTCCTCCACCATAGCCATGACGTCCCTGATGCGGTCTGCCGCGTGGGCGGTCACGCTGAAGGCCTTCTGGGGCGCTTGCGCGACGCGCACCACAAAAGTCCGCCACATAGCTGACGATTCAGGGTCGGAGAGTGAGGCAGCGAGGGCCAAGGAAGAACCTTGCGTGGCGGTTGCCGCTGCCGCTGTCACTGGGGCACCAGTCATCGCCCGGGGTGGCTGAGGAAGCGCTGCGACGTCCAGTACGGCTGCACTCGATCCTGTCGTATGAAGAAGAGCAGCATGCTGACGCTGCATGCTCGACGCCGATTTGTCTACGGTTAGCGGGACACCGAGTGCTGCCCACAGGGCGTAGTTGTGTAGAAGGTACTTCGAGAAGTCCTGGTAGGAGATAGTGCCTACGTTGGCGAACAGGTCAGTTACTAAGCGCTTCCTCTCTCCTGCTGGCACCTCGATTGTCTTCTCCAGCAGGCAGCAATCTACTATATACTGCACTTCCTCAGCCGCTACGGCATCCTCGACGTCGCGGCGCAGCGCCACGAAGCAGAAACGCGCTGCGTCCTGCACCGACATCTGTGCCGCGTGGAAGGCGCAACCTACCATCAGTTCCCGAAGGTCTCCGGCAGTCACCTCAGCAGCACTTTTGCTGCTGAACGTTGCTGCCAACTGCGCCACCCCGCCATCGAGCGAAGCGCGGCCCATGAGAACATCGAAGATATGACGCACATGTTCCGCTGTGGGCTGTGCTTCCAGGATGCACTGCCGCTTCAACTGTCGCCGTGCAGCCTCCGTAACATGCTGTTGAGACTCCCAAGCGATGGGCTGATAGGCGCCGAGAGGTGCTTGTGGTGGCTGTGACTTCCCCCAGAGCTGTGCCACGTGCTGATACTCTTCTTGATGCACCGGGTCATTGACGCGCGTGCACGCCGCATCCGGGCAGCGAGGCGCCTCGGCGGAGAGCGGCTTGCTGGACACTCGCATTGTCACGAGCAGCAAGCCGAGGTCCACACCGTTGGTGGTGCGGACAGGTGCCGCCCACGAAACGTCTCGGTTTCGGGCCGCAGAGGAGGTCATCGGTGGGAGCGGCAGTGACACTGCCACGTCATGCGACTTGGTGGGATCGACGACGCTCTGAACACAGCAGTGGAAGACGGCGCGCCGCAGCTCCGCCTCGGCTGATCCCCCCTGCAGCGTCAAACACAGCGGCTGCTGAGGATCAGAAAAGATGAAGCGATCCTGCCCTCCGAACTCGACGGATGTTGTGTAATGTGCACCTCGCACGTAGGAAGTAGCACGCGCCAGCCACGTTGCTCGAAGCGTTAGTCCAACTGGGAACGGTGAAGCGCTCTCCGAAGGTGCGGAGGAGGTAAGTGGAGCCTCAGTCCCCATCAGTGCTCCACCGTGTGGCACCACCGCCACTTCCCAGCTCATTGTCACAAACCCGAAGTCGTCGAGGTGCTTCGATTCCAGAAGCGCGTTGTCCTGAAGAAAAAGTGGGTCTGCGGTGTCCTGGGCGTTGCGAGGAGCCAGCATCACACGCACAGGGTTTGTGGCAGGAACAGAGCTTGTACAGTGTGGACTGAAAGGGGCGTATGCCTCACCGTAGAAGAGCGTGCCGTCAGCGGACTCTATTGTGACGACCACGTAGTCTACAACGCTTTCGTTGCATTCGCTCTCACCATCCCGTTTTCTAGGGCATCGGGCGGAGGCGTTGGCTCCGTCAAAAACTTCCTTTTCTGGAATCGACAGCGACGTCAATGCACTCGTCTCTGCCACGGTAAAGTTGAAGGTCTCGTTGAACTTGGGGTGTGCGGTGAAGAAATGCGGCTTAGATTTGGCCACCTCCTTCGAGTTCAGCACTGTACGAATCCCCTCCCCTGCTGCTGCAGCGCCGCGGCTGTGGTGATTCACATTGGATGCGGAGAAGGGCGGCGATTTGAACAGTCTCTTCACCGTGACAACATGGACACGCGCCACGGGATCGCTGAGCAACACACCAGCTGTCGAGAGAAACGCCTGATGTAAAGTAAGACTGACATTGCTGTCGAACCGCACCGGCAGCGGGGCGGGGCTGTAGGAGGCCATGCCGTACCACGGGGGCACACCGGCAAAAGAAAAAGAGAAGACGCGATCTATGAACGTGTTAATTTCCTTTCACTTCCCTATTTTGTGAGCACGTCGGTGTTTCGTTTGTGTGTGTGCGTCCACAGCGGAGCTGCTGGCCGGCGCGTCAAGGAGAAGCGACCTCCACACAGCCCAGACGGAAGGCTCAGCGAATGCAAACAAAACACAGGCAACACAGTTCTATGCTCTCTGGATCTTTTTATTTCTTTTCAGATCTGCCTCCCTCCAAAATATGCGTGCGTCGCTCAGTTTCTATGATATGTGTGAGCGCCACTGTCGATACTCGTCGAGGTGGGGGTTCACAAAGAGTTCACCAGGTGTGTATGTATTTATTACGCATGCGCCTGCTTGTGTGCTCCTCAGGCAAGAATTATCCACTGCTCCTTCAGAGGAATGCAGGAGGTGAGCGGCAGCAGCAGCAGCAGCACACACACACACACACACACACACACACACACACACATACCACACACGAAGCAAGGAAAACAGTAAAGGAGACCACAGAGCGATACTGGGAGAGGAGGGACAGGTTCTCATGCTGTTCAAAGCAGATACAATAGTGACGGACCACGCATGAGAGAGGCGCTGGGGTCACACGCCGGCGTCGTCAACAGACCCAAGACGAGACGAAGCAAAAGGCTCCGTACCTTAGACACTTTCCTCACGGAGGAAAGCAAGGAGAGAGAACTCTGCTAAGGCTGTGCCTGCATCTTCCTCTGCGATCTCTTCACCGCTCTTCTGCGCACCTGTAGTATGCCGTGCTCACATGCCTTCCTCGCAGCTGGCTCCGCTTTTTTTTTTTACAGAGCCTGCATTACGAGCAAATGGGCGTAGTAATGCAGCAGAACACGCGTGCGAAGGAGGGGGGAGTAGGTACG
Organism: Leishmania tarentolae; assembly: GCA_033953505.1. Classification (NCBI taxonomy): domain Eukaryota; phylum Euglenozoa; class Kinetoplastea; order Trypanosomatida; family Trypanosomatidae; genus Leishmania; species Leishmania tarentolae. The sequence continues at coordinate 619,695 of CP119857.1, read as the reverse complement.
CATGCTCTTCAATATATATATATATTTTATGTGGACCATTCACGGTTCGTAACGGACTCTCACCCGAGAAACGACAGCTTCCGTCTCCTCCGGACACACACACATACACACACACACACACGTAGGGAGGGGATGAAAATGATGCGCACGTGGGCGCGAGTGAGGGACATACGGCATTACTGTGCAGAGAATACATCATGGTGAGTACTGGACAGCCAAAACGAACAGAGACGGCACAAACTGCAGCACGCACACAGACACAGACACAGACACACACAGACACACCTACACGCATGTACAACGAATGCAGACAACCGCGTACTGTCTATCTGCGCGCCACGTGCATCCTTGCAATTAGGACAAAGAAAAAAAAAGAGCCAGACACATCAAGAAAAGGGAGGAGAGATCATGCGCTCGAGCACCCTCCCCGTATATACCCTTCCTTACAAGTATCCCCCCCCCTACACAGAAACATACATAGATGCAGAGACAGCGGTAGCACCGCAAGCTGTTGCACTAACAGGAGCAATAATCAACACGTACCCGGAATGATGACAGGAGAAAGGAGAGCAGCTTTCAGTCCCACCATGAGACTTGAAAAGGAAGTTATGGAGAGAAGAGAGTGCGTCAGTGTTGTCAGCATTGTTTCGCGGTAGCGCACAATCGCCTACTCGGTGACGGCTGTGGTGAAGGGAGGACAGCAGCAGCAGCAAAACAACGTCCCCCCCACGCACACAACGAAGTTAGCAGGGACGTAATCGGGGAAGAAGAGGAAAAGGGCAGATGCGGGGAAGGGGGAGAGATGAAGGAGCACTAGAAAGGGTGCCAACGGCCGTTGCCGTTGCCGCACCTACTCAGTCACACGCACATACGTACATATAGATATATTCGCACGTGGGCAAAGGAAAGGTAAACAGCAAAAGATAGCAAGCGGAAGGGCAACAAGGAAAAGAGGAGTGCGAGAAAGAGTGGCACGCTTCTTCGTTCAGCAAAGAAACTCCGCCACGCCAACACGCAGACCGGTGCCGAGGCACAGCTATCGTGGGCTTTAAGTGCCTACACGCAAGCCTGCTGCAGACATCTGAAGCGGCATGACGGAGAAGAGGTGCAGGGCTAGGAGTACAGTTCACTGGGCCCAATTGCACTCACGTACGGCTCTTATTGCACCCCGTCACGCGTTATTCACGGCACACCTATAAGGGTGAACGCACCCCATGTATTGGAGGACATGCCCAGACTCCGTGCCTCAGCTATGGTCGTGCGGAGCGCGACCGCGTACGGGTTCTTCAGCGCCCACCGCATCACTTTCTTGAGGTTGGCTAAGTAAAGTGCGATGAAGGCATGATGCTCGTCATTCGGCGCTAAACCATGGAGAATGTTGAGCCGAAGAACTCGGTGAACGTCAAGTTCCATGCACATCTTTGCCGATGTACCAGCATCACTGACTGTAGGGTAATGGCTGCGGTTGGCGGTAAGAACGAGTAGGTCAATGTGAGAGCAGAGAGGAGGCAGAGGAAGAACCGGCGACACCCCTGACGTGATGGGGGACGCAGCTATCGTAGTGACGCCAGGGGAACCACTCGTGGCAAGCGAAGCGACATTCGAAGTCGCAGTTGCTGCACCAGTGGGGGAGACAACATTGCTGGCTACGTTCGTGGTAAGGGCTGCCGTCTGTTGAACACGCACTTGCTGCAGATTCTGCGTCAGATCCTGGATAGTCACCACCCCGTCTGCGACTCGAATCAACCCCTGGTCGACAGGGGCGAGGAACATCAACGCCCGCGTGTGCACGTCCGTGAAGGCCTGAATGAGTTCCTTGCGCGTGCACCCACGGTGCACGCGCCACGTGCACAGTAAATCGTCAAAGGTGTCTTCCCTTTCGCTGTGCTGTGGCGTACTAGGCGTAGTTGACGTGGGGTCACCTGGCGCAGGGTTGCTGCGCACACTTATGTTGCCCATCGTGACAGAGGTCGAAAGTGGATGCCCAGTAGGCGAAGAGTCTGCAAGGGAGTTTACAGACGAGACAGGAGGCGCGCCAGCATTGTGCGCTGACACCTTGCTGGCAACGGATCCCATCGTAGCTGTTAGTGTACTTGTGGTAGAGTTTGCAGCCGTTCCGGCGCCGGTCTTGGACTGTTGCTGTGTTCGTGTGTTCGACGATGACGGCGCGCACAGCGTGAAAGTCGGCATCGCTAGCGGAGCAGACGGCGCTGCTGAGCCAGAGCCAAGACTACTGTCGTAGGGAATGAAGATGTACTTCTTGGCGGCCGGGTCAAGAGCCCCACTTGTGTTGCGCGATCGCTGCGGCTGCTGTGACATGCCATGATGCACAAAGTGGGTCAGAGATGGCGTTACGATCAGCGTGAACTGCTCGCCAAGTGGTGCTTCCTCGTCGCCGTAGTTGGGGGATGGTAATAAGCCCGCAAAAGGCAGGTGCATGAGGGATACATCCGGCATTATAATGAGTGTCTCGGCTCCTTGGTAGTTCACATGTTCGCGGCGCATGCGATCTGCGATGGGCTGCCAGGTATCCGCGTAGAGGTTGCGCAGGCAAGTTGATGTCTCCTCCTCCAAGGCAGTGCGCAAAGAGTCTGCCGTCGCGTTGCTGGGGGGTGGACTCACAGCCGCGCTTCCCGTTGCGGCGCGCGCCATAGCCGTCCCAAAGGGGTGTGTGGATGATGGGGCGGCACCGGCGGCCTCTGCAGCGTTGCCGTGATCCCCCGTTATCGAGAACTCAGTTGGGATTGACGCTAAGAGTGCGCTCATAGCGTCTTTCTTGTGGTACTCCTGGAGAGAGATCTGCACCCGTAACTTCATAAAGCCAGCGGTGCGCGGAGGACGCACAACTACGTCACACTGGGCCCCGTACTCGGTGGTGTACTCGGCAAAGTAGAAGACGAAGAGGGAGTGCGGATGCGCGAGCAAGGCAAAGTCGACGGCCTCGGCTGGACTATACGGAATGGCGTTGTGGCGCATGCTGCGAGGCACGAGAAGCAGCTGAGCTGCCGTCTCGATCATCTCAATGGCACCTCGGAAGTACGTCGTGCGCACTGTCGAGGGCTTGCGCTCTTGAGCGCCGTCATCCTCGCCACCGCTGGCAGTTACAGCTGTTCCACCTTGAAAGATGGCACCGCGCGGGGAGCTGCTCAACAAGGGGGAGCTGGAGGTGCTGGGACCTGAGAGTGTCGCGTGCTCGGAGGCGGAGTGACTTGCATCAACCGGCAGCTCCAAGACATCGGTACCTGCTGCGGCTGCTGCCGGACGGCTGCAGATAGAGACATTGGCGAGACTCGTTGGTGGCGGCACGTAGGTGCTGGAGGCGGACTTGCTAACCGTTGCACCGCTGCCAGCCACTGTCGCGGTGTTCGCATTAGGTTTGACTGCCGCGGTGGTGACGGTTGGTGTCTGTGCCGCTGCGCTCGGCTTCGATGCGGGCTTCTTTGGATTCACCATGTCAGAGGTTTCCTCGCACCCAACACTAACCGGGAGCTTAGGATCTTGGTGATGTTCTGAAACGTGTTCTACATCCATAGAGCGGGGTGCTTCGTCCTCCACGGCCTCGCCAGCCTCGTTGTCGCCACCATCCGACTGTCCTGCGCTGCTGCTGCCTTCGCTGTGATCATTACCACCACCCAAGACGCCGTCCAGGTGGGCCATGGTCCCTCGCATTGAGATGCTAACGCTGGAGGCTAGCGAGGGCGGCTGCGTCGACACACCTGAATCCTTCGGACCAAGGCATGAAGAGACGAAGGAGGACGTCATGGAGGGTGTTTCGTCTTCAGGTGCCGAGGTGGCTCCCTCGCTTGTGTCCTTTTCCCCGTGCGCTGCAGCGTAATCGTCACGCTGTTCTTCCTCCTTCGACATGCTGTGGCCCTTCAGCGATGGCGCATCGGCGGGCGACAGCCCGGGGGGACGTTCGCCAAACATGCTCTGATTCGATACCAGACCACCACCGAAATCGTCGTCATCATCATTAAAGCCGAACTTGCAGTTTTCTCCAAGCGTCGAGGATTCTCGGCGGAGCTCTTCCTCCTTGGCGAGCATCACTCCAAGATCGCCGCTGATGTTGCACAGGCCGCTGCCTGCGTAATGGAAATCACAGCCGCTCGCCTCTGAGTCGCTCGTGAGACCACCACCCGTGTACGTTAGCGTAGGGTCGATCTGCACTGTGGTGTCATCGAGGTATGCGTAGTGTACTAACCACCGCGCGCTCTCCAGTGCAATGTGGCGGCACTCTTCGTCGAGTGTCTCAGCCAGGGCAAAAGCATTCAGCGTGGCCTCGTGGTGGCTGCGTGCCTGCATGTTGTGATTCTCCGAGGCATACGCTGCAGAGAGCGCAGCATTCGCTTTTCCGAGCTCTACCCAGTTGGCGAGGTTCCGTGCCTTGGTGGCCCAACTCTGCATCACCTTGATGGCTTCAGCCGACTTATTCAGGCCCATTCGTGCCTTGGCACGCATGCTCAGCAGCGCGCCGCTCCACTCCGCTGACTTCTCCTGCACCTTTTCGCGGCTGTCGAGGGCAGCGATGCAAGCGTCGAACTGACCGAGTTGCAGGTTTGCGTTTGCCAGTGCCTCGAGGGCAAAGCGGCTATCTCTGGCGGCGTCTTCACCCTCCTCACCGTTGGCCAGCTTCTCCAGCTCCTCCGCGGTCTTCACGACGTCCATATACATACCAGCAGCTTCCTGTGCGGCCACGATGTTGCGCATGGTCTCTCGACTCGCTTCCTTGTCCTCGTACTCCTTTGCCAATTCACTCACTTTTGCCCACGCATCTCGTGCTTTGTCGCTCATATTCGCCGCGGTGTACAGCCGAGCAAGGCTCAGCATGGAGTTGTAGGCTAGCAACTTATCGTGGCACTCATTGGCGTACTCCATGACCAGGGTGTGATAGTGAATCGCCGTGGCAGGCTTTTCGAGGGAACGGTACACGTTCGCCAGCTTACTGAGAACGACGCTTTCGCACGCGCGCGAGTCCATGCGTTCCTCATCCGCCACTACCGCCCGCAGATCTTTCGCTGCTGTCGACGCTGTAAGCTCACGGTTGATGAGGTTGTCGGAAATGAGCACGTCTTCCTCATCCCACAGGAAGAACTCCTCGTCCAGGGGGACGACTGTGCCCCAGGCTTGCAGGGAGGTACTGACGTCACCACCGATGTTGTTGCCGAGAGTTTCCTGGAGATCGTGGGGAGCGGACAGTGATGCGCCATCATCTGCGGCGACCGGGCTCGTCGACGACTGTTGTGACGAAAAACGAGCTTGTGGGGAGCTGTGGCTGCCGCGGCGGCGTGACTGCGCTGCCGCGCTGGCGGCTTCGACCTCACTCATAGTGATGACAAGGGCATGCGAGTAGACCTTCAGCGCCTCCTCCCAGTTCTTGATGAGGGAATAAGCGTCGCCGCTGACGATGAAGATGCCGCGAAGCGCTTTACGAATGTGCGACTTCGCCTCACGGAGGGCAAAGAGCGCTGTCATGCACTCGCTCGAGCTTTCTGTGTGAACTCGAATCGTCGGCAACTGCGACACATGCGGGGAGATGAAGCTGGGGCTGTGACTGCTGTGTGCGGTCGGCATCGCCGTGATGCTGGAAACGCCTGCATTCACGCTGTTTACCAAGGAGAACAAATCTGTCCCACTGCGGTTGCCGCCAGCGGCACTGAGCTGGATGGAGGTGCTGCGGCGACTTCGGTCATCATCATCCACCACGGCACCGCTACCGCTACCGTCACCGCCAGGAGATGGTTCGTCATGCACGAACGTGGAGTCGACAGCGATGGCGGAAGCTGCGCCTGAGGTTCCTGTCGTTGTCAAACCCTGCGGACGAAGTGGTGCTTCTTCCGGTGAGTTCCACCCTGGGCTGTGGCTGCCGTCATCCGGCGGCGAGGGCGACCCAGTAGATGAATGACTGGCTGGCATCTGCAGAGTCGGCACCTTTATCGTGCGGGCCGTGTGTTTGCCAACGGTCGTGGTGGCAGTAGAGGGGGAGGCAGAGGCCTCTGCGCCAGCGCCGTAGCCATGTCGTCCACAGCTGTGTCCATACTCTCCGTCCTCGCTGTTCGGGCCCTGTCCCGCAGCACCACGGGGATAGGTGGCACTGGTGCGCCCTAGGGCATCCATGCTCGACGCCATTCGTGGTGAGTTCGGCGAGCCGGCCACGTTTTTGTCCTTAGCGCTGACGTTTTCCAGTGCGCGGCGAAGCTCAGTACGAATGGTGCAGATCCAGGCGTCACTCTCCTGGAGCAGCTGGTCCACCAACGTAACGGCGCGGAGGGCTCGATCGCCGTCAAACTCTGCCAGGCACCGTGCGTACAGCATGAAGACAGCGATTTTTACAGAACTCACGTACGTACGCAGAACCACGTCCTCTGTCGTGTACGGGTCCTCTGTCGGGTGTAGAATTTCTCCCCACATAGGAGGCCGCACCAGTGCTGAGTTCGGTTTGTTCTCGATCAGCGGCTCGAGCAGCAGGGCGGCCTTGCGCGGCTGGTTCAGCAGCAACAGCCCTTTGCAAATGACGATGAGGCTACATGGCACTGCGGTCAGCAGCCGCTTTGGTGTTCCACCTTTCCTTTGCCACCGCTGCAGCGACCGCTGCGAGCTGTAGGCACTGCTTACGGCGTTGCTAAGCTCCTCACGGCGCTCTCGCACGTTCACCTCATGCTCGGCTTGGGTGACGTAGGACAGTGCTAGCATGCGCTCGCTCTCTGCTACACGCCAGATCAGCTCTAGATCATCCTCAATGGCGTTAGTTGCACCGGGGATGTGCTCCTCGGCCGTGGTGAGGCTGCCAGAACCGGCAGCACGTAGGTGCAAGTTGCAGTGAAACTGCTGCTGCGACGCCCTCGGGGTCACCTTCGCGGAAGGTCCGGCGGGCGCTGCAGACACGGTGCTCTCTATGTTGGGAATAGCTGAACCAAGCGACAGCCCAGAGGAGCCGACAGAGGCGTTTGGACTGAAGGCGTTGCCGTCGCTACTTGCGCTCGCTGCTACTGCAGCATCAGCCGCCTGCAAAGACTTTTTGGCAATGCTCACAGCGCACCGAAAGAGCGCTACCGACTGCTTGTACTCCTTCAGCTTCATCAACTGCGCACCGCGCTCCATGTAGGCGGCAAATAACTCCGTTTCACGCACGCGTCGGCGCAGCATTTGCATGACATGCGCACACCTGATGAAGTACTTCTCCGCCTTTGCCAAGTCGTTGAAGGCGGCGTGCGCCAGCCAACCTTCTTTCAGCAGATACACATAAGACCGAAGCAGCTTTGAACGGCAGTCTCCAAAGCGCAGGATGCAGTCACCTCGTGGTCGCGGCGCTAGGACCTGCAACATCTGTTCGCACAGGGCGGCTTGCGGTAGTACAAATTGAACTGTTTCAATGACCGCGCCGTAGACACGGCAAGCCGCTTGGGCCCGCACGAGAAACACCATTGATTGCAGGTATCGCATCGCGGAGAAGACCGTTTGATTGTGGCTTGTCCAGTTTTTCTTCTCGAACTTGAAGTGCTTCTGGGCGTTCGTCAGCGCCTCGACCGACTTGCCCGACGCTAAACGGGCGTTAATCAGGGAGACGATGGCGCGCTGGCGCGCACGGAACTCACCAAAGGCGTTCGCGACGAGGCGCTCCTCCAGCGCATCCTTCTCCGCTTCCTCTAGACGCGGCGGCTTCGCTGTTAAGCATTGTTCGCCTCGCTTGTGTAGCGCCGCTGACCAGGACATGTTAACAATTCGCTCCAGCACCAGGGACTCCAGTGCGCTGTCCCCACCCTTGGGGGCTGCAGATTGCACAGCGGTGGTGGACCCCTGCAGGGTGACTACCGGTATGGAGAGGGTACTCGATTCCATGGCGCGTTTGCCGACGTTGTCCTCGCCCGCCTCATGGTGTCTGTCTTCGGATCCCCGCTGGTTTGCGGTACTGGAGCTCGGGTGGTGTAGCTCCGGCGGTGGGGTCATGGTCTCTGACGGGGTTATCGCGAAGGCAAATGGTGTCCACGCCGTTGCCCGATCCGCGTGCCCTACGGGAAAAACACCAGATCCGTTGATGTGCGTTCCTGTTCCCGATACTGTCCCCTCCATGTCGTTGGTCCCGTCGCGACTGACAAGCAGCGAAGTGGTGAGCGGGGTGCTGTGGGCTGAGACGGCAGAGGTGCTTGCATTCGATGAAAGAAGCTGGTGTGCAGCCCACTGATTCGACGGCGTTACGCCACGATTCGCCAAGGTGGGAATGCCGACACCAGCAGCGTTGCCCATGGCGGACGGGCACCCTCCAGATGGCGATGGCCTTGCGGACGTGCCCTCCACATTAATCTTTGGCGGTGTCAGGGCCGCCGCAGCACTGGCAACAGGGGCACCTGCTGCCCCAATATGAGGTGGGATTGTGAGGCTCTGCGATTGTGAGGCACCTCTGCTGCTTTGCACGGTTGTTGCCGCGGCAACACCAGCCGTGGGAGGCTCGACGAGAGGGTGAGGATCGGAAGAGCTTGCCACGGTAGCAGATGCGCCCGTGTGCGTCATGGGGGCGTTACACACCGTGCCGCGACGCAAGTGCCGCCGCGTCGCGGCAGATTCGCTGTACCGCTCCATTCTCCCACGCATGCTGCGAAAGAGTAGTGCAAAACGGCGCTCCCGCTTGCTCTCTGACCACGCATCGGAGCCAAAGAAGAAGGCAGTGGCTAGGCGGCAGAGGGTCTTGGTGTCTGTGATCTGCACTTGCTGCAGCAGCGGGAGCGCTGGCGGCGACAACACGCTGCCAGTGGTCTGCTTCAAAGCATCCTCGCCTGCCGCCACTAGGTGAGTCGCTGGGGTAGAGGCCGGAGACGTCTCACAATCACCCGCAGCGGGACTGCCTGCTGCATCGACGGCGTTTCCGGCAGCGATGGAAAGCTGCTGGACATCTGCCTCAATGGCGTCTTCTAGGTATGACGCCCATGTGTTTGCGACAGCTTTGCGGTATACCATTTCCAGCCGCGCGACGAGGTCGTCCATCACCAGTGTGGGGTCGTCCAACATCGCCCGAATCGTGCTAGGCGTCAGTGAGGACCCAGCGGCGGGTGGTGCTGCAGCCGCAGAGCCACTACCGCTGCTAATCGATGGCGACCCACTACTCGTCAGTGTACTGGATGTGGTTGCAGGTGCCGATCCAGAGAAGGCTGCGGCAGCGACGGTGGGGCTGCCTGCCGGCGCCGTCGCTGCGGTCACCACGCGCGGAGGTGACGAGGCACAAAGAAGCGGATCCACGTCACCACGAGGGAGCTTATCGGCATGCCGGTGAATATTCGTGAGCAGCCGCCGCGGCTTCGGGGTCTGCAACATGCATAGAACCATCTCGCGCCCATCATCGCGCAAGAAACTCGCGCAAAGGATACACTCCGCAATCGCGACGAAGTGCTGCTCCCCGATCCACTCTGCCAGCTCTAGCACGACAGCCGCCCAGTCAATGTATGGAATTGCATCAACGTCATCCATCACGCCAATAGGATTCGTGTTCTTGGTTTGGTCGTCGTCAGTCGCTGCTGGTTCTGCAGCGCTGGATCCGCCTTCAGCAGCGTCGCTGGAGCAGGCAGCATCATTCATCGCCGCTGGTGGGGGTGGGGCAGGGGGGGCCAGGGGCGGTCGCCCGGTGATGTTAGTGCTGGCAGACCCTGAGGTTTCCATGCTTGCTGACGACGCAGGGATATCCGTACTGAGATGCACGCTAGCCGTGGCAGTGGTCGTTGCCTTGGTTGAGGATGTAAGGATGCCGCGGCTCTGCCGCTGCTCCAGTACGTGCAGGTGATGACGCAAGATCGCCTTGACGATCGCCCAGCTGGCAAGGGAGCATGCAATGGTGAGGAGCTCCTCAAGCATTTTCTTGTCCTCCTTCGTAATGAAGAGATCTGCTGGCGGATCAGGAGACATGACGCCGCTATCTACTAGCGTTCGCTTGCCTTTGCCAAAAGGTGAGGAGGTGGAGCCTGTTCTGGCAGCGGTGGTGGTGGTGGCTACTGGTGTGACGGCCCTCTCACACGGGGTTGTGATTCCTGCGAACGCGGCAGTGTCCGCATTCTGATTAGGAAGAGGCGAGTTGATCGGTGCAGCGTCTCCGTGTGTTGGTTGTCGCGGAGGACAACGGGTGGGGGTGAGGGGAAGTTGAGTTCGACGTGAACCACTCGCAGTCACTTCGGCGGCGCTGAAGGGGGCCCCTAAAGCAGCAGGAGTCACGAGGGCCTGCGAGAGGTTCTCCCACCAGAACTCCGGCCCAACGTTGCCACTCGATCCCGTAGTAGGAGGGACGAGCCGTTCCAGGATGCGGAGACGCACATCATGAAGGAGAGCGCGGTCAATGCGCACCAGCACATCGATGATATCTATGAGAAGCCGCCGCCATTCGTAGTGCCCAAACTCAGCAGGAGCCACAACCTCATGCGCTATCGCGGGTGACAGCTCAGCCGCGGTCAGTTGGGTAGCGGCAGTAGATAACTCCTGTCGCGATACTACGAGCTCCGAATCCGTCTTCATGCCCTCGGGCAGTGCGTCGCCGCTGTTTTCTGCCGTGGCGTCCGACGTTGCACTGGAACGTTCCTGCTGCTTCTGCGTTTCTGGACCAGTCTTGTCGTTCCGTACACGCTCGTCCTCGCACACACCGGCATTGCTACTGCCCCACGTGTGCTGGTCCTCTGGCACTTCCTGCAAGCACAAATCCAGCGCATCAATCATCTCGGCTCGCACCTTTTGTAGCTTCTTCACGTGCTCCCGCGCCATCCCCGACGCCCCTTTGTCATCTTTTCCCTTCAGAGAAGCAACAGGGCTGCCGCTCTCACATGGAGCTGCGCGCGCTTCGGCACTGCTGGTGGCGGTAACGGATGTGAACGAAGCGCTCTTTCGCCTCTGTGCCCCTGCGGCGGTGCCGCTCTCACCCGCAGCGGTGCTGCCATCACTGCAGCCGTGCTGCGATACGGTTGACGATTGCTCTTTCTCCTCCCGCTCCTCTTTCCGCAACCGTTCGCTGCGCTCCTGCACGACACATCGAATATGCAACAACACATCTTGCATGCTTGTGTTCGGTGGGAGACCTCTAAGAATGTGCGAGGACGCGAACATTACGTTATCACCAAATGTAGAGGGCATCCCTAACGTGGGGAAGTCGCTCAAGCGCGAATCGTGAGCATCCTCCCCATAGTGCGACGTCACAACCGCACCTGCGCTGTTTGTGAAGGCAGCGCGGCTGCTTCCTATGTATGGGCGGAGATGTACGCCATCACCTGCGCCACCGGCCGCTGCTGAACTAGCGGCAACAGCGGATGCACTGCCTCTTCTGCCTGCCCCAGCATGACTTCCATCAGCGCCGAATTTCTGATGAGCATCTTTGCCATGATCTTCGCGGGTACCACCCACTTTCTTCAGGAATTCAGCGATATTCTTGAAGCTCAACATGACGATACGGCGTCGAGAGAGAGAGAGAAACAGTTGCGTCCTTCTTTTTCGTTTCTATTTGAGTGTGATGCTCGCGCGCGATGGGAGGTGATCTCTCTATGATTGCGCAGTTCTGCCACGCGTGGCGTCTGTGATGATAGCAGGCAGGCACTGGGGAGTGTGAAGGGGGGGGGAGCGGAGGAGGTGTCACCTCCACAAACGCAACCGAAACGCTGACACCTCGAAACTCCTCCGCGAAAGCGCTTCACGAAGGAGATCAAGTTCTGTATAGATAGCGATGAGAAAAGGGAAGAGGGCACACACACACACACACTTGAGATTTTTTTATAGTGCAAAGAACAAGAAAAAAAACGAAGCGTCGCACACAGGTGCTGATAGGTGCTACAGTGAGTGAATGGGCCGTCAGCAACAAGCAGGGAGATACCAAGCCTCAGGGAGAGAGAGAGAGAGCCACGAGGAAGACCAGCGGTGAGGGCTAGATTGTCCCCGTAAAGGGCGTGACTCGGCCAAACAAACAAACAAAAAGACAGCACAGGGAGAACAAATATATAAAGGCTTTTGAAGATTGATTCGTTTCGTTCGCGTCTTCGGCGGCTTTGCGTTCGACTTCCTCTTTAATATGCTAGAAACAGAGAGTAAAAGGAGAGAGGAGATGACGAGCGAGTCGGCACGGTAGGCACACCAAGGAAGAGCCACCCAACAGAAGCGGACTGGATACGCAGAAGGGAGACCCCCCCGTGTGCTCGAGATAAGAAACAAGAAAACGAAACCGCACACAGCGCACAAAACAAAACAAACAACAGCGACCCCCCATGTAACGCGACTGCACACAGAGGGGCGTATCACCGCACTAGGTAGAGCAACGCGTGGCTCCACAAGGACAACACTATTGAGAAAAAAAGAAACAAAAATTTGAAAAAGGATCCCTACTCCGCTACCCTGGTGGGTCCCGCCGCACACATACACACACACACACGCGGGACGAAAGAGTACACAACACAAGTGAAGAAGAAGGCAAAAAAAAAGATACAAACGCAGAAAAACAAACAGAACCAAGGAGAAACAAGGAAGTAGGTCAACTTGATTCCGATCTTGCCCGAGGACAGACTCTTCTATGATCGAGGCGGTTGCCGTAGAACTGTGCGTGTGGGAAGGTCGAAGTCGAAGAAGGGTGAGCCGACGCTGAATGATGACAGGCGTGCGCTCTTGTGTGGTGGGGACGTAGATGGAGGGGAGCGGAGAAAAAAGCACGCACACACGCACGCACAGACAACAGGAAGCGAAAAGGTGAGGGAATCAAAGGCGAAGAGACAACAGATGAGACCTGACAAGGCTAAAGAAGGGAAAGAGCGAGAGTGGAAGGAAACAGAACGAAGAGAAAGCAGCAGATGCCGTGTGCGTGTGAGAGAGAGACTCGCTGAGGCTGGAAGAAGGGGGTGGGACGGGGAGCCCGGCACCAACAAGACGAAAAGCCCAACAGCTAAGGACCCAGAAGGAAGCAGGAGGGCCACACTCAGTGTACCTACACCACACACGAGGCAAAAAACGAAGAGAGGGAGAGAGCGAGAAGGACCACAGAAAAACGACCAAAGTAAATTTTCAAATTAAAAAAAAAACAGCCGAACACGAGAGAGAGAGAGAGCGTAAGTGAGGCGCGGAGAGACTCAACACAGACCGTGACACGCAGGCGCATGCACCAACTTAATATATCTCACGCTTCTTTTTCCAAATGCTGGCCACCCACACCTACACTCACACACACACGAGCACGTTGACAGTGGCACACACAGGACACATCAACACCAATTTCACAGACAGGAAGGCGAACAGGAACGAGAACAGAAGTGACACACACACACACACACAAAGGCAAGTCCTCTTTCACACACAGAGATAGACAACAGGTCAGCGCAGGCGTGAGGGGTAGGGGGTTTGGGGTAAGGCACTACGTAGTTACACACTCACACACACATATACAAAAAAAGCATCCCTTCCTACTTTTTTTTTTATTATTCGTTGTGCATGCGCACACGTGTGTGTGTGTGTGTGTGGGCACGGGCGAGAAAGGGTGAGCGCAATGAAGTATATCGACCGACACGCAACAGAAGACACAGAAGGAGGTGGTGGAGAATGAGATAGGGAGAATGGGATGCATCGAGAGTACTCGGAGGATGCCACCGTTGCCCGAAAGGCGTGCTTAACGGAGACCGGTGAAGTGGGCTGAAACCAGACACGCACAGATGATACCTCTTTCCCTTTTCATGTCCACATATGCCACATGACGGGAGAAGCCATTCAGAAACACCGCGTCTCGTCCTCTGTTTCCGGCCTTCTTGTGCTACACGGCATCGCTCGAGGCGCATGTGACGGGCATGAAAAGATCATGTGAGCGCTTTGCTGGTTGCCCACTGCTGCCCATGCGAAGAACCAAGAGCAGCACGTGAAGGTGAACCATGAGCGAGGAGGTGGTGGTGAAGCCCGCTACAGGATCCCTCTTCCCGCGTCTGTTCACGCATCTCTCCCCATCAACACACGTCTACGCCATTAGGAGAAGGACACCTCCCTTCTCAAAACGTTCCACTGCGCATAAAACGACTTCACCTATTGGTAGCAGCGAGTGCACACACACACACACACACACACAAATGTACCCTTATCATAGTTATGCGAAAACATCGTCTCCAAGGATCTCGTGCACAACAGCGAGCTTCTCCATTGCACTCTGCACAATTCCGTACTCACCTGTCGCGTTGCCAGAGATACCATGGTGGAACCCGAGAGGTGCTGGGTGAGCGATTGGTGTCGCGTGCGTGCAGGCGAGCTCCCAGAGCCAATTTTTCATAGTCCATACCGAACACGCGTGCGGCCAACTGACAACCTGGCGCACAGCATATACGCAGATCAGCCACTTCCACGCTGTGTACTTCTTTGCATCCCTCCGTCGTGTGCCTCACCGCCGACCTGTACTTCACACACGTCCCCTTTACCTCGCTGCACACTTCCTAGGTCTCTTTTACTGGCGCGTCCGAACAACACCATGCAGGATTATTGATTATGCGCTTCTCCAGAAATGAGGTCAAGGCAGAGGGTAGCGTTGTGATACATGCGCCGATCTCACCCGGGAGGTAACAGGCTCCGCACCCTTGGGACTTCTGCAGCGCTGGAGGGAAACCACGAAGCCGCTGGCGAGGCGTTGAATTCACCACGGATGCTTTTCGTTACGCGTGGCTTCATCGCCATCTCAGGGCTTCGGCCGCCGTCCAGATGCTGGTATTCTAACTGGATGCAAAGGAGGCCGTTGAAAAACGCGCAGATGAAGCTACAGCTGTGGCCGTGGCGTTGCAAGGGCCTCGAGGGCGGTGCAACAGCACTCACGGTGATGGGTGATGGCGCGCTCAGAGCGGCGTGCTGCTGTCACTGCGTTCCCGACGATGTGCATGGGATTGGAGGGAGGAAGAGGCGGCTGAGACGAAGCGCTAGATTGGTCTCGGCAACGAAAGTGCCCTGACATGAGAGACCATGGGCAGCTTCTGTATGAAGCCGTGAGTGTTAGCCCGGTACAGTGGTACATACGAAACTGCTGGTGGTGCGGCTGGGCAACTGAAGCTGTTGGGAAGCTACTGCTGTTTTTGACGCCAACTGGAGAATCGCTTGGGTGCACCATGTCAGCACGCAGTGACCGAAAGGACTGGAAAACAACGTCTTCCATTCATTTTTGAAAGCGTTTATCGACAAGTTTTTGGACTAGAGTTTCTCCTGCAACCTGGCAGGAGTGGTGTGTGGGTCGGTGGGGCGGAGATACACAAGTGAAAGAACAGAGGGGGAGTGATCGGCAACTCTTGTGAAGTGGGGGGGGGGGCGGCGGCTTGCGTATGCGTGGCTGTCTGTGAGGAGGCGCCAACCCTTTCGTGTCAGGCGAGCAAAAGCTTTACTAGCTAGCGAAGCCGCGCGTGCTTTCAAGCACGAACACCTACTGAGCCTCCCACACCAGGGACGCCCAACAATGCCTAATGGCTGAGAACGCATTCTCGCCGCAAGCTCCCGGCTCGAAGAGGGCGACTAGAGAGGAGTCGCGGGCGAGATGACACGTACTTGCCAGTTTGTTAAGGTCAATATATATATATATATCTGTGTTTCGAGCGCTGTCACTGAAGAAGTGTCTGACATAGCGAAACTTTCGGATTTGCATGCACACACGCACCCTCAATATGTGCAACGATGGCAGTGCGGGGTGAGGTGGGGTGGGGGGATGTGCAGTGACCTTAGCAGGTGAATGAGATGAAGAGAGCCACAGAACCACCGAAGTATCCACAACACAAAGTTCACAGCACAAATACGAGAGTTTTGAGTAGCGCACGCGCACTCATATGAAGGGGCAGAGAAGGGCGCATAACGAAGAGGGCCAGCATGCCCCACACGTACCAGTGACACACCGTAGAAAACAGCAGCAAGCACAGCATTGGGGACTTCGCACCGACACAGAAAAGAGATAACAAGAAGAATTCGGGCAAGAAAGATCTGAACAATTAGACGAAGCGAAAAGAGCGGAGACGCGCCCTTTCGTTGCTGTGCATGGTTGAAGTGCCCCCTCCGTGATCTCAGAGTGATCATGAGGAGAGAGGGAGGGAGGGAAAACATGAAGGCGAAGTAAAGCAAACGAAGCAGGATAGACCAGCGCAATGAAGCTGGGAGGGAACACGGGTGTGGTCACGCCGTACAGAAGGCAAGTGACATGACCAGCGGCAGAGTCATACGTCCCCTGACACCTTCCCCCTCTAAAAAACAAAAAACAAAACGAAACTGCCCGAACCAGTGCATAGGTGTGCCTGTGTGTGCGTGCCTCTGCTTGTACACGGCTTTGGATGTGTACGACGAGGTTAGAAGATACTGCGCTCGTGAGATGAGGGAAGTGGGGGATGGCTGCAGAGACAATCAGAGAGCAAACCAGAGAAGAGAGCAACGACAATCATAGCGTACTAACGGGCAGACAGCAACACAAGCGGGGGGTGGGTGAGTAGACAGGTGTGAAACAGCGCGTTGCACATACAAGCAAGACGCAGAGACGAAAAAGGGAGAAGGGCTGGGAGACGTGAAGCCGAGGGTTCGAGGGGGAGAAAAGAGGAGATAGACACGTGCATATGAGCTGTGCCAGCCCCCTCTCCCTCTCCCTCAACTGCGCAAGTTCGCACACTCTGACGTCCCTGTAGTTTCCTTTTGCTCCCCAACTGTCTGGCCCCCTTCTTTTGTGTGAGCGTGGCTCTGTCTTCGTCGCCATCGTCATGGGTCTCCGCTTCCCGTATCTGGCTATAAAGGAAAATGCACACGCCTTACGGCGCCATCGTGCGCACGGACCAGCACCGACAACAACAGTTTTGAGGTAGCCTTGTTGCACGCCATAATCACAAAGAGAGAACATAGATCTCAGGCTCGACGCAACAGAGAAGCAGCAGAAGAAAAATTAAACGGCGTGTGCTTCCCAGTGAAGAGTGTCGCCGCGCAGAAGACCACATACACACCCGTCGAGGCCACATATACTAACCCACAGGCGTGCTCCCTTGTTTAGTCCAGGTTTCCCGTTTCGTGCACGTGCGTGTGCGCTTGCTCCTCTTGCTCAAGGTTCCTAATTGATACATGCGGTTCTCACGTCGTAGTCTTTGCACTCGGACGACCTAGCTGCGAAGACCAGGAGGCAGCGATGGGGAAGGAAACAGCACAAATACAAAGACAAACAGAGGAGGGATGACGGGTACGTGGAGCATATAAACCGCTGAGAAGAAGGCTGCACCTGTGGGCTCAGATAGGCAGGTGCATATGGCTTGAGAGGGAGAGACAGGAGGGGAAGCGGCCGACGGGTAATCACCATTGTACAAACGCACAGAAAAAAAAATGAAACCGACAAGAAAAACGAGGTGCTATGTACAGTGTTGAGGAGATGGTGGTGGTGGGGGGAGGGAAAGCCGGCTCACAGCTGGAGAAGCTGAAAGCAGGCAAAAAGATTATGAGGCAAACACAAATGTATACCGAACCGACAATTCAGTGCGTTCGTCGTTTCTTTCCCTTTTAAATAGTTTACACCCACACGTCTGCCTCACTTGCACCGTTTTTCTGAGTGACACCATTCTCCTGCATGTAGAGCCGATGTATCTTCTCTCATCCCCCGTCTCGTTTCCTACGAGTGTTCACACTTTTGTCAGGGACTTACCAAACGCTGTTCCTTCTGCAGTTTACACACACACACACACACACACACACACACACACACACACACACACACACACACACGCACGTATATATATATATATATATATATATATATACATGTAGGAGGTGAGAAAAAGAAATGCCCCAAGGAAGGAGAGTACATACAAACCTATCTCAAAACAAAAAGAATTCGCAGAGAAGCCAAAGCGTGCGCCGAATTCATATTGTGTTGAGAGTACCTTTTTTAATAGGAGGCAATAGAGGTGCTAGCTGCTGTGCTGAGACATCTTTCAACGTAGACTTCTGAAGAAACAAGAAGCGGGGGGGGCAGAGACGTGTGTGTGGTGTTGCTGCCCAGTGAGCAAGACGGAGAGAGCTGAGGGCGAGACTCCAGCGAAAACAAAACGAAACAGACAACAAGTCGAAACCGATTCGTGGTGGCCTGTAATGGACATAGATGGGGTCAGTCAGAAGATGGCAACTTTTGCTCTTCTGGTCTTCGGCACTGGAAGCGGAACACACACACAGAGAATGATATAGAGAAGAAATCTGCCTGTGCCTAACAGCCCTTCGTCTTACACAACTCGCTTTTTTCCCTAGGAATGCGAAAAGTTATGAAGAAAAAAGATGGGACCTATTTTGGGCTGTGCATGGGGCTCCACACTGACACACTCATATACGCACCCAAAGGCTAGCGTCCAACCTTTTCGCCATGCGCGCGCTGGATGTGCAGATGAGAACGACAGCTTTTGTGTTGTCCTCTAGTTTCAAAATGTAACACGTGCACTGTCACAGGCATCAAACAATAACCAGAAAAAAAATTAAATGAAAAGGAAACTCTCAGTTGCTCAGTGACACGTATTGCCTTATTAGGGTGTGCAGGTAGACGAAGTGCCTCAGCTCGTCACCTCCCATAAACAGTAGGCGCCTCAGGCAAAAGGGAAGCCACAAAAAAAAAAAAAGGAAAGAAAAGATTATACTAAGCGCACGAGAATGACGTAAACAAGCGAGAACAACGACATAAAAAAAAAAGAGGGAAATATTTATACCTCCATGACGAAGAGAGGTGCGCGGAGCGCGTACAGAACCCCCGACTGAGGCGATCGAGCAAACATGAAAAAGAGGGGAGGCAAGCGAGATAGCTACGGTGGATGGTGAGACGCACTAAAACTGCCCCCCCCCCCCCCCCTCCAGAACGTATACACAAAAGAACAGCACCTCTGTCTTCCAAGTCTTCTCCATGACTGCTGATGCGCCGCTTGGCTTCACTCTGAATATATAAATCAATATATATATATATATATACATATATATATATATATATGTATAGTGTGTGTGTGTGTGTGTGTGTGACCCTTTGCACACATTCTCGAGGAGACGTGAGGGATACAGAGTGTTTGAGAGCCGTCTTTTTCAGACGCGTTTTCGCTCAGCAGTCTACCAGGAGGTGCACATAGAAAGGTACACGGCAGGTCGTCACAATTGGCAGCGCGTGCACGGACATGAGGTTCGAAATCTTTACCATTCCAGCTTCCGGCGCGTCGAGAATGCGTGGGTAAGCGATCTACAGTTTTCTTAAGAAACCGTTCACCTGCCCTTTCGCTTTTCCTGTGCTTCCTTCTATTTTGTATCTCTTCGTTCACACGGGTTGTGTGCTCACGATGACGTCGGCTGTGGTGGGGGAGGATTTGTTGTGTTCTTCTCCCGTAGTTTCATTGCGTGTTCGTACCCAAACGGCGAGATACGCTCGCTGCGGCGGCAGTAGGACACCTGCAGCGGCTTTTCTCGTCCCATGTTGTAACGATCGTGCATAGACATGATGGCAAAGTCCGCTTCGTCTGTGACGCGAAAGGTGACGAAGCCACTGCCGGTACTCTTGCCGTCTGCATCGCGCAGCACATTCGTGTGAATGACGTGGCCGTAAAAGGAAAAAATCTGACGCAAGTCATGCTCGGTGGCATCAAAATTCAGCTGGCCAACGAACAGGCGAGCCGTGCCACTGTCCACCCTCTCGCCGTTGTTGCTGTTGTTGTTGTTGACCGCCATGGGGAGCGAAGCCGAAAAGTGAAGACGAGAGGGGGATGGCAGACGCGACTTTCGCTCTTGTCAGAGTGTGTAGTGATCCAACGACGGGACTCGACCAAAAAACAAACAAAGAAACGAGACGAGGACAAGGCACAAGCACACACACTCAGAGAGAGAGCACGCCCTCCACAAGTAGAACGAAAACAACAAGAAGACTCAAGGGGCTAGATGGATCGCTACAAAGGAAACCACACAAGTGGCGACGAAGGGGAAAAAGGGGTCAAGCCTGTGTATGAGAGTAAATCGGCGCAGGAATACACGTACGCGCGCGCGTGTGTGTAGGCCTTGAAAAAAAAAAAAGAAATTCACTTTCGTACTTGGGTCGGGCTGCGTATGGGCGGGAGGGGGGCACAAACGAGAATGAGACGGAGGTGACTGACAACTGAGGCAAAGAGAAACAACACCGAAGGCGTCACGAGCTGGGGGGGGGGGCAGAGCTAGGGAGAGTTGGTGACAAGATGGTGCGCTACAACATTCACAGACAGAGTAAGCCTGTGCGCCGAGAGCGGGGTCTTACTAGCCGAGCACGTAGAAAAGATAAAGATGTACGGAACCAAAGACACGCCAGCTGTTGTGGAGGAGAGGTGCACGTACCGAGAAGAGAGGAGAGTGAGCCCAGCGGCAGAAACAACCAAACAACAACAATATACACGTACACGACACACACACACACACACACACACACCGGCAGAGGAGAGTCGCTGAGAGAACACGGCCAATATAGTCAAAACGGGATGGCGATGGCCGACAAGGTAAAACAGAAAAAAATAGACACACGAGAAGCGAGCAGAGAAGGTGGAAGGGGAAGAGGGGGGGGGTGCAGCGGAATAATGAGTGAGAGCAGAGAAACAGGCGAGACTTTTTTATTCGACACAAGAGAGCACACGCACGCGAGGTCGATAGGTGTGGTGTTGCTTACGCAACGTGGGACTGATGGGGCACACGAGCAGCAGACAACAACAACAAAAAGAAATCAGAGCACGCACGCAACAGAAAAGTAAGGCCCCCTTGTCTTTCGCTTCTTCCCTTATTCTTGTTTCCAAGATAGGTGACAGAGGGGGGACGGGGGCTGTAGGAAGTACAATTGCACACGCAGATAGGCAGACACACACACACACACACACACACACACACAAACTTGTTCGATCAATACACGCAGCAAATATGCAACCAAGCAGCCACAGAAAGACACACAGCACGGAGGGAGAGAGGCCGAGGCTGCGGCCAAACCCGGAGAGTATGTGGGAAAGGAAGAATTAGAGTAACTGGCATATAATGCAAGAGGGAACGAGGCGTGAGCGGGTGAGTCGGGGAAAGCAAACAGATGTGCCTTTCTTCCTTTCCCTGCCTGCTGTATGCCGGTGAAGGACAAGAGAGACCACCACCACCACCACCACCAAGAAAAGGGAAGGGAAAATAAGATCAGGAAGAGTGGCACTTGCGACAATATTTCTGTTACCAGACTCGCACACACGCGCTAATGCACACGCGTGCTGAGAGACCAAGAGGGGCGGAGGAGGAGGGGGAGGGGGGAGTGGGCAGGCCCGACCTGTAAACACGGCGTATTTATCAAAAAGACGCTTTCAGAAAAGAGAGGAAGAGCAGGAAGAGAACGAACTAATCAGTGCTCACCAGACTTGCAAAAAAAAAAAATAGAACATACATACCCACACACACACACACACAACACCGACGACAGTTGCAGCACTCGAGTGAAGAGGCGTACACCCACGAAACGGAAGGGGCACGTGTAATGAAGCTGAAAGGGAGACGGATGGGGATGACCGATCACAAAACCAAAAGAGGCGCACCGGACTCACGGCTGAGTGAGAGGAAAGGAGCACCGAAAAACACGAGACACAGTGATGTGGATTGACTTCTCCCTCCCATGGGGGCAGAAAAGAAGGGCAGTTCGGAAAAATGGGGAAAGCCGGAGCCGGAGCCGATTTGCCAGCGGTGGTGGTTGGAAACCACGTAGCGGGCGAACAGCGGGGAAAGAGAGGGAGACACCGTTGGAATGAGGGTGGCGGGAAAAAGAAAATGAAGACGACAGGCCGATTGTGGACATCAGTAAACCCAGAAGGCAGGAGGAGGGAAAGGGCAGGGGGTGGGGCGGATGTGAGACAGGGAGTGCATGTGCCAAGCGGGGGTGTGGCTAGCGGCAGTTCCGTGTTGGCTGTGAGAAGTATGTTCTCCCGATGCTTCCACCTGCCAAATTTTTTTTTTTTTTCGTTACAACAGGCGTAGATTTGCTGCAAGCAAGACAGAGAACCATGAGCACAGCTGCATCGAGTGAGCTCACTGCGTGGAAGTTCTTCTGCTTGGGGAGGGGGTGGCATGAAGCTATTGGCAGTTCATTGGCAGCTACACTCGTCCGCAGGGCAGCATGCAGCACGCTGACTGCTGCATGGATCTATGCAACAGATATGCCCCACCCAAATTCGCTGGTGGCCCTCTACCATTTTGTTGTTCATTTTTTGACATCCATAGTTTAGTGTAACGGGTGCGTGTAAAGAAGATAAGAGAAGCACACAGCCCCTTTCCACATGCGCACGCTTGCAGGAGCGTGTGCAACGCCTCCAGCAGGGCGAGGCAGTGTATGTGTGTGTGGATGGGTGTGATGTGCGGAAGACATATGAGCGTGCCATCGCATGAGCATGGGACAACAATTCGGAACAGGCGATCTATGCGCCACTACAGAAACAAGCGGAGGGAGCACGTATCAGGAAATTTGAGAGAGCTCACCTATCAACCTTGCGTCGCTTCTTTGAACAGAAGAGGATCATACACACACACACACACACACACACACACACACACACACACACACACACACACACACACACACACACACACACACACACACACAGACATACGGAGTTGCTCCGGAAACGGTACGAAAATTTCGCGGGTTAACGGAGAGTAGAAAATGAGGGAGACCAGATAGTAGTGAGGAGACAACAAAGGAGTCGAAAAGATAAAAAGAAAATGTTGAGCTGAAAAAGTGGCAACGAAAAAAAAAAAGAGATCCAAAAACAAAGGCTCGTAAAAGAAGGGTAGAAGCTGGGGTGGGGTGCCTCGGTCGGCAGAAGCGCTACAAGTCCTCCCTGATCACGTTCTTATTCGCGTATCTGCATCCGATCGTCCTATATTCTTGTACCCTGGTAACTCTTTTTTTTTTAAAAATTATTATTGGGCTGCGTGAGAACTTCACGGTCCACTGCACTGATTCAAAGGCAGAAGCAAAAAGGGGGAAAAAAAAACGATGGCCACGGCTGCCCGTTCGACTGCCAATACAAGTTCCTTATTTTTTCTTCGTGCCGGACACTCGAACCACCAGTCGAACCTCCATCCGCTTCATATGTAGACGTGGAGGCTTGCCAAGTACACTTCCTTGTGTGCCAGTGCCATTGATTCGCATCGAACCAGACAAGGCAGAAGGAAGAAACAGAAAGAAGCGGCTTCGTGCCTAGAAGCGCTCCCTTATTTTTCGTGTGCTCGACCTCTCAATTTTTTTTCCTGGCATCCTTCCGCAGCTGCGCTAAAGAAGAGCTCTCCAAAGGCAAGTAGACAAAAGGACGCACAAATAAAAAAAAATACGAACGACGATAACGGAGCGGGGGAAACGTAACAGAGGAGGCGAGAGGGGGTGCAGAGAACATGCGAGCAGAGCGCCTCACAGTTCTTTCACTGCTCTTTGTTTCGGTGAGCTGGAAGAGCAGCCGTGAAGAGGCAAGGTGGGGTTTCCCCCTTTTTTCTTTTGCTCACTTCCTTCCTCTCTTTTCTGTCCGATGCGACTCACACAGCACGTGTAGGTGTGTCCCTGTGCTCGTTGATCCTTGTCGTGAGTATGTGTACGTGCCATTGCAATTGCGCAGTGGGAAACAATGGTTGAGTGGGGGCAAAAAAAAAAAAAATGACAGGACCCAACTTGCGTGCCGAAGGCAAGAAAGGAATGGTACAAGAGGTAGTGGCGTGGTGGTGAGCCTCCCCAATAAGTACGTACACACATGTTTGTGTTACGATTGCACAGCACTCTCCTTAATTTTTTTCCGTTATTTGCCATCTGTGATGGGGAAAGCAGCGGGGAGGCCGTCGAGAGGCTGCAAATATATATATATATATATGGCAGAGGAAGTTGTACAAAAGAGAATAAAGATATGTCACTACGCGCTCGCTACCGTTTCGGACGTGAGGGCCTGCCATCTATGACGGCAGATTTGTGGCCAATATCCTAGAAGGCGTATGCAGCCGCATCGGAACTTGGCCAGCAGTGCTTTGCAAGGATGAAAGACTCAGTTGGTGAAGGGGAAGGCCGACAGATTTTCCTTGAAGGGAGCTACAGCATATGTGGGCGCGGTCGGGTGGTGGTGGCCGTGGAAAAAGCGAAATATGCGACTCCAGTTAGAGAGGCACATGAACGAGAGGAGTACGCATATCGGCTGTGAGGCAGTGGCATGGGTGTATGAAGGGTGCTGGTGTGGGAGTGCTGGTGGTAAAAGCGGATGACGAGAAAAACGTGTCATAGCCACGTTTCGGAAAGCGAGAAAAAGAGCGGTCAGATGAAGAGAAGGGTTGAGGGGGGGGGGTGAGGGAATATGCGGGAGGCGCAGGGGCGCGTGCGCACACCCATACGCACAGGTGCGCTCCCGTGGAAATGAGTAGATTGCGTGTTATGGCTCGGCACATGGACAGCAGTATGCTCACATGCAGTCATAGAGCGTGGAGAGGTAGTCCCCCTTTCGAGGACACGTTCTCAGGGAGACATTACCGTGAAGCTGCCACGGAAAGAAATACGCACGCACGCACACGAGTTCCTCTCCCCGGCCCACTAGATCACCTCCTTTCGCCACACCAAAGCACCACCAAACCAGGAGAAGGAACGACTCTGGAGAAGGAAAACGGAGGACTTCTATAGAATGTTTCCGTTTCTTTTCGATGCATCACGCTGGCGTGCGCGCGTCCATTTTCGAGAGTCCCGTTTGCTGTTGACTTGTGTTCATCTTCGGAAGATAATATTTTTCCTTTTGTTCGCGTTTAATTTTTAATGATATGTATTGCCTGCTGCGAGAGCAAGGAGAACGCACACACGCACACACACGCACACACACACACACACGCACACACGCGCACTCGCACAGGTACACACACGCACGTACGTGCGTACGTACAGAGGCATTCGCGCGCGCGCGTTTGCATTGCATGCAAATAGAGATCGACAAAACGAGGACAAAAATGAGAAGGAAAGGTCCGACATGGAAAACTACACGACAGAAAAAAAGATAAAGAGAGTCGAACAACCGAGGAGGCGGAAGGGAGCCGGAAAAAAAAAGGAAACAACCAAGGATCAATAGTAGAGGAAAATATGGAGAGTCGCACGCGCGCGCACACACGTGAGCGCCGAGAAAAAACGAGAGTACCAGAGGTGTAAAACCAATGAACAGAGAGAAGGTAACGCAACGGCAGACGTGGTGGGCGACAAAAAAGAAGAAGGCCAAAGATAGTAGAGGGGAGAAGAGCGAGAGAAGTGTACTCCAGTCCGCGCGCACGCGTACACAGAGGCAAGAGAGTCGGAAGGCGCGAAGACAAAACAGATAATCTAAACCAAAGGAAACTGTTTGAAGGAACAGGTGTGTGTGTGTGTGTGTGTTTGTGGGGAGGGTGAGAGAAAGGAAAGCCCAGAGACGCCGGTCACGCACTCATAGAAATGAAAATGGTGCGTGCGTAAGAGGAATGAAAAAAAAGCGTAGAGGTTCCAGGTAAGCAAATGCTTGCGGAGAAGCAGACATATTTCTCATACACACAACCATGTGCCTTCATGTGGAGTAGCTTAACTGTGTGCCTCTTCTTTTTTTTTTTGTGTGTGCGTGCGCTCCCTCACGTCTCAAACATAATTATGAGGAGAAAGACAAGATCACACACACACACACACACACGGACACAGACACAGACACACAGAGAGAGAACGAAGAATGGCAACAGTCTGTAAATGGGAAAAGCGCGAGTGAAAGAGGGATACATCAACCGGCTAAGAGCATTACAGAAGACCTCAAACATAATCGAGACACGCATGCCGAGAAAGGCTCAGGTGAGCAGAGAAACCTCGAGGAAAAAAAAGGTTAAGTATACATACACAGTAGTGGTGGTGGTGATGGGCGCTGAGAGACACACAAAGCTGAAGATCCAGGTGCAGGAATGGGCTCGGGTTGCGGTCGCTTGTTTTGATTTTGTTCTTTTCCTTGATCGAGAACACATACTCACAAGCACAGAGATACATACATACACACCTTGAGCGGCGTAGTGAGAGCATTCCTTTTGGGCTGTGGGAGTTGGTCCGGGCAGATGGACATCCAATACCGACGCTTCCTTTGCTTTTGTCTCGCACACGCTCACACGCCGACACCCGCCTATCTGGTACATATTTCAGTCGTGGCAAGCGTGAGTTTGAAGTCGTTTTACTTTTTTTTTTTTTTGAACTCCTCCGCACCTTTTATTCTTGCTTTTTTTTTCTCACTCTCTTGCTTATTGTCCGCAATTCTTTTCCTGCGTCTCCTACTCTTCTGTGTGATACGCTAGCTGTCGATGAGGGATACTTCAAGAAATAAAAGGTGCGGGGGCATGGCAGAGATGCGTGTATGTGTGTGGAGGTAGAGAGGAAATAGAACGGAGAGAAAAACGAGGATAACGAGTGCAAGAGAAAGCCGACAGTAGCAACGGAGGGAGTTCTACGCGAGCACAAGGAAAGGGATTAAATAAAACACAAGCAGAAGAACGCAGCAATCAGATACGGACGAGGAGGAAAGAAACAGAGGTGGTGCTCGTGAGCAAGAGTGAGAGTGGCTGGGATGTGAACGGGGAAGTGTCGCATCTCGATTGCAAGCTCAACAGAAAAAGCGGGTTAGTATCACGGCAAGAGCGGAAGCGAGAGGGCGAGTGAAGCGTGCCCAACGGCTCCACAACATTCGAAAGGAAGGAAGAAAGGCGCCAGAGGATGCAGAGAGGAGGAGGTAGCAAAAAAAAAAAAAAGGAACACGTGTGCAGCCTTTTTATGGAATGCCAACATGAAGCAAGGGCACAAGAAAAGGCGAAGAAAAACAAAACGGAACCTAGTGTGTGCATCTGTCCCTTTTTTGCACGCACGCACACCCACACGCACACACACGCACACGCTCCGCTCTGTTGACGTCACTCTTTGCTTGACACCCAAGTCGTTTCCACAATGACAACTGCCATACACAAGAGAGGAGCTGGGGGAAAAAATACCACGACAGAAATGAGCTGAGCGGGGAAGGCGACGAGCGTGTGCGTGTGTCTGTGAGCTCTCAGATCATTGTGACCCACATGGTGTCAAAGACAGGTGTTCAAACCAAATAAAGAAAGCCGAAAAATAATAAAGAACTGCCTTGAAGCACTTGCTCTGGGTCCGAACGGTAAAGCAGGTGGGGCGCAGCTGTGTGGCCTAGACATCGGAAGCAAGAGGGGTGGGGTGGGGTGAGGGAGTAGCATGGGAACAGAGGGGAAGGCACGGAAGACAATACGACAACCTCCAAATAGGCAGAAGAACGACTTCTCACTGTGCGCGCAAAAAAAAAAAAAAATGAATTTTTTTTTTGTCATGGATTCCCTGTCACAATGAGACAGACCCCTCCTTCCACTTCCCCTCTCCTAGAAGTTCATCTCGAACACGTACACATAAATGCGAAAAAAAAAAGGAAGCGGTCGCTGCACAGTTCGAGCCTGCATACTCCTGTCCTCCTCCCACTGCACGCACACGATACAACTGAAAAGGCGCAGACAACGCACATACACATGGCCCAGCCAATTTCTGCAACACGAACAGCGTACCTACATGAAGACCAAAACAAAAGTGAAGAAAGGTGGGGCGTTATTGAGCAAAGTCAGGCTGCGGGAACGAGAGAAAACTAAGAAGCACCTGAACACAGACAGCGACAGCACGTGCACACCCAATGTTGCAGTTGCAGCAGTTGCAGCCGTTTCGTTCTCGCTACTTCGTTGGTTCAAAGCTCAGCGCTTGCTGGCTCTCGCGCCCTTCTTTCATTTGAACACGGAAAAGGAAAGGACATCACAGGAAATGGAAGAGAGCTACTTATAAGCATCCCAGAAACAGTCAATGAAAACGCAGGCAGGTGGCAGGCATGTGCCCATCTGCCCATCCACTCCCTTTTCGAGTCTTGAATTGTTCTCGATTTTTTATTTAACTTTGGCGTTTGCTTGCGTAGATAAGACGCACACAGAAATGACGTCGAAAATAAGAACAACAAAAAAAAGAAGACAAAAGCATTGATGGAAAGAAACCGTCTTCCCCACCACACACACACACACACACACACACAGACGTAGACGATGACGTTGTGCAGAGGTGCTTGCGTACTGGCGTGTCCGTGCACAGATTTTTATTATTGTTTTTCTATGACTGCACTGGCAGTGTACTACGTGGGGAGGCAAAGAGAAGACTACAAAAGCAAACCCACCTGTGCACGCTCCAGGAAAGAGCAAAGCACTTAGAAGCGAGCAGAGATCCTCCAGTACTTGCTCATCCACTGCTCAGAGCAGAATGCTGGCATAACATATTGCGCGGGGAGGAAAGAGGGCGCGGTGAGGCATAGGAAAACGCGGGGGGGGGAACGTTGAGTGCCTGACATGATTCACGAGTGCAAGCCATGAGGGGCTCAGAGCGAACGCGCGCGGAGCAAGAGGAGAGGAAACGGGACAGGCAGGACACGGCCGTTGCAGAAAAAACGTAAGAAGGCCACACATATACACAGAGTCACTTCTAGGCTGCTCATCATGATGGAGATTGAATGAACACAGAGCATGTAGGCGTGTATTGGACTGTGTGAGTGGGTGCCCTCCCTTGCCAATGAAGAAAAAGAGTGGCACGTACCCCAAAAGGTTCCGCATGTATCTTGTGTCGCGCCTGTACACCTCTTCCCACAGAGACAATTTTTCTTTTTCTTGACTGGCTTTGATGCAGAAAACAAAGTGAACATGACGTTAGTGCGTCATGTGAGCGTGTGTGTTGCTCCGCCTCTTTCTCTTCTCAGGTAGGTGTGACAGGAGGGGAGCCGAACACAAGTAAACAGAAACAAAGGCAGCGCTACACATCCACATGCACGGACAAACTCTACACACGCTTGTACGCGAAATAGGGACGGGGAGGTGAACTAAAAAAAAAAGGAAAAGGGGAAGAGGCAAGCAAGACACAACAACACATGAACACGTGTAAAGTTCCGCACAAACGAGAAGCGAAATACAGTCTGTGTGTGTGTGTATGTGTCACACGGAGTCATAACCAAAAAAAAAAAAAACTAGCTCAGCACCCGAACGGAAGAAAAAAGAGGTGCTGCACTATCTCTTTCATATCTTGTGCGTGTCTTCCTGCCGCTTACCTCGCCTTTCTCAGTCGCTGACACACGCAGTTTTGCTGCTTCAAGCGTATTTGTCTTTGCTTCTGGGACGTGACGGAAGAGGGGAAGGGGGAAGACGAGCAATAGCAAACCCGCCTACACAGCCGAAAAAACAAAAAAAACGCTCACATGCGCGGAGACCACGGAGAGACGCGAAGAGTTGATCCGGTGCACATTTGTGTGTGTGTGTGCGACCAAAGGAATGAAAGCATACGCCCCACCAATACGAGCGATAACTGTGTCCTTCCGCATTTACCAAACCAACAACCAAAAATAAAGACGAACAAGAACAAAAAACGCACGCATAGTGCCACACACACGCACACACACAGTGCCACACACACGCACACACACAGTGCTACACACACGCACATGTCTGTGTGTGAGTGCTCCAGCGCACTAGAGAAGAGATACAGGTGACAAAGATGGAGATAAAAAAAAAGAGACAAGCATGGAAGGACAAACGCACGCACGGCGTGCTCGACATCCGAACTCCGGGACCCTCCTCCCCCCCTTTCCCCCAAAAGAGAGCAACACAATGAAAGCCTCAAAAAGCGAAAAAGGTTGTAGAAAGGAAAGCGAAGAGAGAAGAAGAGAAGCGCTTTCCTGGATGCTATTGTTCCGGTCATTGTCGTTGTGTGAGAGAATGGCGTACAAGCCGTGGCAGTAGGGGAAAAGGGGAAGCGCAAGAGGGGGGAGGAGGAGGAGGAGAGGGGGAGGGGCGCAAGGAGGCGGGGGAGATGTGTGTGTGTGTGTGTGTATGCGTGCAGTGCAGTGCAGGGGAAACAAAACCAAACATCTGGAGAGAAAGAACGTCAACGAGAAAAAAACGTACAGAGGGTAAAAAGGAGCCGAACACACACACACACACACACACACACACACAAACGCACACAGAAAGAGGAATAAAAACAGAAGGGAAAGCACTTTATTGTTGCAGAAGGATGACCCCCGTGCATGAATGATGTGTGTGTGTGTGTGTGTGGGCTGGGGAGCGTAGGTACGCAGAAAAGAAATTCAAGAGAGGGTCAGAAAAAGGGAAACGAAGAGGGAGGGGGGGGGAGCGACGAGCAAAGCGCACGTTTTCCCCTACTTTATGCGCATCATTTCTGCACTACTCATGAAGAAGTAAAAGACAAGACATCAGATGGAGAGAGGAGACGGTGTGCGTGTGTAATTTTGCACGTGCGTACGCGTGCCGATAGTACAGCGATTCCGGAAGAATGTGTGGAGGAGTGACGATAAGAGAAACAACCTCCACGTAGCCACAGTTACGCGTTGACCACAGAATCAAAGCGAAGGGGCGAAAAAAAAAAAAGAAAGCACCAGCACATAAGCAGGAGAGCGTCATCACATCCAGCTAAACTCCAGATGCGAAGAACAGCAGAAAAAAAAACAAAAAAGAGATACAACCGCGAGAGAAAAGAGAATCTCACTTCATTTATTTATTTTGGTAAGCTTTTCCCTCTTCCTCGACTGCCGCTGCTACGCAGTTCTATACACGATCAAGACACGCACGTTTGTGCGGTTAAACATCTGCTTTCCTTTCTTCCCATTCCTATAACCTTCACATGATCTCTCTTTTTTTTTTCGCTTGGCGACCGGCATCTCTCTGGTTCTCGAGGAAGGGACCGATGCTATTTCTAATGCGCCTTGCTTGTGGCAATGCGCCGAGCACTTGGCCCACGGGCAGAGCTACTGTCGGGATAAGAGGGAGGAGAGGAGCCAAGCGAAAGTGAAAAAGAGATGTAATTAACAGGTACAGTTTCATGGAAGCCCAGTAACTACAAGGTGAGGCTCCCCTTAGAGTGCAGCAGCAAGAGAAAACTACGGTGAGGGAAGCGAAATCAACAAAGAGGGCAAACGAGAAGGCAGCTGTTCGCGTTCACGTGGCACTTTGAATGGACCAGGACAGAGTAGAGTGAGCGAGTGAAAACGACGGAGAGGTGTGAAGGAGGAAAAGGGAAAAACAAGGAAATGCAGCAGCGAAAAAGGAGGGCCATGTCCACTGCACACACACACAGAGACAGACAGACAGACAGACAGAACATACATGCGTATTACATTGCATACAAAACAAAACAGCTGCTTGATAATAGCAGAGGCAAAGAAGTTGCCCGTGGGTGGAGGATGAGGAGGGAGAGAGGGGAGGGGGAGTGCGAGTGATGCTGCTCTCGGGAGTCATCGGCATCATTATCGGCACAAGAAACTAACATAAATAAGAAAACACATGAGCAAGAGCACACCTGTTTTCGTTTTTGGCTGGTTGTCACGTCTTTTCGTTCACGCTTCCCCTTCCTGGAGATTGTATCCCTCTTCCGTAAAAAAAAAAAAAGGATGTGTGGTGGGTGGGGGAGGGGGGAAGGAGACGACGAAGAGAGAGCCCCAGGCAACAGATGAGAGTACAATGTGCGATTGAGAGCTTTTGGTGTAGAGGGCAAGAGAGGGAAAAAAGAAAAAAGAGGCGGCGGGACAGAGGTCAAAAAATGGCAAGACAAAAGGCGAAGACACACACCAAAGAAAAGAAACAAAAAAGGTCGCAAGTGGAGGAGACGTGGCGAGTGTGTAGAAGGGCGAGGGACGGGGCTTGGGTGGCACAGCGTCAGAAAAAGGCTAAGAAGCAGATACCATTACCCATACTCTCGCTCTTCACATGCGCACTCTCTGTGAAGGGGGGGGGCAGGGGAGGGGGAGGGGTCATGAAACCGAGGAAAAACGTTTGTGCAGGGTTTAGGCGACCCTGCCCACTCCACACACAGCGGGAGAGCCTGTCGAGAGAAGACAAAGCACTCGATCGGCGTGAAAGAAAGGGCGAAAGCGACAACGAGGGGCCGATGCAGCTTTAAAGGGAAATGGACAGAGAGGTGGGCGGCAGGGTACACTTTATTCGTGTGCGTTCAAAGAGTACACGTAACTCCGTGTACAGGAGCTGACACAGAAGAAACAAAACGAAAAAAAAATCAAGAGCACTGCACGCATGCGCGTACGGGCAAAGAAATACAGGCAAGAGGAAGTGGCCGCATGGTCACTTTCACACACACACAGACACAGAGAGGAAGCATGAGAAGACCGAGAAGAAGAGGGGGGAGAGAGAGAGAAAGAGAGAGGTCTCTCTCTCTACCCTCCTCCTTTCCCTCCGCCAAAACATCGCGGTACAGCGCGAATAAAATCATTTCTCAGCGCCAACACGTAGGCGATAGGGAGGAGGAGGGGGGACAAGGGATGTGAACAGGAGTCAGAAACAAAAAAGAACGGGGGTCCAAAAACAACAACAAACAAGCAAACAAAAGGGGGGGAGAGAGGAAGAGTGAACACCATTGCAAGGACTAGATGATCGGGAAAGCGTGTGTCGGAGAGTGCTGGGGCAACACAGATAACAGTCATAGGAACACACAAAAATGTGGTGAAGAGAAAAAAGATCGAGAAAACAGTACCGAGGCAACGTGCATGAAGAAAAAAAGACAGCAACGAGGAGTGACACAAGACGCAGACAGTGAGCGTTCTTACAGCGAGGGAAAAAACAGAAAATGACTAAAAAAAGAGAACCGCCCCGAAAGAAACGAAGTCCAACGGGGAACATGAGAGAAAAGTACAAAACAAAGTTCATAGAAAGAGGCGCCAGAATCATTCGATTTTTCTGTATTTGGACTCGCACATCGCCGTCCTCCGTGGCTCTCTCAGCGACGTCAAAGCGTACGTCAAGAGAGAAGTGGCTTGTGGGAGGGGTAGGCAGAGGTTGAGGTAGCACAGAGAGCGGTGATCATGCATTAGAATAGTGATTGCACAACACATATGCATGCAGAAGGATGGGGGGGGGGTAGAGGGGCTGGAGTTGCAGAGAGTGGAGATAGAGACCATCCTGCACACCATATACGCTCATACGCCGCCCTTTTTTTGCACCACGGCTGCAAAGAAACAGAGGAATGAAAGGAAAAAGCGCCGAGTAAGAAGAGGTACGACGCTCAGCATGCGTATGTTAGACAAGAGTTGTGAGAGCACCAACACACACTGAAATCTGTAGGACAAGATTACAGTGGGGGAGGGAGAGAAAAAGCAAAGAATTATGTAGAAAACACACACACACACACACAGACACAAAGTCAACTGAAGAGGTAAAAAAAAATCGAAAAAGAAAACAGAAAAGGCAACATAGATGTGGAGCAAGAAGCGCGCGCACACACACAGAAAGACTAGGAAGACCAAAGATACTTGAGATGGTGGTGGCGGTGTAGGCAGGATCAGGACAAAAAACAGGGAGGGCAGAGAGGGAGAAAAGCGAGGCAACCAATGAAAATAGAGAGAGAAACGATGCGGAGACACAGAAGGGAGACGTATACACACGGCAGCCAGCTGGAGCACAAAAAAAAAACCACGAGAAATACACGAGTAGATTGACCATAGACGAGAACGCGCACGTCAAAGACAAAAGGGAAAAGGAAGGAGGAGAGGTGCAGAGAGCTACGAGAGAAAGGAAGCATGTACATAGTAGGCCTTTGGGTGGGCGCGTGGCTTCCCCTCTGTGTTGATCGCTATAACAGCCTTATGCATCCACATATTCCACTGCACACAACCCCCTTCGAAAAGAGGAAAATACAAGAAGCTGTGAGTGACAAGGCCGCTGGTGTTGTCTCGTACGCCTCTCTCCCCAGGAGGGGGAAAGGTAGCGAAGTCATCCACACACACACACACACGTACACACACACACACGTACACACGGAAACGAGAAAAAACTATACGAAGACCGGATTGGTTGCTCTCTTACATTTTCTGACTTCGTTCCATTTCCTATCGGTGCTGCATGTGATGTGTGTGGTGGGCATATAGGAAGAGAAGAGGCCATCGATATCAATGGGATTCACCTACCCGCATCTACGACACACCCGCGCGAAACAGGGGAAGCACGCGCTCTCAGAAAGACCTCATCACACTTTAAAGGGAGGAAATGTGCGCGAAACACAGACATCAACGTGAAAAAAAAACAAAAAAAAACAAAGAAAAAAGAGGAACAGAGCTGCACAGGAAGACGAGAAACACCGATGACACCAACGAGAATAAAACAAAAAAACACACACACACACACACCTAAGGAAGCAAAGAAAACGCAGGGCAAAAAGAAAAAGGAGGTATGCGTGGCCGGGACGCAGTCTTCATTCAATGAGACGTGACACCACAATAACGAGAGGCTCGACTACCTTTCCCCCTTTTTTCTGTGGAATGTGAAATCGCGTGGAGGCACACACATGCACACGCACACGTCCTCCATTACGAAAACCACAAACACGCTGACAGCGAGATGAAGCCAAGCGGTACTACCACTTACAGTTGGTCTTCTCGCTGCTCTGTGCGCACGTGTCCTTTGGCTGCTTCTTGTGTGTACGAAGCACACTGCACCTGTGCTTTCTCTTTCCTCCCTTTTTCCGTTTGGCATTCCCACCACCCCCTCAACTCTGCCTAGGGGAAGAACAAGCACGCAACTGGAGAGCGCGTGCACACAGGCACACATCAACACGAGTGCCCGCTGAGCAAGCCAAACATGCACACCAGGAAAGAAAGGCATGTACAAAGACGGAGAAAAATAGGAGAACAATGGTCTTGAAGCGCTGAAGGTGATCAAGGAGCACAGAGACACGTTGGAACAACAAAGAGAGAGAGAAGGCGGAAGAGATGCATGAAAAAGAAGTGAAAAAAGAAAAGAAAATCAGAGAGTGTACCGACAAGTGGTGATTCGGGAAACAAACACAAGTTAAAAAAGAATGGCGTATGATGTGTTAGCGAGTAACATACGTGAAACAAGGAAGAAACATGTAAGGACGCCGGCGCTCACATACACGTACGCGGCGAAGGGCCCGTAAAGAAAAGCGTGACATGCAAGGGGCACCTTCTCTCTTTTTTCCCAGATCTTTGGATGTGCTCACACTCTTTCAACTTCATTTGTGCCTACGGCGTCGTCTTTTGCTTCGCTAGCTCTCCTGGAAGTTGGCATCCTCACTGCCTTTACCCTCTCCCCTTCTTTACCCACCATACTTTGTCGAATCGTGCGTCGCGATCCTCTGAATCTTGGGTGCAGGTCTGCGCGAACGTTTCCGTATTGCAACATAAACAAAAAGAAGTGGATCGAGGGTGAGAGAGAGAGAGCAGAGGCGTGATAAGAAAAAACGGTACTGGCCGGGGGTGGCATAGGTCGAAAACACACATACACAAAGACAAAAAAGGCACAGAGGCCCGGAGAGAGGGGAGGGCGCGTGCATGGCGGAGCCGCATCCTTTTAAGAGAAGACTCAACGAGAGGAACAAAAGGAAAGGATACAGAGAACATCTGCGTGATGTAAAAAAAGGGGGAGGGGAGGGATGACACGCACACACGAAGCAGCAGATGACAGCTAACTCGTAAAAGAGTGAATACACAAGCGTGCTAGCCGTTGTGTAGAAAAAAAAAGCCTAGAATGACACAACCACGGGAAACAAACAAAAAAAAAATCAGACCGAAACAGACAAGTTGCCCACACTTACGCTTACACATATACAGAGGAATAGAGAAAGATGATGTGGGTGAACAAGAGAAATACGTTAGGCTGATCACGGACCCGCCAATATTCTCTCAAGAAACGTGTTCCCATCCATGCAACGGCACATGCTTCTGCTAACGCTGGTGCTGGTGCTGCTGCGAACAAACCACATCATGGCAAAGAGGGTACTGCATGCACAAGGCGCGTAAACAAGATCGACGGAGAGTAAGCGCAGCAGGAAGTGAGGAGGACAAACCAAAACAGAAAAAAAAACGTGGCGGGATGAGCAAGCGGCGGAACAGGTGGCCCATGTCGTTCATATGGAGAGAGAGGGAGGAAACACACAAAAGCATATACCAGGGGTTGAGTTTGTGGTCGTGGTGGTGGTGGTGGTGGGGGTGCAGGCGTGCACTAGTATGTGCCTATGACCTAAGGTACCGTGGGAGGCGGAAGGCAGCCACCCAGACACTCCCTTTCTCCTTGTCACGCTCGCATACCACCACCGTCATTCTACACGGAGAGGCGAATGATGGGAGAGAAAGAACCACAGGCACACACACACACACACACACACACACACACACACACACACACACACACACACACACACACACACACACACACACACCGATAACAAAAAAGGGAAGACGGCACCAATCCCTTCCACTTGTCAAGATCTAGGCAAAGCACACTATACATGAAAGGTAAATTAGTATAGACAAGAACGCGTGAGTCCCCGCGAAGAGGAATTTTCCAAACAAGCTAGCGTGCCACATAGAAGTCAACCAGCACTCTTTCGTAGGCAAGGTGAAAAACAAGCTCGCGCGAATCCAAACACATTCAGGACATACAGACAAAAAAAAGGTTCGCTGGAGACAACAGTAGGAGAACAGGTAAGAGGTAAAAAAAAAAGATGAGAGTAACGTACTCCTACTCACCAATGTATATATGTATATATATATGTATATATATTTACACATCGATGTGTGCAGAAAAGATGGAGAAAACACACACACAGAGAGAGATATGCCCCAAATAGGGAAAAATGAAGGTGGAGTGTGTATGTAGATGCATATATGTATATGTATATCGAGTATACACCAAAAAATATGAACCAACACACGTAAAAGTTAGACTTCAACAGAGCCAACAAACAGAAAGGAAAAAGAAAGCGTGTCTTCCTGTGCGTGCGTGCGTGTGTTTGTGTGGTGAGGGACAGTGAGCAATGCCAGTGCCCTCTTCCCTTTTTTTTCATCGCATATATGTATCTGTACACTTATGAGAAGGTACGTTCCAGTGATAGGAGGGAAACATCCCAAAGTGAGAAACAACAACAACAACAAAAACGGCATCAACAGTAGCGTTCTCTCCGGGCGCGCGTGCGCACACAAGCGCACATTCTTTGACAAAACTGTGGTGTCACGTACCCCTCCCCACCTTTTTTTCCTTTCCTTTTGGCTGCTTCTTGGGATAGGGGAGCAGAACAAGGGGAAAAAAGAAGTTGAGAAGCACATGCGTGCACGTCGCAGGGGAAGGGAGAGGTATCAACAGGGAGTAGTGCCGAGCGTGCCGGGGAAAAGCTATGGAGAGAGAGAGACATGAGTAGTTGCAGTGCACGTACTCTTCCCTTGAGATGAAGCTGCTTTTCTACTTCGTTCATCTGAGATGTGCGTGCGTGTTGTTCGGTTGCTTCTCCCTGCTTGCTGTCATCTATTACAAGTGCAACCAGAGTATGCGAATGCCCATGTGCTTTCCCCTTTGTGAGGGGTAGGCGCTCGCGAGAGGTCACTACCGTACTCTCATCCCAAAAGTTGATGCTCTAAGAAACAAAGTGGGCCAACGAAAGCAGCAGTACCAACAGTACAAAAGAGATTAAAAAGCACAATAATGAGATGGCACGGCGGCGGGCGGAGCTGGGAGGATACCTGTGTCTGTGGACGTGACGTAGGAGAGGAGGCACGGTGGCTGATTGATGATCCCATCACTGTGCTACAGACTCCATTCCTTTATCATGGGCCTGCAACACTGGCACGAGGTTCATAGATCCTGAGGAAAAAAAAGTTAGAAACGCATGCGTATATATGCCTATATATATATATATATATATATATATGTAGACAGGAAGATAAACACACATACACACAAACAAGCACGTAAACGTATACTCTCTTCGTTTTCCGTAAGTTCTGCTGCCAGGAGACGATGCTGCGCCTTCTTTTCGTGTAGTTTTGTGCTCTCTTCCGTTCCTTTTTTTCCCTGCATGCATCTTGCTTAGTTGTTGTTCTTGGATGTGTACACGACCGCTCCCACTGCTGTACGACACACAGGAGCACGCACGGTGCTCGCGTAGTCTCCCGGAGAGGGCGCCTTTTAATCATTGGTGGCTCGTTAGCCCTTCCCCTTTTCACTTTTTTTGTGTGCACCGCTACCCTGCTATCGGCAACACCACACGAGGGGTAGGGTGAGGTGGGCATATGCCCTCAGAATTGCGAAGGGGGAAAGGCGCAGGAGCCAGGATATTGAGGGAGAGACAGCATCGACATGCTGCACAGATCAAGGAAACGATACGATATAGCCCTTCAAGAGTGGGGCAAGCACACAGAGAACACACACGCGCGCACATACGCAAAAGACATTGAAAATGAAAACCAGGCGATGAAGCGAAGCACAGAAGAGAAAATGAAAAAAAAAATCGGAATACACACACGTCCACACAAAGTCAGTGAAAAACCAAAACTCGAAAAAGAAAAGAGAACAACTATAACATATAAACACAAAGGGAGAGGGGGAGGGAAGAGGCAGCATTAAATGGATATTAAATTGCCAGGTGCACGCAGCACTGAAATTATGAAGGGGTGGGCGGGGGATGGGATGGGTGAGGTGCGAGTGAGCGAAACACTGAAAGAAGGCATAATTTTATACGTTGCCAGTTTCTTGCGTTTTCCTCACATCCTTCTCTTTTTTCTTCTTCCCCTGTCCAGGTGTGTGTCTGAGCGCTGAAGTGTTTTGAGAGTAAGAAAGAACGCACAAGGGGAGGAGGTGTAGATGCGCAGTTGACCACAACGTACCTACTTTATTCCACCGCTCCGTTGTGCGCTCAGGAACGATAACATATGTATAGACACATGCGCTGTTTACGTGTGTGTTCTTCGCTATAAATGCGCGTCAGCTTGCACCGATCGCGAGCGTAGGTCCTCATGCGCAGATCCACCGATAAAACAATGGAGAACCAAAAAAAAAATCCGCATGCACATGTGCAGGACACGCCTACAGCGAGAGGCTCATGTCTTTCACACATTCTCACACACCCTCCAATCTGGAAAGCAGAAAAACGAAACGAGCGTCGCATGCTGAAAAGAAGGAAGGGCATCCCAACTACGCGCAACAGGGCCTTCCCTTCGCCCTTCTTTTTCGCTATACATGTTACAATGCGTGCACACCCAGGCCCGGGGAGTGGAGTGGAATGGCGAAGAAAGCAACACGCACGCACACACACACACACAGGAAGCGAGGAAGCAACAAAAAAATTAACAGCACCATAAATCAGAGAGAAGTCAATGGAGAAGCAGAGAAGTACAAGGGCGGACGGAGGGGGAAAGGAGAGTGGAAGGAAAACACAACCCATTCGGATGAAGAGATACATGTGAGAAAGTTAAAGCGGCTGTACAGAGAAAAACACAACATAGCACACAAACACACCTGCTCAGTATGCAGGACCCAAGTAGGAGAGCCGTCGAAAAAAAAAAAAGATATATATATATATATAAAGGGAGGAGTTGAATCAATCTGCATGCACAGCACAACGTAAAAAACAACCAAAAAAAGAGTCTCACAAGGCCGCAATAGCACACGCGTTTGCGTATACAGGGGAGCGCGAAAAGACATCGGTGCAGCTCCGCAGAACCGCATGTGGTAGGCGAAGGACGCACATGAGCCAGTTCCTTCTCGATCCACGCTCGCCGGTCGCCTAGCGGTAGTCCTCCTTTCACCACTCTCTTCTCCGTGTCAACGGTGATCATGGTAGACTGCGCGAGACGCGATGGCGTAGGGAGAAGAGAGGAGGGAGGAAGGGAGACATGAGGAACAGAGCACACCAGCCGCACCGCCAAGGGAGAAAACAATAAAGTAAGGCGATGCGTATGCGTGGGAAGTATCGTACATGTGGGTGAAGCGAAAAGGCATGCCAACAAGCACACACAGACATATGCATGCACGGAAAGGTGAAGCAGGCAGCACGGCCAGGGGAGGAGGAGGGCTTATTATGATCATGTCTCTCTCTCTATTCTCATTTTCTTGTGTACTTCATCTCTTCGGGGCGTTGCCGGCCGTTCAGAGAGGAGAGACAAGCAGAGACGAGCGAGATGAGGGGTGGGGTGGGGCGACATACCCAACGGCATTTACCCCCGCTACCATACGTCCACAAAACGCGCGCACCCACAAAAAGAGAGGCCATGTCCGTATCCGGCACGCCGACTCCTAGAGAGAGAGAGAGAGCAGGTTGGACACCCGTGAGCATATACACAAATAATGATGTATACGCATGCACACACGTAGGCAGACCCCTTGACAAGCAAGAGGGCCACAACAGCTAGCGCGCCTGAATGTGAGGGTACAGAGCATATATCAAACGAGATCGTTTAGCGAAGGATGCGTGAGTGTCCAGCCTCAAACCTACTGCGGTGTGAGGGGAAGATATGCGATTTGAACTGGGGCCGCCCGCGCATTGTAAGAAGCAAGCGCTGAGGCTAAAGCCTGTTGTTGTTGCTGTTGTTGTTGTTGCTGCGCGATTGCCGCACTTGTGGAGGCGGGAAGGGCGTAGTACAACGGCATCACACATGGCATCGAATTGCCAGAGTTGGGCATCATGACGTACGTCACAGGCGTCGGTGCAGGCGCAGAGACAGAAGGGTTGATCAAGTCCGACATGGGGGTGGTAGCGCCGTTGCTAATCATCGACGCCAGCGGCGTTGTGGCGGTGCTCGCCACCAGTGATTGACGAGCTATCTGCCACCCCATAGCGCTACTGTATACAAGCGGGTCTGCACCGACCGGATACGACGGAGGCTTCTGCTGCTGGAGAAAGGTGTTTGAAGAAGCTACGGCACCGTGTACATTGCTGGACTGGCGGCCATCTTCCTCACCTGATATTTCACTCTTCCCGCTAAGATCGCCGTAGCTGCTGAAAAGCGTTGTGAAGCTCGTATTCGGCTCCTCGCTACCAACCGCACCGCCAGTTGTGCACATCAGTGGGGTGAGAATGACGTTCTTAGAGGATGAGGAGTCCACGTTGGATACTTCATTCAGCAGCGCGTTGTCGTCTGTGGCCGCCACGGGTGCCGTACTCCCCTCCTTGCTCCGCTGGCGGTCTTTGTTGCGAGAGAGACAGAGAGAGCGGTGGTGCAGACCAAAGGCCGAAATGAGGCGCGTCCCTTTCGAGTACATCACTTGGATCGGCTGGCTGCGTGTACCGAGGGAGCACTTGCTGTGCAGTGCCTGAATGGCGCGGTCGGCCTCATCTGTTGTGGCATATGTCACAAAGGCGTTACCTTGGTGGATGTGTAGTTGGTGCGCGATGACATTTCCATATGGCCGGAAAAGGTCCAGCAGGTCGTCCGGAAAGAACTTGCTGAAGGGGAGCTGACCGACAAACAGTTGCGCCATCTTCCTGCGTACTTCTTGTACGTGTATTTCAGGATGTGCTCCGTTTTGCTGACGCGAGGTCGACTGTGTTAAGACCAGAAAAAAAGGAGGAGGGACACTTTCTCGTTGCTCGTGTGTGTGTGTACGTCGGGGGTGGTGTGTGTGTGTGTGTGATGGAGTAAATTCAGTGCACCCTTGAAGGTGAAGAAGAACAATGGGTAGCGAGGGGGCGGGCAGAGGGAAGAGTTGCAGAGCCAAAGACCAAAAAAAAAGAAAGACGTCAATAGGGAAGATGCACAAGGGGGTAAAGACAGCTCAAACGGGAAAAAGATTAACGGGTCAGGGGAAGGGGGGGGGGCGGTGAGCTAAGCAACGGTTCACTGGAGGAGGGAAGCAACAGAGATGTCACAAGATCTGTGCGGTTGTGAGGCCTGTCGTAATGGCGGAGAGAGAGAGAAAAAAAAAAGGACGAAGCAGGCCCAATGCGCACTCACGCAAAGAGAAAGAGCGAAGGAAGAGAGAGAGATGAGATACCGAAAGATTCAGACTAGAAAATAAATCCAGGTCAAATATGTACACACAAACAAAGACACGAGGGAGTCACAAGACAAGCGCAACAGCCACAAGCAGGAAATACCAGCACACGCGACAGAGAGAACAGGAGGTAGAGAGAGAGAGAAAGGCACACTAATGGAGGAAAGCGCTTGAAAATAGGGAACAACAAAGGTGATACTCACGGAAGAGAAGAACAAAGAAACAACAACGACAACGACGAGAAAAAAAAACGAAAAAAAGAAAGGGAGAGAGGGGAGGGTTAACCACAAGCACGCACACACACAGACACAGATGGGCAAAGAACAAGGCGAGTGAGCACCTGAACAAGGCCGAACAAAATGAGATAATCACCGAAGTAAAGAGACGTGCCTGCCCACACGCACACAACGCAGAAACCTAAAGAGGGCGAAGGCGATGAAGAAACAAAAAAAGTTAGAGAATACAAGTAGAAAAGAGAAAACAAGAAGCGCGCACGCCCCAATAAGAAAACGAGAACGGCTAGAGAGAGCGAGAGCGAGGGGGAGGGGAGGGAGCGAAGGGAAAGACGTGCACTTCAAAAAAAAAGTCGATTTCCTTATGTTACACAGAAACCAAAGGATTGGACGTATATGTGTCTGCAGTATACTATGTACACAGCCCCGTTGATTCTCGAAGAGAGAAGTCACAAGACAGGGGTGGTGGAGGAGTGAAGAGATCAAGCCAAAACAGCAACTAGACAGCCAATAAATGGAAGGGGTTGGCAGATTAGGGAGTACACAAACACAAGGACACTAGCACATGCACACACAAAACGCTAACTCAAGAGCAGTCAAGGATACAACAACACACAAAACGAGGAAGAAAGGCCGAGAGTGTGAGCGTGAACTTGAGATGAGGAGAGGACACGAGGGAGACGAGATGTTATGAGAGGGAGAAGCGCAAGTGAGGCGGGGTAGCGAGGTGTGGGTGGGGGCTGCTACACCAGTCGAACAGGCAGACAGGAACGGGAGCGGTGCCAAAACACACGGGCACACACGCGCGCAGAGAAAGAAAAAGAGGTGACAAGGAAGAACCGACAAACAAAAACAAACAGAGGACTTGCAGAGATCTGATCGGGTTTATTTGTACCTTTCTCGTCTCGAGGATTTCCACCGGGGAAAACACACACACACACACACGCACACACACGCACACACACACACACAGATACAAGGCAGAAAAAATGAAAAACGAAAAGTATTCTGAATGAGAGTGGCCGTTTTGGTGTGCGGTGAAGGTGGTGGCGGGGGTGGGTTGGGTTGGGTTGGGGGAGGGAGGGAGGGGGGGGCAAGTAAACACACAAGAACGTAAAGGAGAGGAGTATAAACGCCTACGCCTTTTTCTTCGTCTCAAAACAGACACCGTGTGGTGGTTACCAAGAGGGAAGTACTTGTTCTTTGAGAGGCGGAGGTGGGAAGAGCTACCACAACAAGCAAGGATACAAGGCAACCAAACACCAGCACACCAGCACAGATTCGTTTTCCTTTTGAATGAGGGTGGGAGGTGATGTTG
Organism: Leishmania tarentolae; assembly: GCA_033953505.1. NCBI lineage: Eukaryota > Euglenozoa > Kinetoplastea > Trypanosomatida > Trypanosomatidae > Leishmania > Leishmania tarentolae. The sequence continues at coordinate 576,348 of CP119857.1, read as the reverse complement.
AGTGGTGGACGTGACACCACTTTTGTCTTGATCTGTTCACCTGAAATTCCGTTCTTCCTTCTTCTCGTGAATGTTCTCAAACGCAGCAAGCAAGAAAAAAAAAAAAAACAGCACTGCTTCTGTTTCTCTTTCCGTGGTTTGCTGGGGCCTAAAACACTCGTTGTGGGGTGCGTATCTGTTTACTTCTCCTCAGTGGGAAAAGGCCACCGGAGAGAGAGAGATGGAGTCAAGAGAGATGGCACACGGGGAGTAATGAAAGCAGGCCTGCGCAAGTGAACAAGTGGAGAGAAGCACTGAGAAGAGTCAGAGAGAGAGAGAGAGAGAGCACGGAAGACGAATGCCTTTTATACTTTTTTTTTTCTTGAATGCGCGTCTACGTGAGAGAGAGGGGGCTTCCGCTTGCGTTTCTTTCCATCCGTGTTGTAGCTGAGCTCTCGTCCTGTCTCTTGCGAGCCTCTCACCTGATTGCTTGTCTTTCCTATCAGACCAGGCAACTCTCAGGCACTGAAGTATAGTGCCGCTGCAGGTTTTGATGGCTGTATTTCGTATGAATGCCGCAATTCTCGTTTTCCCTTTTGCTTCTGCTTTGGTGCCGGTGAGGGAGAGTGCCGCACAAATTCGCAGTTTCAATAGGGAAGGAGGGGACGTCGACACGAGAGTACAAGGGCAATCGGAAGAAGCGAGTAGCGTGACCCGCTTGCGTCTTTTCTGTTCCTGGCGTGACTAGTGATGTGTCTGGTGTCCCACCGCGCAGATGCCCATAAAAAAAAAAAAAGAATGGAAAGGAGGAGAAGGGTGTGGTAACTGCAGATGCAACAGAAGTGAACAACAGTATCAGGACAAGTATTGTGAGAAGGATGAGAAAATGCCTCGAAACCCCCTGAAGAAAAAAAAAAAAAAATGAAGCAATCACCGAACGTGGACTACCCTAAGCGTCACGTGTTTGCTCTTCTTTTTTTTCTTTTCTCGCTGGTTGGCTCCTTCCTACTCTTCGTTTGCTCTCGAGCGATCGTCACTCGGCTACGCACGCGGACGTTCACACGAGCAACGCAGAAGACAGAGGGAGGGAGGGAGGGAGGAGAGGGGAACACAGTAGGCACCCTGCACACTGCCGCTACCACGAAAAAGCACCACAGAAAGAGAGGCGCTCAAGGAACAAGAGCGGAAGACACGCGAAAAGGTGACAGGAGGAGGAGCGACGTCGCGCGGAAGTCGCGGAGTAGAGGAAACAACACCCCCCGAAAAAGAAATCACCAATGTTTCTATCTCTCTTCCTTGTCCTCGCTTCTTCCGACAGCACCGCGCGTACACGCCGACAGATACGACTGCCGCTGAGCAGGTGACGTCAGAGGGGATCGGAAAGGGGAAGAGGGTGGAAGTCTGGGTGGTGAGGTGAGGGTAGAGCAAGCACAACCGCAAATCACAACGGAACTGAGCGCGAAGAAGAAAAAAAAAGGAAGACAAGCGAAGGGCAAAGAACCACACAACGACAGATGGAGGAGAGAGAGGAGGGGAGGGAAACGAAAAACGACAGTGGGGGATAAAGGTCAGTCGGAGGGAGGGAGGGAGGGAGGGGGAGAGGGGAGGAGTCCTGCCAGGGGCGTGGGCGGGGGGATTTGGGGCCTGTGGAGAGAGGAACTGAGCCTGAACAGGTCGACTGGAGAGGAGGAAAAGGACAAAGGAATTTGACAAGGAGAAGAGAGGAGAGAAAAACGAGAGGGAAAATGCCGAGGGATCTATTGATGCCGTATGTGCAGTTGTGTGTGTGAGAGAGAGAGAGAGTGTGAGTGTAAAAAGAAAGAGGAAAGTGAGTCATCGTTATCGCATGCGTGTCCGTGGGTATCGGGGGAACGATACAGCATCCATCAGCAATTGAAGAGCCGCATGCAACGCACCGTCATGTCAGCCAGGATTCCGGTGGCAGAAGCGACAACATGGGATGTGGGGATGGGGGCGGAAAGGGGGCAGAGGAAGGAAGGGTATCGATGTATTGTTATCATCCCCGCGTACTTCCCCTTATATCTCCCCTGTAGAGACATTTCATTTTGTTTCAAAAGTCTTTTTTTTTTTTCGAAGATGGCGGGCGTACTAACGTTTGCGTGGGCATCTCCACGTTCACTGGACGCGCTCAGAATTGCGCCTCCGCGAAAGTGACTTACACAGGTTGAGATACCACCTTTGACGCTAGATCCTAGACAAACACTGCATACATCGCCGGGTGACTGTTCACTCCCGTATGCACACCGCCCACCCAACGAACCTGTGCTCTTCCGCCCGTTCCATTGGTGCACCTCGCGTGTCAGCAACCCAAACAAGCACTTGTCTCAACGATACCAGGGCACAGAGCATGTCCTTGCATGAAACCTCTTTGCCCTGGCACCATCGCATCACAAAACTGCACAAATTCACCGTTTCAACAACGTATCCACCTACGTCGCCAACGTCTCGGCCCATTGTTCATCGCCGGCAGCTCAACGGCGCGGAGCGGGACGAGCGAAATGGGACTGTGCATGGCGTGCGGCGGTCGCGTGTCTCGGTCTTGACCATTCCCCATGTGTGTGCCACGAGTGGGGGCGCACGGGGTACACGAAGACCTCGGTGTCGCGGCACCGTCAGAGAAACGACAGTTCTACAGTGTAGTGTATCTATGTGTGCATCACGCGCCACCCCACGCATGGGGTGGTTCAGTGGCAGCGAAAAAAGAGTCTCATCATGTGTGCTGCAGAGCGCACGGAGGGGGGGGGGAGGGGACGGGGGCAGAGTGTCTAGCGGGGCACACGCACGTCTCGGCCCATTGTTCATCGCCGGCAGCTCAACGGCGCGGAGCGGGACGAGCGAAATGGGACTGTGCATGGCGTGCGGCGGTCGCGTGTCTCGGTCTTGACCATTCCCCATGTGTGTGCCACGAGTGGGGGCGCACGGGGTACACGAAGACCTCGGTGTCGCGGCACCGTCAGAGAAACGACAGTTCTACAGTGTAGTGTATCTATGTGTGCATCACGCGCCACCCCACGCACGGGGTGGTTCAGTGGCAGCGAAAAAAGAGTCTCATCATGTGTGCTGCAGAGCGCACGGAGGGGGGGGGGAGGGGACGGGGTCAGAGTGTCTAGCGGGGCACACGCACGTCTCGGCCCATTGTTCATCGCCGGCAGCTCAACGGCGCGGAGCGGGACGAGCGAAATGGGACTGTGCATGGCGTGCGGCGGTCGCGTGTCTCGGTCTTGACCATTCCCCATGTGTGTGCCACGAGTGGGGGCGCACGGGGTACACGAAGACCTCGGTGTCGCGGCACCGTCAGAGAAACGACAGTTCTACAGTGTAGTGTATCTATGTGTGCATCACGCGCCACCCCACGCATGGGGTGGTTCAGTGGCAGCGAAAAAAGAGTCTCATCATGTGTGCTGCAGAGCGCACGGAGGGGGGGGGGAGGGGACGGGGGCAGAGTGTCTAGCGGGGCACACGCACGTCTCGGCCCATTGTTCATCGCCGGCAGCTCAACGGCGCGGAGCGGGACGAGCGAAATGGGACTGTGCATGGCGTGCGGCGGTCGCGTGTCTCGGTCTTGACCATTCCCCATGTGTGTGCCACGAGTGGGGGCGCACGGGGTACACGAAGACCTCGGTGTCGCGGCACCGTCAGAGAAACGACAGTTCTACAGTGTAGTGTATCTATGTGTGCATCACGCGCCACCCCACGCATGGGGTGGTTCAGTGGCAGCGAAAAAAGAGTCTCATCATGTGTGCTGCAGAGCGCACGGAGGGGGGGGGGAGGGGACGGGGGCAGAGTGTCTAGCGGGGCACACGCACGTCTCGGCCCATTGTTCATCGCCGGCAGCTCAACGGCGCGGAGCGGGACGAGCGAAATGGGACTGTGCATGGCGTGCGGCGGTCGCGTGTCTCGGTCTTGACCATTCCCCATGTGTGTGCCACGAGTGGGGGCGCACGGGGTACACGAAGACCTCGGTGTCGCGGCACCGTCAGAGAAACGACAGTTCTACAGTGTAGTGTATCTATGTGTGCATCACGCGCCACCCCACGCACGGGGTGGTTCAGTGGCAGCGAAAAAAGAGTCTCATCATGTGTGCTGCAGAGCGCACGGAGGGGGGGGGGAGGGGACGGGGGCAGAGTGTCTAGCGGGGCACACGCACGTCTCGGCCCATTGTTCATCGCCGGCAGCTCAACGGCGCGGAGCGGGACGAGCGAAATGGGACTGTGCATGGCGTGCGGCGGTCGCGTGTCTCGGTCTTGACCATTCCCCATGTGTGTGCCACGAGTGGGGGCGCACGGGGTACACGAAGACCTCGGTGTCGCGGCACCGTCAGAGAAACGACAGTTCTACAGTGTAGTGTATCTATGTGTGCATCACGCGCCACCCCACGCATGGGGTGGTTCAGTGGCAGCGAAAAAAGAGTCTCATCATGTGTGCTGCAGAGCGCACGGAGGGGGGGGGAGGGGACGGGGTCAGAGTGTCTAGCGGGGCACACGCACGTCTTGGTGTTGACCATCCCCCATGTGTGTGCCACGAGTGGGGGCGCTAATGAAGGGTGCGTGCGCCACATGCTTGTGCTGCTAGGCGTCGGGCTGGAGCGTTTTGACTCGATGTACTGTGCGCGACTGGGGCGGAGACGATTCCTTCGTGATGGAGCGTGGCGTTTGCTTTCCTCTGCAAGAAGTGGTGTGAGGTGTCCTGGACGGCATTAAACGCAGCGGCGCTGCTGTGTGGTGGAACATATCCTTGCTAATGTGTCAGCCACAAAGTAAGCCAGCATTGCTCGCCGATACGTTTTGTGCGGTGTGCATGTGTGGGTGGTGCTGGAATTGTTCCAGTTGCGTTTCTAGGATGTGACCGTGGTGGTGCCAAAGGTCGCGTATGGAGGGCGATAGAGACAGCGGTAGACTAGCACGGTAAAGACTGAGAGAGCGAGCTGCACGCTATTCGGTGTAAGGATGGCAGAGGAAGAGAGGCGGAGGCACAGAATGTGGAGAGTCGCAGCAACGGATCAGATTCATAGACTTGTACGTGTGTGTGTGTGTGTATGTGTGTATATGTGTGACATGGAAAAGAGGGAGGGAGACGACAAGCACAGCACAGCCGACTGGAATGGCCATGAGCGTCTCGGTAACTCACACGGCCCGAACCTATTGTTTCTCTGTAACGTTTGAATCAAAGGCAAGAATAAAAGTTCTCAATATACTCGGTTCTAGGCATGCCCACGGTAGTGAAATGGGCCGTTCTTTTCAGATCAATGCACATCATACAAACATAAACACACGCACGCACACACGCACGAATAGATGCGTTCAAAAGACGCCAACTATGGACATCATTTCTGACGCGATGAGGTTAGTAAAGAGAACACAGGAAAGAAAAAAGGAGAGGCGAAGACGAGGCGGTGATTTCTCTCATAAGGAGGCGTCGCCTAACATTGACAGCAAAGAAAACGAAGGACACACAAAGGGAAAGCAGAGCGGTGATGAGTGATATATATATAGAGAGAGAGAGAGACTGCGAAGGAGGAAGGGATCCAAAAGAGGTAGTTTTCCACGTGAAGGGAGAACAACATTGTCGGTCTTTGTGGCCTACTCGTCTCTTTTTTTTCTTGTGATGGCTGAGGGGTAGGGGGAGGGTGAGGGAAGAAAAATAATAATAAAAAAAGAGTGTTGCTTCCTTTCTCGATTCGTGCGTGGCAACTTACATGATATACCTCATGCAGAGAGAAAAAATCGTGCATGCGAACACCTATGCAGAGGCTTGTTATTTCTATTTACTTATCTGTACACAGGCACAGCCGCGCTAACCTATGCGTGTATATGCTTGTGTATGGCCAAGGAGTACATGTAAAAAAAGAGAAATACCACACGTCTTCAGAGAGAAGCGGAACGGAAGAGAAATACTTGACCCGAGTTTCCTTCGCACTTGTCTCCGACCTTTTTTATTCTTTCGTCACCGTGCCATTAGATCACGTACTAGACGACCAAACATCAGCACACATTCACAGTTCACCTCACTCTATTGCACTACAGCTAAAACGTCGTCGTCAAGAACGAGTTATGCGACTTCAAATGAGACCCTGAGCCTAGCGGGGGTCTTCTTGTCCTTCATCTTCTTTTCTCTTTCAAGAAAGGAAAAAAATAAGAGGCGCAGCGCTACTCCTCATTGCTAGCGCAGACGCGTATGTGCGTCTGTGTTCCATGTTTTGACGTTTACTTGCTGCCAGCTAAAAAAAAAAAGAAGGAACAAAGGGAAGTGAGGAGGGATAAGGCGAAAAGGGACGATATACCCTTCACGCACGTGTGCCTGTCTGTGCTCGTGTGCGTCGTTAAGCAGACCACAGAGAAAGCAGCGCAGAAAGACTACAACAGCGAAATCGAAAACACGTGGAAGACTCCATGTCTGCAATGCACTCGTAAGAGAGAAGGGAAGAGGGATGGGTGGGGACAGAGACAACGAAAAAAAAAAAAAATACACACAAATGTGTCCGAAGAAAACAAGAGTAAAGGAAAATGTCTAAGCCAATCACACACATCTTCACGCACACAGAGTTGATAGGGGAGGGACGGCGACAAAGGTGGAGATCACAACGGGGCCAGAGCAAGAGCTCAACTTCCATGACGTCCTACACTGAGAGCGGAGTGGACAAGGCAGTCGGTATGTGTGCGGTAACCAGCAATTAATGCGCGTGAGCCGAGCCATAATAGAAGAAGGAGTAAGGGGTAAAAAAAAAGGTGAAACACACGCACACACATAGTCGCTTGTCTCGCTTTGAACGTTGAAATGCCTCTGCAGCTCCACACACACACACGCACACGCACACACGCACAAAGAGAGAGAAGCGATACAGGTTTAGCATTAAGTTTCCAGAGCACCAGCTGACATCTCGCCTTTGGCCGTTTGTTTACTTGCAACACTTTCATGTTATCGGACTTCTCTTATGAAAAAAAAAAAAAAATAAAGCGGCAAAGAAAGGGGGAAAAGGCAGAAATCGGAAAGATCCACTGACTACCAGGCTACCTCCCTGCGCGCTTCTCCCTTCTGTGTGGAGTAGAGTACAGTACTTTGTGTGCGCTCGTGTGCATCCAACGAACGTACATGCTTGTATGGCTTTCTCCTTGGAGGCGCTAGATGATACAAGGAAGGCAACGAAAAAAAAAAAAAAAAGGAAGCGAGCAAGAAAAATATATGCCTTTCTGATATATTTTATTTCTTGTGCCTCTTTCGTTCTCGTTAATGCTTGGGCTTTTCGACCCTTCATTCCACTCTCTTGTTCTTGCCCCTGCCGCACGCACGCACGCACAGACACAGACACAGACAGACACACGCGAAAGCGTTGGTGAGCGTCTTTTCTCCATGACGAGAGAAGCAAGAACGAACAACAAAGAAAAGAAAGCCATACTTGATCGACGAACAAGTAAATCAAACATAAAAAAACATAAACAACACGGAAAAGGATGCGGAGAGTAGCCACCGCAAAACTAATACTAGTAAAGAGAGAAACCTGCGGACCTGTTTGGTGGTGGCGGTGGGCGGTGGTCCCCTTGTTAGTATACGATAAAGGGAGAGGAAGAGTGAGGAAACACAACCTTGAAGTACAGGTGATGAGAGATGAGGTGGATAAGCGGGAACAAGGGGAGGGGAGGGGCGGAGACACACAGAGAGAGAGGAGCACCCACAAACACACACACACACGCACACACACACACACATACGCACCGAGTACTTGCAAGTTACCAGCGGAGAAAAAACGAAACCACAGAGAGCGATACAAATCCAAAAAAAAAAATTGAGCAGCAGCAGCAACAAAACAGAGAACGTGTAGTGGATAAACACTGATACTGCACAGGAGTAAAACAAACACACGCTTCCAGAAATGGGCGAAAGAATGCCGCGCTCCCAGAGACGCATCCAGAGCGAAACAAAAAAAGAGGGGATAGGCGAGACAGCAATCTGAAGAACAACAAAAAAGGAAGGAGAAGGGAGAAAGTATCGTGTGTGTGTGTGGGGGGGGGTGATCTATACAGAAAACACGAACAACAAACCAATTGAACAACGACGGCGACCAAAAGAGAAGGGTACGCAAAACGTATTTGGAAAAACCAAACAGATTATCAGGAGGAAAAAAATAAAGAGTGGGATGGGATGCGGTGAAAGGTGAGAGGGGGGGGGGTTGGGACGCTCACGCATGCAGGCGCTGGATCCAGACATATAAACACAAACGAGGAGAGCAACATAGGCAAGGCAGGACAGGCAAAGAACTAGACACCCGAATACGAGCACAGGATACAGTCGCACACACACACACACACACACACAAGGTGCAAGAGAAGAAAATAAAAAAAAGACGCTGCGAGATGTAGGGAATAAAGGAACACACACACACACACAGACACACAGAGAAAAAGCAGAGATGCCAAATGTAGAAACAACAGTGGCAAAAAAAAAAGACCCCTTATCTACGAAGAGTCGGCACCGAAGAGTATCGGTGTGGGGCGGGCGGATGGTGGGGAGGCAGTGGGGCCTGAGTGGGGGCCTTCAAGGACATTATGGAGACCCAGAGGAGAGGGTAGGTCTGTGTGTGCGTGTGCGTGTGTGTGTGTGTGCGTGCAGGCACTGAAAATATTGTTGATGCCACTTTCTGTGTGTGCTTCACATAACGTGCAGTACCAAGTTGTCAGAGAGCATTTTCTGCATTCTTTTTGCCGGATCCACTGCGGTCGTCGTCGTCTCCCCCTTAACCCGCTTCACCAGGCCTGCCCTCCTCTCTTCCCATCCGCCGCTACTTCCAGAGTGCCGAGTGTACGTAATGCGCTTTCCAATTTTTTTCCTTTTCACTTTCCAACGTGGATGATCAGACGTTGGGTGCAGTGCCTCCACCTTAAAGCTCAGCACTTCAAAACAATAACGCAGGGAACCAACTTAGAAAACAAAAGTCGTCACACCCTCATCCGACGAGGAAGAAGCGATTCAGCTCCCTGGCCTCTACTTCTGTGATTTGCTGTTGCCTTTTTTTTCTTCATTTAGTCGCTTCGTGTGCATTTTCAATTTTCCTACTGTTTTGCGCGCACACACACTCACCCGCCTGCATCTCGGGCTTCTTCAACTTCCGCGCTGCTGCTTCCCACTCGGTGGGAAAGAGAAAGAGCAAGAGATGGTTCACGGCGCTAGGTCCCGTCGACGTAGTGACGGCCATGAAAAATGCGTGGCTTCAGTGGTAACTGAGAGGAAAAGCGAAGTACACAGACAACTCGGCCACTGTGGGAAGTTCAAACAACAACCGTGGTGATGAAAAAAAAAAAAGGAAGAAGATTCGCACAAGGGCGGGGAAGAGGGGAAGCCCATCCTAAGGAGAGTGGAGGAACACAAGTGAGGAGACAGCAAAAAAAAAAAGGAACAGGCGTGCGCGTGCGTGGCTTTGCCAAAGTATGAGTGACCCCTCGAATCAACGGCATGAGTAGCGAGGCGAGAAAGGAAAAGGGGGGAGGGGAGGGGAGGGGAGGAAGGCAGAGGAAACCAAGGTCGAAGACGCACCTTGCCCTTTTTCCTTTGCATGTCCGCTCACGGACACCAGCACGAGAACGCATACATTCATCGTCGCTATAGGAAGAGTGCATGGAAACCAAAACGCGGTGGGCACGAGCTACACGACTAGAAACAGCAGAGACAGAGACAGAGGAGGAGGGAGACACCCACAAAAGAGGAAAGAAGAATACGAAGTACTCAGTTTGGGAACGGAAAAAAAAACAACAACAACAAAAAGAAAAGAAAGGAGCGCACGCGTATAGACACCCACAGAGAACGTACACGTGCCAGAACCCACACGTTCTTAGAGAGAGAAAAAAAAAACACGTGGACCCGCATTTCCAAACGCATTCAATGCCACATAGATCCCCTTGCTTTTCCAAGATGCGTGGGGGGTGGTGGCGGCGGAGATGGGGTGGTGGTGGTGGTGATGGTCCCGGGACCCTTTCAGAAAGACAAAACGCAGAGATGCGAACTAAGAGGGGAAGGCAATATGAGCTTCTGGTGACGCCTGGATGATGTGTCGTACTTGTATGGGGAGTAGATGCAAACCAGAAGAAGGAGAGGGGGAGGGAGGGAGCAGGGGCCGAGTCGGCCGGGGCTGGACAGGGTGCAGAGAAAACGCTCTCATTGCCCTCTCCAGCTCATGCTGTTGTTCGTACCCGGCGTGTCCCTCCTTTGCCCCTCCGTCGCTCTTTCTCCGCTTCCGTAGCCGAGATGCCTCTCGCCGCTTCTACTGAAAAGAAGAAGGAAAAGTGTTCGTTCCCAAGATTACTTTCAGTTTTTTTTTTTATTCGCTCCATGTTTCGTTTTTGATTTTTTCCCCGGAGGCTTATGTGGCCGATTCCGTTAGCGTGCGCGTATTGGCAGAAGGCGCTGAGAGGAAAAGGAGAAAAAAAAACAGGTTCGGGGAAGAGAGAGAAGGTAGCCATATGCTGCTTCCACGTGTACTAACATATATAGTTTATGTATGTGCCCGTAAATTTCTACCTTACATTGGTGTTTCGCTTTCGCCCAAAGTGAAGCGGCAACACCTCATCATCGAAGCACTCGCGCTTGACTACAACAGTAGGCGATAAGAACAAAAAGCAAAGAAAAGGGGGGAGAGAGGTCAGCGCGCGGTGGCAGGGAGAGGAGAGAAGGGGCCTGGTGGGGTGAGGGGTGAGAGAGGAGACGGAAGATGTGTGCAGAAGGAAAGAGGAGACAACAAATGCAATGAACATAGCAACGGGAGGGAGGGGGTCGGGAAGATGCACCGAAATAAATACAAAAGGAACGAACACATCACACACCCAGACACACACACGCAAAAAAAAAAAAAATCAGAAAAACGGAAGAAGTGCGCAAGCGGAGCACCATCGTGTAGATGTGTCTCTGAGAAGAATAAGGGAAGACGGGAGAAAAAGAGGCCAGCAGGCAGAACAGACAACCAAGTAGATGACACGAAAACAAAGCAGTCGATAACGTACTAGGAATGTATCGCATGCGCGGAGGAGCGAGAGGAGCAGAGACAAGAGACGCTGCCACGGTATCAAGCCTCATACACTTCAGAGTGCAACGTACTTCGTATTCGTGCACCTTTATCTCTTTCTCGAAATTTGCGCCTGCGTTCTTAAGTGTGTTTGCATTGCAGTTGTGTGTTTGGGTGTGCCTCTGTGGAAGTGCTCAAGACGAGCTCTTTCCTTCTCCAGATCGCCACCTCCTGCCTGTATGTGCGTGCTAAAACTCTTAGTCTCTCTCTCTCTTCCCATGCACGGAAAGCGTTCTTGCGAATAGGAACGCGAGAGTCGTACTGGTAGAGCGGCGAGGAAGAGTCGTATTACGCGCGCGGTGATAGCGACAGGCGGAGAGAAGTAAACAATATGGAAGAGAAAAGCGTTAACGAAAAACAACAACAACAACGACAGAGACGGTAGTCACACAGATAAGGTGCCATCACAACAAAGCGAGATAATAAAAGAAAAAAGAGCAGCAGCATAGAGAAAAGCGCTGGAAGGAAAGGCAACGGATGAGACATCAGAATACCTGTAGACCACACGAAGACACACACGCACACACACGCACACGCACACACGCACACGCACACACACACACACACACAGAGAGGGGAAACGAGCAGCGTTCACAAGAGGCGGGTGGGCGAAGGTATTCAGCGAAGGGAGAGAAAAAAGTGAATAAGCCAACACGCAAGAGATGGAAACGTGAAACAAAAAAAAAATGGACGACAGCCATGCGACTCCATGGAGAGGGAGAGTGATGATCCACATCCACATCCACATCACGCGCTTACCAATAAAGACGTGGGCACAAGATAGGCGCACCTCAAACTAGTACATAAAAGAGTTTAAAGAAACAGCCAAGACGGGTGCGGCCGCAGCATAAAAAGACGCACACACACAGACGCACAAACACACACACACACACACACACACACACACCAGGCAAGTTGAGGTACGGCGCGTATTTTACCTTTTTGTTGGTCTTTTCTCTCTTTTTATCCATTGACGGCAAAGTGAAGGTGAGGTAAGTGAAAGCCCAGCTATGAGGAACAACAACAAAAAAAAAGGGGGTTGGGGAGCGGGAGTACACACGCACACAAAGCAACGAAGCGAAACCAAGCAAAAAAAAAAAATCAGCAACAAAGGAGAGCAACATACCAGAGGAGCGGACAAGTGAAAAGGAAAGAGCGAAAGGGGGAGCGGGAGAGAGGGACATCTCTCTCTCTATAAGCGGAAACATATGAGCGCAAAAGAAAACAGAAGCGCGCCACTGTCCCACACACATATCCACACACAACGACGACTGAGCCCGTACTGCAAGATGTGTAGATGAAGGAAAGAGCGAAAAATGAAGAATCCACGAAAAATTTTTTTTGTTTTCACACACGCACACACTTGAAATAAGGTAGAAGGGAGAAGCAACGTAAAGATAACGTTTATATGCGGTCATGAGCCGTGGTGCTTCCTACAGTTATGCGGACGCGCACGCACACACGCACACGGGCGCACAAACGGCATGGAGACCACAAATAGCAACGAGAAGCGAAAATGACAAACGACGAGGAAACTGAGGCAAAAGCGGCACATTGTGGTGAGAGGCAATCAAGAGAGAAACAAAAGAAGGAGGCGTGGAAGATAACGAGGACGCCAGATCGATGTACCTCCAATTACGGACGTTATCCCACTTTTGTTGATGCAATTTCCGCTGAGCGGGTTAGTGAGGTGTGGGCGAGGCGGAGGCGGGGGGGGGGCTTTGTGGACATGCAAGTTACGTCTGCGTGTATGACTCACAGAATACCATTGTCTTCACAGAAGGGACAGATAAATAAAATGAAAAGACCCATACACGCGCATACGCACACACCGCTGAGAAGAGGCAAATATGAAGGCAAAGGGAAAAAAAGGGAAGAAACGAGCAAACCACGGGATGACAGCCACACACACACACACACACACACACACGCACGCACATCACTCTGCAAGTTTTTTTCGTGTTTTATTTTACGAGTTTGTGTCAAAAGGAAAAGAAAGAGGAACAAGAGCCAAATAAAGGGGAGACGGGGAACAAAAGTTGCGAGACTTTTTGTGAGAAAGGAGACGTGCTGAGGGTGAGCTGCAGCCGCAGACCTCACGAGGAAGGGATGGGAAGATGGAAAGGCAGAGCACAGAGAAAGTGATAGGCCAGTTTTCATTCCAACAAAAAAAAGGTGGGGAAGGATTAGAAGCTGCGACAAGCAGCATGGTGGCACTTATTCAGAAAGGAGAGCGAGAAGGTCAAAAAGCTACATGTATGCATAAATGCACACGTCTGCAACCCATCTAACGCTGGATATGTTGTTCCCCATCTTGCCATCTCACAGACAGATGGAATCCCCCCCCCCCCACACACACGGCCAGCTGTGTGTGTGTGGGAGGGGGCAACGGCGCAACCAGTGAGAGAGGAGACATGCAGATGAGAGGGCAGCCATAACGAACATTGAGAACATCAGCAACAGATCTTTGCTATAAACACACTATCGTGATGCGTCTGAGAACGCTAAGACACACACACACACACACACACAGTTTGGAAAAAGGAAAGAGACAAGGAAAAGGGAAGCGGTCAGTAGGAACACAGTAAGGATGTACCGCACGCATACACCCATTTGCAACTAGAGAGAGATGGGAGATAGGGAAAGATGAGCATAGTTGTGTGTATGTTGTGTGTGCGACGCCCCTTGCGCTGCTGCCTAGGTGCCTTCATAGCGTACACATGCGCAAGCCTCGCTTTTTGTCGTGCCTTCTACACAGTGTTAACCATGCCCCAACCCTCACTGAGCTCGCCCGAGGTACATGCCGAAAAAAAAAAGAACAAGTTTGCATGCCCACGTGCAGCCGAATGCATTGCACCTCCACACACAAGACGCGTGGTTACTGTCGCTCCATCCATTTTATCCTGGCTCTATTTTCATGCTTTACGCGAACTTTATGGCGTAGGCGACGGAGGGTGTAGGCGTGATGCTAGGGATTGGGTTGGCTGGGTTTTCAGAGTGCAACTGCAATGCATGGCGGTAGCCAAAGTCGGAGATGATGTCCGTCTTCTGGCAGTAGGATACCTGCACGGGCTTGTCGCGGTTGTCCATACAGTGACGGTTGTGCAGGGCCATGATGGCCAAGTCTGCCTCGGCAGTCGTCGGGTACGTCACGAAAGCGGAGCTACCGACGACGTGTTTGTTGTATTTGTGCTGCGTGGAGGATCCTTTTCCGCTGCTGCGCTTGGTGTCCTTCAACAGGACAACGTTCACAACGTGGCCGTAGTATGAGAAGAGATCACGCACGTCCTTCTCCGTCACATCGTAGTTCAGCTGCCCCACAAACAGTACGGCGTTGCCTTTGTTTTTCTGTCGACGGGGAGGCGCCACCGTATACATTTGAGTAGTTGGGGGAACACTTTGAAGGATTGGCTGTGGCGTCACCATCGGCTGTGCGGTGTACACAAACGGCTGTTGCACGACGGGAATCGTATTGACCTGGTAGGCGCCGTTGATGATCGTAGGCGACACGAGCGGGTGGCCCATGGGCTGACCAATCGACTGCATGTACATTTTCTCACTGTGAGTGCGTGTACTTGCTCGGAGGTTGAGAGGGCTATCGTGCTTCCTCTTTTTTTTCCTTCCGCTGTGTTCGATCTGTATGGTGGTGGTGGTGGTGGGGAGTAGTCCCTCAGATGATCTGGCGGTGCTGTGTGTGTGGGTGTGGGTGGGTGGGCGCTGGCGAGTGTGGTCGATATGTGAGAGGCGTGCAAAGGGAGGTGGCTCTCAAAGGGGAGGAGAGGGGCGGGAAGGGATCGGAATGACAGGGGGGTTATGGGCGGGGTATGCTGGTGTGTGACGGGCCGAGTACGTATGAGGAAGGGGAGAGAGGCGGATGTAAAAAGGGAGCACCCAGCCACAATGAGCCGGCAATGAAGCGACTTCCGTAAACGGCAAGGAAGACACGGAAGAAAAAAAAACAAAGGAAGTAGACGAGGAGCGCGTGTGCAATACACCGCCGCCGTGAGAGACACCAAAGGGAAGTGTTGTTGGCGGTTTCTCCGCGCAGATGAGGAATAGGAGGGCAGAAGGACTGCGAGGACAGAGCTGAGAGAGGGACAGGCACCTCTAGGCGCAGACACATCTCCACATACGCACAAAGGGGAGTGTACGCGTGTGTGCTGGGGTCTCATCCAGATTTCGGGAGATCTAAAGGTGTACACATGTACGTGCAAGTTCGGTGATGCTCCCCAGCGTGTTTAGTGGTTTGTATTCGGCCTTTGGTCCGGTCATTTTATCCAGGACGTAGTATTTCCAGGTGCCGTCCCAAACGTTTCCCTCTGTGCGCAGAACTCCTTCGCCCTGGCTTCGTGCGTCAGTAGCCGCCCGCGAGGGCGGGGCGAACGCTGCGTTCTCTGCTGAGCGCACGTATCCTGCCGTAGCCATCCTCTCCCATCGTTACATTGGACCAATGTGCCAGCATTGCCTGCATCCGTGCTGCTGTTGTTGGTGCCTGTGCTAAGTTCTCTAGGTGGTCCCCGGGTGCGATCGGCACGGAGGCGCGGGTGTGCTCGTCGACGGAGACCCCTTCACCGTTGGTCCCGTAGACCATAGACATGGAACTGCTCATCCAGTCCCGAGCCTAGTATACGCACACCCAGCGCGACACGCAGCATCGGGAGGTATGCAGCGAAGCCACACTTCTACACAGACCACTTGTCAGGTGCGTACTGCTCCGTTCGCTATTGATGGCAAGCGAGCACTGTAGATATTTGGTCGTTCATGTCCGTGCGAATACCCGTGGACAGGGTACTTCAGTGTGTAAGGTGTGGGTGGGGCACACAAGCGATCCGCTCAAGCAGGGAAGTATGCTACGTGGCTCTCAAGGAGACATAAGTGCAAAGGAAGTTCAAAGGCGCGCACCAAGTGCTCAGAGGTCCATCGATGAGGTTCTCCAGGGCCGCTGTCGTTCTACGTCATTTCCATGCATTTTTCGTTGCCATGAACGCTAGAGAGGGGAGGGAAAGGCGCCCGTTTGGGCTGGTGAAGAAAGGAAGCGCAGCAGGGGAAAGCAGCCAACTCAACGCCTTCTAGCGGAGAATGAGAGCAGCGGGAGCAGACAGTGAAGTCGAGCAAGAGAGAGAGAGGAGGAGTGACGGTGATGGTGCTGAGAGGAAGGTTGCAGGTGAAGACAACGAGAGAAGGGGGGAGGGGGGAGGAGGGTGCATCTGTGCGGTGGCGGCGGCGAATTTCCGTGTCAGAAAGCGATAATTGACAGACCGAGTGGCGTGTGGCCCGAAAATGAGATGAATAGATAAAGGCAGGGTGGTGGTGGAAACTGGTGCGTTGCGCATTTGCGAAAGAAGAGAGACATAGGTGGTAGTTGAGACATATACGCACACTGATAGAAAAAAAAAAGAAGTGTGCGCGTGTGTTTGGGTGAAGGCTTCTCGGGTGCGATCACTAAGGAAATCCAAAACAGGTACAGCGACAGGGCCTGTGCTTGCTCCTTGAGACGTGGAGAAAATTCATCGCATTCGCTTGTTTGAGGTTTGGGGAGGCGGCGGTGATGACACACTTTTCGTGGAGCGCTTCTCAAGAGCTCATATTAACCTATTTGGATACTTTTCTCTGCTTGCATGTGTTCGCTGCGCAAGTAAAGAAGCAAAAGATAAAAGAGAGAGAGGATGTGGTGGCTGAGTTTGGCACGCGAATGCGTAGCAGAGACATCAAGAGAGGTAGAAAGGGGAGCTATCATGCAAAGAAAAAAAAAATCAGGAAGAAATCACCACTGCAGCTTCAAGAATGGCGACGCGCCAAACGCGAAGAGAGAAAAGGTAAAAGAAACACATAAAATACGTTAACCCACATCTTCGCTGTGTATCGCCGCAGCAATGTTCTAAAAAGTCGAAGAGATCGCCCCTCAAAATACAGAAAAAAAATGTAGTGATCCGCGCTTAGTCGTCATCCCCGTCGCACGTACACACACTGCCAGGAGGGATACAGAGGTGTCTGAAGTCTGCTTCATTAGGGATGACTTCTTCCTTTTTTTTTCTGTATGCCAAGGGCATACAACAGCGAAAAACAGGACGCGGTACAAAGGCAAGAGAAGGAGAGCAAAGGAGGAACAGTTCAAGCGAGGCGCTTCAAAGCTCACCATCTCCAGCCCTCACGCACACTACGAAGGAGGAAGAGGGGGAGGCGTCATGGAGAGCAGAGGCTGAATCAGTGAAGGGGTGTCCACCTTGTCATAAGCGCGTCTGTGAGGGAGAGAATCGCTGCAGCCGTACAGGCGCATGCGTCCACCCATAGAAAGGCATCGCCATACATGACAGGAATGACACACGCGGCACAACAGCGACAGCGCACATAACGCACTCAGTCTGATAGAGAGGGAGCAGAGCACGCGTGCACACACACACACACACACAAACCAATCCAGAGCGAAAGATAAGGAGCGGATACGAGAGAGAAGGCTCCTCGGTACAGACACAAGTGAAAATGAAACGAGGAAGGTACCCTCACAGAGGGGAGCGCTTGTGTGTGGTTTGACCTGCAAGAGCGTGTAAGTAGCTGTGCGTGGTCGCGTCTATGAAGGCGGATGAGGGGGAGAGGAACAGCGCGAGCGCCTCAAAGAAACGAGAGACGTGATCCTGTTGATCTTTGCAAGCGCGGACTTATGAAAAAAGAGGGGACAACGCACGACTGTACCCCGTAAGCTGTGATAGAAATTCAAAAAAAAAGAAAAAAAGCAGAAGGGGGAGGGGGAGAGGAAAGCGGTAGGGCAGAAGGTGGTCGTGGTGGAGGGGGGAGACTAACTAAGAAATAACAGTGAACCTCAAGAGGAACAATACCAATAAAACGAAGGCGATAGGTAAGAGCCCAATAGAGACCGATGACGGTGAAGAAATAAGAAAATGTAGAAAGAAGTAATGAAGGTGGGTGTAGATGGGATCCGAGAGGTGTGAATGAGAGCAAGTGCCTCTTACTAACGGTAAAGGGGGGAGGGCACACACACACACACACACGGACGCAGGCGGCAAATATTTGGTGTTTCGGGTGACGTCAGCACCCTCTCTGGTGTCCGAGATGATCGAGCAGAGAAAGTTGGCACTGAGCGAGAATAGTGTAGACGAGAACGAAGAGATCAATGTGAAATATCAGCGGCTACAGAGCAAAGAATCGAGAAAACTGGAAAACACGAGTGCCGCGGAGACCGTGGGGTGGTGGTGGGAGCAATCAATGAACAGGGCCCAGAGTGGGAGACAAAAGAAAGAGGCAGAACAAAGGGAAAACGAGAACACAGCTACGACCCTCAGCAGAGAGCGGTGGGAGAGGAGGTGTGTGTGCGTGTGAGGGGGGCGGGTGCTGAAGGGAAGAAGAGGCGGCAGCGGCTATAAAGGATGGCGCCGGTGCAAATCATAAGATAAGGAAGGAATAATATATATATATATATATTAGACCCACTCTCAAGTCACAGAGGAGCGCGATCAAGTGAATGAAACGAAAGAGGAGGGGGAGGTGTGACTTGAAGTCAGTTGCAAAAATGGAAGCAGGAAAGCATCAACGGTCAAATTCGAAGAAAAACGAAATCGAAGAACTACACAAAGACACACACATATATATGCATATATAAATATAAATATATAGAGATAACGAGGTGGAAAAAAAAGACAAAATAAAAATTGTAGAGAAAAAACCAGAGAAGATACAAAGTAAATGATAGTGTGTGTGTGTGGGGGGGGGGAGGGGAGGCAGGGGAGCAGGGGAGGGGGTATGCGGCGGGAAACCGCGAATATGAATGCAGCGAAGGCAAATGGAAAGAATAAAATCTGACAATTGTGCAATGAAGCCGCGCTAATGGGGGAAAAAAGAAAACGAGCGCGCTCTCTCTCTACGGGGGGGGGGGCGTATACGTATGGGCTTTTATGTACGCTTAGTGTGTGTTTGCAGTTGGCGTAATGCGTGTGCGTGCGCTAGCTAACGGAAGAAAAGTAAAAAGAGGTAACATATATGAAGAGATGAAAGATGGAGGGAGCTCGATCAGATCAGGCAAGGCGTATGTGTCGAGCGTGTATCGGGCTTCAATAGGCTGTAAGTTTAGCCTGAGGACATCCACACACACACATGTATATATCTATATATCTATCTATATATATATATATATAGATATATAAAGAAGGTAACAAAGGTAAGGCGTACCGATCGATGTACAGAAGCAGAGCGATATCTGCGCGCGCGCACACACACATAGACAACGCAGGAACAACCACAGTGCAAAGGGGAGGTGGAGGAGTATGCGCAAGCGACGAAATGGGGTATGAGAAACAAAAGAAAATATGCAAAGGACAGCAAAAGACGCCCTCTCGAGGAAAGGAAGGGCAGCAGCAGCAACAGCAACAACACGCACACGCACACACACACACACACACACACACCGATGGCGAAGGAAAGAATGCAAAAGAATAAGCGAAATCAAAAGGAGCGAGAGGTGTGGCAGACTGGAGGGGTAGGCAAGGAAGGGGAAGGCTTATGAGGAGCCTCGGGTAGAGACACGTCTACCGCTCCCTCTGTTTGGAATAGCACGAGGCGTATTCTACTACTCCTAATGGTGGCTGCAGCTTCGGGAAGAGAGTAGGAGGAAAAGGAGGCTTCGTATCCATGAGAAAGGAGTAGGTTCGGGAGTTGTGAGTGCACAACGTTGGGAGCTGGAACGCGAGAGGTAGAGGAGTGCGGAGGAAAAAAGGATAATGGGCAGCAAACGCTCTCAGTACACAAGAAAAGAGCAAAACAGAAGTGACGAAGACTCCACTGAAATTCACAAGGGAAAGGTGAGGAACATATAAGAGCGTAGGAGATACAAAGAACAGAGGAACAAATGGAAAGATTTCGTGAGGTGCAAGAGGAGCACAAGCGGGAAAGAGATGGGCGACACTTAACAGGCAAAAAAAAACGTCAAGTGACAGAGGCACCTGATGGAGACTCAAAGAAAAAAAAAAGTGTCTGAGACTGATGGAAGGGACGCAGGGGTTATGAACACCACACTACCCGTCGTCGTCGGCAGTGGCTAGAGAGCGAGATGCAACACCGATGCACAGAGAGAGAGAACAAAGACCTGGGAGTCAATAGTTCACCCTTCTACCTCTCTGCTGTGGATGCCTTTCTAGGCGTGGTTGACTTCCGTGAGTCGTACAAGGCCCTCCGAGCTCTCTGCTCCGCACCTGTATGTGAGCGAGGAGGAGCTTATTGTTGTAAGTGCACCGTTTTTTTCTTCGTAAGTGTGCGCGTTTCGATGCACAACCACCTTGTTTCCTCTACTCTCCGTTATTATGTCTTGTATGTGTCGCACTCGTTGCCTTTACCTCCTTCGCGATGGGCTCCGTTGAGTTTCCCTTCGATTTGTTCGCGTGCGTGTGATCAAAAGTGGGATATTGGGGGGGGGAGGGGCGTAGTGGTGCAGTTGAGCGGCCGGTGGGAAGCGAATGGCAGAGTGAGGAAATCGATAGAAGATCTGGCAAACGCGTGGGAGGGAGAGAGAAAGTTGAGACAGTGGGACGACCCATTGTGTACATGAGTGTGATGGCTTGCACATTTAGCGAACCGGAATGGTGACGGTGGAAGACGAAGGACCCCGTGTCCACGAGCGGTGGGCAAAAGATACACGCCGCGCCGCAGTCACTCCCGTTCAAAGGCGGAGGGCAGGGAGGTGGAGGTACAGGTATAGCGAGGACCGAGGTAGGCAGAGAGACCCCTCTGCATTGACCACCGCTGTGAGTAGGATGTAGCTCTCCTATGTTCTGTTGTTTTGATCTGGGGGAGGATGGAGCGGGGGCTGACGAGGAGCAGCGGAAAAGTCTTTTCCTCACCATGACGAACAGCACTCCAGCAAGAGGCGTGACTAGCATCGGAGATACATCCACAAACAGACATACACGCGCACCATGTGGGAGGTGAGCAAGAGCAGATGCTATCGCCATCACCGCTAAAACTGTTGCGAAGCCCGGGATAGGGTGGCGAGAAATAAAAAAGAAAACCATGTCCACAGAGGGCGAGAGAAACAGTGAAAAATGGATTGACGTGTGTGTGTGTGTGTGTGTGTGTGTGATCGGTCTTCACCTCGCTTTTGTGTGGAGCAGAAGGAAGGACAGGTAGAGCGCACACACACGCGCTGAAGAAAAGCAGAAGACGACAGGGAAGCCAAGGTGGCGCCTTGTGAGGTAGCGGCATGCGTAGCAGACGTGAACAAGCTGAGCAAATAATAAAGCACATACAATCACACTTCAAAAAAGAATCAGGAAAGCGCGTTCGGGGTATGCGTGACACGCACGTGCACACACATCCACGTGACGGACCACTGAAGAAGAAACTTCATTGGACTGAACCGAAACGAGGGAGAAGACATCGAGTTTTCTTCTCCAAGTGGCATGGAGAAGGAAAGAGAGGGTTGCGTCGATGGATGATGGAAGAGGGGGAGGCATGCAGGAAGACATATGAGTGTGCGCGTACGCCACTCTGTACCGCTACGACTATGCATGCGCACATGTTCACGCCCAGTCCCGATAAGGCGCTTGCATGCTCGCTCCACTTCGGATGCACATACAAAGCGCCTCTTTCGACCTCCCCCCTCCCCAACTCCTTCCCTTCACACGCCGGCGAGTGTGAACGCTGATCAGCGCCGTGACCTTTATCGTCTCATGTCAGCGAAGGGGCCACTTCGCCAAGAAAGGGTAGTCATAAAAGTAAATGCTGTGGCTGCTCTTCCCCACCAAGGTGTTGTTGCGTGAAACCGCGTATTGCTGCCACAGCTTGTGTGCCTCAGTGGCCGCGACCAGCTCACGCTCCATCTCCAACGGGCACACGCGCAGGCGCTGCACCACCCACCAGTTTTTCGTGTCACAAAGCGTGGCCCAGCAGGCGGCGGACAGCGCCAAGTCACCACGCGCGATTAGGGCAGCGTAGCGGTCCACGGCAAGAAGGAGCTCCGCAAGCCCCCCACCTACAACGTTGCGACGCGTGAAGGGCAACGTCGGATGCGACGCGTCGCCTGAGGAAGGTGTGGTGGAATCTAGTGTGTTTTTGCCTGTCTGCGACAGAAGGCAGTCGCCGTATGCAGTGCTCCTCTCGGAGCAAAAGACGTGGACGTAAGGGACCGTTACATTGCCTGCTGATGCGCTTTGCTCATTCTGCGCGGCTTCCATGGGAACTTCCCATGTCTCCGCTTGTGGCAGCGTTGGGCGGGTGGCTCCATGGTCACACCAAGCTCTGATGCGCCCTCCTACCCTTGTCGGGGGCTCGCCTTCAATCATCGCAAAAGTCGGCAGCTCAAGCTTGGCGTTGTGTTCGATCACGTCACCGTCAGCGTACCTTGGAGATGAGAGAGAGAGTTCCCCAACGGGGGTAGGCATGGTGATCAACCATGACTGCGTTTCGAGCTCAGAGTACGTTGGGTAGCTTCGAGTGCTAAGACGGTCCTTCTTCGCGCATTCTGACCAACGCCGGCGGCGATGATGGCAAGCGCTTTGGACCGCTGCCAGTTCCTTTCGAAGGCTGTCATGCATGAGGGGCTGAATCGCGTGCACCTCGACTGTCGGACACAGCAAAAATGGCACGAGATAGTACGCCTTTGAGCATTGGCCTAACCTTCCTTTGGCGGTGTCGTGTTCGCCGCCTTCAATGCAGTGTGTCTTGCCCTGGGAAGGCGGTGCACCTCCGTTGGATGGCATCGATACGGTGCCGGTGAGGTTCTTATGATGTGACGCTCCTCCTGCAGACGTGATTTTAACCGGACGCCACTGCCACAGACACTGCTTCCATTCGAACACTGGTGATGTGGCGAAGTTGGGCAAAGGACCGCAGAACGGGGGGCCGTCAGGGTGGCCGCCGTGATGGTCGCCGCCACCGCCGCCGTCTCGGTTGCTCGCGCACACCTCTCTGGTGGCGCTTGAAACGTCCTGAAACTTTTCCTTCTCTGCACCGTGGGTCTCAGCACTGTCAGAATTCGCCAGGTCACCCTCTTCAGTTGAGCTGGTTCTCCCCGCAGGCTCCGACCGCTCTCGCAAGCCAAGCGGCAGATGGTAACCCAACGCGTCCGGAACCCATTCTGCAATGACACCCTCTTGCCCCGCCACTGGGGTTGAAGAGGGAGGAGTGGGCGTGCTTGGCCACGTACGCGCCGCTGTCGGGGTGATATCCGCAACACAAGAAGGAATATTCGACTTAGTGTTGTGATTTCGAAAGGACTCAGCTGAGTAGCTGCTGCAACGGCAGGCAATTTCTGTTGCAGCTACCAAGCAGGAAGGCAGCGAATGAATACACTGACGATTCACAGCGCTGATAAGGTGATGAATACCCGCCCTGCCGCCGACGCCATGTGCTCGTAGTGGGCGCCCCAGCACCTTCTTCTCCTTTCCCTTTAGGGTTACTGCGTATGAGAGTGTGCGCGTGCATGTCTCCTTGCTCATGTCTTTATCGCCTTTGCTTTTTTCTTAGCGTTAGTGCTGAGAACGTGTTTGCCTTCTCTCACCTCTGTGAATCCCAAAGTGCTTGGCCAAAGCGGTGAAAGGCGGCCAGCCCTAGGTGACAGCAAGCACGTGCAAGCGGGAGAGGGAGGAGGAGGAGAACACAGGGGGCTTTCAGATGGCGATCCCCCTGCAGAAAAGAGAGAAGAGGGAGAGGGACGGAGGGGGGGGAGACCCTAAGAAGTGGAAGCAAAGTAGGCCTTGAGGCGTTGTGCCTGGCAGGAATGCGTCATGCATCTGCCACAACACTTCAACAGTCACACACAGCCAAAGATCTTTGTCACCCCCTAAAAATATATGCATACGCTCTCATTGTCCTTTCGTGTATTTGCAGCATGCAGAAATGTGAGCACAGATCATCGATTGCGCTGGAGCGACGGGTAGAGCGGATGAAAGCTAAGACAGCTTCAAATGGCGGAGACCAGAAGAGGCAGCAGGTGGGGAGAGGTGGAGACAAATCTGTGTGAGATTCGCCTGGGCCGATGCGACAAGTTCACTTCCTCTTGCTTCTCATTATCTGTGCATGTTCGCTCTTCTCTTTCACTCGGGCCATGCTGGCAGTACATTCTTCATGTCGCTGATGAAGGTATTCATTGTGATTAGATTCCCTTTATGTTTCATTACGGGTCCTTGGGTATTGTCTGAGTTGCTCCCTCTTCTTCCTATAGCTGATATCGTTTGCCTGACGCGTGCAGGCCATCGAGTGTGTGTGTGTGTGTGTGTGCGCCCATGCGCATGCGTCCACTGCTCGAGAGAAACAAAAGAAAAAAAGAAGATCCGCCCGGCATGGCTAAGAGGCAGGCAGGCAGGGAGGGAGGGAGGGAGGCGTAATTAAGAAGACAATGAAGGAAAATAAGTGACAAGAGCAACTTGCGGTAGAGGCGGGGAAGGAGGCGATGTGGAGAGGGTGAGGACAGGAAGCGAGCGAAGGGAAGACAGTTGGAAAAAAAAAGGAAGCACAGACAAGAAGATACCCTCCTACGTGCCGGCTATTCCCAAAAAATGGAACACAATGCAGCAATCAGTGAGGGGCAGCGAGAGATGAGGAGGAGGGGAGCAAAGAAGACGTCGTGGGGTAGTGTGCACACGAGTGCCGCTGAGGGTTGTCAATGACTTTTGAAAAAAAGGGAAGCAATACAAAATGCGTCCCGCACGTGCCAGGGGGGGTAGAGAGTGGAGGAGGAGTTATGCGCACACGAACAGAGACGTCCCTATACGGCACGCGTGATGAAAACTATCTGAGGGATGGGGGTGAGAGAGAGTTGCAAAAAAAAAAAAAAAGGTAAGCAGGTGGCTCCTCTGTGAGACGTACTGAATGCAGCTCCCATGCCTTCCTTCCCATCCATTCCACAACAACCGGTCCCCAAGCGCACGTACACGCAAACACACACACACACACACACACACACACACACACACACACACACACACACACACACACACACACACACGCAAAGGGCAGCTCGTACACCGAGGCCACAAGCAGAAACGGGAAACAAAAAGAGCGAGGCAGAAACGACCACCACGGCAGAACAGCACCCGCTCCTTCCTCAGGTATGAAGCCAGGATTGGACCTGCTCGGCATTCCACATGAAACAGAAGCACAAACGTACGTACCCAGACGTACATACGCAGACGTCGAGGCGCTTTAACAGGGATCAAACACCCCACCACAGAGAGTCAAAGACGTGAACATGCTTACATAGAAGCGGAGGGCCGAGACACGCGAGAAGCAACGACCCCCTACAATTTTCAGCACCACACGTGTCGTTTCAGGCACACACACACACACAAAACGAAAAGAAAGCAAACAAAAAGCTGCGCAAGCCAAGAGAACAAGAACAGCTACAGCAAGTACATCGTGTCACATCTGGATGTGCACGTTAGATAGAAAATTAAGAAGGTAAAGATAGGAGGACAGCAGAAAGTAATCAGCACACACACACACGCGTGTGCATCTTCATAAGCGACCATACATCATACACATGTCTCTGCCATGGCATAGGACCACCAATGGGAGGGGGAAAAAGACATCACAGATAACAACCAGCTTCTTCTACCCAATCAGTTGGTCTTAGTTATCTACCCATAGAGTCACACTTTCGTGAGCGCGGGTGCTCGAAGGAGGAAGCGTGAAGCACATACGTGATACTGAGAGGGTGACTCAGGGAGAGAAAGCCTTGACAGAGCGATGCACCCTCACTGGGTTTGTAGCCAGATGCAACTCATGCTCTCGCCTTTTTCCGTGTGTGCAGGCACACATGCACGTGCATGAATGCGTGGGGGGGGGGTATGCCCCTATCTCCACCCTTCCCCTCCCTCGCACAGGCCCTCTCTCTCTCTATATATATATGTTATCTTGTTACTCTCACCATCACCCTCGCCTTCCTCACTGTTACACAAATTGATGTAAACAAGCAAACCTCCTGCTTTTCCGACAGAAAAGAGGAGGAAAGTAACAGAAAAAGGACGGCATCCATCGATGCCACAAGTCTTGTGCTGAGCTGGTGATTGCATTATTTTGTTGTCTCGGTTTGGGACGCTTCTCTCGGTACTGCCCCTCTCCGCCTGTCACGGAATACGCGCAGCGGTGGACACACACAGCAACATAGACACTTTGTCGGGGGAAGGCTTAAAGAGAGAAGAGAGAAACGAGAACAGGTGCCCATGCACAAGTAGGAGAACAAGGCGACACATTCATGGTGCCATCAAGCGCAGTCGCAGCAGCATATGAGACGGTGAGCGCAAGGAATGAGGCGCGAGGAGAGCGTGAATCGCCCTATGCTCCTGCACAAGACAAACATCTGCATGCAACGCGCCGTTAGACGAAGAAAATGTTTGTGTCGCTGCTTGTGTGCTTGTGCGCACGTGCAGAGGAGGGGCAAAGGGAGGAAGAGAAGTAACAAAGAAGGAAGTAGAACCTAAGAAAGACAAGACGTACGGCAGGAAATGAGTAAAAAGAGTACACCTCATGCGAACAGAAAGAGAATATACAATATTGTCATGCGTCTGTGCGTCGGAGCAGGTGGGAAGGCGAGAGGGAGACATCAACAATATTATCAACGACAACAGGGGCATGAAAAAGCGGAGAAGCAACAACAAGAGAGGCGCAAAAAGAAAAAAAAGAGAAGCAATAAGAGTAGCGAATTAATGCGAAAGAGAACCAACTGGCTTCTGCTGTGAGAGGGCGTGCGTGGGTGGGGGAGTGGGTGTTGGATAGTTGCTGGCGTGTGTATGCGTGGTAGGAAGCGATATAGGGAGGCGGGTAGATGTCGGATTAGTAAACATACACGCCTGAACTTTGTTTTAAAGATTCATTAACAACAGTCACAAGGAAAAAAGGAGAACAACATGAAGAGAAGTGACCCACAGCAACGTGAGCTCACACACACACACACACACACACACACACAATGAAAACGACATGAAAAGGGGAAAAAGGGAAACGATAAAGGGACTGTAGTCCAATAAACCAGAAACAGCAGATCAACAGAGTGAGTACACACACGCACACACACGTATATATATATATATATATATATATATATATATATACGTGCGTCTATGTGTACATGAAAAAAAGCCATCACAGTGGCCAAACGTCTCGCGTTTGCCCCATTGTAATCAATACTCGCTGAGCAGGACGCCCTCAACCCAAACGGCGGTTCCTAGAATGCCGGCGACTCCGCCAAAGACTATCATGAACACCATGATCACCATCTCCGAAAATGTCTGGCAGCGAGCAATGTTCTTGTGATGTAGCTGCCAGCGGTACAGACCAGGCACAGTAAACGAAAGTGTGGAGCAACACAGGCCTCCAAGCAATGCGACTACTGACACGATCCCGGGAGCCAGGAGGGCCACAGCCACGCACAGAGTACTCAGTGTGATGCTGATGATGATATGATCTCGGAGTGGAATTCGCTCAATCTCGTTGTGGTGCTTCTTCGCTTCGATAACATGCTGCAGTTCCTCCTTGAGGCTGCCATAGTTGTTGTGCTTGCTATCGAAGCCGTTACAATGGCTTTGCTCAAACTCACCTTTCACATTCACCATTAGTTCCAACGCCTCTTCTTGGTGCACAAGTCGCGTGAAGTCTTTGCTACGCGGCACATGTGTCGCCATCGACGCGGAGCTATAGCCATACCATAAAATAAAGATCGAGTCTCGAATAGGGAACAACATCAACACAAACGCTAAAACCATCGGTGCGGTATACAAAATGTAGCCAACCTGAAAGAGGCGGTCGACGTTAGGGTCATAGTTGCTAATGATGTTGTCGCGCACGTCAACTGGGTTCGAGAGATAGCCGAAGAGACCGACAGCAGCGTGAATGACGCCAGTGACGATGAGGCTGATGATGGACACCTTAATCATGACGCTTCGCCGCATGTCATCAAGGCCAGCGTATATCTGAAATACGAGGGACTGACAGTCGAACGAGAACATGATGATTGGAAGAGCCAGTAAGGGGTACTTACCCCACCACCAGCTGGCAGATGCGGTGCCGTTGGCGATGGCGTCTGTGGTCATGGAGGATAGCTCCGTGGGGCCCGGCACAAAGTAGCGGAAAATGATCATCATACAGATGAGACTTGTCGCCGAGATGGCGAGGAAGGAGGAAATGTGCAGGGCCCCCAGCGTGGGAACGCAGGAGAGCGGCAGTATGAAGACAGCCCAGAAAGAGAGCAGCGAGTGCTTCGGCGTGGTGAGCGCGGGCAGATAGCTGGTGACAAGAGGCTGCATAGGGGCTACAAGGTCTTCCAAGACGACGAGGTAGCCAATCGCAGATCCCGTGTTATAAATGATTAGCATCCATCGTACCACTTCCTCTGCCTTCTTGCCAAGCAGCTCACGTGTAAGTTCCTCGTACGAGTTGCGACCTAGTTTGTCTACACCTAGGATGATGTAGTCTATCGAGAACACTGTGAGAATGCCGACACCAACGAGGATGAGACTTGAAGGGATGACGCCGGCGTCTGCGTACGCGGAAGGAAGCGTGAGGATGCCGGCACCCATAGTGGTGACGGCAAGGCTGAGGGCAGCTCCGAGAACGCTGCCGCTGCTCAAGCTCATCATCGCGCAGCCGAACATTGCACCCACGCCCACCAAGTGGGCTGGTATGAAATGCTGTAAATGTGGGAAAGTACCCAAACACGGGCGTAGTCACGGGAGATCTCGAGATCGAAGACACACACACACACACACCCGCAGAGAGAGAGAAGCACACTCACAGTTGCGTGTACTCGACGAGCCAAAGTGCAAGTGGGTCAGGGGAGGAGGGATGTAGATATGGAAGAATAGCGCCCCCGAATGCCCCTCTTAGACTCGCCCAATGGCAAGACGCTTCAGCGACGCAAAAGGGAAAGACGATGGTGACCCACACAGCTTCTCCCCATACCTCTTGCCGATGAACTTTCTTCGGCAGTTCACACCTCACGCGCCTGTGCGTGCGTGCCTGCAAATGCGGAAGGAAAAAACGAGGAGCCCAAAGGGAGGGCCAATATTGCCTCGCAACGTGAGTCGACAGGGTATGAGTACTCTCCAAACCAAAACAAAACGTTGACTGAAAAAGGCGGAAAGAACACGCCAGCGAGGGAAAAGGCGAGCGAAAGGACGAAGAGGAAGACGTAAACCGAAAAACAAACCCAAGAACGTAGTGCTCTGCGTCGTGGTGGCAGTGACGCTATCGTGGACTGAAAAAAAGAGAAAGGAAGAAAAAAAAAAATTGCGCAGCCGTTATCCCACACTAAGGAAGGTTTCGATGAGTGGTGGTGATAGTACACAGGTGAGGGCTTGCCGCGTGGGTGATTGAGTTGGGTAGGAATAAGAACGTAATGATATAGATTTTCTCGTCTGCCACCCAGCTACATGTGCGACTCTCCTGCTCGTGTTCTGACTCTACCTTTGGTTCGAGTGTCGGCTGACCAGTAGTGGAACGATCGTTAGTGGGCCGCAGAAGAACTTTGACGTGGCGAGACAACTGCTGATGGTGCTGAAGATGCGCGCCGAGTTTCTCTCTTGAAGCCTTTTGCGTGTGCGCTTCTACACTCAAGCGTGACTTCAAGCAACGGGAAGGCGAGTTGGGGTTTCTGCCACGCGAACGCGTGTGTACGTATATGGAGAACGAGCTATGATTCCAATGAAATTACAGAAGGCCGGTATTTATCGATATCGATCTACACCTGTATACGTGGATATGGATATAAGCGCGCACGTTGCTTAAATTCGAAAGCCGATGAGTTACTGTGCTTGTGAAGGCAAGGCGCACACGGACACGCACACGAAGCACAAAGCAAAGGGGGGCTGGGGTCGAGGAGCGAGAGAGGCGCAGGCACGGGACGACAAAGAAAGCACTGCGGTCACAAGGGAGAGGGAGGAAACGTAAGAAAAAGAAACGCCACAAGTAGGACACAACAGTAAAACAGCTCACAGAAACGCCGTGTAGGGGCGGCGCCAAGTAGCGGTCGATGAGGATGTGGGTGTGAGAATGGACGCTATCTGTTTCTTGATTCGTTCGTAACTTCCCTTTTCCGGCTCCACGCGTCCTTTTGTAAGGGTCGCACTGGATTGCCGTCACACCGATGCACGGGCAAGAGAGGGGGAAGAAGACAAAAGAGACGGTGCTAATGTGACCGCGAACAGAAACGACAAGGATGACGAGTGCGGAAGTGGGGGTGGGGAGCCGTGAGGACAGGAAGACACACACGCACACACACACACACACGCACACTGTAGAAAACAAACGGGGAAAAGGGTGTGCGTTGGGGGAGGAGGAGGAGGAGGAGAGCAAAGAATGAAAGAAGAGGATTCCTTGGAGCCACGGAAAAGGCGTTCGAGACAGGGAAGGTATGAGTGCGCAATGGAGGAGAACACGTCTCTTTTCTCCTTTCTTGTTGCTGGGCTAAGGATTTGCCGTTCACGCGAGAGGGGAGGGGAGAGGGTGCGCCGTGCAATGGAGTCTCAATATACGTGGTGGATGATGCACGTCTCCGTACAACAGAGGCACGTTTTGTCTGTGTGTCTGTGTGTGTGTGTGTGTGTGTGGTCGTTTGTTTTCGTTGGTTCCGCCGTTTCACGCCGGTACCATACATCCAAGCAGATTGTCAAAGGGAAGCAAACGGGAATTTGTGCACAATCGTCTTCTGCGTTCTATTTTCTGTACTGGCACCCAGTTGTATTCGTGTGTCGAACCTCAACTGATGCACACCTAAAGAGAATGAGCGGGCAAATTCGAGGAATGATGCCTCTTGATGTTTCTTGCTTCACTCTCACCTCTTAATGTGCGACAACGTTTCCTGTGCCGTCTATAACCTGTCTTCCCTTTCTCTCAAGCACGATCTCCGCGAGGTATCCCTTAGAGAAGCGCAGTTCTGTGGCGGCGTCGCAAAGAGGTGACCAGCCGCAGCAGTAGGGATGCGAGCGAAGACACAAATCTCAGGCTACGTGATAGGCGCAACCGCGGAAAAGAGGAAGCGGGAGATGCAGTTAGCAGCTATTGTTGTTGTTGTGTGTGTGTGTGTGTGTGTAACTGAGGAACCCACCGCAAGACGGCGAAGGAATACTGACAAGGTGAAGGAAGATCACTTGGCCATGTATAAAGCGGTGCCACGCAACACGTAACGCACGAATTCACGCGATACACGCATGCGCGTCCGTGAGCGTGTGCCAAAAGATAAGATCGAGGCACTTTTTACTGCTGAAAACAACAACAAAAGGAGCGTCAGCACGGCACGCACACGCTCGCTCGAAAACAGACAGACGCAGAGAGAGAATAGGACGATAAATGAACAAAAAATCGCCGGTGTGTGGGATGCCGAATGGCGCTTCTGCTGGTCTTGCTGCGAATCGGTATCTCCCGCAGACAGACGCTCGTTTATGCTACGGCGCAGAGACGGGCGTAGCACGCTAAGAGAGGTTAAGCCCCCCAACAACACCGACGTAGAGGTCCAAGGCCAGCAAAGCGTCCCCCGCGCCCCTCCTCAACATAAGCACAAGAGAGCGCAAAGCAAACAAGCGCCGTACAACACCTGCCCAGAAATGAGTCTACCGACAACGAAGCCAACAACAAAAGGATGTGGCAAAACACGGCAAGGGCACGGATCCACACCACAAGCACTTTTACGCAAGTAGCGGACAGGAGCGGAGACGGCACAGACCCCGGAAAAGTAGAGTCTAACACGAAAAAAAGAAGAAGACGATGAACAAGGTGAAGAGACTTTGCTGAGATGAATGCAGCACGAACAGCAGTGAACAACAAGGAAGGTGCAGAGAGATGGAGAGGTAAGAACAAAGGCTAAGCAAACAAGCGACCAAAATGAAAGAAAGGAAGGAGAGCGACGCGTGCGTGTGCCAGGCATCAAACGAGACGTATCATAAACAGTAAGAAGGGGTGTCCGACACGCCAAGCAAAACTCAGAGAGAATTCATACACAGCCCCAGCAGGCGGGTGCATTCCCATGCGCGACAGAACGCGGAACAAACACGAGCACACACACACGAGCACACACACACACACGAGCACACACACACGAGCACACACACACACACGAGCACACACACACACACACACACACACACGAGCACACACACACGAGCACACACACACACACGAGCACACACGCACACACACACACACACACACGAGCACACACACACACACGAGCACACACGCACACACGAGCACACACGCACACACACACACACACACGAGCACACACGCACACACACACACACACACGAGCACACACGCACACACACACACACACACACACACACAGGCACACACACACGAGCACACACACACACACGAGCACACACACACACACACGAGCACACACACACACACGAGCACACACACACACACGAGCACACACGCACACACACACGAGCACACACACACACACGAGCACACACGCACACACGAGCACACACGCACACACACACACACACACACGAGCACACACGCACACACACACACACACACACACGAGCACACACGCACACACGAGCACACACGCACACACGAGCACACACGCACACACACACACACACACACACACAGGCACACACACACAGGCACAAGAAAAAGGATTGCAAACAAGCAGGACTCGAGGAGGAGGAGGAGGGGGGGAGGCGCACCAGATAGCTGAGGTGACGGGCGATAGAAAGAGTAGCACAACGACAGCAACAACAGAAATAGGAGCGCTCACTTTGAGTTGTGTGTGCTGTGTGCGTGGAGAGGTGTGCAGTTGACCAATACGTGTTGACACGGGCATAGTTTTGCATATAGGGTAAACGTGACAAGTGAGCCAAGAAAAGGGAAAGGGAGAGGCAAGAGGAACAGTGAAGACCAGCAGGCGGACAAGTGACTCCTTCCGAGAGAGCGGGTGGGATTATGTCCACAGAGGCGACACTGCGAGAGGGAGACAAAAGCTACACACAGGGTAGCGCATTTACACCCAAGGGCTCCCTTCGGTACCGGAGAAGTGGACCAGGCGTGGACGCAATGTGACAACGGTGTCTGTGTCTCACCATGTTGCGTTTTAATTTTTTTGTGTGTGTGCGTCACTTCTGCGTTGGTGTTTCGTCTCTGTGCGCTTTTTTGTGCGTCCATGACGACTATTCAAGGAAATACAGCGAAGACAAGACAC
The DNA here is from genome assembly GCA_033953505.1 of Leishmania tarentolae. Classification (NCBI taxonomy): domain Eukaryota; phylum Euglenozoa; class Kinetoplastea; order Trypanosomatida; family Trypanosomatidae; genus Leishmania; species Leishmania tarentolae. The sequence continues at coordinate 543,151 of CP119857.1, read as the reverse complement.
AACACGATGCCGAGAGAGAGAGAGGGAGACAACACAGTCATGCCGGAAAGGCAGTGGAGGAGGGGGTTGTGATGCTGGAAAAAAAAAAATGACTTCCTCCTAAGTGCAAAAACACACACGCATCGCGCGGACGCGAACAAGAACAATGAAAAAAAAAAAAAAAAGAGAGCGGCGGCAAAATGAGCGAAGAAAAACGAAGACGAGAAATATCTGCAATGCAGTTATATGTGATACAATCAGACACTCAAGTGTACGGCGCCTATGGTGAGGCGATGAATGAGCAAGAGAGGCGGTTGGGTAAGGGCGGAAAGGGTAGAGGGAGCGCAGCGCTGTGTGCCCTTACACCCGCCTCTTTGTCGCCTTGCTATTTACTTTGCAGCGCGCGTTTCATTCCCACACCTGCACACAGTAATCATTGCTGATAGACACTAATGGACCACCCTCGCTTGCACCCCACGCAGTGCTGAAGATAGGTCCCTTGCTGCTACTGCTAGCCTGATCACCGCAAGACGTTGCGTTCGCCATATATGTCTTTAGTACCTTCACCGACTCTGGAGATGACGCGTTGTTGGGCGCCTCAGCGTCACCCTGCCCTCTTCCGTGAAGCGGGATCAGGAGGAGGTCTGACGTCCGCCCGCTGCCCACGGCACACAGATGCCCGCTGGGGGCGATGGATAGACGAGCCCAGTTCATTATCACGGTGAGCTGCACTGGAGCGACACTGAACAGCGTCTTGGTGAACATTCTAGCGTCACGTACTGATATGACGTTGTCTTTGCCCATGGAAACACATAGCTGCCCATTGGCGCTCACACGCACACACGACGCAACGCGCTGGTGGGCCACCACCTCACCACTGCGCGTTGCTGACCGGCGGTCCCACACTGTGATCTTGCCGTTGTAATGCGCTGAGAAGATTGTGTCGCCAGCCACAGTCACGTCGTTGCATGTGCTCTGGCACAACAGTGTGCGCAGTGACTCGCGCCGGCGAACGTCCCAGAGCTTGATGGTGCTATCCGAGCTTGCAGTGAAGGCGTGCTGGGCACTGGAGGAGAGACATGCCGCAACGACCTTTTCCGTGTGCCCCGTCATCTCCAGCACCCGTAAGCTGTTCAAATCCCAGAAGCGTACAACATGATCGGCGCAGCCGGCGAGCAAGTAATGGGACGAGGTATCCAAGGCGAGGGCAATGCTGTTTGAAGAGAAGTTTTTCTCCGCCTGCGTGCTTTGACAATTCCAGAGACGGATGTGCTTGTCTGCACCAGAGGTCAGAAAACGCTTGCCGTCATCCAGAACGCACAGCCCGTGGAGCGTGCTGCTATTGTGCGCCTCTGAAATGATCATGGAGACGCGACGGGGCTCTGCACTAAGGTGATTCGCAGATAGTGCCATATACGCGTCCACGTGCGGACTATGTGAGGTGCGCATGGTGCTCGGAGTCCCTTCAGTGTCTTTCCAATCCGCGCTGGCGCTCGCGCGCTTGTCTTTGCCAACAGCGGCAGCCGTCTCCCCTTTAAGGGCTTCCTGCAGCTGCCGCCGAAGCATGTTCACCTCTGCTTCCAAGGTCATGATACAGTGCTGCAGCTGCACGATTTTATCCTTTGCAGTCTTGACTTCGCGTAGGTAAAGATCGGCCTCGCTGGCTGTCAGTCGCACGCGGTCGTACTCGTCGCGGAGGGCAGTGTACTCCTTGTGCATCAGTTGCAGCTCTGCTGTGCGTTGCTCCAGCTCAGCATCCAGCTTATTTGACCTGAGCTGCTGCTTATCCCTTTCTTCTTGTACTGCCTTCATCTCTGACAGTGCCTTGTAGTAGTCGCTTTCCCGCTGCGTGTACAGCTGCAGCTGATCTTGCAGGGCATCTTTCTTCACCTCCAACTCACGCTCGCGCGACGTTTGCAGAGACGAGTTGGCAGCCGCCCGCTCGAGCTCGCGAACCCGCTCCGTGAGTCGACTTTGTTCCATCCGCAGTTGTTGCCGCTCATCTTCCACTGCTTGCAGATGGAGCACAGAGGCATGGAGATTAGTGTAACTAGCAAATATCGACTGTGACGGCTTCAGCTCTATTGCGTTGCGGATGAGAAGCTGACTTTCAATGTCCTGCAGCCACTGGGGGGCAATCGTGGACGAAGGCAAAGCGGCGGAGACGTCCATCTGCATTGCAGATACAGAGCGGGGGTGGAAGAGAAACACACACCCACACGTACACCACAGTTAGTTGATGCCGTGAGACGCGATGCTCGAGTAAAGTAGAAGAGCTGCACGATGGCGTTTCCATTGCTAGGCGTACGTACGTGTCGGTATGTTTACGTGCGCGAGTACACCGTTTACGTTTTGGAAACCATGTTGACGAAGCAAAAAAAAAAAAAAAACGCGTCGGATGCAGTAGAAGGCGTGGAGGATGGTGCGGACAGCGATGAAATCGTCGTTTACTTGCGCGCGGGGGGCATGCATGTTTGTTTGTGTTTGTTTCGCTTGTAATACAGGAGACTTCCATGAGCGCTCTAGACGACCGTCGCTGTGTCATGTTCTCCGCGGACGAGCATGGGGGCACGTCAAGGGCAGTCAAGAGGGCACACACGCACACACAAAAAGCGCTTTCTGAGCTTCGATACGTGAATATTTCAACAGCTTACAATCAGGTGATAGCACACACACGTACACACACACGTACACACACACACACACACACACACCTCTCTCTCTGTGTTCTCACTTACCATCACAGTGGGAGTTTAGGCTGGTCAAGTCAATGAGACGGAAGGAGACCACCAGAAAGCGATTGCGCGAGCCGCTATGTGCGTCTTACCGCGTGCTGTATATCGTGTTCTGGATTACCTACACCACGAACCAGGAGAGAGGGAGAGGAAGGTACGCAGGCTTCACCTGAAACGCACACCAGTGGAGTGAGGACGTAGCGTTGTGTGCTCCGGTGCCCTTTGTTCCGTTTTGCGGAGAAAGAAGCGAGAGACACCACTGACATCAGCAGAACACAGCCCCTCCTCCGGTCATACAGAGATGCAGAAAGAGAGAGCCAGTTGCACATATGGGTGTGCTGACCCCAAGCCATCTTGCGGGGTGTGGCCTTTTCACTCCTGCTTTGCGTTGGCCTCCGGGGACTCAGCTCGCTGCTTCTGCGAACGCCGCCGTTGCCGACGCCGATTCGACTCTCTGGTGGGCACACGCAGCGAGGTGCGAATGCGCCGCTTCGCGCGGCTCGGCTCTTCCTTCTGCTGCGAAGCTGGCGCTTCGTCGTTCAAACGTGATAGCTTTTGATGTTCCTGTGTGTTGCAGTGCCCCGTCATACACGTGTGAAAACGTTCCAAGGATATCTGCTGTAGTTGCTGCCTCAGCATCTGAGAAGCGTATCGTTGGTTTCGGAGACGGCTTTGATGCAGTAGACTGGAAGAGAACAAGGCGTTTCGGCGGCCTTGCCTTCCACGTCGAGGCTTCCGTTGGGCAGCGCTAGTTCCAGCCCTTTCCACTTCAGAGGTATTGGTTGGCGAAGTCTGCTGGACGGCGCTGCCACCGCCTCCGCTGCCGGGGGGGAAGCTGCTTGCCGTGGTCGACTGTGCGAGTGCAGTATGGCGGTGGTGCGGATCCGAAGGAAGGGAAAAAACGGGCCCTTGGGAATGGGTTTGTTGCGATTTTGAGGCCGGCTGATCCACTGACATGGGCGCACTGCTGTGGCCCAGTACGTAGCTGTGACGCTCCACCGGTAGGGGTGCCATCGATGCAGCAAAGCTCGACAATAATGGAGAGGATATTGTAAGGTTGTCTATTTCCATTGTCAAACCCCCTACAATGGGATACAGTGGTTGCATGGACGCTTGCTGCTGCGGCGGCGCGAATGGCCGTGACGTGTGCGAGAGTACAGGGCCACTGCTAGAGCGCGCGGAGGTAGCTGCTGCAGTGCCCCTAGAGTGGCTGGAATTCATTGATGTGACGGGGCTTCGGCTATTGGGGTGCAGAGAAGCCGAGACGTTGACCGCTGCTGCGATAGTCGCCGCGTTTCGCGCGCGCTCTCTCCGGCTGTTGTGCTTCGGCTTGTTGCCTCGCAGCTGCTGGCTCGAGGGAACATTCTGCAGCTGCACACCCGCCACCACCCTTTTGCTGCCACTGCTTCCACTCTGCCGTCTACCCTGCTGCTGTGAGACTGAGAGCGACTGACTTGTGAAGCCCGGGGGTAGGCGCATTTCCACCGTCTGCGTGTTCACCTGGGGATTGTAGTCGCTGTAGCCAGGCGTGCATTCCAGCACGGGCTGCTGCATCGCGTACTGATAGCTAGGCGGGTGCATGGTCCCCATCCTAGACGCCACCTGAGCAGAAGCCATGGGCACAGGCAGCTGCTGCTGTAGTGTCGACGGGCCTTCGATGCGGTGGCGGCCGCGCATTTGCCGTCCCCCTTGCGGCGTGAGAAAAGAGAGTCGGCGACGCTCGATCTCATTCTGCTTAAGGAATAGCTGGTGCTGACGCAAGTACGACTTGCTCGCGCTTTGCTGTGCCACTGGCATAGTGTACGGTATCTGTTGCTCAGCTTGTCGCATACCCATAGGAGCGGCGACAGAGGTATGAGATCGAGAGGCGGGAATCTTGACCGGAGCCGAGAAGCGCTGCGGTGTCCACCACGGCACGGATGCTGCACCGTACGGCGCGCTGGGCAAGAGTTCTGAGGTTGCAGAGGTTTGACGTATTGCCGGCTGCGGGGCATTGATACGACGCTTACGTACGTCTAGCCGCTGCGGGGGTTCGTAGATGAGCGGCTGCGAGTCAGGGTTGCCTGCACCAAGCACTGAGGGGGCCTGCACTGAACGCGCCCTCGGCGCCTGCCGCTCGGGCTGGCTGGCGGTTGGTGGAGGTGGCAACAGAGGAGACGGCTCCACTTCATCCCAGGAGTTGCCCAAAAGGTTTGCCGACAGTGGTGTCATTGATTCTCCTAGTGGAGGCGGGGGGTGCAGCGAAGGATGCGGTTGCTTCGATTCTATGCCCCGCGGATTCTCGCCGGCTAACTTGGCGAAGGCGTTGCCATCCAGCATCTTGTGAATCACTTCTGGCGAGGGTGACGTGCGTGCGGGGGAAAGCGAGGCCCGAGCGCTCAGTGAGTCGTGTCTTGAAGCACTCCTTGTGTTGCCACGAACCGACCTCAGCGTGCTCTTGATAGCTGAGACAGGCTCAGACTTCAGGCTGCGCTGTAACCCCAACTCCTTCTCTTCCTCGCCGTGCTGCTTCAGCGCGTGGATAGCTGGACGACGGTTCGCTTCCACTAAGGTGTGCCAGTGCTCGAGCGCCGCATCAGAGGCTTCGTTGCGGATAAAGGGATGCTGAAGTAGCTCCGCTGGGGTGGGGCGCAGCGCTGGGTTCATGTTCAACGTAGATTGCAGGAGGTCCAACAGCATGGGAGATGGAGTACGATTCCAATGACCTGCGCTGCCGCCTCTGGCGCTGTGGCCGTGGCGGCCTCCGCACTCTTCAACATACGAGTCATCCAATGCTTCGTGCAGCGACGGGCTAGTGCTGGCGTGGTTCAGCCTGTTGCGCTCAGTGAAGACGTCGTCCATCGAGGGCCCATCGCCCTCCTCGCCCCGCTGCCCAATGTACCAAATAACTGCCGGTGCACTGTGATTATGCACCGGCCGCCACGGTAAAATACCACCGGTTGACATCTCGTACACCACACAGCCTAAGGCCCACATGTCGGAGGCGAAGGTTGGCTCTTGCGTGCGGATGAGCTCGGGGCTCATGTAGAGAGGCGTGCCACAGAGCAAGCGACGCCCCGGACTGTCGTCCTCGCTGGGCTCCTCTCCTTCCTCGTCCTCCGCAGTGTGGACGTCATTCGAGTTTATGATCCCGTCCCTGCCGCCGCGACACCAGCCCCTGCACCTTTCTGTGTTCCCGACGCTGATTTCCTCTCCTCTACTATCTTCCGCTGCCTCTTCAGCGTTAGGAGAGTTGTTATGATAGCGCCGGCGCGCCCGATCTTCAGGTGCATGGTGGACTTCGCGAGACTTGTCCCGGCGGCGATCTCGGCGCATTTCAGCTCCCAGCCCTTTGTCTGCCCCAGACGCCTCCCGGGCTCCTGTTTCCTCTGCTGCGTACTCACGTAAGAAGCGGCTCGTGCCAAAGTCTGTCAGCTTCACGCTTCCCTGCTCCGACACGAGAATATTCGCGCTCTTCAGATCGCCATGTACAACACCCTTTCGTTTCAGGTACTCCAAACCTTCTAGGATCTGCAGCGTGTACAGGCGAATCACGTTCTCCTCAAAAACACCGAAGTTCTTGACCAGCGTCTGCAAGGTTCCACCCGCCACGTACTCCATGAGAAGACACAGACGGCCCTCGCCGTTAAACTGAAAGCCGAGGAAACGCACAATGCGGTGATGCTGCAGCGTCGTCAGAAAGATAATCTCTCGCAGGTGCTTGCGGAGAAGTGGCAAGGCCGAGTGCTCATCTTGCGGCTGCGACCTAGGTGGCTCTTGCTGCTGCTGAAGCTGCGTGGGGCAGTGAGAGGAAGAAGACGTCTTCACCAGCGCTGTGGAAGCGTTCCCGTGCGCGGAGGCTGATGACGAGGTAGCTGCAGACGCTGGCGTCTGCGGTGTGGAGGCTTCGCTAGCCTGGATCGATTCCTCGTTCACGTGGTCAAGCTGCAGTGAGGTCTCGCGGTGTGACGGCGTTGTGATCGGGGAGCCCGAGGACTGGGGAACAAAGACCGATCCCTTTGAAGCTGCGCGGGAGTTCACCACTGTGCCGTTGCCCAGGCTGATGTTGGAGAGGTTGAGGATTGTACTGTCGTCCCGGACTGACGGTACGGCTGGCCTTCCCAAGGCAGTTTTGCTGTGTGCGTTAGCCATCTCTGCGTCGGCAGGTTGCGAGGACTGAAAAAGTGAGCTTCCCTTCAGCACTTTGATGGCGACCACCGTCGCGGTCGACACGTCGATGCCCATGAATACATCCCCGCTCGCACCGAAGCCGATACGGCCACCCCACTGCAAGTGGCGCAGCGGCAGCACTGCATACCGAACGGGAATATCCGCTGGCATGTCCTTCATAATTGCCCCAAAGGTACCGAGGCTACCGTTAGTCTGGTTGCTCGGGATGCTTCCACCGCGGCGTGCAGCAAGCGCGCGCTGCGCAGCCACATTACGCTGCAGCGCTGGGCTAATGCCGATGCTCTCGTGAAAGCGAATTGCGGGGGAGGAGGTCGTGACAGAACCGTGCATGGCTTCGTTCGACAGCTGCACTGATGCCTCGGAGTCGGGAAGGCTGATCGGGGCGATGAAGCTCTCTCGGATGGACGGACGTGGCCGGAGAAGGAAGTGCGGGGTAACTACGGTGGAGAATGTCCTCAACGAGCCCGCGCTGCTCTGGGGAGCGAAGGCAGCGCTGATGGTAGTGTCGCCCGGCACCAGGGCACAAGGAGCGATCGGAGGCGTGGACAGCGAGGCGTGTTGGTCGTCATACTGAAGGGCAGAGAGCGAAACTAGCGGCGACTCCGTGCCGTCGCAGTCGGTGTTTTGGGGTAGCGGGTCGAAAACGGTCACTGGGTCATCCGGAAAGCGTACCGACTTGAGGTGCGACAAGCTGTGTGTCAAATCAGGTTGAGGCTGTTGCAACACAGCGTCATACTTGTCAGACTCCTCGTTGCCTTTCCCATGCCTCTCTTCTTCTGCTTCCACTTCCCCTGCCACGATCTTCCGAGAGGCATCAACCGTGTCAGACTCGGTGATAGGAATGCCACCTCGCCCCACCTCCTCGGCATGGTAAAAGTGGAAGCAAAAGCGCTCCACGTACGTGTGCTCCGTTGAGAGCGTAGAGAGAAGCGCGGTGAACATCTGCGTCACGTGGCGGTCGTCGCTGCTTGGCGAGCTGCCTTCCTCGTTTACCTCGGTTCTCATGCTCACGGCGCCACCACCGGCGAGCGTGTCGCGTGACAAAGCGACGTGCTGGGAGGGAAACGATGACACTGCCGCGGCTCCGTGCCGCAGCTTCCGAGCACGTTCGCCCTGGGCAAAGCTCTCAACTTCGTCTTCCTCGCTAGACAGGTCTGTCGGCGTGGTGGAGCCGCGGCGCGGACGTTTCTTTTCCGAAACTCGCACAATACTGATGTCATCGCCGTAGTGCAGTTCACAGCACTCCCCACGGCCGACGAGTACGTCGTTGACATAGGTGCCGTTAGCGCTGCAGTCAGCGAGCAATACACGACGCACTCGCCAAGCAGGCAGCGTCGCCCCTGAAAGGGCTTTTTCATTGGATTGACCACCCTTGTTCAAGCCCTTCTCAGAAGCGACGGGGTTCAACAGGGACGAGGATGATGTGAGACCACCGGGGGTGGCGCTTTCCGGAACCTGCACGACAGAGATGTTTGTGCTTGCGTGCATGCCTCGAATATTGACGGAGCTGCCCTCTGGTGAGCGGCGCTGGCGCAAAGGTATCTCATGAGTGTCGCTGCCAGTGCCACTTTCGCTGTTGTCCGCATTCCAGCTGTTGCGCTTTTCATGGAAGACGTGGGCAGCAGCGTTGCCTTCAACACCATTGCCTCGCCGGTGGTTTCTATGGTCGCTGTTCCCATGAGGCTCCAGCTCAAGTGCGATGGTGAAATGCGTGCTGCTCACCCGTGGGTCGCTCAAGACGGTATCGCACCCGCCAGCTCGGCCTATCCGCACCGTCGTCTGGGCATACGTGCAGTTCAGCGCTGTGTGTTCAGAAATGAGCAACCCCCAGAGATCGGAGGGCTCGTAACGACCCAGCAGGCGGCCGCATTGGTCGTAGAGCAGGAACGGACCGCAGATGTCGACCTCAGTGGCGAGTGGCGGCGTGGAGGAGACACCGCGACTGACGATTTGCGTAGCAGCTGTCGAGGGCATGGAGGAATGAGACGCGGATGGGACGATGGGAGGGCTGGGAGTGCGAGGTCGTGGTGAGGGTGGCAGCTCACTTGCCACTGCGGTATCGCTCGACAAGTTATTCGTACTCGAGAACATCTCCTTAGTGAGAGGTAGAGAGGAGGGAAACAGGAAAGGGAGCTGTGTCGCTGCACGAGAGCAGCGACGGCAGCGCGAGGGAGAGAGAGCGGGGTGAAGAAGAGGGAGAGAGCAGGGCGGGGCGCACTTTATAGGCACACCGAGTAGAGTTGGAAGGGTGGGACAAGAACAACGGCACACCCACACCCACAAACCGACAACGCTTTAGAACAAAAGGAAATTATATATTTGTATTTAGATTCGTATAGACAACACACATTAGAAGACGCTGAGGTCCGCTTGTCTTCCGCTATGACCGGAACATCCGGTAGGGCGCCAAATAAGCACCCTCCCCCAAAGCAGCTTAACACAAAGCAATGAAAGCCGGTAGAAGAAAGGCAAGAGGGAGAAAGGGAGAGGGCGTGCAACGGGCAGAGAGAGCGGCGATATATGTATGCACAGAACACAGTGGGAAAGAGAGATCAGCAGTTTTCAGTCAAGCACACGAGGCTTTCCATGCACAGTTCATGCAGCGGCAAACAGAAGCTGCGCACTGGTGATGTTCTATGTTTTGCAAGCGTGCGGCTGCTATAATGAGTCTGTACAGATCTATCACCTTCGGGTATGTATGAGGACCTCTCCTTAATAGGGTGAAGGAAAGGAGATGGGCAATGGGGACACACACACACTGCCACACACACCATAAAGAAAGAACATAAAAAAAAAAAAACAGTACAAAGGCGTGTGCTGAAGCTAGAGGTGTGCCCAGGAAAGTAAAGGGGGAACAGTGAGGGTCGTCACCTGTGCATTGAAACAGCCACCGAGCCACGCGTCTCGGTGGAGCGCTCCCCTTGCGTGAGAGCTGGACAAAGGCAGAGAAGGGAGTGAGGAGGAAGATGAACAACTTCCACGATTTCGTGCCCGAGACACACACACACACACGCACACTTGCAGCCTTAGCCTTCTCTCTATCTGTCTTCCAGTGGTTTTCGGAGAGAGTCCGGCTAGTGGCGCAGGGACGCCCGCACTCCAATAATTGTATTTATCGCTCTCTCTTGTGCTTGTGTATGAGGAGCTTGTTTGCTCTGTGCTACTCCCGCATGTGAGGAGCGCTGCGACAGCGGAAGGCACAGTGCAGGTGTGGAAGACTTCGCATACGAAGATGCGGCCATGAAGACAAAAAAAAATAGGAGCACGACCGATTGACCCCACCATAGTGCACCAAAGGAGGGCGGCCACATGTGCAGTCGTGAGGAGGAGAGGGAGCGGGGGGGGGGCAGAGAGGAAACCCATGGGGTAGGAAGAAGGAGCGATGACACGGGAAAGATAGAAACATAGATAGAGCCGGACGTGGCCACACGAAAAGAGGAGCATGCTGCACTGAAGTTTTACCACATTTCCATGACAAACTTATCTCTCCACACACTTGCCACCACCCGCACGCGCATCTATCAAGGCAGAGGTGCGTACGACGTGCACATTTTGTACGCTCCGTGAGTGCCCGTGGCACACGGCCAGCTGAGAGAAGGCAACATAAAGCGCTGAGACTGCAGGCTTTGCATCTCCAAGAGACCTGCCTACCGGACATGCGAGTATTTCGTTATTGGTGGAAAAAAAGGGCACACGCACACGTATACCTGCACACACACACACGCGCATACAACGAAGATGTAAAGATCAAAAGTTGGGAGAAAACCACCGATTTTTCTCCCCTCCCGCACACGTCCGTCTACAGACCAAAAAAAAAAAAAAAAACGCAACGAGTGGGCAACACACGCGTGCCACAGGAAAACGGTGCCTGATAGGCAAATGACACGGCTGCATTAGGTGCTTGACTCGGTGCCGCTTCTGCTTACCAACGGTGATGGCAAGGACAAGAAAGACACAAAACAAGAAACCAATCTGGTCGCATCTCTGCGTGCTTGCACCGGGGTTGTCAGTGTTCATCAATGTGAGCGGAAAGCCTCGTAAGAAGGTGCCTGAGCGTAGTGCAGCTCAAGATCACGCTCTAGTGGCGCCTCAATGCTCAGAGTGCCCATGCCTCGCCGTTCCCACTCCGCAGAGCGAAAGGCCTCGTCAGCATTGTACTTGTCGCGCAGCTCAGGGTCGTTATGCAGGTCCATGATGAGGCGCTGACGGGCAAGCGCCTTGCGGTGCAGCGCGACATAAGCTTCCCATCCCTCTCCCTCCACACCCGTGAGTGGCGCAGACTCCCGCAATACTCCGTGCTGCTCCTCCAGCTGCATCTCGTGCTTTGCCGTCAAGTCCTCAATCTTGTGGGCATCAACATACGGGAAGTCATCTGCACCACCCTCGCCAAATTCCAGCCAATCCGTCGGGCGGCGCAGTGACGGGTACTCGGCCTGCTGACTGCGCAGCTGTGGCACATCAAGACCAAACCCAGGTTCGTACCCCATCAAGGGAGGGGTGAGGGACGGGCGGCGGTAGTGGCCTGGCGGCTGCTCCGAATTCAGCAGCACGGCCTCCTCCAGCGCTTCCTCCAGACCCAATTTTCGCATCTCCTCGAGCGCTTCGGACATGCGCGCGATGAGGCGCGAAAGGCGTTCTTCGAACTTCGCTTCCGATACTGCGGAGTAACGGTCATAGGCGTTAGCAATACTGCGCTCCTGGTCGACGTCCTGCTGTCGCTTTCGTGCATCATTCACGTGGTTTTTTTCGTGAATGTATTCCATAGCAGCCTGTGCCCATTTTTCTTCGTTGCCCACCTTGCCGGCACTCGCCATGTACCCCATGGCTGTCTGTTTCTTCTGGCAGAGTACAGCCGTACGCACCGCCGCCGCCAAGCGGGGCCGGGACACGGTCCACATGGTGGCCACTGCTACTGCTGCGTAGGGTACAGAGGGGGGTGGGGAAGGTTAGGGGCGGTCAGACACTACAGCACTCGGTCGAAACAGCAAGGAAAAGGGAGAGAGGGGCCTGACAGTGTCGGTGGTTCGCAATGTAGAAGCGTGAAGAGGAAGACACCTGAGCTGCACACAAAGGCCTGCTTCGGCAACTATGCCGCAAGCCGTACGCTAAGAGAGAATAGGGGCACGCTGCGCAATAAGAAAGAGTGCAACCTGAAACTGTCATCAGGCTTCGCGGCCCACTCCACCAATCGTCGCCTGCGGCGTGGGAGAAGAAAAGAAAGGGAGGAAGTCCCAAATGCAAGCGAGCGCAAAGCAGAGCGAGAAGAAAGTGCAAACCACGCCTGAGGTTTCACAGAAGCTAGCGTGAGTAACTCAGGAGCCTTGGTGGCCACGTGTAGCGACAGTGGGGAACAAGAAAGCGCACATGCATGCATGCATACACCCACAGGTTTCAAGCAACGACACCAAGGAAACAAAAAGAATATTATACGCGACATCGTGAAGCGTGACAGAGAACGCGGAGAGAAAAAAAAGAGGCGGAGATCACGGTGAATTCGGTAAGGACTGCATGCATGTAAAGAATGGTATGAAGATAGGTGAGCCGATTCGCCTTTGAGGTACGGACGGACACACGTGCTGGCATGTACACAGGCGTCCTTCATCGGCGTGTGTGCAGCTCATCGCATTGGGCAGAATTCACTCAAAGTTGCGATCGAAGTTCCAGGAAGGGCGGCGATAGGAGAAGCCAAGAGGGAGGGGCAGAGAACATAGAGAGAGAGAGAGCACGAGCAACGCCGTCAGGACAAACTACTCAGGCTCCGGTCACTGCTGCAGTGGAACCTGAGGCCACTGAGTGGGCTGCCATCCCTCTTCTTTAGGTGTGCAGTTGATCCTGCAAACTCATTTTTTTGTTTTTGTTTTGTTTACTGCTCAGGTTGTTCGGCGAGTGCCGGAATAAAGAAAAGAAAAACGGTAATCGCACACACACGCACACGCACACACGCACACGCACACACACACGCACACACACACACACGCAACAACATTTCCTCCAATGGGGTGCATTTCGACACACAAAAATGACTTACACGCACCGCGCTACCCTCGCGCCTGCCGCAAGGCCCATCGCCTGATGCGAAGCAGCCTTAGACACACGATACAGCAATGAAGGCTCCGTTAAAAAAGCACGGCGTCGGCCTCATGCTCTGCGAACCCACCGCCTCGCAGCTGCTTCTGCCATCATGCTGCTCACCACTTGGCGTATTTCCCTCGGAGAGGCCCTGACTCCCCACACCAGTAAGCAGTGAGGGCTGGGTGAGATGGACTCGGGTCGTGATGGGACTCTGCCGACACGGGCTGACGCAAACGTGCTCGCTGTTGTAGGCCGCTCCAACGCAACATTATCCAGGACCTGAACGCCCATGTCAGCAGCAATACATCGCTCTGACCCCCCTACGTTGTAGGTCCTTGTTCCTGCCGCTACCAGAAGTGGCCTGGCATGGACAGTGGATGGAGGGGCTGTCGGACTTCGCCATGCAGAGTGGCTGCTGGACCCCAAGAGCATGCTGAAGCGTTCCCCGTCATCAGGGTACATATAACAACATAGCGAGCTTCGGTGCACACAGCATCAGATGAACCCAGCTCTGCCGATTGGGGACACAACTTCACATTTATGTTGACTGTCACCAAAAGAGATGAAGACAACAGTCAACAGCAATGAAGCAATACTAGAATGCGCAGACCACGATAGCGAGTGTTTCTCATATCATCCCCCATTCTCACACAGCACCACTTTTCACTGTCACTACTGTTCACCTCCGCCCCCCCCCCACCCACCCCCACTCTACTCTTCCATGCATTTCATATGATTCGTTTCTACGAAGGGTAAGAAGAAGGGGGGAAAATAACTGAAGCCGTCGATGTCGGGGTGGTCCCGCAGTGTGACACGGGGAGGGGCCTCGCAGGCATTCGAGGGGTGGATGTGCTCGAAGAAAGTGCCGCCCTTTTCCCTCCTCCGCAGAAATACCACCATCACACATCACTTTTTCTGTGAGTGCAGAAAGCAGAAAAAAAAAGTTCAGTGGAATGGCAAGATGGTCAACCAGAAAAAAAAAGCTACACGGGCACAACTTCCCCACGGCTCGCTCCGAAGCCCCCCCCCCCCCCGCACCCACGCAGAAAGGGGAATACGCGTCCAAGGAAAACAGCAACAAGAAGCCGGAGGCATTGAGACTGGAACAGTGAGACGGCGTGAAAGGGAAGGAGGGAAGGGGGTGTGTAAAAAAAGAAAAAGGGAAAGAGAAACAACTCGCCGCATCTCTATTGCTTTTATATCGTAAGAGTCAAAGCCCCTCTCAAAAAAAAAAAAAAATTAGAGAACGATAACATCGCCTGATCCGACGCAACCCTGAAACCCACCTCCAGAACACATACGTCTAAAGTGAGCAACGCATGAGCAGTGAGCAGTCAAATGTAAAAGAAGAAAAAGTGCCAAAGTAGAGAAGAGGGAAGAATAATGATGAAAAGAGATGTTTTTTTTTGTTGTTGTTGGTGGAGAAAGGAAAAAAAAAAGATGACGAGAGACACACACAACACAGCAATACCAACGACGCAGAGAAATCCTCCTCCTTCGGTCCTTCTTTCCGCGCACACAAATACATCCACATGCATACACACACACACACACACACACACACACGCACACACACATACATAGGTATATATATGTATATGTATATATAGATATATATGTATATATATATGTATATATACAGAAGAGGAGGGGAAATGAAATAAGGGCGGAGGAGAAGCAAAGAGAGAAGGGCCGTAATATAATGTCAAGACCAGGAAAGAAGGACGAGCAAACCAAGATAAGAGAGAGAGAGAGAGTGCTGAAGGAGATGCCAACAAGCCGCTCAAAGGGCCAAGCACAAACACTAGCGCCACTGTAAGCCAACACGCACACACACATATATATATACAAATACATACATAAGTGTGCCCTACTAATGTCCCAAAGAAGAATTAAAAAAGTAACGCATGTGAAGAGACACCACGCTACCACCAACGAAGAAAGCGCGCGTGAGGCAGCGAAAGAGGTGAAGACCACTAATGCCACAATGAGGGCCAGATACAAAGAGAGAGGGATGCGGACGAGGGGAAAAAGCAAATCTGGTAAAACAGGCAACGGCGACGCACAATCTTCTAAGTACCGCGTTCTCATAAGCTGTGTGTGTGTGTGTGTATGTCTGTGTATGCGCGGAGGAGGGCAGAGGTATGTTACGTGAAGCAGGATCGATCTCACGTTGTCTTACCGTACTTTTTCTGGATCATTACACTTTTTTTTTGTGAGTAGGGGGAAGGGGGGGGGGCGCAGATTTTCATCAGCGTCGAGAGCAACATGAAGACACGGTGAGACGCATTGGCAACCTTTCCTCGTGTTTAAAAGCGAACATGCAGGAAAGGTACTGATAATACTGAAAACAAAATAGAAGGAAGAAACGTACAGAGGGACTCGATGATGCGGAGGGAAGAAGAGGGAGAAAGGAGGGGGAGGAGGACAACGTCACTCAGATATAGAACCAAGAAAGCCACCAAACACACACACACACGTATGTGTATGTATATATATAGAGGTAAATATAGACGCGTGTGTGGATGCACAGCAGACCTCTTATGACAGAGGCATGTGATACCCTCGAGTCTTTTTTGCGCTTTCGGTGGATGTATGTGTGTCTGTGCGTGTGAGGTCGGCCCTTGTTTCTCACCTTACAGAGTATTCCACATCTTCCGTCCCGGTCTCACTTTTCTTCTCTCCTGGGATCAAACGTATCGGTGAACGTGCTAAGTAGTGGCGCCTGGGACAACCAGGAGAGTGGGAGGGAAAGGCGCACTGCAAAGGAGGACGCCAGAGAGAATGAAAAATAATGGAAGTATTATTGTGCGCGGCAGGAGAGCTGGTGTTCTTCCCTCATCCCCCTCTTGCCGAGGCGCCTTCACCTCTGCGCCTGGAAAACCGCTGCGCCTCTCCACTGGCTCCCTCTTCCTCCTCTTTGTATTGCACGTTGCTCTCCATGTTGTATACATCCACGTTAGTCGTTTCAGATTTGATCACGGTCAAAATTGCCGTCTGCTACATCTTCGGGGATGTTCTTTTCAATTGTCTGCTGCGCTGAGCGTCCCTCACCCTCCGTTGCCACACTGGGTGCGGTCACGCTGGGTGTGTTGAAGGCGCTGCACGTGGACGTTGCCCGCATCGAGGATGGATGCTCATTGTGAAACTTGACACTTTCCTCGTAGATGGCGCGCTTCACATCCACTATTGTCTTCTGCTCATTCTCGTCAAAGCGGAAGGGAGTGTAGCTGAGGTTATCGTCCGCTTCGTCGTGCAACTGCTCCAGGAACGGGTGACGCATAGCTTGCAGCACCGTGATTCGCTGCTTGGGGTTAAAGACCAGCATGCGGCGCAGCATGTCGAGCGCCTCCGGAGATGCCTTCGGATAACGCTGGCGCCAGTCAGGTTGCGGTCGGTGACTCTTCTTCTTGAGGTACTTCTGCGCAGCTGATGATCCTACAGAGCTGATGTCCTCCTCGGACGGCGTACCGATCACATCAACTATCTTGTCCAACTGGTTTACTCGGTCTTTCCCCTGGAAGAGCGGCCGAGAGCCGAGTAGCTCGCCGAGGATGCAGCCGATTCCCCACACATCAATTTGCACTGAGTAGTCCTTGTCCTCCATCACCAATTCCGGTGCGCGGTACCACCGCATCGTCACGTAGTCCGTCATGTACTCGCCCTGATCGTTTTCTTCCTTCGCCAGACCGAAGTCGCAAATCTTCAAGTCGCAGTTCGTGTTGACCAGAATGTTCGCCGGCGTAATATCGCGGTGAATGACCCCGGCGCTGTGAATAATGTGCAGTGCGCGCAGTGCCTGGTAGATGAAGAACTGAATGTGCGCCTCCGTCAGTTCCTGACCACTGCGCAGCACCTGCTTCAGGTCGGTTTCCATGATATCCATTACGATGTAAAAGTGGTCAAAGTTCTCGGTGTCCTCCGGGGTAAGGATGTTGCGTAGGCCAATTATGTTGTCATCATGGAAGTGCGCCAGAAGCTTGATCTCGCGCAGAATGCGCTTTGCCAGAATAACTTCATCAAAGATTTCCTTGTTCACACGCTTCATGGCAACAAGGCGGTTGTCGCTCTTGGTGTCACGCGCGCGAATCACGACGCCATAGGATCCGGCGCCGATGATGCGCTCCAGAATGTAGCGGTCATCCAGGCGACAGACCTCCGCCTGCAGCTCTGCTAGTGACTTGGTGGCCGGCATCCTTGCTTTGCGCCCTACGCTGTAATACCTGATTCCGTGACCTTCGGAACTCAGCTACGCCCAAAGGAGGCGGAAAATGGGGTGCAGGGAGGACAGAGGCAAGAGTCAACAGTGCACACCCACACGCACTGAATACAAGCCAGCCAGCCACCTCACGGCACGGCTGTGATGGAGAGGAAAAAGGGACGCGCGCGTGCGTATGTGGGTGCGTGTGGTGGTGCTGGGAAAAGGCGAAGAGGAGAATCCACCAGTTGACGAATCGATCGAGGGGACCGATGGAGTGGGTGGAAGGGGGGGGGCGTTCGTGGGAGGCGGAGGCGACACGGATGAATGCAAGCAAGTCTACAAATAGGGGAGGTGCGTATGTCTGTTTGGGGTGTGCAGATTTATGGAAGGGGTGAGGGCAATGAAGTCCAGTGGATTAACTTGAGGCACTGTGTGTGTGTGTGTGTGTGTGTGTGTGTGTGTATTCAACGAGTGAAGAGAGGGGGTGGGAGGGAGGGGGCAAGATCGAAGAAAGAGGAGTGAATGCAAGGTTGAGAATTCCTTCAGTGCTAATAGAGAGGTGTACGTGGGTGGAGGGAGGGAAGAAGTTACGTATGATTGCCAGTGTGTGCGTAAGTCTGCGCAACACCACCACGAAAGAGACAAGCAGAGCACAACGCCTCACTGTAAACAAAACGAAAGAAAAAAAAGAAACACGGCACCCGAGCGTGGCGGATCGAGAGAGAGAGAGAGAGGCCAAATCACACAACGAAAGTACTAGAAGGGGGCGGAGGCTAGGGAGATAGGGACGGGGAACAACCCGTGATACTGAAGGAAAAAAAATGATGCTGTGACTGTCTCGGTGGTGACACCGTTCTTTCCCACAGATTTGTATGAGTAAAGTGCGTACAGAAAGGCCTGCGTGTGTATCGAAAATATGCACGGCGATGAAGAGTAGAGTGTGTGGCAATTGTAAGTGGGCAGGTTGGGTAAGTTAGGAAGGAAGGAGAGGTGGAGGGGAGGAACGAGAGTGCTTACGCAGTGTGTCCCCCTCAGTTTTCTTTTCCCTAACTGCAACTAGTTTCTTTACTTCCTATTGCAACAAATTACGGGCTTTACGGGCACTGATGTGGCGGTGGTGATAGTGGTGGCGTGGATACTGTAAGGAGACGAGCGCGAAGCCAAGACAATTTCTATGATGGATGTTTGTTCGTTGTCGTTGCTCTCGATAATGCTCCCCCGGTGGTGGGGGGGGAAGGGGTCAGCCAAGCCGCACATAAGAGACAGAAATAGGTAAAGTAGTAGACGAATGCTTCGCTTGAGAGTCAACCAAGAGTGAGACGTGGCACATCGAGTGGTAGCACGCGTTGCAGCGGCGACAGAGCGGCGTTGGCGGTAGCGAGTGAGTTCCGACACACTCGAGATATGCACAGACCGAGCGCGCCACCTTTTCGTTGACGACAGTAGCTGCAGCAGCTGTGCTTGAAGGATGCAGAAGTCGGTGTAGGCTTTATCTCTTGCAGAGTACGCATGCATACTTACTGTCATATATAGTTGTGCACTTTGTATCTTTTTTGAGGCTTTTACGTTAGTGAATTGCAGGCCCCATATCACGGTGTGTGTGAACCAGGAACACGTACATGCCATAGATCCGCAGGTCACCATCACATACCATCACGTCACCTAGTGCTCACTCGGTGATTTCTGTGTGCTTGGACGTGCTCCACGCGCTTCATATGGTGATACGTGGCGTACCTCTTGAGCTGTAATAGAGGGAGCCGGACGCTTCCGTTTTACCTTCCTGACAGTACTCTAATCTGAGTCGCTTGACGTATCTAGCGGAACGCGACGAACAGTACTCGTCCGAGACGGTGGCAGCGTCACTGGAACTATGTCTGGGGTGGCGCTCTTCTGGCGCAGCGTCTTCGTTGCTGATTCCGCTGCGGTACCAGAAGTTGACTTCGTCGTCTCTGACGGGGAGCGACGCTTCCTGGAAGTGGTGGTTATGTGCGTCTCCCTATCCTCTGATTGCTTCCGCTCAGGAACTGGGGGCTGCGATGCCGCGGACTGGGCACCGTACAACTGTGCCAACGGCTGCGCGCCTTCCTCGTCGTCGTCTCTGTCCGTGCTGCCAAGACTGCGGCGCATCCGCGGAGGCGGGGCCACCACCATCTCTCCCTTGGTGCGGAGTGTGCCATGCTTGCTGTTGTGGCGACTGCTCTCAGAAGACGTTGACGGCTTCATCACCGGAGAGGTACGTGAGGAGGCGTGCGACTGGGAGCTTCTGTACGCCTCCATCAGTGGCGCATCATCCATGTCCCCGGAATCATCCCTCACATTCGAAGCGGGGGATGACTTTTGCCGGTGTTGTTGCTGCTGCACCGGTGCTGCGCTGTCGTCCTGGCGCTTCCGCTTCTTGCTAGGCTGTTCTGTTTGTGCTACAGGAGAAGCACTTGGTGCTTCGCCATTGTAGACCTGCTCCTCTGCAGCCGACTCGCGCGCGGCCCTGCGCTCCTTCTTGGACAAGTTCTCCTTCTGTGGGGGCGGCATAGCTGATTGCACTATGGGCTCTGCCACAGGGGCCTCACGCGGCCAGCTGGACTTAGCGGGTTGCTGCTGCTGATGCTGTTGGTGAGGCTTCGCCGGCGCCACACTCTTTACCTTTTTCTCGGTGTTACCGCCACCGCTGTTCTGATGGCCATTGCTTGCAGCCGAGGAGGATTCTGCTCTGGCTGTTGGTGCAGCTGCTGACGCCACAGAGCCACCACGAGTCTCGCGAACAAGAACCACGGTGTAACGCTGCCCAGGGGTGACAACGATTGAGCCCTCAGCGTCAATGGGCAGAAGCACGTGACCAGACTGCACCTCCCGCAGTCCCATCACAAACGCAGAGCAGCGGTTGCTGTGGGTATTGCCGCTACTGTTGCTGTGGCTGCCAAAAGCGCACGACGGGTTGAAGGTGTTGCGTACATCCGATGGAAGTCGGATGGCAAGCTCATCCACGTAGATAACGGACATGTGTGTACGAGGAGAAAGACAGGAACAGACAC
Source organism: Leishmania tarentolae (assembly GCA_033953505.1). Classification (NCBI taxonomy): domain Eukaryota; phylum Euglenozoa; class Kinetoplastea; order Trypanosomatida; family Trypanosomatidae; genus Leishmania; species Leishmania tarentolae. The sequence goes on along the minus strand of CP119857.1, from coordinate 522,965 downwards.
GGATATACCTATAGATGTATATAGAAGGACGGATCAACGCGGTAAAGTACTCGGCTGCAGATGATCATGCCACGCACAACCACAAATACACTCAATGTAGAGAATATACATATACATATATATATATATATTTAGAAGACGTACAGGTAAAGAAGGAATACCAAAGGGTGGGAACGGAAAGGGCAAGAAGTTGATTGAGAACAACGGTGAAAGCCATGGAGGAGTGAAAGTCAATTCCGGTAGTGCCGACAGAGAGAGAGAGAGAGGAGTTGCACAGCTGTGTACCTGTGTGCCCATACCAGGACGACGATGCTGCAGAGAAGAATCATTATTATTGTATCTATCAGTATATATATAGAGAGAGAGACAGCGGCAGAAGGGGGCAACTGTCTTCCGCCTCGTCCACTGCGCACATCCTCGACAACCAAAAAAAAGGGGTCTGGAGGGTAGATGGGAGGAACAGAGGCACAGCAGAGAAGCTACATATATGTTTCTCTTTTTTTCTTGGTGTGCAAACATTTCTTGTTGACTCCTTCCCTCTGTGCGTGTGTGTGTGTGTCCAGTGCCTGGAAATGGGAGAAGATGTGGAGACGAAGTGATCAAGGTATGACTCAGGGATGACTCACAACGCTACGAGATGCGACGTCACAGGGTACACGCTGATAGCGCACACAAGGTTTGCATCTCAAGTTTCCTGCTCGCCGTCTGCGACGTCACGTAGTACCCATGTTGCCGCCACGCGCGAGCCTCCCTTCACCACCGTCACGAGAGACTCTCGACAGGTCACTGTAGGCCAGCCAAAAGTCCCGGCAATGCTACGACCGTTTTGACGCATGGTGCGTGGATCGTGTGACATCTTCGCTGGCCGCAAATGGGAAGAGATGGGCGCTGTCAAGGAGACCAGCCTCGGGTGCGCAGGCTCGACCAAGCATCGCGTGTCGGCTGCCATGCACCACACCGCATTTCCGGAGGGTCGTGGCAGCGCCGCCGTCCAGCCCTCCGCGGCTCCTACTGACCCTGCCAAGCGAGCCTCCAGTTGCTGCTCAGTCAGAACACCACCGCGGCTTCTGTTGCAGCCATTCGTCAAAACGACGGTAGAGTAAAGTGTGTGCTGAGAGTGGGGGGACGCCGAAGGAGCAGCGCTATTTGAGGCAGCGTAGCTAAGTCGTGGCAGCAGCATTGCTCGCAATCTCCTATGCAATTCTTCAGCAAACCATTGCCCTGTGTGAGTAGCGCAGTGGTTGCCCAGGCTGGGATGCAGCCAAAGCGCGTCGAGGCCGTCGAGAAGGAGCAGACGCTGCCGCTGCAGCCGCCACGTGTGTTGTGGAAGGTTTCCACAAGGGGAAGAAAGCGGCAGGGAAGACATCGAAGTGCCTGGAGAACGATGCCGCTTCTGTGCTCGTACTGTCGTGGTCGAAGAGTCGCGGGGCAACTGCGATGATGAGTATTGCCGCTGCGACGCTCCGAGAGGTACTTGAGGAGCGGTAGAGGAGACGTTCTCTGCTAGGGTTGTGGCAGTCGGAGGCGCTGATGTCGCACTATCGCTGAGGTGCTCGAGGAAGGCGAGAAGCTCATTGGGGGAATGTACTACACGGAAGTGGATGTGCTGCTCGGCGTAGTCTCTCTGCTGCTGCTTACGGTGTGCATACTCGGTAGCCACGGGCCCTCCTTGCTTATCTATGATGAAAGAGGAGCCAAAGGGGGCAACAAGCTCCTCCATCCAATTCTGCACATCGGGTGACAGTAGCGAGGGCAACGGTGGCACTGCTGTGAGCTGGTGTGCCGTGCTGCCAGCACCCGCACCGCTCACAAGGCACACGTAAAGGTCCCATTCCTCCATCATGGTCACAGGCGAGGCACTGGCTGAATCTGCACAAACGTTGGCGACCTCCCCCTCACCACATAGGCCTTCATCGTCCTTTCTTGCATGTACTTCATCACACGTGCACTCAGATAGCGGGGCCTCCACTGCCCACTTTGACACCTGCTCCAGCTTATCATGGTACAACTGCCGGTACATCGTCATGCGCCGCACGTAGGCCGCGCCAACACGGCGAAGTAGCCACGACTTGCCGCATAGGGGCGGCCCGTAGAGCTCGTGAAGACCACCGACAGGGAAGCCACCGAGAGCAGCGTTGGTACTGCACCTCGCGTCTCTGTCAGAGACACCTCCACACACACCCGTCACGCTGAGGAGAGAGTCAAGCCCACGAACAGAGGTGGAAAGTGTCTGCCACGGGGAGAAAGCACCGTAGACGTCTCTCAGCGGCGCCGCAGACTGTCGCAGACGTACTACGCGCTCCCGCACCGCTGCGTCAGTCATGACTTCCCACACAATAACTACGGCTCTGAATCCGCACCCATACCAACTGCGTGACGGCTCGTACGTAAGCTGAGTGCAGCCGGCGAAGAGATCAGGGTCCTACAGCTAAACCTGAACGAAGGGCATGCAACACGTTGTATGCCCGTGTAGGGCCGGTTCCCTGGAGACTTGTGCAGATGAGTGAGATGTGAGGCGGCGGCGCTGCATGTATATGACAGGAGTGAAGCACGATTGAGGAAGAAGACGAATCGAATGCGAATGGCGCAAAGCGTGCACATCTGCGTAGGAGGGGAGGCGTATCATCCGAGCAGCAGCTGCTTGCACGCTCGTGTATCAGTGAGGAGGGTGGGTTGAAGAGGCGAAACAAGAAGACGAGGAGAGCTGGCACTCACAGTGCAGGCCTTTTTTTTAAATGCCCGAACAGTAACAAAAGGGCGTATTCGCTGTTCTTCCCAAGTAACCCAAACACTGCTGCTGATGTTCCATTATGCGACAGCAGTGCAAGCGCTATGTTTGTGAGCAAGCTGCTGAGTAATTTGAAGAAGTGGACAAGAAATCATAAAATCTGATAGAAAACTTCTTCTCTGAGGCACAGGAACTTCCTTCACCGTAGCATGCATACACATTGGTGCTGCGCGCACATGCGCACGCACGAGCAAATGAGGCACTGCGCCCATCCTCTGAGACATGCCAGTATATCAGCTCGGGGACATCCGTGAGAATACCCCCCAAAAAGGCGCAGTACTGCATACCATGACAGCAACAGGTATACACGATATGGGGAGAGGCGTGGGTGGAAAGGTAACACACGGGGGATACTGAAGTGATGTCCATGCACGGTACACAGCAGCGGCACAAAACGAGCACCACCGCTCGCTCAAGCGTGACGTGGGAGGGAGAGGGGAGGAAGCAGCAAAGAGGAGAAAAGATGAAGGGAGGCACCACAGAAGATTCAGCACACACATACACGCCCACACACGGGAAGGCATGCATGCAACTCCACTTCCCTTTTTTGGCTTGATCTCCTTTTCATGGGACCTTTTTTGTAGGAAGAATGCCGCGTTTACCTCCGAAGCGGTCGTACACCTCTAATGCAACATGTGCCACTACGTAGGCGATTAAGGAGGGGTAGGGCCACACTTGATACGCGACTTGCCAGTCCAACTGCCCAAACAAGCTACCACTGAGTAAGACGGTGGCCAAGACGAAGCAACGGGTCAGCTGCGTAGCGTCCGAGGAGGCGCATCCGGGAACAGCGATGATATTCTCCGTGCACGACCCTAAACCACCACAGCGCTTATTCACTGCTGATTCGGTAAGGGGTGTGCTATGCAATGGGACTACGGATGGGGCGGTGAAGAGGTCCACCGCTGTGCTCATAGCCGGCTGCTTCTGACGATCATGCTTCAGCGAGGTAGTCAGGAGCACTACCCAGGTCGAGATAGAGAGGGGCCATGTGAGTGCGACAAAAAGCGCGGCGACAAGGTTTATACCCGCTCGCGACACGGGCATCACCGGCGCACCCAGTAAAAAGAAGAGAACAAACCAGACGACCACATCTTCAAAGGAACACACGTGGGCGCGTCGCGCAGCATGCCCTTGTTGCCGCACTTTTTGATGGGCCAACGCCATTCGGATGGACGCGGTAATGAAATGAGGGCTCTCGGGGACGGTGCGAGGGTGTGGTTTGGTGTGTCCGTGCGGTCTGTGTGTGTGTGTCTAAGATGTGTAAGCTTTGAAGAGAAAAGGGGACAGGTGTGTGGGGCAGTGAGGGGTAGATGGAAGACAACATAAAACACCTCGCAGGACAGTACGTTGGGAGAACAAGGTACAAAGTGTGAAAAGGTCCACCCCAGTAACAGCTTGCTTCCGATCGACGGAGAGTCGTCGTGTGGCACACACGTACACACGTGCGTTGCGCACGGGGATGATGAAGGTCCCTTCATTTTGCGCGGTAAAGCACTACCTTTGCCTGCACCCTGTCTTGGGATTTTGTAGCAGGTGGAGATTGTCTTCACGGCCGCCACTGTCGCCTCTACACTGTACTCGCCATGTACAGGAATGCGTTTTTTTTTTGACGCAGAGAACATGTCTGCGCGCGAGAGAGGCTTTCGTGCGAGGTACGGCGCGCATCTAGCAACAGCATGTACCGTATCAGGAGATCCATAAGTGATGCGTAGAGGTCGACACCGTACAAGGAAGGTAAATGGTCTCTGTTTGGCAGCTCTGTGGTGTTCGCCATTCTTACTCAGTAAAGCGGATCTGCACTCCCCAGCTGTAATTTCTGCGGCAGCCTCATCGCTTCTAGTGAGGCATAGTGGTGCGTACTTCACGAGCAGATTTGTAAAAAGCAGTCTGACGCCGTTTCTTTGATCGTCTGCCGCGGCCGCTACGGTAACACGGCGGAGGCGACGGTGTCGTGCAGGTGGCGGCAGACGCCGCCGTAGCTGCGGCCCCACCCGCTACAGCGCAGTTTAAGGGCATAGACCTACACGTCGGGCCACTAACGTGTTTCTCAGTACAACGGCCCCGGTGCGGGAGAGCAGAATGCGGCGAAAAGAGCTGATATCGCGCAGGTGGCCGTGACGAGCGAAGCGATGAAGCAGCTTGAGTGTCACTTTCTGCGTGACTGAGGTTCCATAAACCCCTGGTGAGCGCGCTCAGGCCTGAAATAGCGGCTTTCACGGACGTTGTGGCACACACTGCGGTGAACTGATACCTCGTTGAGGTCAAGTCCATTTTTCTTCGCAATAAAGAAGCTGCACACGCTCTTGGTGCACTCCACGAGGTGCAACATGGAAGATATAACCTCGTTAAGATCGACTTCAACGCTGAGAATGCGCAGCTGTCGATACACAGAGACATCACGACATGCGATACCATGTGCATCCTTATCCACTCCAGAGGATATCAGCGTCAGACACCCACTGAATTTGTCACACACTCCCGCTTTGTTGCGCTGCAGCTCAGCACTCCTCTGTGGCTAGAGGAAACGATGACCATACTTACCTTTGGCTGCTTCGCGTACCCGAGCGTACCCTTTATAGTGCCGCTACGTAGGCTCAACGTGGTGCCACACACTGCGGAACGTGGCGCGAGGCCTGAGGCGATCGTGGACGGTTGCCCAGCTTCCACACCACGTGTAGAGGTGAGCAGCCAGTACGAGGTGCACTCAGCAGAGCGGATAGAGAGGAATAGCGCTCGCAGCACGTCTTCCTCGCAAAACCTCTTATCCACATCCTTGCATGTTGTCCGCACCACGAGCGCAATTTTAATCGTATTCTGCAGGTGCTGCAGTGACCACTCTGGATAGAAATTCTGTGCGCCGACTTGACTTATCTCCTCATCCGCAGAGGTGAAACACACCGTGCCCATGTAAAAGTGATAGAAGCTCACGCTTCGTTCCCTATTGCGTCACGCGGACCCTGCCGCCAGGGGTGCCGGTGCACTGCCCCCGTAGCGTCATTGCGGGAGCGTTTTTGTGGAGCAGCTGCCATGCATTCACCTCCTCACCAACGCTGTAGGGCCGCACGACTTACTTCCCATTGACAACCAGAAACAATTCTTCCAACATACCAGGTATAAAGGCGCCACCGCAAAGGGCGAGATTGGACACTGGGCAGCCGCTGCTATCGCCAGGGGTGTTTCCGGCTGCCAAATAGTGACAGGCATCAGCGGTTGTGACGCGGCCGGCGGACGCTGACGGGGCAGCGCTTCTTTCCTTTCCCCAGTGTGGAAGTAGCAGTACTGTCCATGTCGCTACAACTGCCGCCCGGAGTGACACTACTAATCCTGTGTCTCGTCTCGGTGCAGCAGCTGCTGTTTGCATTGCTCGCACCCCCGTATGGGTAACCGTGAGGGGCTTCTTCACTTCACGCTGGACCTCTACTAGGACATGCAAGTGGCGACGTGTGAAGGTGGTGTCAACAGTTCCGCCAAGACTCACTTCGCCCAGTGCATCACCCGCTTCTTCCTTTCGCTGACCAAACGTACCCTTGTGCCCATCGGCGGCAGGGTTTCTGTCTTCCGCCACTGTGAGCCTGTCACCACCGTCAGGCTGCCACGCCTTGATATCATTATCACGTGACGCTGTCTTCAAAACTGTCTGCTACAACTGCCCGTCGTCTCCGCGTGTAATGCTGCCGCGCAGAGGTGATAAAAGTGATACAACCAGTTGGGGTTTTGGCGGATGGCTACGCACGAGTCATAATAGAGGAGGTGCTTTGTGGGCGTGCCGCAAGCTTTTCGGTCACGTTCTGAACGTGTTCTCGATGTCATGCCCAGGCACACCTCGGTGTTGAGGGACAAAAAGCTGTGGTTCTATAGCTGTGCACACAGCTTAAAAAATCACCTGTTCCCCGGTGTGCAGCAGGAACACAATTTCATACGCGCACGTGCCGTGGCTCACATTGTTACTGGCACATCGTGAATAGAAGCATGGGAGGCCCCCGCGGCCCCATTCCTCATGGAAGCCCGCCGCCACCCCTGTTGGTGTTGGTGGACGTGCGGAAGCTGCTCCGTTGTGTGTCCATTGGCATTGCACTGGCTCCACTACCACCGTCCATCAACTCGTCTAAGATTTGAACCATGATGCACCGCTTTCAATGCAGGGTAAGCTGGTTGGGGCTCATTGCCCAGCTGCCTCAGCATTAAGTGCCTGAAGGCCAATCCAATCGCATCCATACGTGGCAGTACCTGTGAGCATAGTTGAGTCGACGCTAAGGACGGAGTTTTTCCACCCTGCACTCTGTTAGCGCTTCCCGAATGCTGTTGTGAGGTGCCAACATGAAAGCCCAGCACAGAGGTTGCGCCCGTGTAGTCATCCTTGTATGACAGCGAAGACTCAAGTTGCTGTACCAGCAGCTAACCGACGGACTTCCTCTTCAGCACATTACCCACGATTTCGACCTCTGTGGCATCATTTTCTGCAGCAGGCATGCTTCCCACCGCCGCTGCCGAGCTGAGCGGCCCGCTGAAGAGGGGCCCAGGCGCCACCTCTCCTCTTCCACACGAGACACCGTCCTACGACCGCATCAACCACAGCGTTGCACATAGGCAGCAAAAAGAGTGCTATACCATCTAGACTGCACCCCACACCTGCCACGGACCGCTAGCCAGGGTCTACAATGTGCATAGTATCGGAACTTCTAGTACCTCTATTCCAATCGTCAGTTGCACACAAATTTGTAAAAGTGCGCTCACTTCTGCGTACCGCGCGTCCAAGCATGTCCAAACCTCCTGCATTTTGCTGCAGCGGAACACGCGTATCCTCTGGCAGCATAGTAGCGGCATTTCCTGGTACGATGCACCAGATGCCGGGATAGTGAAGTCCGCTCCTGGAGGTCAGACACCCACACAACCACGACCTCTACCGTGGCATCAGAGAGCTCATACAAAAAGGCGCCAGATGCTTTCTCAAACTACTCGTGGTGGTTCTCTGGTCCCCGTCCTTGACAGAAAATAGTGCAGAAACCCGCGCTGTGCGTGCTAACACCAGTGGCAACCAGAAACGAGGCACCTGATCTTCTATTAGCACTGCTGCCGGTCAGACTAGGGGATTGCTACAGGCTTCCAGCGCCATCAGAACTTAGCGACAATGACGCAGGCGAGAATCAACCCCTCGTAGATGATGTTGAGCATGAATGCTGTTGCGCAGCACCAGACACCAGGGACCCCTGATCACCGCTGGCTGCAAGAAATACACTTCGCAGTAGGCGCCGCGACAACGGCGGCTGTCCATCCTTCTCTCTGCCAACAGGAAATGATTTGCCTGCACTGCGCCTACTACATCTGATTTGGTGTACGAACCTTACTTCCTACTTCGCAGGATTGGAGGCTTGAAAAATGCTATTATTTTCTTGCTTTCTTGCAGTAGGCACTATTGATGTCTCTCTCTCTCTCTCGTGCTGCAGCTGTGTTGCTGTACATTTCGCATACCAGGAAGTGCACATCCATTAGCATGGATCCATTCGACAGTTAAAGGCGCTACCCCTGTGAGGGGAGTTAGTCACGTTGAGTCCCCTCACCATGCACATAAGCTTGCATGACGGCTAAAGGCCGGGGAAGGGGTTAAGGCATAAAGAATAAAGAAAGAGAAGTGGCAGTCAGTCTGGGTGCCACCTCACTACTTTTCCTCTGCTGAATAGAAGTGGTCCGTACGGCACCGTCGGTGAAAGCGAAAACATACAAAAAGAAACAAAAGAGTGGAGACATTTGGGTCTGTCTAAGTGCGTGTGGAGGGGGGCACGAGCTTATCTGCGAAACAAGGGAGCACAGGCAACAGAAAAAGTGACATAAGCTAGGACAAAGAAGATTAAAAAAGATGGAGCGATCCGCTAGCAGCAAGTACGAAAAAAAGGGGGGCATCAATGCCGAAAGCGAGACAGGCAGAAGTGGCATGAGTTAATACAAGAAGCAGTTTCATCGTGAAGATAATAAGGAAAAAAGGAAGAGTGAAGGGGAACAAAAACTATCGGCTGGCTCTCTGTTATTCTGCCGTTTTAGATTGGAAGTGAATACACACAGAAGAGCTCAGTCACCCTGCTCTGTCGAGCATTGGAGAGCTGTGAATCTTGGATTGTTTTTTCTTGCGTACTTAGATGTTTGTTGTACCACAAGGAAGGAGAAAAGCGGATAGATAAGTTTGGAAAGACCCTTCAGCCATGCTGAACACACAAAGAGTAAGAAGAGATGATATAAACATGCGGCAGCAAGAGAAAAGAGAGAGTACCCGATGAAGAAGAAGATAGAAATAATCTTATAGTGAGTGAGAGAGCATGACTTTGGGGATATTTGTTCTTTCTTTTCGTGCGCAGTGCGCTATTGAGATGGCAGCTGTGCTCACGGCACACCTATCCTTTCAGTCTCTGATTGCTGTGACAAGCAAGTTTGTGATGTCTTTCATCCGATTTCAATATTATTGTCAAACACACATTCGACACGGTTCCGCTATTGAGTGAAAATAGGAAGAAGCGAAGGTAAATAGCACAAATTTTGGGGAAGACAGTAAAGGTGAGAAGATTACCTACGACATTCCACCAGAGCCCTTACAAGATCTCCGCATCGCTGATGGAGGTATGTACAAAGTGACCCACATATGTGATCCCTCAGCTTCCCCGCACATCCATTACGCTCCTACTCACTGAAAGAACAACTCAGACTGTATCAAGTGTACGAGGAAGAAGCAGTAAACAGAGACTCAAAAAACAATAACCACTCTTATCCAAGTGTACAGAGGAAACAATAGCGGTAACCGTGAAAGCATGTGGGAAAGAAAAAAATGCAGGTGCTGCTGTGTGACACATACTCGACTAGCGCAGTGTTAGATGAAAACTAAGATACGCGTCTCATCTGTCTGTCTCACACCACTCACTCTATGACTAGCTTACCCGTACCGCTGCCTTGCCTGCGATGAGGTTTCCTCGCGGTAGTGTCAAAGTACACAGGCCGCTTGGCATACATCCGGTTCACTAAAGCCATCCGCTGTAGTTGACGCAGCTTATCGCGCCCCTCTGTTGCTAAAAACTTCTTTTGTTCTTCTTCGGGGAGCTTTGCAAGTGCGGCGAAGTCATCCTTGACGTGCTGCACGAAGTACTGACGAAAGTTGTAGTCGCGGAAACTGCAAGCCGTCCGAATCATTTGTCCGCGAAGGCGGTCGAGTGACATTTGCACTGTCTTGGCAACTGCAGACATACTGCTTACTTCGCCGTTTTTTTCTTTTTACCTGTTTCGGTGCACCAATAGTGCGGATGAAGATACAAGAGCGCTGGGATATGCTTTTGTCAAAGTTTTGTATGCAACAGACCTTCCCAACGGCAATAGTGCTATGAAGCAGAGGTAATGTAGTGCTATCCTCAGGAAAACTGCACGCAAACCAACCCTCCAAAAGGAGAGCAAAGCAGCGTGATCATGTAAAAGGTAACGCAATGGAAAGAGAAAAGGTTTCCACAGAATCATATTATAGATGCTAACGGAAGCCTCATACTTGGTGCGCAATTCCGGTGTCGCCAAATCACTTCTACTGCGTAACCCTTTGAGCTACGCTCCTCATGAAGATGCAAAAAAGTGGTAGCCCCACGAAGAGCAATGTTCACGATGATGTAAATCCCCAGAATAAACGAGAAGGAAGGAGTGCTCCAGCCTGATGCCAGTCACTCTGTATGAACCTTTTGTTCCATTTCACAAACCATCAATATCATTAAACGTTGCCCTCAAAAGGATATGTGCACTTTGGCACGCACATAAACTGTTACATAAACACAAAAAAACTCATCTGCCAACTACAAAACGTTTAGGAGACGCCTGTGGAACACAGAGCAGCTACTTTGCAAAAGAGATCCTCCTATGTCATGCGAGCTTCATCACGCAGGTACTCACCAACATCGGCCTCATGAAAAAGCACTTGTGAGTTCATTTCGCACTTCCGACACTCCAGTGTGCTTTGGGCTGCGACACCAAAACCTAACGGAATGTCGCCCATTGAAAAGACGGCGACTTTTTGGTACTTCGGTGTTGACTCGGTGATACGGCCAAGACCTGTGCGACTGACATTTCCACCATACAAAAACTTCTGCTCCTGGTTGGGCTTTACCCAAATCTTGAAGAGTGAGTACTGCGCTATGTATTCTAGGGCTGTCACCTGAATGCGTACGTTTCCGTTGTGAGTAACTTTGGCGAACAAAACACCAATGCCCATTAGATTTGTTTTGGACACACAGCTCGCAAGCTTTGCAAGGCGCAGAGGCATGTACCAGATACGATTCTTGTGGAGGCGAAAGACGTGCTCCTCCTCTCCTTTTCGCTCCAACAAATGCGTTGTGTTTGCTCCAATGTACTGCGCAAGCTTGTCAAACAACTTCTTCGTCTCCTCATCAGTGAGAGGCCTCATTTTCCAATACCAGGGAAAGTATTAGGGTTCTTCCGGCTGAAATAAGTGACCACAAAGGAGTGCAACAATTACAGACTTAAACAGCAGCCGACAGCATTGATGATAGCGGAGAGTGAATAGTAGGTTTTGTAAAGACAACAATGTTGTCAAGGCAAGCATTAATGAAGAGTTGAGAGCATCAAGAATAACAGAGCAGAAACTTATTGCCCCAAATGGTGCTGACGGGAGAGTTATCGATTTGCGCCGATGGGAAGGACCGACTTGCTTTGTATTGTTTTCTTGTATGCGACGAGAAGAGAACGCACGGAGATGACAAAATAGTGGCGCAGTTTGCTGAGCAGAGGCAGGCAAAAGTAAGATGCGTGAAAATCACATGAGGATGCAGCTGCTCTGATACTCTCGAGCTTTTTCCAGTTCAATCTGCGCTTTCGATGCACTCACCAACGCTTTGTCTACATTGTAATCAATCCTGTCAAGCATTGTCCCCTGATCGGCTACCATGGTGTGAAGATCTTCGAACATGCGGTGAATCTCTTGGATATTGTCGAGTATATTCTTGATTTCCTCGCTAGTTCGATCTCGTTGCATATCCTCAATCAGGAGAGACTGCGCGTCCTGTTCCGTGAAGCCCATTTCGAGAAATTGAGCAGTTCGTTCCTCTTTTTGGACAGTTTCATAGGCAGCAAAGCTTCCAATCTTCATGTACTTGCTTGATTTCTGCTCTCGCCTGTGCAGCTGAGCTCCAAACAGTTCCTGGATAGACTTGAATTCTAGAACAAGCTCCTTGAGACGAGCTTCCATGTGTGTCTGGACGTTTTTGATGATGCGTGTTTCTTCTTCAGAGTACGTGTTTTTGAGCTGGGTGCCGAGAACAATCGCATGCTCCAACGTCTTTAGAAAGGCGTGAATCTCGACCGTTTGCTTATCAATCAGAGTTCGCAGTTCATCTTCCTCATCTTTGCTGCGAAGCTTCGGCTTCAGGAAGAGGAGGTGCATCGAGCGGAGCTGGTCCATTTGATGTGAGAGCGCGAGTGCATTTTCTTCGAAATCAGATGGAAGCCTGCTCCAAAGCGGAGCGAAAAAAAAGTTCCCTTCTGTTGGCTGCTGTGATACGGTAGATTTAGAATGACCATATGTCGTGTGCACAGTGGCACGCCGTTCAGTGAACTCGGCGAAACGGTCCCTGACTTTCAGTTTCATCACTCCGATTGGCTCTTTTGTTGTGGAGCTGGTTTTATCAAACACACACACACACACACACGGGAGGAATGTGGGAGAATTAAGAAAGTGAATGAAAGTAGAAGCGGAGCAAAGCCTCATGTGTACTTTAGCTACATCATGTTTGAGAAGTCATCTTTCAAGCCTTCGCGCACGTATTCAGTGATTCCAGCTTTAGGAGAATTCGTAAATCACACACAAACTTAGCGGAGACACTGTCGTATAAACAAAAGCAACGCACAAGCATACTGAGATAGCAAGAGAAGCATGTAGAGATGGAAAAGTAGAATAAACGCAGTCAGTTTTAGTGAAGCCGTATGTGGTGTAAAAAAAAGCTATTACATTGAGGGTGAACAGCCGGAGGGAGAATGGTAGTAAAAAAAAAAGTTAATTACGCTCTTGAAGCCTGTCAAAAGCTCTCGGTGAGGTTTCTTTCGATACGCAAATACAGCTTTTTTCCCTCTGATTAATGCGATAAAGAGAAATGAAGAGGCAACAGAAGAGCGTCAGTGGGAAGAAAACGACAAAAATACTTCACAAAGAGGCGTTTACTACAACTCATACTATCAAAGGTGGTAGAACGAACTACAACACAAGTCTACTGACAGAAGACAGAATAAAACTTACTTCAAAAACGAAAACACGATAGGGCACTAATAAAAGCTGCTTACCTGTGATTCTAATATGAAAAAAAAAAATTGGACGGAAGCTAATGAAAAGGTTCAGTATGACCTAGTTTCACAGAAGATATTCCCGCAGCTTTTGGAGTCTCTCAGCTGCAGTACGTAGCTCACTATCTGACCTGCAGCAGGCAAAGCGGACATAATTTTCGTAGAGTGGCTTGCTCTCCTCTTGGCAGAAAGCTGTCACAGGAATGGCGCACACGCCGATTTTCTTGGTAAGCCACAAACAAAATTGCCAGTCTTTTGCCTGTGACCTTTTCGAGGCGTCGTAATAGTGCTTTGGATCCACTTTTGTGATGTCAGCGAGAACAAAAAAACCACCCTGGGGCTTCACTGGACATAGACTGTTGGCTGCAAGCATATTTGACACCTGCTCCACACGTGCTGCGTATTCACTGCGTAGGATGTCATAGAAACCGTTTTCCTCAGCCTTCGCAGCGGCTCTGGCGATGGCAATCTGAAACGGTGTAGAACAGCAGAATGTCTGGTAGGAGACAATTTGTGCAATCGGTGCAGTCAGCTTAGCGCAGCCCACGGCCCAGCCAATTTTCCATCCAGTGCACGAGAAAGTTTTTCCTGCGCTGCACAACGTAAGTGTGCGCTCCCACATGTCTGGGAATGATGCGATAGAAATGTGGGGCTTACCGTAGGTAAGATACATGTACACTTCATCTGAGATTACGATAACGTCGAACAGCTTTGCCACTTCCGCGATAATTCCGAGCTCCTCGACGCTCCAGACCTTGCCGGGAACATTCTGAGGTGTGTTGATGAGAATGAATTTTGTCTTTTCGTTGACAATTCGAAGAAGCGCTTCACGGGTCAGCTTCCAGTTTTCAGCAGATTCCGTGGAAGGCTGGAGAGTAACATACTTGGTTACTCCACCAGCAATAAAAATATCCTGGTAGTATGCATCGTAGAAAGGCTCGACAAGTACAACTTCATCACCTGCATTGATGAAGGCCTGAAATATGGCATTGAGAGCTTGTGTCACACCATTCGTTACAACCACGTTGGAGGGCTGAATATCCTGGGAAAGAAGCTTCGCGTAAGTTTTGCACAGCTGCCTCACTAGCTCTGCGGTGCCCCTAGGAGGGCAGTACTGATGAGCAAGAGGTTCCTCTGCACTGTATTGGATGCATTTCTCCAGCTCTTCAAGGAGTAACTGTGGAGGAGCAAAGCTCGGGAACCCTTGGCCAAGGTTGACAGCATCGTGCTTGATAGATAGTGGTGTCATCTCTTCCCAGATGGTGCTGGTAGACAGCCCTCCAAGACGCTCCGAAATGCTAATTTTCGACATCACAGAAGGCGACTAGGAAGGGACCAGTAATTCGAGATAACAAAATGGTATAGCTATTCTGTCCTCAAACTCTTGTATATGATTCAGGTCGTGAGTGCCCACTGTGTGTTGTGCACATAATCAGCTTTGCCCAAAATACAGGAAAATCAGAGTTAAAAGAAAAGTACATTATTTCCCAGCTGCCCCACTTATAGAAGACACCTCTACTGCACATCGCAGGTACTAAATACGATTACCGCAGCTCCACCTGCTTCCACGCAGATGAGAGGACCAACAACAGAGAGCAATCAACTTTAGACACAACCATTTTCAAAAGTGCGAGGCACAGAGTCACACATCACTACCACTAGCCCAAGTTTCAGCAAAAGAAGCACAAAGCTTCAGGCCAACGACTTCCAGATAGACCCAGTTTTTTCCTTCCTATTTCAACCAGAGGAGGACAAATTCACCTCCAGAAACAATTTCCGTTGAACACCCAGTCGATGTGTACCATCACACAGTGCTCATTCGCGCAAACATATATATTTCACCACATCACCTGCCCACCTATTTGTTAACCGCCATGAGCATGCAGAGCCACAGCGCATGTACCCCTGCCACACCGCAGCTAGATCCTTGTTGCCCAGGACGAGCCGCTCTGCTGCCCAATCGGGACCGTGCGCCAGAGGGGAACTCCGGTGCACCGCACGCATCGAGCCGAGGCGGTGGTGTCTCCCGTGCGGTTAACAGAGGGATGGTCACGCGCATGCCTGGTAAGCCGAGGGAGGGGGTCGCGCGCTTTCCGGTGCGGGCACTCTGAGACCCTGTGCCCTGCCTGTGTGCTATGCTTCGTCCTGAGTTGCCTCACGCCACGGCATCCCATAATATGGTGAAGTGGATCATCACATGGGAGTCCGGAAGATTCGCCGGTGCAACGCGGGGGTTTCCCCGTCAGGCTTCTGACATGTACGCCTCATCGCTCCACTCTGTCGGATGTAGCGCGGATGCCGCAGTGTTTCGCACGCACACGCTGCGGGGTGTATCGGTGCGGATCTGTTTCACGCCTTGTTCCAGTGCGATGCGCAATGCCAGTTGTGGAGATGGCGGCACCTGCGCGGAGCGGCGTCTCTGTCCACGCGGTGGTGGTGGTGGTGGTGTGGGGGAGAGGGGGCGTGCAGATAAAGATGCGCGTGCGCATCGAGAGCTGGTGGCTTGTTTTTGGGAGGTGAACAGGGGGAACCTGAATGCTAGCGGCGAGGTTGGCAGCACGCCGTCTGCACTCCGCCTTTTTGCTGCCGGGGCACCCTCTTGCCGCAGGCCTTGCAAGCGCGGATGTTTTATTTCCGTGGGGACCTCAGGGGGAACAGGTTTCCCAGTAGCGCAGTGTAAATGGCGATATTTGGAAGGGAGGCGCCTGCCCAGGGAATGCGCTCCCCGTTCTTAGGGGAATGTGTTTTCGCGGGGCTTGGACCATGGGCTGGGCGGGAGCGTTGGCGACATACGGTGGTGTGTGTGTAGAACATGAGCCACACGAAAGCATTGTTGCATTCCTAGCTCAGTCGGTAGAGCGCACGGCTCTTAACCGTGTGGTCGTGGGTTCGATCCCCACGGAGTGCGCTTTTTTCGGGACCTTTATTGTGCGGGGTCCGGGTTGTGGGGTTGGCCTTGTTTGGCGCACGGGGGGGGGGTAGGCGGTGCTGCGGGCGTTTCTTTTTCGGCTCTTGCGGTGGGGAATGGCAACCCCGGTCGCTTGGTGGTCTGGCGCGCATAGGGGGCCGCGCGGAAACCGAAGCCACTTGCCAGACTTCTCCAAAGCTACATGGGGATGGGGAGGGGCTCGTCGAACGTTGCGTCGATCCTCACGAACGGCTGCTGGAAGCCGTTGTCTTGACTGTTGTGGTGCATTCCGTTTCGCATTCGCACCTGCCCTTCAGCCATGCGTGCGACGGCGTTGCGCTGGAAGAGCTCACCAAACAGAGTCCTTGCTGCGACACTCGTGCTCCCAGTCGTTTGTCCGGCTTGAACCGGCTGCAACTCAAAAGGTGTGGCACCGTACTCATGCTGTTGCCGCCTCCATTCCGCGTATTGCGGCGCCGGCCGTTGCGCCTTACAGAACTTGTACGTGGTTGCGTCCGAGTTCACTTTCTCCCGGAACAGGGGTGGGGTCGGGTTGACGGTAGTCGCATGGGTGGGCCGCGTAGGACTAGCTTGATCGGCCGCGTCGTGACGGGAGCCGCGTGAGGTGTTGGGCATGTAGAAGTTCGTGACGTGCTTCACTAGACCGCGGGAGACATCGGTGTGGCCCTCATCGGCCCAGCAAACCCGCTTGCGGGACGGCGCTTCGGCCGGCTTTGGCGGTGTTGACACCCCCGACACCGCGGCCACTGTCGCTGCCTCGGCGGCAATGACGTCAACGAGCGCGTCGACTTCCTCACTAGCATCAGCCAGGGCTCCATCAGCTTCGACTACCGGCGCCTCGGAGGGGAAAAAGTCGCCTTCGACAAGGTGCGCGTGATGTGCGTCGTGAGTGACCAACACCGCCTCCACCACGTCCTCGGCACCATCGTTCACTGCCACCGGCGAACATGGCTGCAGTTCCTCCACGCTCATGGCAGCTCGCTGTGAAGCGTGTGACAAATTGCGCTACTGACAGACAACACAGAATGCACAGAGGAAAGGGGGTGGGGGGGGGCGGAGTGGGGTAAGGAATGCCCTTCGTAGCTGAGTCGATTGCGTTACGTGAGGATGAGAAGGGTATGCGCTTGAGAGAGAAAGAACGGCAAGAAGGCAGCACCAGCCGCAGAATGACATCATCGATGCAAGCTGCAGGCAGAGCTGCCTGCAACCATGGTTGCACACTCCCTCACTTCACGGCTCAGGCTACGTGGCGCCAACAAGCTTTTTAGCGCCCCTAAGTGTCTACGTGCACAACAGTGCGCACATGGCCAGTTGCCGCTGTCTGGCAACGGCAGTTGTCTCCTTTCTGTTTTCCCATTTGCTCATCTCCGCCTCTCACAGAATATTCTTGCTCACTACTGCTGCAGCTGTGTCTTTTGCGACCCACTTGATACAGCTGTGCCGGCTTTATTGGTGGCCTTCTCCACACGTTCGGCCACACTGCGTCTTGTCTTCCCCTCTCTTGGTTTTCCCCCACCCCCTTCACAAGCACCACTTCCTCAAGTGGCTAAGTTATATTAACACACACACACACACACACACACACACACACACACACATACACACAGAGACATAAATACTCAATACAAGCCACTTGAGGGAGTGGTGCTTGTAGTGAAGGGGGTGGGGGAAAACGGAGGCTCTCTGGAAGATACTCCTTAGCCCAAGTCGACCAACGACACGGAGAGAAAAAGGCAGTATGACCGAAGGAAGAGCGCACGGAGGTGTATGTGCCAACCAGCACCATGACGATACTTAACAAAAACGTTATGAAAAGAAGGGAACCTCTCAGGAGAGTGCCCTGTCGTAAGAGACCGATATTCACAGAAAAACTTCCCCCTCTACACAGGGGCGTACAGGAAAATAACTGCAAGATGAGCACGAGAGGGGGGGGGGCAGATCCGATGGCGCTTACGAGACATGCACACACACTGGAAAGCAAGAGGGTACTACCACGAATGCTCTCCGCCATCCGCACAGAAAGTAGTCCCCCTCCCCAAATGAGACACAAAACAGATGCATCTATGCTCTCGAGGCTCTAGGACCTCGCTCTACCGCGAAGTCAATAGGGTTGGGTCCTCGCACATGTGCGTGAAGTTGACGAAAACACGCTCCTTATTGAGCCACAGCTCCACCAACTCCTCCCCGAGAGCTTTCTTCACGGATTCGCGTGCCCGCTTGTCGTGGCGCGCAGCCACCATCCACGCGTGGTAGTTGCGATACATCGCGAACCGCCTGTGCTTGGAAGGCGAGGCGTAGTGTATAAAAGGTACATGAACGACATCGGGGTCCTCCTCCGCTTCATTTTGAAAGCCCCTCCACCTGTCCTCTGCGGTGGCCGAGCGCCACAGCAGCGGTGGCGTTACCAAGACGCCGCCGCGCGTTTTCTGCAGGCTGTCCAATGGGGTATCCTGAGGCTCATTCACGCCCAGTAGTACCTCGGTCTTGTTCCAGACCCACCAACGGCTGCGGCCCGGGAAGTGGCGCTCCAGGTACCCACTGTCGCGGAACAGGCTCGGATTGCGCTCTATGATTGCGGCGAGAACTGCCATTTCAGTCCGCCGGTCCAGACCAATAAGACCTGGCGGCCCGTAACGGGAATCGTACGCGACTGGCGGCGTCCGCATCGAGAGCGGAGGACCTGACAACAGGTTGTGCTCAATCTCATACAGGCGCCCCCGCACGTACATTTGCCCCAAAATGGATTGGTCACACCACCACTGAGACGTGTGGCGGTCCTCTCTCTCCGCTACCGGTGTTTCTGTCGCCACGTAGGTCGCAAGTGCCTTTGCCAGCGAGCGCAGCGCCCACACGCGTGACACATGCACGCCACCGTTCAGAAACACGGTCGGGTTGGACTTCTTCATAATGGTGGCGTTGTAGAAGAACGGGTCGTCTCGAGACCGCTTCGCTTGCGTAGTGTACGGCGACGCCGCGTTCGGCCTGCTTAGCAAGTCGTCCACCATCCACTGCTGCTTGCCCGTGAACATCTTCTCGACTTGAGCCCGCAGCGTATCGCTACAAGCAAGCACGTAGGACCCTACCTTGCTGAAGTCCATGCTCGAAACGTGGTTGCGCGCCACCTCGATCATGTGGTCCAGCGTTGAAAAGGCCAGCGGACACTTCACAAAATCATCCGAGTGTTGACCCCACCAGCACAGGTCGTCGGCGTTGTACACCACCGGTGACATTTGCAGCAAAGGGCGCTTCGCATGTACCGCGCTGTCGTGCATCTCCGTCTGCAAGCGCTGCATGTACAAGGGCGCCTTCTTCTCCCCATAGTCTTCCCATGCCCGGACGGCTGCGACGTCTAGGTCGCTCTCCTTCTCCGGTGAAAAGCGTGCGAACTTTTTGAGGAAGGGGAGAAAGTCGGCGCCAGTCCAGAAAACGTCGCTGTCCAACGTGACGACGATGTCGTCGTCGTGAAGCCCCTCGTGCTCGACGAACTCCAGATACCTTTCGAAGCGCCCAATGTGCGAGTACGTGTCATTGAGCCCGGTTACTGGGATGCTAACGCCTGCCAGTGCTGCAGAGCCTAGTGTAGTGCACAGCGTCCAGTCTACAAAGCTGGAGAGAATGAGAAAGCGAACGCGTGTGGGGCGCTCGCGATGGATGCCGTTGCTCTGCAGGTACGCATCGATCTCCGCCTCCAGTGCTTTCTGGCGGCGTGAGCGACGATGCACAGCATCAGGGACGGCTTCTCTTGCAGTGCTGGGGGCTACAGTCTCGCTGCCACAGGGGAGGGGGGCGGCAAACACGGCGTGTTCTCGATACACTGCGGCTTTGGAGCGGTACGGGATGGAAAGGTTGCTGCCATCCAACACCCGCGCGTAGCGACGCGGCCATAGATGCATTGTCACAATGAGTAGGAGCACCACGGCAAAAGCAGCGGTGAGAGCCGCAGGACCCCCACTACGCGTAAGCCCGCGCAAGAATTCCCCGAGAGAGCTTGCTTCCCGCGGAAACCATGCGCCGCGCTTCCATGAATGACCTTCCGCATCTGCCGGTCTGCTTGATGCGCCCCTTCGTCTTAGCATTGTGCAGAGCGACGTCAGCGTCTCTCTCTTGAAGTGCTGGCTTCAACAGACGATGTATTCGTGTCTTTGCACATATGGCACATGCAGCTCAAGGCGAGGGAGGGAGGAGGAGGAAAGTGCAAGCCCTTTATGTTTGCTGCATTCAGGCGTGTACCACAGACGTTGGTGTGCACACACGCGACAGGTCCCTCGCAGCGGAGACACCGAGGCGTTGGTGGACACTCCTCACACCCTCGTCCTGCTTTGACAAGGGTGAGGGATGGGTTTTCAGAGAGCAAAACAACTTCCTTTTTTGAGCACTTTCCAGGGGTCTCTCCACAACGGGCACACACCAGCAACGACACACGCATACACCGCGACAGCGCATCTGCCTCCGTCGCTCCGCAGCTAGGTCTTCGTCGTCGAGGACCAGCCGTCCTGCCGTGGAATCGGGGCCGTGCGCCTAGCGCTCTCCTCCCATCCCCACCTCGCCCCTTCCTCGGGCACATGCGGCGCAGCCACCGCCAGATGGGGACTTGGGCCGACTGCAAGGCTTCAGTCGAGCGCACCGCGTCCAGGATCCTGCCGGAGGGCATAGCGGTGACGCCTGCCGTGTGGGTGACCGGGGACGCCGGCCTGGCGTCTGAGACCGGTGACCGAGCCCGCAATCCGCGAAGCTCGCGTGGGCACCTCTGCGTCCGCCGAGTTACTGCGCGATCAGCAGCGTCGTCCCTGCAGCGCCGGCGTTTGGGCTCGAATGCGCTGCAATACGCCCTATACCACCGCTGCAGAGGCAGTGCTGGGCGCCATGAGGAGGAGGAGGAGCAAGTCCGTAGCAGCAGTCACACGTGCTTATCTGTGTCGTCGTCGGCCACGCCATCCTCGCACTAGCTCGATCCCCAGCTGCGCTGCGTCACACAGTGCGGCAGCTGCAGGCGAAGCGCAACTCAAGAAAGCAGCAACGACGACGGAGGAAGAGGGGGAGGCGGGCGCCGAGTGAGGCGGAACGCGAGGCGGATGCGTTTGTTGTCCATCATGCACACGTGAAATGCATCATTGTCTTTCCTTGTTTCACAGCGATATGGTGCCCTGCTTCTCTTGACTTTCGACCCCGCGAGAAGGGTATCTTTCGGGGTCCAGGCGCATGCCGACTGCTCGATGAGATGCGAGAAGAAAGACACCGATGGCAGACCGCCACAGCTGCACCACAACATGGATGCCATCCGCACCACAACCTTCGATTCACGTGAGAGGAGTGGGTGAGAGACCAAGAAAACGACTTCGTCACTCCTCCGAAAAAATAAAGATACGGGCGTGTGCGAAGTGCACGGAAGGCCAACACGTCAGCTATCGCCACGGGTGCTCATTTGAAGAAGTTCTTCATAAAGTGCCCAAAGGCCGCCGAGTCCTGAGTGCGGTTCAGCACCGAGTCCCACTTTTGCTTCCGCTTTTCCGCTGGGGTGGCCGCTTTAGACGGATTGCACCATGCTGGGTTGCGGAAGAGCACGTCGTGATCGTAACTGTTTGTGTGCACGGCACCTTCCTGCGCCTTCGAAGCAGCACAAGACGCGGTGCTGACACCATCTGGCATATTAGCCGACGGCTGCGCAGAAGAAGCCGGGGAAGCATCGCCGGTGCTTTGCTGTTCTCGTTGGCGACGACTGCGCTGCTCGCGCAGTTTCGCCAGGCGCGCGTTTTCACGCTCGATCTGCTCATCGTCGTCGCTGCTGCTGCTACGCACGTGTGCAGCCTTCGCAGACGACTTGTCGGCCGAGTGGAGGGGGCTACACTGGGCCACACTACTGCTGATGGCGTCGTTCTCGCCTGCCACACACTTCAAGACATCGGCGACATGCTTCTCATTGTCGTCTCCGTTCTCGCCCTCCTCGCAGGGATTCGTTGTCGCTTGGGTGTGCAGGCGGCGCCGCTTGATGGCACTCTGCCCAGGCAGGGTCTCTTTGTGAATGATGCCAGACATGAGCGGCATGACCGTGCTAGACCGCGAGCACGAAGAAACAGCGCACGAAAGCGTCTGGAGAGGATGGCAGCAGTCTGTGAGAAAGATGAGAAGTTCTGCAGCGCAGTTTCCTCCACGTGATACTGCATGGACTGAGGGAGACGAAAAGGGCGACACAGGAAAGTGCACCGAAAGGTGATGAGACCAGAGAGGTAGCAGTATTCGCACGTGTGCGCGGCTCTTGTACCATCGACGTGTGAGAAGCGAGAGGAGGACGGTGCATGTGTGAGAGCGATCGAAAAGAAGGAGCTCGCTGACGGCGAGCGAGTCCACAGAAAACTCAGTGCGAGCTATCTGGGTGCATGAAGGCTTGACAGCCGAGAGTGCTGCAGGAGAGCGCGCTTGTCAGTAAGGGGGAGAGGAAGGGGTGGCGAGGAGGAGCTGCCGCGTCTGTCTCCATCTCCACCGTAAAGCTGTGGTGCTTTCTGTGATCTCCGGGAGAAGCCTCATACTGGCAAGCGAGCCAGGACGACAGACAAAACGCCACGTCGGCGCGGGAGAAAGAAAAGGGAGCAGCAGAAAGGAGAAGCGTCATGAGGCAAACAGAGAAAATAAATAACAGCACTAATACCCCGTAAGAGTGTCAGCACACGTGTCACACACACACACACACACACACACACACATGCATGCGCATCTGCACCGCTGCTGGAGCGCAGACATACTCAGGCATGCATAAATATATACATACGTGTAGGGTGCTGAGCGTGTGTGAGATGACGGGTACGTCTGCGCGCGTGTGTGTGTGCGCGCGCCGGTGAATACCGGATGCCGTTGGCGTACAGCAGCAGTCGCATCTGTAAAGAAAACGCTGGTTGTTTGCTTCCTATCGGCGTGTCATTCTACGGTGACCAAGCCAACCGCTATGAGCATGCAGAGTCACAGCGCATGTACCCCTGCCACACCGCAGCTAGATCCTTGTTGCCCAGGACGAGCCGCTCTGCTGCCCAATCGGGACCGTGCGCCAGAGGGGAACTCCGGTGCACCGCACGCATCGAGCCGAGGCGGTGGTGTCTCCCGTGCGGTTAACAGAGGGATGGTCACGCGCATGCCTGGTAAGCCGAGGGAGGGGGTCGCGCGCTTTCCGGTGCGGGCACTCTGAGACCCTGTGCCCTGCCTGTGTGCTATGCTTCGTCCTGAGTTGCCTCACGCCACGGCATCCCATAATATGGTGAAGTGGATCATCACATGGGAGTCCGGAAGATTCGCCGGTGCAACGCGGGGGTTTCCCCGTCAGGCTTCTGACATGTACGCCTCATCGCTCCACTCTGTCGGATGTAGCGCGGATGCCGTAGTGTTTCGCACGCACGCGCTGCGGGGCCGATTGGTAGGAAGCACTTCTTTCACTACATGCTGAGTTGTCAGGACGATGCACAGTGAGCGAACGCAGACTCCAGGAGTCTATGTCAGAATCCGAGGACAGGATGCGGGCTGTTCGGTTCCCCAGGGAGTGGGGCACCGGACCGCGATGCCGTGATGCGGTGCTGGCACTATGAGGGCAAAGAATACCTCGGCAAACAGCGAAGTGACCCCAACCGCATACCAGGGAAAGAAGGGAAGGGAGGAAAACGGGGAGGTGCGCCTCGTCGCTGTTTTGACGATTTTCTCGTCCATTTTTCTTCATGTTCCGCTCTGCGTCCATTTCAGCCAGCCACGAAGACAGCTTCCATCACCTCTTCCCCATCGTTGCCCCACTGCTGCGCGAGTAGACGATCACATCGGTCTTCCAGGCGGGCGATGTGGAGCTTCTTCTGCGCTGAGGCTGGAAGAAACATCACGATAAGTAAGTTGTAAGTGTAGGTGAACACGTGAACCGTGTTGAGCAGAAAGAAAAGACTGTGTAGCAGCAAGGCGCGATAAACGGCTTCGAGCGAGGTGTATAACCCCGATGCCAGCCCTCGCGAGGGTTTCTGAAACTTGAGCTGTGCGTCCTCCGCGGCAATTTGTGCTGCGGCGGCTTCTTGCTCCTTTCGCACGGTGTCTGCATAAGCGTCGTACACGCTATCGTAATCCTGGTAGCAGTCCGCGGCGACGTTTGTCAAGCAACCCCTCGCCTCCATAATGTTC
This sequence comes from Leishmania tarentolae, assembly GCA_033953505.1. Classification (NCBI taxonomy): domain Eukaryota; phylum Euglenozoa; class Kinetoplastea; order Trypanosomatida; family Trypanosomatidae; genus Leishmania; species Leishmania tarentolae. Next base: position 498,798 of record CP119857.1, on the reverse strand, counting down.
TGCATACGTTTCAAGTATGCGTCGACCATGTCATAGTTGCGCAGTGGACCCAAGCACTCTACGGCGTTTTGCACAAACATGTTCATGCGATTTACAGGCGACCCGTAAAGCCGGTTGACGCCGCGCAGGATGTCAAGGCTTCGACCCACCATGATGAGCTCCTTCGGTATACGCCGCGTGTCGCGTAATATCTCCTTTGCTCGCTCATGCGCCTTCGTCTGCATAGCGATCACCTCATCGCGGGTGACTTCATCGTAGATGCCGGCCTGAATCGCTTGGAAGGGCTTCTGCACCTGTATAGAGACGAACATCTCGGCGTCGTTGATACCCCAGTCGTGCACTACCCGTTGTAGCGAATTTTTGTCATGAGTGAAGAGGCTCACGAAGAGTAAGGCATATTGATATCGAAAGCGCACCCGCTCCGGTGTGGCAAGGCCAAAGTCGATCAGGACAACTTGGTAGTCAGTCGAGTCATGCGCTGCGTTGATGGAGGTGACTGCAGTAATGTCTTTGCCCACTGTTGCAGGCGCTGAATTGGATCTCGGCATGGGCCGAACAAGGACGTTGGCGGCGTGCGGATCGGCGTGGACAAATCCGTGCTTAAAGACCATGTCACCCACCGCGTCGAACAAGGTGGTCAACACACGTTTTGCATTGTACTGTGCGCGTATCGACTCGGTGTCATTCAGTTTCGTCCCCTCGATCCATTCCAGAACGAGCAGCTTGTTTGAAGTGTAAGCGCTGTAAACACGCGGGATGTACAAGTGCGGCTTGTCGCGGAAGTCGTGTCGGAAGCGCTCCGCATTAGACGCCTCCAAGGTGAAGTCCATCTCGCGCACCAACGCGTCGCACACGGTCTTCCTCGACCAGTCCGTCGGCAGGTCGAAGAGAATCTTTAGAAGCGTCATGATAGTGCTATACATGTACAGGTCCCACACAGATTGGGTAGAGATGCACGGCTTGCGCACCTTCACGGCTACTCTCTGCGGCTCTGCCGATGAGCCGTCTGCCGGAGGCGGAAGCCACGCTCGATGCACCTGCGCAATCGACGCCGAGGCCACTGGCGTTTCGTCGAAGCGAACAAAAAGTTCCTCAATTTCCTTGCCGGTTTCGGCGAGAATGATCCTTCGAATCTCTGCAATCGAAACAGGCGGAGCCCGATCCAACAGCACTTTGAATGCCTCCGTGTACTCGCGCGGGAGTACGTGGCTCATGGAGTTCAGGCCCTGGCCTATCTTGATGTACAGTCCCTCGTTTTTTAGGCATGTGCCGAGGATGATGCGTGCGGCGCGACTGTGCATGGAAGATAATTCCTCGGGTGTCTTAGGGGTAGTGAACTTGTACATGCACACGATGCTGCCAAAGGCGAGCAGCGTGCGCAGCGAGCGCGTCAGGGAGTTGTCTGTGGCGTAGTCGACCCCAACGTATCCGACGCCCAGTATACTGGTAGCGTAGAGACAGCGCCGTCCCCATTTTCGGGCGGTCTTAGGGGAGAGAGGCGACATGGGCAGGACTACATTCGAGAGAGGGGCCCTTCTCTTTTCTTGTGGTTGCGGGTGACTTCGGAATCTGTACCAAGATGGTGGATGTGTCTGTAGGTGTCCCTGAGTGGTTGCTTCACTGCCGCACCGGCATGGTGGAGGGGGTTAGGTGGCTGAGCGATACAATACGGAAATGTGTCAGCAAAAGTGCAGGGATTTGCGCATATGGAGATGTAGAGAAGAATTAGGGGATGCGATACGACGCACAGTTGCTGTAAGTCTTGACAACGGCTCTGATGCCGGTCGATGATACTTCCACGTGGGGGACGGAGGAGGTGCACGCATGAGTCAAGCCGGACAGCAGCGTAGAGCAGCGGCAGCCAGCCGCTCAGAAACAATGCGTGAAGAAAAATTCACACGGAACGGAAAACGGAGAAGTTAGGGAGAGGAAAGTGCACCCAGCAAGGAGATCTAGATAGAGAGGCGTAGTGGCGAGCGTGTGAGGCGAGTTGGTGCGACTGGGAGAAGACCGTTTCTGTGCTTTGGTGCGTTGAGGGGTTTAGGGAGCGGAATAAACTGGAGGTTCCCCCCATCCCTGAGCTGCTCAACTCCCCACTCCGCTCATAGGGAGGGAGGACAACACAGCACATTCTACTAGGGCATACCGAGACAGGGAGCACGCCCCCTCATTTCTCCATTTTATGATTTGGCTCAAGGTACTTTGCGTGTGAGTTCGCTATGCGAGTAGCCAGGGGCATACAGAGCAGCCTCTTCGCCCGGGTCTCCTTGGGAGGGGAGAGGGGAGGGGGAGACAAAGACAAGAACGAGCGCAGAGGACTTGTGAAAGGGGACAGCACGAATAAAGGGGAGAGAAAATGGAAAAGGAAAGGGGTGAGGAGTCGGTGCCATGCCAGTGATCTCGCCGTGGCAATGCCGAAGTGCTCCTGGGAGACAGAGAGCACGAAAAGAGCGCGTTGAGTTGTGGCGGGTGCAGCGCACGGCGTTTCCGGTTTAGCGATTCTGTGCGCTTCCCACACGAGAACGTCGGCACGCACAGCACATCATGTGTGTGGGGACCAAGAAAGGCAACGAGGTCCACACAACCCCGCGTAGGTTGCTGCGACAGCTACCCACCCCTCTCGAGCACAAAGTCACCAGATGCCTATTGCCGCTCCTCTTCACCGCATCAAGACGACATGAGTGCATCTTGCCCCCATTTATCATTGGCCTAATACTTCGCTGCCTTCTTTTCGTCTAGGCCCTCTGTGGCCCAGAAATACCCACACGCTCAGCGGGCTGAGGAGGTGGGGAAAGCTCCATTAGCACGTTGTCCGTATGCGTACCACTGCGCAGAAAAGCACCGCTTTTCTCCGCTTCGGCGGCAGCGCTGCTCATCTTAGAAGGCGTCGCGGCAGCGGCACTCGATCACTTCAATAATACGTTCGGGATCGACGCCGTGCTGCAGCAGTTTCGCCGCTACAAGCAAGCCAGGGTGAGTCATGTCACCCCCGACAGGCTGCTGTTGCTGCAGTGGCGAGCCGACAAGGTAGGCCATGGCCGATAGCGCGTCGAGTTGCTGTGCTGTCACCCCGTATGGGGTAGGGTCCCCATCCACAACGGGGCTTCCCGTAGATGACGGATTCGAAGACGACACTGCGAGAGGGAAGCAGAGCACCCCGGCAGGAGGTGAGGAGGGGGTGAAGGCGTTGTCTTGTGCAGTGCTGAGGAGCCCCTGTGTGTCCTGCAGCCACTCCCCAGAGAGAGCACTGCCTGACGCCGACATCAACGTCTTTCTTCTATCGACCTGAAGAGCGTGTCTATGCGCGCACGGTTGCGTCTGTGCGATATCGGATGCTCCTTCTTCTGCCCTTGTAAAACTGTAAGAATGCGCATCTACGTGGCGGTGGGTGTGCGTGCGCGTGTGAGTGAACACAAAATGGACGTAAAAAAGCCATGGAAAGGGAAGGAAAGTGAGGGACTGCCTGCTTGCCGTGGAAGTACTCAAGAGGACAACATTGCCGCAGCGGTGATCACGAAAAGGACAAGCGAGAAAGTTCCTGCAGCGACAGGCCAGGATCATGGGAAAGGCGCGACTACGCGTCACAAGACGCCAAAGACGGAGGGGCTCTATGGGAGAAGGTCACATGAACGAGGTCCCAAATCTGCATACACTCATGAACGCGTCATTCGAAACGAGCCGCCTTCAGTTTGCTTCACTGCATTGCTTTTTGGTTGATTTTGCGGTGACTGTGCGACCACGTGGACGACGGGCTACCAACCACAGTAGTCTCGATTCCGTCCTCCGTGCTCAGCAGACGACCTCCATGCACTTGCTCCTCTGCACAGTAGCATAGCGCTAGCTAAGTACCAAGATAAAAGTAGCTCCTGGGGATTCCGCAGTCGAATGTTTGGTGCGGCAGATCGAGTCGAAGAAGTGTAGCATAGAGTTCTACCTTATCCACAGGATCATGAATGTTTTTTTTTTTTTTTACACGATCGTCGTGCCGTTGTTCGCTTCTGCAAGCGAATATACGATATAGCGAGTTTCACTGCGGAGTCATAAGGATATGTCCTGGGCCCTCCTCACGGTTGTGCTGAATTTGTGGGTTGTGGAGCGCAAAAAAAAAAGGCACCAGAACTGAAGTCTTCCCTGTTCGTTGGTGGCATTTCCATTTTCACATCCTCCGGCCGCCACGGAAGCCATGCACGCCACGTTAGAATCCGTCCTCTGAATGGCACTAGTCTCGGACACTGAGGCACTTCTTGGAGGTAAGTGCCCTCCTTTCCTGAACGAGGTACACACGACTCGGTGCTGAACACGGCAGCCAGTTTGCAACGGGGAGTTGTATGCACGTACTCGGAAGAGGCTCGCCATACTCGTCTTCGTGATGTCGCCCTTTCAGATAACGCACCGCATTGGCCCACAGGTTGCACAGGTTATCAAAGTACCCACCACTCAACCTGCTGAATTCAGCGAGTTCTGCCCGAGCGTGTGGGATTCCGACAGGCAATAGCCCTCGCTCATTCTACGGACCACTCCTGAAGTCAAAGAGACTCTACGGCGCCACCGTGTGGCGGGATAGTGCGAGGGCAAAAACGATATGAGGACCCATGAGCACCTTTATGAGACGAAATAGATGCCACCAATGTGACAACCACGAGGTGTGCGCAGACAACGGACACCTACTGGACGGGGCGGGCTTCTTAACTCTTGACTCCACAGTAATGCTGCTCCGCACCCATTTGTGTCTTTGTGTACTCACGCGCGACTACAGTGTCTTCCCAGGGCTTCCGTAATATTTATACGCGCATGCAGCTGACACCCCCTTCAGAGCTCTACACGCGCTCCACTCGTGTAGAGTGGCGTGCTCTTCAGCGTGTCACTCACTTGCACGCTGCAAGGGCACTCTCCAAATCAAGAAGAGCTGGCAGCATGCGAGCCCACACTTTTACGTTTTGCGACTCACACTTACTCGCTATGATCACTATGATGATACTCCACTCAAAAGTACACGGGCAAGAGGCTGCTGCCCACTGCCCTGCAGCTGCCGCACTGTGTGACGCAGCGCAGCTGGGGATCGAGCTAGTGCGAGGATGGCGTGGCCGACGACGACACAGATAAGCACGTGTGACTGCTGCTACGGACTTGCTCCTCCTCCTCCTCATGGCGCCCAGCACTGCCTCTGCAGCGGTGGTATAGGGCGTATTGCAGCGCATTCGAGCCCAAACGCCGGCGCTGCAGGGACGACGCTGCTGATCGCGCAGTAACTCGGCGGACGCAGAGGTGCCCACGCGAGCTTCGCGGATTGCGGGCTCGGTCACCGGTCTCAGACGCCAGGCCGGCGTCCCCGGTCACCCACACGGCAGGCGTCACCGCTATGCCCTCCGGCAGGATCCTGGACGCGGTGCGCTCGACTGAAGCCTTGCAGTCGGCCCAAGTCCCCATCTGGCGGTGGCTGCGCCGCATGTGCCCGAGGAAGGGGCGAGGTGGGGATGGGAGGAGAGCGCTAGGCGCACGGCCCCGATTCCACGGCAGGACGGCTGGTCCTCGACGACGAAGACCTAGCTGCGGAGCGACGGAGGCAGATGCGCTGTCGCGGTGTATGCGTGTGTCGTTGCTGGTGTGTGCCCGTTGTGGAGAGACCCCTGGAAAGTGCTCAAAACCCTTTTGTACCGTCAACGCAGCTGTAAAACAGTGATGGTAGTTCGCTCTCGGCCACGTCGATGGCCGTTCGCCGCTCTTCGTCGGCACCCTTCAGTTGGATGCGCTGCGCCGCCGTTGAACGTGCGCCTTCGCTCTGGGGTTCGTTGGTAGACAAGGGCGTTATCGCCTTTCGCGGTTGCTGTGCCTCGGCCTGGCTGCTGTCCGTGATCACAGCGAGGTCAATCACCACATCTCCTGCGTCCGGCTCGTACACGACTGGTATGCCGCGCCGTTCAAGAATACGGTCCAGAGTCTGGAAGAGGATCAGCGCAGTCGCCATGGAGACAGCAGCGCACAAGAACATCTTGCGTGGCCCAATAAAGGTGTAGAGGGTGCCGGCGAGCAGGTTTCCAAACATTGGGCCAACACCGCTCGTGCAGGTGAAGAGTAATCCGGTGGCCGAGCTGGACAGCTTCGGCGGGAACGCGCGCGAGATGATGTGCATAGACGGCAGCCACATGAAGGCGAAGGTCACCCCGTGAAGGGGCTCAATAAGGAGAACCATCCACGCCTTGGTTAGCGTGGCGTAGCACATCACCCGGAACGCCCAGACACTCATGGCAATGGTCATCATCTGCCGTTCTGTTAACATCTGGTGCAGGTGAGCGGACAGTTGGAAGAGCGGAATTTCGGTGCTGACGGTGAGGATGACGGTGAGGCCCATCAGCATCTCGGACCCACCCAACTCGCCAAGAAAGAGAAAAAGAAAGTTGTCGATGAAACTGTAGCCGGTACCCATCATCGTCGACGCAAACAGGAAGAGCGTGAGACGCTCGTTGTCCCTGAGGACCTTCAGCACATCCACAAAGTTCACTGGTGCACGCTTGATTCGCTCGTAGGGTTTTATCATCATCATGCAGTACGCCAATGCAGCCTGGCCGAGGAAGTACTGTATGGTCACAGCCACCCAGTTGCCAGTGTACGAGAAGATGAGCGACGATACAAATGACCCAATGCCCCAGCCGTAGGCCGCGTAGGAGCGGACATAGCTCCATGCACTAGACCGCACTTCCTTCGGAAACATCATGAGTATCCGCTGATCAAGGAGTGGGCCGATCACGACGCGCGAGGCTGTCATGACAAGGAAGAACACTATGATGTGTACACGCTCCTCGGAGATGACGTACCCAAACATGGAGACGGCCGCGATGATGATGCTCACGAGAGACATCGCCGTCTGACAGCGGAATTTGTCGGCCAGGTAGCTTAGCGCAGGAAGCAGTGTCATGTTCAGGAGAGGATTCGCCGAGACAAGGATGCCGATCTCATACGCAGAAAACCCTTTTGCTTGAAAAATGCGGCTGTAGAAGCTGCAGATACCGATGCCAAAGGTGGAGCTAAAGTACCCGATGATGGCCGGAATCATGTTCACAGCGACAGTCGTCGAGGTGGCCACTGCTGGGGCGCCGGAGGCGCAGCCGCTTGCATCAGTGACGTCAGCGCACCGTCCAGGACCTGCTGATGCATCGGCCTTGCTGCTGAAATGGACATGGTCACATGATGGATTTGGTGAATCAAGGACGGAGGCAGGTATGGACTTATCGGTCGTGGCGGGCTTGATCATGGCGAGCGGGATGGGGGTACAGCTACCACAGATGGGAACGCTGAGGTTGTCGCTACTGGTCTCGTCCCCCTCGCTTCGGTCAGTCACCGGTGACGATAGTGACATTTCGTCCACGGGGCTTAATAGACAAAACCCTTGGTGCGAGAGAGGCGGATAGCGAGGGGGGGGGTGACGCCGCAGAGTCAGCCCGCAACAACACCAGTACACGTCTTCTTCCAAGCGATGCCTTCCCCTGCATCGATCGGATGAACGGCGCGGGGGCGAAGAGACCTTCTCTCCGGGAGTGCCGCACGAGAACGCAGCTTACCCTCAAGAACACAAACGGAAGCAAAAAAGCGGAAGAGAACCCAGCGGTTGCTGTATCATCGAGTAGTGCGGCGCTGCTTTATTGTTGTCGATGGCTGTCACGCGGTGTCTGCATGATCGCACCGTACTCCTTTTTCATTTGTTTCTTCACTTGCTCGTATCCTTACGGGGGAGGAGAGGGAGGTGTCGCTGCGCCCTTTGCGATTTCGTTCGCGTGATGGAATGAAGCGAAGGTGCAAAGGGAGAAAGGGAGGGGAGAGAGAGAGAGCGGATTGCGGTGGCTAGGATGGGTTGCCCAAGTACGAGGCAGCGCCGCAAAGGAGAAAACTGCGCGTGTGCCTGTAAGTTCATGTACATCGAAAGGGTGAGGACAGACATATGTGGGTGTAAAGCGTTTTTTTTTGAGTTGTTTTCAACGTGTCAAGTTTTTGGCTGTACAACAGGATCCACAAACTATCACCTGAGTTGTCACAAGATCCCACCGCGTGGCGCAATACAGCTGGAGGACACAGGCGCGACAGCAACGCAGGCTCAGTTATGCAAGCAGACTTCCTGTCTCAAGCTGCACCCACCAGCGCCGGTCTCTCCGACGCAACACCATTCAAAATCTGACTTTCGAAATAAGTAGCAAGATATCGCTGACTGCGCTGCCATGTAGGCACCTGAGCCAGTTACCACTGCACGTGGTTCTGGCATTTGTCAGGACTGATGGAGGGACTGCTTGACTTCTTCCCACACGGGATGACTTTACCGTTCTCTGAGATACCACGCACGGAGGCGTGCATCCCCGCCCTGGCTATGGGCAGAGCGTAGAAAATAAAGACATCAGAGCTAGAAACACGAACAAGAGCAGAGGTATTGAGAGCACTGCGCTGATGAAGGCAGGAAAAAAGGTTGAAGAGAGAAATGCGTAGGGCACTGGTGGTCGCCAAATCAAAGATGAGTGATACTGCGCGTACGCCTGTGCTTCTATAAGGATCGAGGTGTGATGATGGTGATGAAAAGAGCGGCGGCTGTGCCTATGCCATGGCGAAGACATAGAAGAGCTGCGTTGCTGTGTGCAAGGTAGCGCAGGCCAAGGCACCTAGGCCGGAGCTTCAGGAACACGCTCAGCGCGAGGTAAGAAGGTGATCGAAGGAAAAACGATGCAGCACACTTTCCTCTGAGAGATTACACGGAGATGTGACTGAGGAGAAGTGCCAATAGCGTAGACAAGAAAGAATATCTGAGCCCCACACCCGGACCCGCAAGAAGGGCCGAGCAGGCAGAAGTAGCAGTGTGGCTTCCATGAGAAAGTGTGACCAAGCGGAGAAGGGCGTGGGCGAGGGTATTGCAGGCGTGAAGGCGAGCGAATTTCGGGTGCAACCGACCCAGAAGTCGCGCGCACATGAGTGTGGTGGTAAGGGAGCTACAGGAAACTTTCCCGTTAGCACCTTTTAGCGTGTACAAGACGTGGGCATATATTTTGAAGATCTTTTCGTGGCTCCGAAAAGCGATGTGATGACGGCGCGCTCGGCAGCAGCGGCAGCGGAGAACCCGCTGCCTGGTCCACGGAGTCAGCTACGGTAGGACCAGCTGTGAAGAAAGAAGAAATAATACCAAAAAAAACCTTGAGAGAAAAACGAGATGCAAAAAAACGGCCCCATGCCCATCGCTGCACGCTCACCCACCTACGATGTCGACTTAGGGACGCGCTTGTCTAGCTCGCTTAGCAACTCCTCAGTGCTCACGGCCCTGATTTCGTTTCCCACCTGCTTCTGCCCTGTGAAGGTTTGAATGGTGGGCGTGCCGGAGATGAGCTGGTAGTCAATGAGCTGCCGCGTGTTCAACGCTTTGGTATCTACGCTGTACCACACAATCTTCTTTTTCTCCTTGCAGCACCTCTCGGCGGCCTCCTTGTACATCTCCGCAAACGTTAGACAAGGGATGCACCCATGCTTCCAATACTTGATCACCATCAACTCGTCCTTGTGCTCCTGTAGCTTTGTGATGAACTCCTCCTCACTCTTGATGGGAGGCAACTTCGTTTTCTCGAGGAAGCCGCCGTCCTCGAATTCCTTCATCCACTTTGGGAAGTTGTCTTGCATGTACTTGTCATACTCCTCATTCGACAAGTTCTCCGGCAGCTTGCGGTCGCCGAAGATGCGCCGCACAATGCTTTGGGTCATAGACATGGATCCTTTTTCTTTTTTTGTTCTTCAGTTCCTTTGTGTTTTTTTTTTCTCGTCTTGCTTTCGTGCGTCTGTGGGTTCTACATAACCGTGTTCAGCGCAAACCCATGTGAGCGTTCATGCGTAGCGTGTGCATGTTGTCCATTGTGTGGCCCGAAGGGAAGGGGAGGGGAGGGGGAGGAAACCGTAGATCGTAATGAGGGGAACATGTGCGGCACTCAACGCACAGCCACGACCTTCACAAATCCATTCCACAACAGTAAGGACGGTGGGGGATACGTTTGTTGCTGTCGTTCACCGGTGCGAGCCGAAAAGGCCGAAAAGGACGATGAGACCCACCGTGTCCGCGCCCTCTTGTAGTTGCTTCCAGCTCCAGTTCTCTGGCCGATAGTTTTCATGCCTCTTTTTTTCTTTTCGCTCCTTGCTTGGTCGATAGGTGCCGCCCGCGAATACCTGCACAGATGCATCACTTGAAACAGCTTTTCTTGCGGGTGCTTTGATGCGTTGGTACGGATACACATACGCCCGTGCAAGGAAATCAGCGATACCCACATCGCCGCATTTCCACGTGCCGAGGTCGCACATATACATACACAGACACACCCGTCACGAGAATCACAACAGCAGCCAGTTACACGCAATGAGACATACAGCACAGAGAATGCACGGTGCTGACTGCCGTCGCTGTTCTTGTGAGTGGCAGAGCCGCCGGAGCTGCTTAAGTCTAGCAGAAAGGAGGACTCTATCGATTCGTGATACACCGCATAGCTGGAATTCGTCCCTCGGCGGTCCCATTTTATATGCCACACGCAAGCACTCATATGCACACACACATATATATATATATATATATATAAAGACATCCTACCAGGGTGCGTGCGCGCTAGCGTTCGCGCGTTCAAGCTTCCCGACTACTCCGCCAAACCCTTTGGCCAGTGACCGTAGTAGTTGCAGTGGCGCACCTTCCACCAGAACTCGCTGTGATAGTGCGGATCTGTGAAGTCGGATTCACGGAGCTCCGACCGCGCACTTGACAGCCGCGACTGGCCAGGCGACAACATTGTCACAGTCATGTCTACTCCCTCATGCTCCGGGTGACGCTCCGAGAAGCGCTTCAACTGCAGCCACGGGTCAGTGCGTTCTCGCTCCTCGTCAGTGCGGCCATACACGTTGACATCCCAGAATGGCTTCTGGTTCTTGATGCTGTGGAAGCCGCGTACGCAGAGCCACAGCATCACAAGGAATGCGATGCCGTAGGTGCCCAGCGTATGGTTGAGGTACTTCTCCGGACTTTCTTTCCAGTGCGCGTACAGGCGTCGGTGCCAGCGACGGCGATCCTTGCGTGTGAACTTGCTCGTCGCCTCAAGCTTTGTAATGTAGAAGATAGCGTCGCGGAAGCCTGGCGCATCGTGAGCTGCTGTCGGCATGACATCCGCAGGGATAACGATGCCGCCATTTTCATCGATCTCGTTGAGCGCGTATGTTTCAAAGTTGGTGACATTCTTGAGGTAGTTGAGGCCAGGCGCTGACCACCGAACCACTTCCCCATCGGGCAGCACCCGCTGCAGGTAGAACTTGTTGTCTCGGGTTCGGATGAGCGAAAGGTCCGTCTCGACGCCGGTGCGCACCGCACGACCGAAGTGATCCAGGTATACAAGTGTCGTTACAGCCGGACGAGGAGGAATGACCGTGCGGATGTGTGCGCGCTGGAAGGACAGACAGCTACGCGCCACCTCATAGCCGCCGCCGCTGCTGCTGCCGCGGTAGCTGGGGAGAAGAGTGCCCACCGATGCTCTCGACACCGTGAAACGCGACAAAGACGCATGCCGTCGACTCGCGATAAGCGGCGCCTGCCGAAGGAGGCCAAAGGGGTGCACCACAGGCACACTTGTCTGCGGAAACCTTTGCATAGGAAAGCTGTTTTCTTGCCATGTTCACGCAGGGTTCAGCGAGAGAGAGCGAGAAGGATAGGCAAAGATGCAAGGGAACAAGGTGGCGGGGAAAAGCAGACGGCCTTGGCGCACGCGAAAACAAGCGAGGCTTCACCAAAGGGTGGAGAGGCGGTGAGCGGTGCCCAAGGCGTGTGCAGGCCAGAGTCCCACGGAGAAGCGAAGCACCCACTGGATGCATTGCGGCAGCTCTTCACATAGGTGGCGTTCTTTTGCCGCACGTCTTGCTCCATAACATCTCACTGTGCACATGGGCATCGCTTTTTCATTGTTATGGTGGAGTTGTGGTGTGCACTCTGGGAACGAAAGAAATGAGGCTGACGAGGGTACAGTTATGTTGAGTGGGGGAGACCGCGCAGGACACAGATACACTTCGCAGAGAGTGGTGGGTGGGAGGGTGAGGAGAGGTGCGACGAAGGACCTCTGCGCATTGGTGACACTCCACCACCACGGATAGCGCAAGGCACACATCAGCAACGAAACAAAAGAAAGATCCGAATGCGCAGACGCACAAGGATTTATGTGGACGCCACAACAAACCAAAGGACAGGTGTCAAATTTATGAATGTCAAGCACCTGTGCGGCAGGACTAAGGTAGTGGGGATGACGATGGCAGGGATAGAGACGAGAAGAGACGTGCGGTGCAGGGACGACATGCCGTTCTTCCTTGCCTCCTTTCCCATCTCAGCTTCTCATACCACTTTCATCACCACCGCTTCTTCCCAGCTGCTGCCACCGTTGTGTAGTCGTCACTGCTATGAATACACGAGGGGCGATACTGAGGGAGGCGTTGCCACTTGCAGGCTACCAGAGGGAGACATGAGTACGCGACTAGAAGGCACCTGTGGCGGCGTCTGCGGAGGACGGCTGCCACAGCTGATGAACCGAGCTTTTGCACGACCCGACAGCCGAGGTGGGGGAGATCGCCCATCCGCTTGATGTTGCTGTCCCTTCGTCAACGCTGGCGAGAGTGGCGCTGGCAGCTGGCGATTCATAGGAGATAGGACACTAGTTGGGGTGCGACACGTAAGACTCGATGGGCCTGGTGACCAAGGTCTTGTTGGCGTGCTCATAAGCAGACGGTGCGCTGCCTCACAGGGGAAGGGGGATAGAGTCGGGGCCGCCGAATTGGTATTTGCCGACACAGGCACGCACTTACGGTGTTTCTGCTGCTGCTCTGTCGAAGAAACGTTCGAGCCGCTCTTGCTGGCCAGTGGCGACGTGCAGCGTGGCGTGAAAAGAAGACGCGGCCTTCCTATGAGTTGCTGGGGTGTCAGCTGTTGAATGGGCTCGCTCTGCTGTTGTGGTTGACGCGGTCGTTGCCTCGGCTCCTGTTGAGCCGTGAAAAGGTGGAGCGGAAGTGGGGCCGCAGCAGCTGATGCATGACAGTGAACCTCTGAAGGCTTTTGTGTGTCCGTCTCGTCTTCCCGCGGAGTAGGTGTCGGCGATGGTGCAGTGGCGTGGCGCTCTGCTTTGACGGAGCAAAGTGCAAACGGATCGCCAAAGGAGAGATGGGAAGGCTTCTCAAGATAGAAACTACTTCGCCTCCGCGAAGTCTGCGTTGGAGGTGGCTGATTCTCCTGATCGTTCGCTGCATCCTGAACTTCCAGTGGTGCAGCTGAGAGGGTGCAGGGGGGCAATACTGGGGCCCGCAACAGCGCACAAGGGGTTACCGGAGGTGACGGCTTTGCTGGAGAAGACCTGCGCACCCAATCGGGTTGCATCAAGCCACCACCACTACTTTCCTCAGTGCTTTCCCACCTCAGCGGGCCGACGGCAAACGCAGTGGTGCGGCGGCCCTCAACATGCTCGCTACTGTCTGATCGCTTGGTAGCCCGCTCGCACTGGAGTTTGATATCCAGTAAGGAGGCGCTTTCCTCCGACTGGCAGAAGCACTCCTCATGACCGGTGGCAGGAGGGGCTTTCAAGTCGCGCGAGTACTTGCGCCTGTCTTTCTGTGCTTTGGCGAGCACTGAACGTGGAGCGAGTGGCTGGGGTACGAGCAAGCACATCGTTTGCTTGTTCACTACGGCGCGAGTGCCTCCTTCACGTGTCGCCAACCTCGGTGTCGCACCCGCCGAGTTCGCGGCCTGCGGTTGTAGTGACGTGTGCGGTCGTTTCGCACGTGCATTTCGCTTGATCGTCACCAGCGTTGGCGCGGCTGCACCAGCGTTCCGGGTACGATGCTTTCCGAAGTGATGCTCTCGCAGCTGGCCCACCATCACGTTCTGCTGAGAGGGTGTCTGAGGGCGAAGCCTGAGAGCGCGAACCTTCTGCGGTGTTGGAGAAGCCGCAGCGTGTTTATTTCCAAAGGCCACTACGACCCTTTCAGGTCTCCTCGGTGACGGAGAGGTAGACCACTGCTGTCGAGTCGCCGCTGCCATTCTCTTCGGCACCACGGCAATCATCCCAGACGGCGGTGACCATGACAAGAGCGAGGACTCTGACACGGACGACGCGCGATGAAAAAAGCGCTCTCCGGCTCTGAAGACCTCCACCTTGGCCATAAAATTAATGTAGCGTTGTTGATACGAGGGCTCGGCTACTTCGTGCTGCGTGTGCTGACGGCGTGGCGATGGGCTTGGCTTGACTGGGTCCTCCCCACAGCCAAGCGCACAGCGTGGACTCAAAGCGGCACACGTGGCATGCCGCAATGACACCGGTGAATAAAGTGAAGGCGTCGCAGGGGAGGTCCGCCATAGACCTCTCCGGAGAGGGCATGGAGGCGCGCACAGCGACTCGAGGGGGCCGCCAGCGTCCTCTCCTCCCACGTGCGCATCCACTGCAATCTCCATGTTGGGCTTCCTAAGCTGAGCATTCTGCAACGAAGGGAGCAGATTCGCACTCCATGGTAAGGATGCAGCGGAAGCAGTGGCGACACAAGGTTTCCGCTTGGCTGCCTGAACCGCAGCTACACCAGTTGCACTGTTTGCATAAGTTGCCTTCCTCCGCTGTGGCGGCGTCATGGCAGTTCGGTTGATGTGCTTCCCCTTCACACACACTTTATTGGGGTCGATATGCATCCTCTTGCCTCCCTCGTTGCTGCTTCGCAGCGCATGGACTTCTGTGTCCAGAAAAGAGTTATGGAAGAAATGGTGATCGTACAGATAGAGGACAACGACCGAGTACAGAGCGTCCCATGAGATGCTGTTCCTCGCGTCGTCACCTACGCGGGCATCTTTGCTGGAAGCTGAATCCATGCCGTGCCGGCAGGTCGAGGGGCTATAAAACGCCTCGCCAAGCAAATCTTCGCCGGTGCGGTTATCGTTACTGAGGCAAGGGACAACAGTTCTCTTCACCTCAAGTGGGTTTAGACGCAGCTTTTGCCGTGCATAGTTCGAATCTCGCCTCACCGCTTCCCTCCACAGTACGTTCTGTGTCCACCTAGACCGCAGTTGCGCAGCGGCTACCCGTATAGCTCTGTCATCTTCGTTACCAACAAACAAGTTACGAAAGCTGCTGAGGTGCGCCAGGTCATTGAGACACGAGTGATAGCGGCATGCTTCGAGCCGCCGAACTTCGGCCAGCTCGCCGGCACTATCTCTGTTCGACACCACTGTCGAATAGGCGTTGAAAAGACCCAACAGTCGCCTCCGCAGCGCACAGGAGCTGGAAGGAGTGGTGTCCATTGAGACACCTAAAGACACGGAAACGGAGGATACACTTCTACTCAGTGCACTGTGCCTGGAAAAGTACAAGCATGCGCGCGCGTGTGTGTGTATGTGTGAGGCGAGTAGGCCGAGGGAAGGAGGGAAGGAAAGGTGATAGGGATGGTATGCAAAAATGAAAAAGAAAAAGAGGCGCACTGGGAGTGACAAGAAGACAAGCCTACATGCATACGATAACAAAAGGCGAATCGAATGCGTCAGCGTACGTGCGTGTGAGCCGACACATCGCACAAACCGTGAAAGATCGCATCATAAGAAAAGGCTACCGTGGCATATGCGTGCATGCCTGAGTGACATTATTAACCGTTGAATCTTCTTGTGTTGATTTGTGAGGGAGCCACAACAATCCTAGGCGACACTCACTCCCGGGCGTGTAGATATCACCCACAGCGCCGGAGCAGTCGGCCAGGAGAAGAACGAGCCCACGCGTTCATCAGCCCCACGCACACCGCAGCTACAGATGCACACACAATGAACATATTTGGAGGTGCTCCTCGAACTTGCCGCCTCCTCCGCGTCATTGCCTACGATGTAATCTGGCTGGCTGCCCACCGGTTGCCACGGTTTCGACTGCGCTGCAGGAGGCCACCCGTCGACGATGGACTCTGGAGAAACTTCAGCGGCAGCACAGCCGACCGCATAGAGATCCCAAGCTTATCCATCTCCGACCACTGCACAGCGATGGGATTCAAGCCTGCCGCGGCTATGGTGTCCATGGAGCGCTCAAAACCCTTCTGCACGAGCACGTCGGGGGTGTAGTCGACGCCATAGAATGTGAAAAAGTGGCACCCAGGCTCGAGATACAATACTTGTAACTGAAGCTCGGACTGCGCAAGTTGCTGCTGCAACTGATCCACCGCCAACAGACCATGCTCATCCTTCCACACCAGCAGTATATTGTTGCCGGCGAACCCGAAGTAATCTCCAAGTGGTGGTGCATCGCCTTCTTGCTCCAGTGTCACCACCTCGAACGTGCTGGTGTGGCCGGGGCTCGTGACAGCCGGGCCGTCACCGCCGTCGATGCCTCCGCTGCCAAACAATTCGCGCAGTATCTGATGCGCTGCTGCGTTCGTGCGCGGCCCGTGACCCACCGCTATTCCTTGCGGAAGGCACACGATATCGCCACTGTGGCATCGACACGCGTCGTTATCTTGCAGGTACGCCGAAACGGTGGTTGGCCCGCCGGCCCCGCGAACGTAGCGCATCGTCTCCAGAAACTCCGACGAGCGGTGCTCCATACCAGTGAGCGGCATTCCCAAGAGAACCGGCCCAAGGGAGGCCATCTGATCAGCCACCCGGAGAGACTCCACACCTGGGCGCTCGGACATGAGGTGCACCTTATCCACCAATGTGGATTGCTGAAGAGTTCTGTAGAAGTCACGAAACTGGCGGAAGAGCACATCACGGTTCACGATGGTGCCGCTCGGACCCGTTGGCGGCACGCTGCGATGATGCGGCATCCGCACGAATGCGTGAACGGCGCAGAGAGAACGTGTTGCTTTCATGGTTGCAGGAGCACAACTGATCAAACGGCACGGTCAAAGTGAGAGGACCAATAACGCTTCCGTCGTAATGTCACGGCGATGTCTCGATAGGGCCGTGGTACGTGTCGGAAAGCTCAGGAAGGCAGCTCTCGACCATAACTTGTAGCACAAGGGATGAGGTGGAAGGGGGAGTAGGTGTGTGCTGTGCTACCCAGTCGTGTTGCTTAGGGGGGGGGGAGGCAAAGAAAATAGAAGGGTCGGAAGCTCTACGGACGTGAGCACGCCTGCGACTGTTTACCCGTTAAAGCGCCGCTGTGCTGTTCAGACGATTCGTTCGCTGCCCGTGACTGAAAAGGTGTGCGTGTGTGGGTGTGCAGCATAGCCACATGAGTCGGGAGTGGGGAGCAATAGAAGCAGCAGCAGACGGTGACGGCACGCTCCTCTCTCCTACTGCGCTTTCTCTTTTAATGGCAACCTCAATGATCGCCACTCGTGAGGCTGGTGAGGCAGAAGTGGAAAGGACGCGGGAGGGGCGGGAGAGGGGGATAGAGTGTATGTGTGTGTGGTACATGTGATATGGTGCAGTTTTGATGTTGCCTCCATCCCGCCACAAAGCAAAAAAAAAAGGGAACGGGAGAATACTTGCCCACCCAATGTCCATCTGAACAAGTGGGCACCTGCTGCACTGAATGCATCTCTCCTGCTTTATCAGGGAAGAGTCAAATGAGGTGGCCTATTTTTTAAGGTACGCTCCGGAGAGCGGTGGGCAGGGCAGAAGAATAGCATGTACTCGCAGTCTCTTGCTTCCGCTCCGAGGATGCGCTGCTACCGCTCCCCTCCCCACTCTCTAATTGGCCCCACTGTAACAGTTGTGATGCCGACTGTACACCGCTTCTCCTGCTGCGCTTTGCTGAGTGACGTATGCGTGCATATGTTTTGCATCAAACTCGTAACGCGCTCTTCTAAGCAGGAATAACACGGAAGAAAAAAAAAAAAGAGAACATCCACGTTGTGTGCAAAGGGGGAGAGTCGCGGCGGCACATCTATGGTCCCTCTATTCCTCTCTTCCCAGACAAGCCCCTTTGATACACTTTGTTGGACGTGTGCCCGCTGTCTCACTGCTCCAACAGTGGCGGGGAACCGAAGTAGCGCCGCGCAACGTAACGATGAACGTCAACGTGCTTCCAGTAAGTTTCTCGCCAGTTGCTCTTGGTCTTTGTGGAGTTGATAACAGCGTTCGACGTCCACTGCCGCCGTGTGCCCGAGGTGGCAGCGTAGGTGATGAGTGCCTCACTGCCGTCGTGCTGCTCGGCATCAAAGGAGGGGGAGGGCTGAAGGTCATAGCGGTTGCACCATTTACCTTCAGAGCCGACAGCCGTGCTGAGCGACTTCTTCCGCTTGCTCGGAGGAACTGGGCCCAGAGGCTGCACCACCCACGGCTGCTTGTCACCCTGAAAAACGACGTGAGGCGCAAGTACGGTAAGCATGGGCGCTTGCAGGTAAGGCTGCAACTCTCGAATTGTTTTCTGTACGACGTGGTCAGTGACTGCGATCGCAGCGGGGGATGAGCTTGACACAGTTGGTTGTGTTGGTTCTTGAGGTATCGCTGCAGCGGCCACAGGGGCGGACTGATTGACGCTTGATGAGGTAGCCGACAGTGTTGGCGCACCAGTTGTAGCGGAGGCCGGTACTGGAAGAGGGGCCTGCGCATCTGGGGTAGGCCGAGGCCGAGGCGGATCAGCTGAGGAGACAAGAGGTAACACAGCTGAAGTGGTGTCCGTGCTCGACGGTACAGCCTGTACTGGCGGTGGCGGCGGTACCGAAACCACCGGCGGCGAAGGCACGCCGGTCGCGGCTTTGACAACGTTGCTCATGGCCGGTGTGTATGACGGTGGCGCAGAGGGTTGGGGCGAAGTGGTTAACGACGAGGTGGAGAGAGACTTGCGCGTCACCACCACGGGTGCATTGGCCGAGGCTTGCGGGAGTGGGACAGCTGCAGGTGACAACGGCTTAGACGTGGCACCGACGGGTCCTGACGACGGTGTCGAGAGTTTGTTGCGTTCCCACGGCGGCAACGACTTCTTGCCCACATTCTTTTTCGGCCCAAAGTGGCTCGACATGTCAAGTGCCATACCACCTGGTTTTACTACGCTTACTCCAGCACCTGCTGCAGCATTTTGACTCGCTGGTACGGCGACGGGCGGCACCGGAATTATCGCTGGAGGAGGCGGGGGTACCACGACGCCGGCCGGCGGCGGCGGCGGCACAAATGCGCTCATAAGTGATTCAGTTAAGAGGCAGACAAGTGTCGCCTTCTCCGCTGAAGAGGAGGGAGCGTGCACGTCAGCACAAAACGAAGAGTAAAAGGAAAAAGAGAATCAGACAGTATCTCGAGTGCGTTGTTCTTTTTCTCCGTCCTCGTGCACGGCAGCTATTCCTGTGCATGTGAGCGGACAAGCGAGCAGTACCCAGAGGCAAAGCGTATGGAGGGAGGGAGGGGGGGATTTCGGCGAGTGAGTGGGCAGTCCATCGGCAGAGAGAGCGAAGTGGAGAGCCAGTGATGCTTCCGTAAAACACACTGCGCTTCATTGAGTGCGCGCGACACGATGCCCGTCAAAAGGGTATCCGCCAGGGGTCCAATGACGGCCCCTCCGTAAATTCATGTAGTCCTCCCCAAAGAAGTGCGAGAGACCGACAATGCAATCACAGCAATGACCTTGCCCGTCCGCAGACAGCGGTTCACTACTTCTTGTTCCTTTACTGAGCATTGTATGGGGAACGCACCAGAGATGCGAATCTAATGGGCATCTGACAATAAAAAAGGGGACAACACCACGGCAGTATCATCGTACGAAGCAACATGTCTATGCACGGTGTCTGCCCTACGCGAACCACAAGCCTGTACACAGTCTCTGCGTGCGACAGGTGGAACAAAAAGAGTGGTGATCATGGTGAGAAGGGGAGATAGAGGGTTGGGGGGGTTGGCTGTGTGTGCCGGCAGGACCTTGCTTCACTTGCACCTAGGCACCTCCTATCTTCAATGGATGGGCAAGGTCACACAGCTGCATTCGTTGCACTCGTCGTTTCTATACGGTTGTTGCCATTTTCGTCGTTGCTGTCGCTTGCTTCTCCTTGACACCGATGGAGCAGGATTTCGCTTCGAGAGCGGTTGATGGTGACCGGGAGCGAGATCGGTCTCTCTGCAAAGCCTCCACCTTCACCCGCGGCAGGCGTCCGCGCCGCCGCTCCCGCTTCATTAAATCTGTTGTGCGCAGACTCGGCGAGGCACCGTAGTAGCGACGCTGAATGTAATTGCCGACGTGTGGGTTCGTCCATCTAAAGCCGTCATCTAGATAGGGGGCTGCACCAGCGCTGTTTTTGGCTGCAGCGGCATCCGCGCCGACTTCTGCAAGGGTACTAACTATACCAATAGAGTTGGCAGCGCCCACAACAGTACCCACATCTGCACCTGTACCTGTACCTGTACCTACAACCGTGCCCACACCCGTACCCGCACCTGCACCTACACCCGTACCCGCACCTGTACCTGTACCCACACCTGCACCTGTACCTACAACCGTACCCGCACCTGTACCTGTACCCACACCTGTACCTGTGCCTACAACCGTACCCACACCCGTACCTGTACCCGCACCTGTACCTGTACCCACACCTGCACCTGTACCTACAACCGTACCCGCACCTGTACCTGTACCCACACCTGTACCTGTGCCTACAACCGTACCCACACCCGTACCTGTACCCGCACCTGTACCTGTACCCACACCTGCACCTGTACCTACAACCGTACCCGCACCTGTACCTGCACCCGCACCTGTACCTGTACCCACACCTGCACCTGTACCTGCACCTGCACCCGTACCCGCACCCGCACCTGCACCCGTACCCGCACCTGCACCTGTACCTGCACCTGCACCTGTACCTACAACCGTACCCGCACCTGTACCTGCACCTGCACCCGTACCCGTACCTACACCAAAGCCCATACCAGCAGTAGGAGCTGTAATTGCAGTGCCGACGCCTGGAACTCCACCTGCAGTCGATGGCGGTACAGGCGTACCGGCTGTGGGCACCGAGGGCTGCTGCTGTACCGAAAGGACACTTCCCGAGGCCGGCACAGCGATTCCGGCGCTTCCCGGCCTCGGGACGACGGCTACAGGCGGTGGCAGAGGTGGTGTTATGCTTGCCAGAGGTCCACCCACACCTAAGACTGATGTGGTGGCTGCCGGCGGCGGCGGTAGCACGGATGCTGCCGCTGCAGAGACCGGTAGTGGCACCGTGGGAGGTGGCAGAGGGCGGCTCGATGACGAGAGGGGTGGCGGAGCAACAGTTGCGCTTGGACCGGTGGTAGCTGTGGTGATAGGTGGTGTGGTATCGGTAGTGCCCAACATCGCCAACGCTGGTGTTGGTGTGTAGGCGACGAGATCCTCTGTGGTCACTGCAGGCATGCAGGACAGCACCCGCTCTGCTTCGCCAGGAATGAGCAGGTTTAGTTCGCATCGTGTGCTTTGAAGCAGCGCCAGCGCTGCGGCAATATCTCGATCCATCTGAGCAACTGTGTTCCGTTTTGCTGCCAGACGCTCCTCCGCGGCACAGCACTGTTCTTCAAGCTTGGCGAGCTGGTCCTGCAGCCGCCGCTGCTGCATCTCGCGCTCCGAGACATTTCTACCGAACACCGTGCTGCAGCGGCGCAGGAGCTCCATGACTTGGCTGTCACGTTGCTCGATGGCTTGGAGTTGCTGCTTTAGCTTCTGCGTGCGCTGCCCAACAGCGGCACGAAACTCGCGGTATGGTGTAGAGCCTGAGTCGTACCACGAACCATCGTCGAAGCGCGCTTCGTCTGCTGACATGCTCGCGTACTCATCCTGGTACCAGCACCGCACTGCCCCATCGGCGCTACAAGACCACACCACAAAGCGGGACAGTTTGGCAGGGCACTCAACTGTGGTGACCCAGCCCAGTGCCTGGTCGGTGATGCGCTGTAGCAGCTGCCCATTGGCAGCATCGAAAATGCCCATGGTGCCGTCCGAGGAGCCGGAGTAGACCCGATGCCCAACATGGCAGAGGGACAGCACACGGCCACTGTGCGGGGCGTGAATGCCAACTGCCTCGCACGTGCGAAGGTGCCACCGCACAACATGCCCAGACGCATCCCCAGACCACATGAGCTCCCCAACACGGCACAGTGCCAGAACCCCACCGCTTTGCGAGTGGAAGTACCCTGTCAGTCGCATGTCACCTTCGCCGATATCCCACACCTTCACCGTGCAGTCGTCAGAGCCGGAGACAAGTGCGTTGCCCTCAGCGTACAAACAGCGCACCGGTCCATCGTGTGAGCAATGACTGCTCAATAAACGAACGTACATACGTTGACACGCTCGCCACTGCAGAATCTGGTGGTCTTCACTGCCCGAGTATACGTAGCCACCGAACTCCGCGAGGCTTGTCACGGCTGCTGTATGATTGCGCAGTAGGGCGATCAGGCTGCCTTTGAACGGGCGACTCGACACGCCGACCGCGGTCTCGCCACTGCTGCTAGGAAACGTTTCACCATCATGCACCTCAATGCACCCGTTAGACAGGCCCATCCACACGTGCGTTTCGCCGTTCGCTGTCGGCACCGCGAGAAGTGCGCGAGCCACGGCGGCTCTGCGGACAGTGAGCGCTGTCGCGGTATCGTTGTTGTTGTGCTGCTTCAGTAGAGCCGACGTGCCGGCTTCACCACCGACGCCGACGGCAGACATCCAATTTGTCACACTGGGCATGAAACCAACGGCTGCAGAGCCATTGGAGCTCGATGTGGGCACTGCGGATACGGCCGGCTCAAAGCGGCACATCACCTCACCGGTGCGCGTGTTGCGTACCTCAACCTCTCCATTTGAGAAGGCGATCCACACCACATCGCCCGCTGCGGCAATGGACAGTGGTGGCGCAGGAACAACGAGAATGCGATCTTTCACGAGCAGCTCGGAGGCAACCGAGCGCTGTTTCTTCGAGGGCATTGCCTACTGATGAGTTGGCACGTACGTGCACGTCTCTTTTTTTTTTTTACGAGTTCGTCTATGTTTCCTGAATATAGGGGGAAAGGGGCGGGATGGGGAGACTCGATGCTCCTATCAACGTCTATGATACACGGTGTCTGTGTGTAGACAAAGCTGAGCAGATCTAGACGTGCACCGTGCAGCTGCGCGCGTTTATGCGTAATATTGGACGGGGTGTCTGAGAGTTATCTACACCGCGCACTTCTTCAGATTTGGCTCTTCTTTTTCGCATGTCAGCTGGGATGGGGCCGCGTTGTGCCTCACATCAATGAAGCTAATACCCTCAACAACAGCAGTCACTGGCAGGGGGGGGGGCGCACTCGCGCACGCAACTGCATGTGACCCCATACATTTCCCCGCCGTTCAGAAAGAAGACGGCACAGAGTGCCAAGCGTACATCCGACACGGAAAGAGGATAGGCAACGTAGGGAGGAGGAAGAGCAGAGAGGAGTATTGGAAAGGGACACATGCTTCCGCCACGGCCCGGACCGTTTTTATGTGCGCTCGATCCATGGCCATGCGTAGAGTCGAACCGTGCACCACATTAGTGCAGCGCGCCTTTGTATAGGCAGAATACTCAGGCTTCGTTACGCCGCGTCCGAGACTAATCACACACACACACACACACACACACACAGAGCCTTGTAAGCACGACACGTGGAGGGCGAGGTAGGCAGGTGGGTGCGTGGACAACAACGGACAAAAAGCGCATAAGGGGAAGGAGACGGAAGGAGGCGTGCATGCGTCCGACTGCCTGCCCCCGCCTCCTTGCAGATGCACACCATCTACTCACATCTAAGGGTGTACATCGGCGGAGCGTACATGACACATGAGAAAGGCCGGCGCGATACACCTGCACACAAAACTGACATGTTTGCCGCTTCGCACCGCATCCGTCTGAGGATTTCCTGTTTCTCTCTCGTGTGCGCCGGCTGCTCTACGTGCCACATGCTCAAATTCTAAAATGACATTCGGCGAGTCAGAGACGGTGCAGTGGTCTTCGCAGGCAACTCGCCAAGAGTTCCCACGTTACGGGTAGGTGGTGGGGTCGGTACAGCTGCCACAGGAGGCGGGGGCACCGTCGCTTTCGGCGGTGGTGGGAGGGAGCTGAGCACCGGTTCGTAGCTGCGACTAAGGGTCACGTGTGCCTCCGTGACAATATATGGCGAGGAGGAGGAGGAGGGGGGGCGCTCAGGTGCGGGCACCTTCGCCGACGGCGGCGGCAGCGGTGCTGACATAGGTGCAGGAACCACGCTCGCTGGGGGAGGAGGGGGAATCACCAGGGAAGATGGAGGTGGTGGCGATAGAGGAGCAGCAGCCCCCGTCGTCGCCAGTGGGGGTGGTGAAGGAACATGGGGGTGAGCAGAAACAAACGTAGCGGGCCGCAGCGGCACGGTGGCCGGGGATGGCGACACCCCGGCTGGCACCGCAGGGGGCTCAGAAGCTGCTGGACGAGCTGGGACTGGCGTCCCTCCCGGCAAGGCTGAAACGGCGGCGGCACTAGAGGCAGGCGCGGACGGCCGCTGTCTGGCGCTGCTGAGGGCTTCCGTCAAGAGAGCTAGCTGTCGACGCAGCATTTCCAACGTGTGTGTCTTACGCTCGATAGCGGCGCCGATATTGCGTGCGACCTCCTCTGTTGTGTCGTACCGCTTCTGCATCTGCTTTACTTTATTGTCTAGCAGCCAGTGCCGCGCGGCAGCTGTCTCTTGGCCTCCTTCTAAGCTGTCAAAGAAGCTACGCACAGCGTCGTCAGAGCCGCTGGAGAGGACCACAAGTTCCGCTAGCTCTCGCTGCTGCTCCAGGAGCGCCTCGTTTGACTGCAGGTACGGCAGCTGCGTTGTGTAGTACCACTGCATGTCCAAAGCTCCCTCGCGCTCTGCTGTCATAGGCTGGTGCTCATCGTGATGCCAGCACTGTATTGTGTTGTCTGCGCTGCCAGACCACACAAAATAGCGGTTCACCTCAACGGCACAGGCGATGGCGGAGATGCTGCTGCCCATGTGATCATCGAGGTGATTCACGACCGTGAAGTCTCCTGCGTTGAAGACGTAAATACGGCCTTCAGCGCTACCAGCGTACACCCTCGCCCCCACCTTGCGGAGAGAGATGACACGCCCTTTTACCTGGCGGCACACGAGCAGCACCTCGCCATCCTTTAGCTTCCACACCGCAATCACGCCGCTTTGGTCACCCGACCACATTGCCGTTCCCACACGGCAGAGTGCTGAGACGCCGCCGCTCTCGTGATGCAGGTGGCTGTACTGCTGTAGGGACGTGCCACTGGCGGTGTCCCAGACGCGAACGGTGTTGTCGTCTGATCCGCTCACGAGAGCGTTGCCTTCGGCGTAGAGGCAACGAACATAGTTGCTGTGCCCAGTCAGAACGCGCAGCAGTCGCCCATCCGCGACACGCCACTGCGTGATGGTGAAGTCGCTCGAGCCCGCGTAGGCGACGTCGCCGCGGTACTGGGCGAGGCAGTACACACCGGAGAGGTGCTTGCTCAGCTGCCGGCGGAGCTGATAGCTTTCTGTGTACACCTCGATCGCTCCAGAACTCAGCCCCATCCACAGCTGCGCTTCTTGATGAACGACGTCGTAGACAGAGAGCATGCACCACACCTTGTTGCGCCGCTGACGCACACCGGCGACGGCGAAGGTATGTACGACTTGGCCGGTGTGCATGTCGCGTACCTCTACACGCCCGTCCTGCATCGCGAGCCACATGGTGCTGTTGTGGCTTGTAGCCATCGCCACTACGGCCCCTTCGGCGTAGAAGCACCTTGTTTCGGAAGAGACTCTGGCGGCATCGTGCACTTTGGCCGAGGGACTGGCCGTTCTGACACGTGCCACAGTGGGCATGGTTAGAGCGGTGGAAAATAGTTACTGAACGGGGGGGGGGGAGGTGATCACAGGGGCTAGCAGAAGAGGAAGATGTGCGGGCGCGCAGGGCGTTTGCGTGTTCGTGTGTGCTTGTCTATCGTGGCTTTACGGACGAAGAGCGTACTGTTGTTGTTACGCTGACAAAGTCAGAGGTGCTCGCGTATCGCTCTGTGCTCGAGAAGATGTGCTGCTTCCTGTTGAGCTTTGTCTCCCCCTCTCTCTATTTCTATGTATAGCTATCGCTATCTATATGTGCAGGCGCCGCTATGTATGACGTTTTATATGTAAACGTGTGGGTTCTCTTGATACGCATGCACGTAACTGCGTGCGATGGAGGGACTCACTAGGAAAAAAAAAAATGCAGCAGCAGTGACACCGTCAGCTTCCTCACTTTTTCATTTAAATCACTCATGACGGAGAGAGAAGAAAGAGTAGGAGAGGGACATGGGCCAAAACACACGCACATACATGCAACAGTGTGGCGACGGTGTGACTCCAGGTCATCTCTTTAAGGGTTTGGCGGTTGCAGTCGCATAACTTCACCAAATCGGGGGCGACAAACGACGTGTGTGTGTGAGTATGCTGCCTGCAGTACGACGGCGGTGCTCTATACCGATTTTACAACGCGCACCACGCCTTCCCTACCCCACGCTGGCTCCATTGCACTGACGGTGGCTGGCACTTGCTCAACAACATCAAAGAAGAAAAAAAGAGAGACGGACCCAATCATCTACAGCTGCTGTCTATCGCTGCTGTCTACCGCTCCTGTCTATCGCTGCTTTCGCCATTGCTGCCTGCGTGTCCGGCGTTTGGCTTGTGCTCCAACCAATGGGTGGGAATATGCCGATGGTAGTCAAGGTACAATGATATGATGCGCTGGGATGCCTGAATGCGGTAGCGCAGAAACGTGCGCATATACTCACAAGTCAGGCTGCACCCCTGTCATGTGGCGTGTTGCCTTCCCCTCTTTTTTCCAGCCACATCCATTCTATTTTCCTCTCTTCTCATTCTCCTGAGCTCTAGTTGCGGTTCCGTCGTGTCGGGTTCGGCGGTACATAGTTGTACTCGTCGCGTGTGTAGACTTGGGCATTGTACCCCTGGCCGTGCACCACCACGCGGCCACCCCGCGCAATCAAGGGCGAGGCCCAATCCGGACTGTCGCTAGTGACGACCTCCTTTTCCACTATGATGAGTGCACGAACCACGTCAACGACGATGAGGGCAATGTGGCCGTCTCGGCACAACTCGGGTGCGAGAAAGAAACGTGTAAAGAACGGTAGCGGCTTCAGAAGCGGAGTCTTCGTCGTCAGCGGTGGTATAGCAGCGGTTGTCTCAACAGACGGGTAGGTGGATCCACTGATTCCTGCTTGTGTGGCCTGTCTAGTGATAGGTGACGCGTCGTCTAGGAGCATAGGCTTATCCTTGATCGACGACGTGTCTCCCTGAACTTCTCGAGGTGTGCCACGGGTGCTCGTCCTTTTGATCGCCGTGCTCGATGGGTGCAGCCTGTGATACAGCAGCGCTGGGTTGTAGCACCGGAAGGCCACAAACTCGTCAATTACACGAGGCATACCAAGGAGCGTACCGGTTATGAGCTTCGCTTCTCGTTCTGTAATCTCCAAGAGGTCGCCGTGAAAGCCGCCCAGCATGCGGTTCAACGGAGGCTGTTGCTGCAGCGGTGTGGCCGTGCCGGCGGGAGAGAAACTCAGAGAGGGCGCATCGGCGGAGCCTGTTCTGGCTGACCTCCTCGCACGGTTGCGTGTGGTTTGCCCATTGTTGCGCACGGATCGGTGATGGTTACCGAAGCGCAGCCGCCGGTGCTTTGCGCTACGGAGCGTTTCAGAAAGACGCTGCAGAAACGCCGGATCCTCGTCCTCTGTGCAGTTCCACACGTGGTAGTACTGCAGTTGATCGGAAGCGTTGTTGGTGAGGGCGTCAAGGATGGCGAGAAGCTCGCTGAGCGGCAGTGATGCCGCCGGGTTGGCGCCGCGGTAGTGGCGATGCTGGTACAGCTTCGGCTGCTGTTGTGTGGAAGAGTCCACCGACTCTGTTGCCACGGGATTCGCGTTCGATGGTGCCTCAGTGGCAGGTGGCGACGGAGAAGACTGCACAGTCGCCTGCTGCGCTTCCCTGGACGGAAGCTGCATCACAGATTGAATCAAATCCTCATCTATCATACCAATAAAACTGGACGAGCAGCTCAAGGATGGCGAGACGTGAGTGTGAGGGCGTTCACAATCGACCCTACTGGCATCCGCTACCACTTCTGAGACTTCGTCGTCTCTGTTCTCCTCTGCTTCGACCGCCCCAATTGTGTACACACGCAGCTGCAGGAGCGGATTGTGTTCATTGATGATGGGCTCACCGATGCGTGGCAGAAGAGGTGGGGTATAGGGTGCAGCTGCTGGCGCGAGCGCTGGGCTGCTGCCAATCGACGTTCCATTCGCTTGCGCGGACGTGTTGCGAACATGTAGCGGAGTCGGTGCCTGCGCTTGTGACGTCTGCGGCTGCGACGCTGCAAAGGACGCTGGCGACGATGGTGCAGCAAGCAACCACTCCCGTGTGCTATCGACGGTGTTCGCAAAAACCGCTGAGGCGGCGGTGGAGGCCGAGGCGGTAGCGACCCATGGCAGCGGTTGCTGCGGTGGCGATGCGGAGAATGCATCGGAAAGCGAAAAGGGGTTGGCCGAGAGAGAGGAGGCGGCTGCTGTCACAGCCTCGACACAGCCGTCGTGAAGTGCGACTGTGAACATGCCTGTAGACTTGTCTTCCACTTCTGCCATCTCTTGGAAATGCCATTCGCGACGCGAGTCCAGTGCATACACTCGCCGCTCCTGAAAAAAACGCTCGTAGGCCGACATGTACGACTGATGCGATACCCTGCGCGGCCACTCTTTCCCCCGCTCTGGCCCTGTCAGCGCACTCATGTTCCCTTGGTGACTCGCGCTGCGAGGGCATGGTGACTCTGGAAAGAGCGGAGTTGTGCAGAGAAGCTTCCCGCCTCGAAGGTCTCGCATGTCGTGGCAGAAATAGCTGAGTTGGCGGCGCCACACGTTGTCCAGTTTGTGCAGCACTGCCCACAAAAAGCGGCAAGCTTGGCCGAGGGCAATAACGTCCCTGTAGGAGAGGTACTTCGTGGTCATGTCCCAGCATTCTGGCGGGAGACGCAAGAAACAGACGTTCTGCTCATTGTACATCTCTGCAACGGCGCGGAACTCCTCCCGAAGAAGTCTAGTAGCGTTTTCCCTGCCAGAACCCACGTTGGCGTCAGCGTTTCCATCGCTCACGATATTTGCCGGTGACGCGGCGGTGGATGTTAGAGAGAGATTATGCAGCGCTGCCCCTCCGGAGAGCTCCGTCTTCGATGTCGGTGACACCGACTTGCTCGAAGAGAGGCGAGAGGCCCATGTCGACATTAGAGAGACCTTGCCCTTGGTAAGGCGGAGAGCGGCAAAGAGCAAAAGGCGTGTGTAAACAAGCAGGCGTGGACTGTTTCGACGCAGGAGAGAGAAGAGCGTTTCCGCGTCGTGCGTGTTTGCTTGCTAGTGCGTGCGTGTGTGTGTGTGCGCGCTAAGGGCAGTCATGCCCGGGTCGACTTCTTTTGAGCAGTCTATAGGAGGAAGATGAGAGTGTGGACGGCGCTGCTGGGGAGTGGAGCGCAGCCCTCTTCACAGCAAAACAACAACAACACAAAAAAAAGTGTACAAGAGAATCGAAGCGTAACTAGGATAAGCGATCCTATCGGTGAAGAAAGAGTCAAATGCGGTAGAATGCAAGTACGCAAGCATACAAGCGCTCCCCTCCCCTCCCCCTCCATAAAAAAAAAAAAACACTAAGAGAAGACAAAACGCAAAGAAGGCTTGGTGTGCATATGCGTGTTGCTGTTGAAATGGCGATGATGGGAGGAGCGATGAGGGTATAGCTACTTTTCCTCTTGTTCTTAGTTCCCCCTTTTTTTGTGTGCGTTCCGATGGGTTGCGGTAGTGTCTTCAGACCGCTGTGGCCGTACGATGCGCCTGTGCAAGTCTCCTGGGTAGAGTAGAAGAGGTGTCAAAAAAGAAAATGAGACCATGCGTATGCTGGGACATCCCTCCCACATACAATGAAGTGATACATGCATGCGTACCGTACGACACAGCGTGCATTGCGGCAGACGCCTGCTCCCCCTTTGCCTGTCGTCCCTTCTGCCTTGCCTTCTCCTGCGAAGGGGTGTCTCTTTTCCATCCCTGCACCGCCATTTTTCTCCTTTTATGCGCTTTCACTTCTCGCATAGTGCGGTAAACAGTTTTGATTAACCCGAGATACTGTGAAGATGCAGAGGCCTGCTGGCGGACTGTATCACCCTCGACAAAGACACGAAAAACAGTCGAGCACTCAGGGCCAGTTGCAGACCGAAACCAGCTCACACACTAGGCAGCTCTTCATAAAGATTCCTGTGCGATGCCGGTTTCCGTACCACATGACCAGGACACACACACACACGCACACACAAACCACGCACTCTGCTTGGTTCGCCACACTCTTCATCGACCTTTGCTGTTCCTCACAGACGATTCCATGCGGGGATGCCGGTGGGCGAGTCCCGTGGAGCCAGCTGACGACGCTTCAGTGATGCGGTGGGCCGATAGCGGTTGGCGATTTGATGCCACTGGTACCATAGCTGGCGATGCACACGTGGACGGAAGACGGATCGCATTTCTGTGTAGTGCAACCCCGCGGTGAAGGGTTGCAGCGCTTTTCGCTCCGCTGTAATGTTTCGCTCCATCTCTTCCTGGAGGGCGCTGCACATCTGCGGCGGAGGCAGTGCCTGATCTCCACGCAGCTGCAGGGCCATGAGTGTGGCCGCTGCGGATGCTTGTGCGGAGTTGACAGCAGTTTCCTTGCAGTCCGATATCGAGGAGGAGGAGGACAGCGCGCCACTGCTACCAGCTACAAACGTCGTCCGCGCTGCGTCCGCATTGGTAGCCTCGGCTCGTGAGGCTTCGAGGTGGGCATCGGTTGGTCTGCCCTTGTAGACGTCCGTTTCCCACGCATTTTCGTACCCTTTCACGCCCCGCTCAGCTGCGCATCGCAACAAATCGCTCGCCTCACGAGGTCGGTAGTTGCGAATGAGGCAGTCGTGAAGGAAACGAACCATATTTGGGTGTAGCTGCCGATCCTCATCGATGATTTTTTTTAGCACTTGCAGGGCCTCTTTCCAGTGGTTCATGCCGGGTATGGTCATGGATACTATGACGGAGTTGTGCATCGTGTCCGTTGAGTCGAAGCCGTTGGCCTCGCACGCCTGAAGTGCATTCAGTGCCACACGCCAGTGCTGCAGCTTTTCCAGCCTATGATTGATGTTGAAGTCGTAGTTGTAGCCGTGCTCTGCGTTTGCCATGCCATTCACGATGTAGTAGTACGTGGCGCCGTTGGGTTGCACACCGTCCTGCTGCATGGCACGAATCACCTTAATCATTTCCAATGCACGCCCCCACATGGACTGGGAGTAGAGAACTGTGTTGTAGTGCTCCAGGGTGAGACGGTAGCCAACCATTCGACCTTTAGACGCGAAGACCATGGCCTTCTGCCACGACGTCGTATTCGACATGCGACGAAGAACCCGCAGGAATTCGGTGGGATCCCTACGTGTTGGGTCCGTCATGATGACTGCGAGGGATGGTGGTGGTGTAGGAGGGGGATGCCCGTGTCGAAACAGGTATATGCGCCTAACTAGCGCGGTACTACAATTATCGAGCGGCTCGGCGATTGCCACTCTGCAGCGCAGGCGATCCGTTGACGCGGACGCTGAGGAGGTGACGTGCGCGACAAGATCCGTCTTGCGCAGCGTCTAATGGTCGAGGAAAGGGGCCTCGAAGCGAGCAAGAGTCGCTAATGCACAACAGGCCAGGAAGGCCGAACGGGAGCAGCTGGGCGTGTATCCGACGATGCCGACGCTTCAAGACGGGGACAGGGGAGAATAAAGAGTGCGTGTGTGTAAATGGAGAGCGTGACCCTGTCTTTTCAACCTTTTAGCAGGATCACCATGCACGAGACCAACACACATCCGAATGCTTCAATTCAACCATGGCATATCATGAACCTGCATGGAAAAGGTTGTGGCGTTTCACGGCAGTGGGCGAGTTGTACGGGTCCAAAATTACTCATTGACGTTCGCTTGTGAGAGTCTTACGTTTCGACTTGTTTTATTTGTATATGAGTGCGTTGGTGCCCAATACTTGGGTCTTCCGTTTTCTCTCAGTTGCCGCGAGAGACATTTGGAAAGTTGGAGGGGGGGCACAGAAGAGGAGAGGGGTGACGAGAGGATGCCCCCCCCCCCCCACACACACACGCGCAACGGAGGACCAAGTGAAAACTGACAAAAAATACAGAAGAGGCTTTGACCGCTCTTGTTCAAGATAAACACATGCATACGCACGCCTTCTCCTCACAACATAGCACCTTACTACACCTCTTAAACTGCTATCAGTGCACAGTGAATGTGATGCAGGACACAAGGAGATGCGCGACGAGGCCTAAAGAGAAAGAAAAAAAAAGAACATTCAAAACCGCACATGAACCTAGCATGCCATGATCATTGTCGAGACGGTCGTGCGCCGTCTCCTTCGTGCTTCAGAATATGTTCACAGCACTGCCCTGACGGAGCACCTTCAGCAAATCTTCTATCGTGTCACATTCAGCGCAGCGCTGCTCCAGATCCGCGGGGCTGAAGCCTTTCGTATCTCGAGCGTTTCTGACGGAACTGTCATCGGAAATGGGCGCAGTGGTGTCCACCTTTGATGCCCTCGCGGACATCGCCTCCAGCAATGAGCGAAGTTCCTCCAGCTGTGCCGGGTGAAGTGTGGCGTGGGAGAAGTAGTGCCTCACCATCTCCATCGCACAGAGTGTGTTAAAGTTGTGCATGTGCAGCTTCATTGTAACTACGCCAGGCCTCAACAACGATGGGTGCAACCTCTCAATGTGGTTTGTCGTCATAATGACAATGCGCTGGGGAAAGTCCAGCACACCGTTCAGCGCGTTGGTGATCCCATCGATAGTGAGTGACTGACCCATTTTTTGCTTCTTGCCTTTCACCTTCACCACTTCGCGCTCCATCGACACCTCTGACGAGACCTCTTCCGTGGCATCCCTGCTCGAGTGGTCTTTCTTTTCACCGGTACCCTCGCCACTTCCGTTTCCATCCATGCTGTTCTCTTCAGACACGTGATCGCTGCTCTCCGAATCGCTTGACGCCGTTGTAGTAAACGAGGCTTTCGCCTTGCCTCTCGTTCGTCGCTTCGGTGACTTTCCTCCTATTCTGCCTTCTGACTCATCCTTGAGAACGATCTCTGTCGTGGCGTCCACGTCCTCGAGGATGTATACCATTTTCGTGGGGTCCAACAACTTCGAGTCGACGTTGAATTCCTGGTACTCCATGGTATCGTCCGGTCTCTCATTGCTCACCTTAAAGCGACTGCTGAACATACACTTCAGCAGCTCCTCGTCATTGCGGATGCGCGAGAGAGAAATAGCAAAGAGGTCCCGCTTCGTGTAGGCGGAAATCGCCTTGGCAAGACTCGTTTTGCCGGTACCAGGAGGCCCGTAGAGCAGCAGCACCAGTTTTTGAGGGTACCCGGGGATGGCGTATTTGCCGGTCTTCTTCTCGAAGTCGTCGATGAGCTGAATAAGGCGCGGCTTCTCGGGGAAGAAAAGGGACTGAAACGTCTTGCTGGAGTGAAGAAGGTAGCGGCTGCATTCCATTACGCCTTCCTTCTGGCCCATATCTGGGCCCTTACAACCTATGCGGCGCTTTGACTCCGTCAGCAGTGGCTGATAGAGGTAGCGTTCCGTGCAGGCCGTCGTTTCTTTGTACTCTAGTCGATAATGTTCCAGCGCGCGTTCCAGAAGAGACTGAATAGCGTCGACACCGGTGTTGGCATCGTGCTCCAGTTGAACGATGGCCTCACTCTTGTCAGAATTCTCCATCGTGCTCTCGTGCGCTAAGCTGAAAAATTTGTTGAGTGTAGGGAAACTATGCGTGTACTGCGTGATGATGAATTTCACCTGTTGAGGCGCTGGCGAGTTTTCAGACTTGTTGTGACCGTCCCCGTGCTTGTCCTCTCCGTTGTCGTTTGTCACGGCCTGCCTCAGCTCCAGGTGGTCCGTGAGACGCATGGGAAGTTCCTTGACCGGGCTGGCGTCCACGAAGCAGTAGTTCTGGAGGGCATCGGCGTAATTCGGCGCATCTCGGATCTTTTTTCCGGGGATAATGAGATACTTCAGCTCTGCGATGTCAAAGCGAGGCTTCAGTACCTTTGTCACGAACGACGTCAACACAACACGAAGAGTATGGCCATGATACAGCCCACTGCCATTCTCCACGACGTTGAAGGTGGCGCTCGTGCTGTTAACGTTAGAGAGGTAGGAGAGGGCACGATCCACCACATTCGGCCACCAGGTACGTGTGAGGTAGACCATCGCACTAGATAGAAGCGGCAGCAGCACTGCAATCATCATGTCCGTCAACAAATCCCCTGTGCGCAGGGAGTACATGAAGTTCAGATTCAGTAGATCGATGTACGAGTCCATTGTTGCGTGATTATCTGTAAGTGAGTGTATACAAAAAGAGAATGACCCGTAGGGGCTGGGGAGCAGAGGTGGAGGCTGCTGCTTACTGGGCACAGATGCACGTACAAAAAAGAAAGGCACCACGGCCGCAGTGCAGGCCCGTTCGCGTTCCGCCGACTCTATAGAAACGACTGCAAACACGTCGGGGAAACAATAGTCTCTGTCTTTGATTCCTTTGACCAGTAGACGCGTGGATGGCGATGCGTGCGTCTACGACGAGAAGAGCAGAGCAGGGAGGGTGATGGTGGGTGCGGAGGATGGCAGCCGTGTAGCAGGGCGGCAGAGGAAATCATGTATATCGTAGTTGGATCAGGGGAGTGCGAAGACGCGGATAGGAGGGAGGGAGGTTGCTCGCCCACGACACGTGGAGCCCATTACGTGCGCTGGCTTGAGTCTTTCCCACTGAACAAATGACGCTTTCAGACGGCTTGCGCGTACTGTTGTGCTTTGTCGACCTTGCGCCTTAGGAGTGATAATCGGTGTCTTTCATGAAGCATACTCACAGACGTGGGCACACACACGCACACACACACACACACACAGGTAACAAAGGGGATGTAAAGCACAGAACCATTAATCGCAAGTGATAGAGAAGGGTGTGAGGGCCACAGCACATCGATGCATCACACCATCCCCAGCCGACTCTCTCTTCCTAGCCTCAAAGGCTCGACACTACCGCTGGAAGAAGAGTTTGCGCGAGAGATTTGAGGGCCGCTCCTGCTGACAGCGGCGGCGCTACGGAGGAGCATACGCCGTTGAACAGGAGTTGCTGAACTCTCTCTGCATCCTCCGCTGACACGTTTCCGCCGCTGTGACCCTGTGCAATGACGTTGGGGAGAGTGTTAACGGTGCTAGCCGTCGAGGACAGCACCTTGCCATTGTGCCCCCGTTGTACCTGGGGAAGATGCATTCGGTAAATGAAGTTCATTGTTGCCTGCACGTGAGCTGATAAAGCGCCCACAGTCACGCTACGCTCGAGCCAGTTGGAATGCACAGACGCACTAGCAGCGTCTCCGGCGTTCGGGACCTTGTTCCACAGGACTTGCAGCATTGCTGCTCGCACGCTAACGGGCAACTCCGGCGACAGCGGAAGGTACACCAGTTCCTCGCTAAGCCGAGTTGCTTGGCTACATCCCGGAAATACAACTGCGTCCTCAAACTTGAGCACATCCTCTCTGATTGAGTTCGGTGTGGTCGCCAAGGAATCCCATACGTGCGGGCGCACCGCTGCCGCACCGACTAGGGCTTCATCCCGAAGGAGCTCGGCGACGGCCCGAGGGGATGCAGGGTGAAAGACGCGTACGAGAAGCGCGGTGGCGAAGGCCTCGACGCAGCAGCTGCTCCGGCGTTCTCCCTGCGCGGTTTCGCCGTCGTCCGCGGCCGAGACAGCCACTACCCACGGCGGCAGCTGTGCGATGAAGGACCACAGAGAGAGATAAGCCGCGGAAGTGCGGACGGCAGCGGCAGAATCGCTCGACACTGTAGGGGCGCCGCCAATAGAAAATGTTTGCGACATGATCAACGACGACCATCGCAGTCGGATACGGTGCTCCATTGCACAGCTAGTGAGTGCTTCCTCTGGTGTTATTGGGGCAGCGGCCGAAGCTCTGGAAGGCGACGGGGTCTTCGCCACCATGAGAGATTTCTTACCTCCTTGGTTATTGCCGCTGTCGACGGGTGCGGCGGCGGGGAATCGTGGTGCAGTAAGTAGCGAAACGGGGGCGAGGGGGGTGGTGATGTAGGTGGTGCGCTGCTCGACTGGTGTGCTAGCGGAGACGCGATGCAATGCGTCGCCAGGCGCGCTGTTGTCGTCAGTCGTCTTGTCACCGCCTTTATCGGGCGATAACAATCGCCGGAGCTTCGTGTGCGCACGTAGAGGCACATTCGAAAACGTCTGCGTAGGAAAGCGGCGAAGCACGGCCAAGGCTTCCTGCGCTATAACTGAGTCTTGATGCAGCATACAAGCCTCGCGCAAGGCGGCGGCGCAAAGCCGGCGCGTCCATGGACACCAGACTTTGATGAACTCGCTGGTGCCGGAGGCTGCGTCAAGCGTCGCGGTAACGGCGGAGGACGGTAGTGTGCACAGCGTCACTGCTGTCGCGGGGAGGAAAGAGTTGCACGTCTTTGCCTGTCTGGCTGCATCATTAACGCCGCCTTCCACGAACCCTGGCTGACACTGATTCTTCATGTGCAGCAGAAGGGCGATGTCGCAGCTACACAGTTCCACAACTGCTCCACCGTACATGCCGGCGTCGTCAAAGGCGGTGAGGCGCACATCCGGCCGCACAGAGGACGTGGCACACTGAGCCTGACGAGCTCTCACCCACTGAGGACGACGTTGCGGGTTCAAGTCATGCACCGCAGCCAACGGTAGTGTTGGCACACAAAGCTCCACAACTTGCCAGCCGTGCATTTTGGCGAACACGAGCGCCTGATCACGATTGCGAACGCAGCGACCGCGAATGCTGGCGAGAACCAGTACACCAACGGGTGATGCTGCCCTCGACGGCGATGGTGGCGCGGAGGATTCCGTTGTGCTTTGGCGTCCCTGCAGGATCAAGTCGCGCAAGTGACGCAGGTCGACGTCGTAGTGCTCTGCATCGACACAGATGTCATATCCAACGACTGCTGTGCCATGGCGGCAAAAGACGTCGTGCAATAAAGGGATAAGGTGCGTGGTCCACGGGGCTGTGAGTAGCCCAGGCACAAAAATGCTAACATGCGAGGCCCTTCGACGCGAGTGCGCATGATGCAAATAAGCGTTTAATGCAACGGGTGTGGTGGTGGAAAAGAACACGGAGCACATTCGCGGAGGAGTGCCCATGAGAGCGGGACGTGGGGCGCTGAGCAGTGGCGAGGACAGCGATGGCACTTCGACACCCACCACAGCACCTACAAGGCGACGAAGGTGCTCCTCTTCGCTCAAAAGACACGCAGCGAAGTCCTTCGTAAACGCGAACGAGGCCTCCCTGTCCGCCTTCAGCAGCTTCTGTGCGAGAGAGTAAGCGATAACGGCATGTGATAGCGCTGCGATCAGAGTGGCAGATGACGAGTTCAGTTTGACTCCTTCGAGAGCACCAAAGACTGTTGGGAAGGCACCGGTGAGGAGAGGAAAAAGCACTCGCCTCGTAAACATCAGGACGACAGTCCGCTGCACCCGTGCCACAGTCATGGCAGAAATGATCAACAGTACTCTTTGAATCGCCACCTGGGCGGGCGGCGGAAGAGAGCTGACTAGGGCCGTGAACAGCATTGCTGCCCCTCCCCTTACCCCCACTAAGGGATAGCGAGCGGCGTTGTCACTATCGGACATATCTGAGCGACACAAAAAATGAAACCAGAGTGGTGTGGGTTTGGCAGGATTGTTTAATACGGAGGGAGGGCGGGATAGATCCTTGACGTGTGGGCGTTGTTTGCCTTCATAGCGATAGACCCTTGCCCTCTTCGACCGTCCAGAGGGCACCGCTGACCACCCCTTCTTTGCTCTTCGTCTTGCTGCGATCGAACCAGGATCAGGAGGAGGGATGTGGGGTGGGCAAACTTCTGCACACTCCACTCC
This sequence comes from Leishmania tarentolae, assembly GCA_033953505.1. Taxonomy (NCBI): domain Eukaryota; phylum Euglenozoa; class Kinetoplastea; order Trypanosomatida; family Trypanosomatidae; genus Leishmania; species Leishmania tarentolae. Next base: position 460,864 of record CP119857.1, on the reverse strand, counting down.
CATGCACACACACACACAGACACACACGTGTACAGCAGTGGTAGGACGTTACTGGCAGACCTCACAGACAGTGCGGTCTTTGCAGTTGTGTGACAAACATGGCGACAGGTTTGTGACGGAAGCAGACCAAACAAGAAGACAACAAGGAGGCAGTAGTGCAGAGCGGGAGGGGAAGGTGGAGGGAGAGACTCGCTGTCACAGACGCAAGACAAATTCCGGGAGGCGCTTGTCCGTACAAAAGAAGGAACCTAATCCGCGAGTTCGCTTGCGTTCTATGGCGATAAAATGCCACCGCCTCCCCAAGATCGGAGAGCAGGCAACTCCGGTACTGTGCACCTGCTGTATTGCTTCCTACGCCCTCAAGTGGCACTCTCAGCAAGACTACAAGGAATGCCAGACCACCACCTTGACACATGTATACTCACAGTATTGTGTACTGCCGCACCACCTCATCCCTGCGGGCAGATAAGTACCCGTAGTGTAAGCCGGAGACCATCAGGGGTGGACACCCGTTTCCTTTGCTGTTTTCGCTTTTAACGCTCTTTCCTCACTTGACCTTGAGCACTCTCTTGAGGGCTCCTTTTCCCGCTTGAGTGCTCATCCCTGCGCCACATGAAAGAGAGACAACGCTACAACACGGCTCTTCACTTTGGAGGGGCTCTGCAACGCGGATGAAAACTCCCATCCCCCCTCTTCTTTTCACCTAGACGTGTCCACACAGCGAGTGGAGAGGCGTAGAAAGGGGCGGGGTGGTGGCAGCGGCGGCGGCGGCGGCGGCGTTCGCGGTAAAGGGTTGCTGGTAGATGGACAACATGTACATAAAGAGTAAACGGGTACGCGCACACACATTTGAAACAATAGGCAAGAAAAGTGGCATTGCACCGACGGTGCGGGGACCGAACAGTGCGACGACGACGACCAACAGCGCCGACAAAACACAAGAAGACCACGTTTTATTCTACATCGCATGAACTCAAAGGGAAGAGGGGCACGGCCATTGAGGAGTAGGCGGGGATGGGGAGGGATTACGGTCGAGTGCACTGGTCACCTCGCTCCCTGTGTAGTTTTGCACACACCACGTTTCCTTGACGCATGCAGGCGAAAAGGGACGCAAGCACAGCAAGGGCGTCCCTGCGAGAAAGGGTCGCGCTTACAACGTCCCTGGCGCTGCCTCACTGCTATCCTTTACCTCAGCCACCGAGGATTCTCGTTCCGTCTCCATCTTCAGTCGCAGGCTCAGCTGCTGGTTCGCGTGCCGCAAGTACTTTACCTCATCCTGCTGCTGCTTGAGCCGCAACTGCCGTTCACTCTCGAGACGCTGCTCCAATTCTCTGATTGTTTCGAGCAACTCATGCTTTTGTACCTCTAGTGCCACCTTATCCTTATACAGAGCAGCGATGCGCTCTTTCAGAACTAGCGCGTCCTGCTTGTCCTGCAGAAGCTTACCGGCCACAAATTGTTGGCCTTCGCGCAGTAAAGCTGTGTGGACCTGGAGGGCGTGTTCCGCTTCCTCTCGCACGCGGGCCAGCAACAGGCCCCGCGCTGGTTCCTCGACTGTAACCTGGCGCACCAGCTCTGAGAACAGGTCACGGTAGAGTGCGCGTCGAATGGGGCACAGGCCCGTAGGTCGGGCGCGGCGAGCCTCCAGGCGCTTTTGCAGTGTAGCATGAAGAACAACAACATCCTCGCGTAAGGCAGGCGCTGCCGAGACAGTTTGAACAGAAACCAGCGCCTCGGCGTTCTCCTTGACAGCTTCGCTGTCGCCGCTTACCTCAGTAGGGGACCCGACGCAACTAAGAGAGACGGAAGCAGCGGACTTCTGCTGAATAGGGAACAGAGTGTCAAGCAGTGCCCCGGTGTCCTGGATGTGCCGCATGAGGTGCGGCATGTTCATCGACACTCCCTGGCCACCGGCAGAAGTCGCCACCGCTGTGGCGACTACGGTGGCGATTTCTGTGGTGGGCGCGGGAAGAGCGGCACCCCGGCTCGACACCGAGCCAGAAGTCGGCGATGGCGGAACGGAGCCGACACCATGTCGTACGTCTGCGGCCTGGCGATGTCTAAAGTTGGCTGTTGCGGCTGTAGTGCCGGAGTAGCTGGCGGTTTCCTTCCCATTTGCATTTCCAGCGAGCGAGCCTTTGGGGTTTGCATTGCTATGGGGGGTCTGCCCTCGCGCTAACGGCACAGGCGACGCACCAGACACAGTCGGTACGGTGACGTCGCGTGTCTGCCGGTACACATTGTGCGCTGTACGCTTGGCGTCGTGCAGCTTGCGCGCCGCGATAGACAGTTCTGTGGTGCCAGCATTTGGTGGGTGTGGTGTGCTGGCCACTGCAGGGGTGGCAAGAAGCGCCTCTGCGGTGGCCCGTCGAAGCTCATATAGATCGATTGCACCCAAGTCGCCGCAGGTGGTGCGCACTAGAACCGGTGGGTTCAACTGGAGGAGAGGCGCGGTATTATCCACTTGGTCCATGATGCACTTTCGATGGACTCTATGCGTGCGTGTGTGGCGTTAATTCCGAGAGGGTTGGCCGGCGCCTCCGCAGAGGAGGCCCCTTTGTATAGGGTACAAGGTCCAGCCGTACGTGTGCTACAGAATGGAAAAGAGACGGCGTGGGGATGAGAGACGCGGCAGTGCGGGTGCCGCTAGAGACTGTGAAGTGGGGAGAAGGGATGGCAGCTGTTTTCCTTCTATGATGCCACAAGTCCTCGTAATGGGCATTGTCGGATCGGAGGGGGAGGGGTGTGGGGCAGAGATAAAGAAGAGAGGGTGGATGCGTGCTCGAGAAAACCTTCGGGACTTGAAGAGTCAACGCGTTCGCCGGGACAGGCCGTTTTCATCGTCTAGTGAGTTCAGCCAATGTGAGGATTCATTTTCTCTTTCTTCGTGTGCGCTTTCATGCGCTTGACTCCGTGGTGGTGCCCCAGTTTTCATTCGACTGTACTTTATCAGTTGCAGATACATGGGAGGATGCTATCGTAGTGATCCCAGTTGCAGCTTTCCCACCTCTTCTTGCCTCAGACGCGCTGAGACTGAGAATGGCACAGGTGGGAGAGCGGTATGAGAGGCCTGAAAAAGGAAGCACAGAAACATGAGAAACACATAAGTGAAGGGCCCTTTATTGTACATCAGATAGGATTTCCTCTGTGCATGAGCCAAGAAGAGGGCCGTGATGGTGATGTCGAAGCATACGACGGACGAGCATGGACGCTCCCATTATGCAAACACATACACACACCTCCCATCACGCGATGCATTAGGATGTGGACATACATTGTTGCCAGGCCTCCGCTGCCGCGCAGTTAGCACCTGCATCCTCTGCCATCACCCTCTTCTACTTTAAGCTTACCAAAGGGGACACACAGGCGACAGGGTCGCCGGCGCAAAACGTGCACACACACACACACGTGACGTTAGAGGGGGCAGGGGCATGCATGGGATGGAAAGGGCAGCTGCAGCAACAACCCAAACGCGCCTGCGCGCGCTGGTGAACAAAGAGGGAGACCCGGAGAGCATGTCGGGGAGGATGACGACACAGTAGGAAGGCCCCAATTTCAAAGAGTGCGCGACTGCCGTCACCGCTTTTTGTGACGTTTCCTCTGCGCCTCTATCTAATCCTGAGGGTAGCTCAGGCGGTGGCATAGCGGAGGGGGTGGAGTACGCCGTGCAGCAGCGTGCCCGTTCGCACTGAATAGCGTTTCCCGTTTCACGAGTTTGCCACGACGCTGCCGAAGCGACGGGTGCCGAAGTGCAGCTTCGGGTCAGACTGTATCACCCGCTTGTTCTTGCATGCAACAAAGCGAAGGACATCCATTTCAGCCGGGCTAAATAACTTTTCTGCACACGACTCGAGCGTTGCGCTACCGTTCCGACAGGTGTCCCGCAGCGATGCGACTCCGAGGCCTAGAAGAATTTTCACCGTTGGCAGGTCCGCCCGCTGAAGCGCCTCTTCAATGGCGGGTGTCTCCGGACAATCGAGCGGACACGCCTGCACAGACGTGATACCGTTTTCGAACATGACCCTCAACGCCGCTGTGTGAAACCGCTGGGTACAGCCGGCCGCGCCAACGGCGACTCCCGCTGCCTCTGCGCTGTGGCGAGTGTTCATGCCAAAAAGCAAAGCATGGAGCGTCTCAGCGGTCATGTAGGTGTGCGAGGAAACCGCGAAAGACTGCCAGAGCGCGTTGACGCGCGCCTTCGACTCGAGGACATCCGCACTGTAGGCGTTGGGGTAAGCGAGCGTGAGGGGCAGCGGGACGGAGGTGGAGGCGAGTTCAGACTCCTCTTGCTCCTCTGCCCGGATTGCCTGGAGCACTTCAGGGCTGATCAGCGAATGCCTTTGGTGCTGTGTGGTGCCTGCCTGCCAGGATGCAGCGTCACAGTTCTGCTTTTCGGAAGCACTTAGCGAGATACCAATGGAGGAGGTGCGGCTTCTTTCTACCAACGCACTCAGAAAACAGTCACTGCCGCCACCGTAGGCTTCTCTGTATATTACTGCTTCCGCGTCGAGATGAGCGAGGATGGCGTCGTAGGTTCTGCTGTGAGAGTCGATCAGCTCAAAAAGCTCTGGCAGCTGCGCACGCATCCTGACAGTCGAAGCGTCACTGTACTGCCCCTTGCGTACGCGCCACCTAATCTCATTCCACATATAATAAGCAAAGAGCCGCACGGTTGCCGCTTTCCCGGAGCCGCTCCCACTCCGGTCGTTCGTGCAGGTGGAGGACCACGCCTGGACTAACTCAGGCAGGGGGCAATAGCCGGTGCCCCCAAAGAGTTCAAACGGCGGTAGGTGCTCGAAGACGCGCTGCCGCGTCGCACCACGGCAGAAGTCAACAGCACAGAGGAGAAGCAGTTTGGTGGTCCCCGATCGGGTGCGGTCTTGCGGGCGCCGCACAAACCGCATCGACTTCAACTCTAGCAGGTGCGAGAAGAATGAGGTGTGGGCATCGATGTCATTGCTCTGTGCCCTTTTTACATCCTCTTCGTCTGCCACGCAGGTATTCTCTTCAACAACGGAGGTGAATCGATCGTCGACGCTGAGGATTGCTGTGGCACGCGAGGCCAGAGGTGCTGGTGTCGTTGTGAGAGCCAATAAGAGCAGGACAAGGTCGCTCTGGTACAACCGTTGATGACGTACAAGGGAGGCGTGTGCGGCTCCGACTGCCTCAAGTGCCGCCGCCCTTTCGCGAGTAGCGGAAGGGGTGGGTCCTGCGAGGCCGACAAAAGAAGTGGTCACGAGAGGGTCTTGGTGAGGGTGACCACTCTCAAGTCGCTCTGCGACGTATGTGCGCGCCACGCTCTCCTGCAGGGTGTACTGTGACGGAGGTAATGGCACACGGTGCGCGTCCACGGTGCTCATGCGATTGAGGCGCCTCTTCAGTTCCAGCAGCACACGCTGAAGGAGCGGCGCGAACACCACTGTTGGGTGTCCCTTGCGCAAGCGGAGCTCCCGTAAACGGGTGTCTCGGTTTTTCATCATCTCAATGCGTTCCAGTAGGAGCTCGGTTACATCGTTGACCGTCATCTCATTTCGTTCCTCCTCGGTGAGGCCCTCTTCCTCTGCTTCCTCGTCAGCCATTTCCTCCACATCGGCAGCATCGTCTGCGCTGTCATCCGCGATAGGCCCATCGGCTGCTGCGTCAATACCCCACTGCTGAATCAGCTTCGGGGGCAGCCGCATCCACCACCACAGCGCCAGGCGCAAGAGACTGAGGTGATGAAAGATCACCAGCTCTACCGGCCGCGTAGGAAGCACGCCGGCATCCAACAGCGCGCTCAGCACCAGGCGGCCGTAGCGGTTGGGCTCAGCGATGCTGTCCAGCGCTGTGCCCCACCGATGTGGGCAGCACAGTTCTGCTGCCATAAATGTACTGTCCACTGCCGAAACCTCGTCGCCATCGTTGTTTCTTTCGTCGTCCTCTTCCGGGTGCTGCCCCGGCGGCACTCTCCACACACACACTTCATCGACCCCGACAGCATTGACGTCGTCGGCGAAGGCGGGCAAAGCGTAAAGGGGGTTTACATCAATCCATAAATAGCCAAGTGCGTAGGGGATTCGAAGTGCATCTTGCTGCAGGACACGCTGCCGGGTGCGGCAGATAGTCGCCAAAATGGGAAGAGCAACTGATAGATCCACAGACAACCATGCGTGGTCAAAAGTTCGAAGTACAGCGTGAGGGGAGACAGCTGGCAGAGGAGCTTCAGCCGCGGCGTCGCTGTCCATGTCGTGCCCTTCGGCCTCATCGGTGTCATCTTCATTGCGCGGTTCTGCCTGAAGCGGTTGCAGAAGACAACACCACAATGCAGCAGGGGAAAAAAGCGCCGCCAGAATGATGGGGCTAACAGGGACTAACGTGTCCAGTGCGTACCGTGGGACGTGACAGCTGACCTGGCCTTTTTCCTCCTCCTCCTCCTCTGCCCCTCCTTCGCTTCCCGTCTCGCTTGCGGTCTCCTCGTCACTGCTGAGGGCAGCGTCTTCCCTTGCTTCGTCCCCAGACTGGTTCTCTTGGTGGCTTATCTGTTCTGCTCGTCGGCGCCGACAGGCTTCCATCACAAAGAGTGGATGCGTATCCAGCAGGTGCCACTCCTCACTAGCCTCGTCGAACACAATGTAAAATTCGTACTCGGAAAACGGGAAATACGGCAGTGCGGCGACAGGTGGTGGTGCCGTGGTAATGCTCTGCATCCCGCGTGAGTGGCCGGACTCATCCTGTGATGCCACACCATACGGTTGGGTCGGCAACTCCTCGTCTGAGGGGTGCTGATCTTCGTCGAGCTGACAGTCATTGAAGGCACCGAGCAAACTCTTCGACGTGTACGGCGCTGGTGCCTCGCTCTCCTCATTCGCGCTGTTGGTGCTCATATCGTCAGTGCCCTCACCAGGAAAGGCGGTAGAGGAGAGGAAAAGGTCTGCTTTTTCGGCGTCCTCGCCATCCTCTTCTTTTATGGCATGAACTGGGGCGGTGCAAAGTTGCCCAGCTGCATCAAGCTGCAGGTGGTCGGATGGATGCGGGTCTGGGGCAATGATCCAACCATACATGATCTGAAGCACGCGCTGAAATGTGTGAGTGTCGTTGGAGAGAAGAGCTGGAAGCCAGTACGGTGGAGGTTTCTGCAAGGTCGTCCACGGCCAAACCACCGCTTCGAGTGGGTCTGTGTTGCTGTCTTCTTCAGCTTCCCCACCGCTGTAGCTCTCTTCCCTTTCTCCGTCTGCTCTGTCACTGTGGGGGGACTGAAGCGCGCGCTTCTCGCGTGCGCGCTCGGACAAAAGGAAGCGCTGTTGGCGTTGTGGGTTACCGTGGAGGTGCCGAAGGATGAGACGGCGCCGCAGTGCCGCCAGGGGCGCTGCGTAGTCGGTTTCGTAGTGGTGATGGTCTGCGCAGCAGCCCTGCAATGTAGCGGCGGCACTGTTCTCTTCATCCTCTTCTTGATCGTCAGTATCATCAGTGCCGCCTCTTTCTGCTGCTGCTGCTGTTGCCCTCGAGGCGACTAGGGAGGCAGCGCCCTCGTTGTCTTCCTCATCGGCGTCACTGCCCTTTCCATCGGCACTTCGTCCTATAGGTCGACCAATTATGCCACGTGTAAGGCACACGTGGACGCACGTTGGCACGCACGCTTCCCCTGCTGACGCTTTTCGTGGCAGCATTAGGCTGATCGTCTTAGGGAGCGGTTTTGGCGCAGGTGTCTCGTCAAGTGCATCGTAGTCTTCCTCCACCTCTTTTTCGACTTCTGCCTTCTCTAAGTTGTGTAAAGAGTGTTCTTTCATTTCCGAGGAGTCGGATGCTGATTCTTCATCGTCCTCATCGACATCGTCATTCTCTTCGCGCTCTTGATCAGAGGCGACGCTGTTCTCTTCGTAGTCTTCAGACGACATGGCGCAAACTGAAACGAGTAAACCCGTCAGCGTGATGTAAGCAACACCGGTGATGTTGTGCGACCTGTTGTACAGTCCTTAATAATAATAAACATGTACAGGGTGAGAGAAAATCATGCGAGGGGTAGAGGTGAGCGAGGTGAAGCAGCCAGCACATCAGTTGCAGAGCGAATAGAGGTGAAAAATGCAGCAGAGAGACGAATTTGAACAAAACCCCTTTGCTCTCGAAAAGGAGCTGAAGTCGACAAAGGCTGTGAGAGCGGGTGGACTTGGGAATCGACGCCGGCGCAAAGTGATGAGCAAGTACGAAACGCCCCTCTTTCTAACGTACCGATGCCGTATGTCGTACGCGGGGAACGGAGGGAGCCAACACATTTCACTTTCCTACCCGCTCTCTGGTGCGAATAGCCTTCTGTTTTCTCTTTTTGCGTGGCACGCCACGCCCAAAGATGCGACATATGGGAAGGGGGGAGGGTTGCGCTTGGCCCTGTGCGCGAGTGCGGCAAGTAGACGCATCATTCCCACTTCGCTTCGTCCCCCCCTCTCTCTGTGCCCCACCTTTGGCTTAGAAGACGCGCACACGATCGTCCACACACACACACACACACATGCATATATGTATATATATATATATATATCTAGACATACGCATGTGTATACAATAACGACTCGACACGTACGAGCTGGAAGGCCTCATGCTCCATCAGGGCCTAAGGAGGGCAGCATAAGGGCGACAGTGCTGCGCTGCTTCTGCATGGATGCACGTTTCCCTCCTTTTCCCGTTCTGCGGCATCTGCATCTCTTCCTGTCCGTTTGTGCTGTGATTTTCCTAAGAGAACAACAACAACAAAAAAAAAAGAGACGTCTTTCTCATTACCACCGATTCCAACCGACACCGCCACTACGTGTCATCGTTTTGGCTTCAGCCTACCGCAGGCTGTACGCCAAGCCCCATGGATACGCGAGCCACGGGTGGGTTGCACAAAGAGAAGAACGGAATCTCTTCTTCTTTGACTTCCAATACACTCATACACTGGCCGTGCAGGGAAGCTGTGACTTCAGCCCAGAATTCTGCATGGATTAGTAACAGCGGCAGCACGCCCCCGAAGATGAGATGCCTTTTATGCTTTCTGAAAACAAGCAAGAACAATGGGTGAAGCAAGTGCTTCGCGCGGCTGCGTCGTGCCTAAACTCGGTGCAGACACCTGAGCAGGGACACAGATTAACGTGTTCAAAGGGCATGCCTCCCTCCGCCTAGCTTTTCAAATCTCAATAAACATAACTTCCATCCCAAGAAGAATGCAACTAAGAATGCCGTAGCGCATAATGGTCAGTAGTTGCTGATCCTGCACGTAGTCCTTCGCCGTAATCTCCAGCGAGTAGTTGACATGCTTGGAGCATATTACGATAACGTTGTAGGCGAGCATGATCATCATGGAAGTGCCAATGGGGCTATAGAGGATGGTGGAAAGAGACGTGCAGGCTCCGATCTGAGTGCAGTGTGTAGTGAAGTTTGTAATGACCGTAGATCCCATGTATTGGCGCTTGGAGAGGGTGAGGGCACCACTGTGTGCGTGGCTGGTGGCTGCAGATGCCGTCGAGAGGCGAGAAGACACACGCATGTTCGCCGCAGCGCGGCTGAAAAGAGCAGCATGGCAGCATCCCAGACGACTCTGAGGCAGCAGAAACGACCGAGCAGCGATCATTCTTGATGTGCTGAACACGAAAAGGCACGACGGAAGGGTGTGACGGTGAGGCAGGGGGTACACAGGAAGCAAATAAAGTGCGCAGCTTTCGCCAGATAGAAAACAACAAGGCGGCCAAAATGCTGAGTTTGCAGTGAGCAGAGCGAGAGGTTCCTCCTATTTGAGAACTGAAAGTTTACTATCGATTTTGCGTACGTGAGTGAGTGCACGCATGGGGACCGCAGAACGATAAGGAGGCGAAGGAGGATTAGAGTGGAAGGATGATGTCATCTGGTGAGGGCAGAGATGTTGCCGCCTAGCAGAGCACATGTTCGTGTTATACATCCAACCGAGAAGTACATGAAGGCGGGGGCTTGTCCCAACCATAAAACATTTTACCTTTTGGACTTTGGTGGTCGATGTGCTGTGTGCGGAGAAGGTGCCGGTGAGCTGCTTCGATTCTGTTCTGTCGCGTGTCTCACGTTGGAACGCCGTACGCATATTTGCCACCATGCAAGAAACGGCGAACAACTAAGCATAGGGGCACACAGCAGTTCCCTGCGAAAGTGGCTGTTGCCACCGAGGTGACGGTAGCCTTCTTTGAATAACACTCAACAAGACACACACACAGACGCACGGGCTTCCGCTTCGCATTGGCTTGGGTATTGATTAGCTCTAGGGCAGGGTGGCGCGGGGCGGCGGCGGGGACCCCCCCCCCACACACAAAAAGAAATCATACACTGATCACCTTTTTTGTTCCTTTTTTTGTTGGACGAATTTATCCCGGAAATCGCACAAGAGATGGTGACGACGTAGACGGGCGGTGTGCGTGTGTGGGGGTGGGTGGGAGGGCCAGGAGAACAAGTGAAGTGGGTGAGTGGGCATGCTGGACAAAGAAAGGGTGAAGGGAAAGAATAATGGCAGCAAGCACAGAGGGACGCAAAAAACAAACAAGCAACATTTTCAAAGGGAAACTGAACCAACCAACTAACCAACCAACTAAAAAAAAAAAAGAAAACGGCGACACCCAGAACAAAAGAAAAACAATAAAGAAAGGAAAAGGAGTACACATCACACACATAGAAGAAAAAAAATGAGCGCTGCAGAAGGGGTAGAGACTAGACAAAACAAAACAACACCCACAAACACACCAGGGAAGGGAGCTGACAAGCCCTCCTTCCCCTCCCACCCGGAACACAAGAAAGGAGGGCGAGAACGATCCAATAGCGACGTACAAGAGTGTAGGTAGACAAGGGTGGGAGTTCGTGACGGGGCGCGGCTCTATTCATACTTCGCTTCCTATATGCAGCCGAAGTGGTGCTTGCTTCCAGATAACGGGAAAAGCAAACAACCACACAGACACACACACACACACACACACACACACACAGACACACACACACAGACACACAGCGCGCGCGTCTGAAAAGTACCTGCTCTTGCAGAAGTCAGAAACACTGACCGATAAAAACGGGAGAGCAAGAGCATGCCAATAACATGAGAAGTCGAACATACCAAACAGAAGAAGCTAAGACCAGGCTTACAAGCAGCTAGGAGGTGGAGGGAAGGGGGTGGGAGGAGCGCAAGCCAAAACAAAACTCGAGGGCGCTGCGCAGCCTGCGCTGAATCGCTCACAAACACGGAAAAGCAGGTTTACGTTTGACATCTACTTGGAATTAAGAGCGAATATAATGGCGACTGATTAGGTAAGAGGATGCAAAAACGGGCGTGTGTCTGCATACAAGTCATCAACCCCACGATCGCGACTGCAACGGTTTGTATGAGTGTGGGTGATGGTGGTACGGGGGAGGCGAAGGAGGAGCTGAAGCCTGAAAAGTCCAGTGCAAGCCATTTACCAAAGCGTGTGCTCCATGGTACAGCAACCGTAGAAAACATACAGTTATGCACCTAAACCTCTCCACGTGTGTGTTACAGCGATAGCACAGGGCCTCCTGGGTTAACCATCTTTCTTTTGCCTCTTCTCCACTAGAAAAGTGCTTTATGCGGTCTACACTCGTACTCATCCTCCCGCTTCTCTCCTTTTCTGTGTGATCCTTCGATCCTGTTTGCAGTGCTTTGGCTTCCGTTTTTTATTTTTATCGTTATTTGTTTGCCTTGACCGTGAGCATTCCTGCACCCACGTCGTCCTTCTTTTCCTTCCTCGGTGTGTGGTCTTGGCCTACGCTCCAACGTTTTCGTAGAGCGCGGCGCTTTCTCTTCAACTTCTTGCAACTTCACCTTTTTTCGTTTCTTTTGGGGGTATGCGCCGGCGCTAGCGGGAACAGGAGGCACACCTCGGTGTGCTGGTAGCTCAGGGGTTTCAGTACTCCCATCCTGTCTGGGAAGAAGCTCGTCTGCACACACTATCCCCTGCCAAATGCCGAACAGTCTAATGGTGACAAGGGGAAGTACCTGTGATGTGGGAAGGCCACGGCTATGTATCACTGCTGACGTCGGAGGTGAGGCCCTCGACGGCGTTGGGTGAGACCGACCCACGACAGTGCACACGCTTGCACCATGCGCATGAGGAGTAGTGTACCAAGGCAACCCGAGCGTACCTCACCAGTTTCGCACTGCCTACTGGTGGGGTGCCTGCCCTTCGCGAGCGGCATGCACCAGCTGACGACCGACACAATGCGAACGACCGAGCGGCGACCTGGGAGGCGGGTGGTGGTGGGTAGAGTTTGATGCAGAACGCAGCTTGTGTAACTGAGTTTGCACTGCTGTGGCGAACACGTCTACGGCTCCTTCGTGCAACACGATGGGTTGTGTGAGGGGCCAGGGGCTAAAGTGGTGGCTTGGCTCCTGTTAAGCGCAAGAGAAATGGGGACTCTGAAAACATGCAATAGATGTACATCTATGTATATATGTATGTCTCGGTTCTCAGTTTAACACTTTTCACACCATCACGCAGGTTTTGCTGCCTGCTGCGATGTCTTTTGCACCTTTTTAATACACGTCAGAAGTTTCATGTGCTCCTCGCCATACTCGTGTGACAGTGTCACACACCTGCTTCAACGCTCCCAGACGTACAAGCGCGCGCACGCTCGTACGGCTTGCTCTCCTTCACGGTGCCTGCGAAAACACCACGATGAACTGGCTAACGAAGAGAGGAGTGCAGGCCAGAAAGGGACGCAGCGCACCGATGGAGGGGGTCAGCTGTACCGGTGATGAGCCTCTCCATTCCCACGCCCATTGCGCTTTCTGTTCTCCCTTGATTGGCATAGAATGCAGTTCTTTGGGGACTCCGATACACGCCTTTCTCTCTCTTTCTGTCTCCCCGTGTGTGTGTGTGATTCTGCCCCCGTCTGCATTTGGCAGTAGCACAACCGCTTCCTCTTGGGGGGGGGGGGCATACACGTACACCGCAAGCCCACTGCGCCGCTTTTCACGGGAGGAGGGCGGGGGTGAGTCGGCCAGCTTCGAAAGAAGAGAGAGAGTGAGACAGACGTGCTGGAGAGCAGTACAAAAAAAAAGGAGGGCGCCGCATCATGAAGAAACAAAAAAGAGAAAGAAGGAAGCTGTGAGAGAAAAAAAAACAAAAACAGAACGCAAAACGTAAAACAGAGCGAAAAAAAAACACACAAGACTGTCTATATAAAGAAACATAAGAAGGAGAGGGGAGTGGAGACGGGACGAGAACCACACGCGATTGCAAGCACGTAGACATACACGCACATCATATGGGTAGTTTCAACGAGAGAGAGAGAGGTAAGAACGAGAAAAACAACATGAAAAGCGCTCGAGGAAGAAGGACCTGGCGGAGGCAGGGTGACACGTGTGGGACAGAGAAGATATGCCTAGCAGAGGTGTGAGTTTTGTGGACTACTAAACGACGTAAGCGGACCTGCACCACCAGCGTTGTAAAAATAAATAAACCAAACAAAAGGGAAATGCGAAGGCCAACACACACACACACACACACATGCATATATATCTATCTATATCTATATATCTATATATACACGTATATATATATATATATACATATACGTACACACACACATGTATATATACATATATATATATATATGTATATACATATATAGATATAGATAGATATATGTACGCATCCATAAAACTGTGCTTGCGTTAATTTGTGTTATTCCTTTTTTTTTCCATTCTCTGTTCTGCCCCTTTTTGTTGCGTTGCTCACACGCTAGTCAGCCATCGCGGGAGGGGGAGGGGGGGAGGGAGGGAGCGGTGTGCGTGTGGGCAAGTTGTTGTCCATTCGTATAGTAGACATCGCGATAAGGGAGCGGTAAATTTCTTTATCTTCGTGGCACTTCTCTGTGTTTGTGTATGCACTGTGGGAGGCGAGGTGAGATGGCCGTGGTGGCAATGGTGATGGTAGCAATACGGAGGTGAAAAAAAAGGTTGTGTGTGGGAGGGAGGGAGGGGGAGATGGAGAGGCTGAATCGATGCCTCTATACAAGCTGCGGACTCGTGCAAGCATCTTTCCCCCCCCTCCCCCCACACACCCTTCCTCCTATTGGCACACGCGCTTTCGCCCCTTGCCCCCTTGTCCCTTGTCCTTCGCTTCTCCATACTCTCCCTGTCCACACCTCTCACCATTCCATGCGCACCAAACACATCGGAGGAGCAACGTTAGACAACCACATGGATACCCCCTGGCCATACGCTGGAGAACAGAGGAGGCGCTACAAGGACATGAACACCTGCAGTAATAGTCGTCTCGACCAGCGAGAGAGTCGTTGTCATCTTCCACTCGGCAGCAGGCACGCACAGCCAACCAGAAACAGTTGAAGGAAATACTTTCCCTGCTCCATCAGTTGTTATCTGTTGCCTGAGCTGCTTCTATCTCCACAGATCTGAGGGCGCATGCGCGTATGGGCTCGTGTGGTCGTATGAGGTTGAGAGACGTGCCTGCATATCTCATCGTCCAGTGGCGTTGCATGAACCCTTCGAAAACAAAACAAAACAAACAAACAAAAAAAGAATTGCTCGGTTCAACTACACATCGAGTTGTTCTTTTATTCACCTTTCTGTTTCATGTAGATTGCACAGAAGAATTTTTTTCGCTGCTGACCATCAATGCCTCTTTTTGCCGTCCCTTTTTTTCGATTCAACGTGGCCAACTGCGAGCGCAAAAGAAGGTGCGCGCGTGTCTGTGAGCGAGATTAGAAAGAGCCCTGCTGATCTGCACGTAAGCAGTGCACGCATCAGGGAGAACTCACATGCACGGATGCACGTTCACCTTTTTTTTGACTGCGAAAAAAAAAACAGGGGGAGAGGGGGGGCAGCAATGAAAACGAAGACAGAAAAAGCAACCCCCCAAACGGGGGAGAAATACGCCTCAGAGCATACGAAGCACATATACAAAACACGTAGGCCTTCGTGGCACATTCTTGCCCACACACCAACCGCGATGGCAAACGACAGCATAACGGAAAGAGAAACAAAAATCAGCCATCACAGCACATTGCCGAATCAGAAAAGAGCTTCCATGCGAAAGTCACTCGATCGCCCTTTAGGCCGCCTTGTTTGTCCGCATTGACTCTACCGTCCTGCGTTCTCTTCCTAATTTTTTTTTTTCTTTCCGTGGTTCCCTTTGCCAAAAACGGTGAAGCATAGATTAGACAAAAGAAACGCGAATAGAAACACAACCTGCAACAACCACAGCACACCAAAGCAAAGCTGGGGAAAGCGAAAATGACAGGAACAGGAAATAAATTAAAAAAAAAACGTGAGCAAGAACAAGCGAAGAGCGAGATTGAGATCAAGAAAAAAAGAAAAGGAATCAGCAAAAAAAGAGAAACAAGAATCAGTGAGGGAGGAAGGGGCGTGTGTGTGTGTGTAAGATAAGAAAAACAACAACACAGATAGAGACGCACGCACACGCACACACACACACACACACAGAGGCGACCTACAACCGTGTCACATCCAAAAAAACCACGGCAGTAGGAGCATCACAGACAAACACACACACAAAAAAAAGAAAACAAAAGAAAAAACTTTAAATCAAGAACAGACGCACTGATTGCGAGCAAGTAGGGAAGAAGAGTGCAAAGTGTAGAAGGTAGTTGTGAAGAGACAGTGAAAAAGGCAGCGATCGCAAAGGCAGTGGCAATGATAGTCGTCGTAGGTAACAGGAAAACACCGACGAAGGTGGTGACAAGAGAGCATTGCTGTTTTACATGGGCTCACAAACACAGGTAGATATAGAGCGAGAGAGCTTAAGTTCTCTACAGTTGCAGTGCTTCTTTCAGCTTTATAATGTTCGCTTGTTCAATACTTCAAATGAGCGTTCTCACCTGTCTCCTCTCTCTTTTCGGGTGTTCTCCGTTTGCCAAGTATCACGGCGGCAGGGAGGGGGGAGAGGGGGCGGTGTCCTCGTTGTAAGGCGAGGATGATGCGAAGAGGAAGAGAAGTGGAAGCAGATAAAATAGTTTGGAAGCTCAAATAAGAAGAAAAAAAACTTGTGGTAATGTAGTTTGGAGCTTGACATACAGTAATATTTAGGTGGAAGGAAGGAGGAGGGTGAGTGGGAAGGAGAACTAAAAAAAAAAGCAAGATACAAAAAAAAACTAAACGAGAATCGCTTGCCAGATTTACACACCCTCCGAACACATGCCTCCTCTCTGCGTTCTGCAGTCGCAAGCACTTACGCTTCTCTCTCTCTTGTATTCCGCATGCGGCCTCATCCTTGATGCCTAGTGGCATCACAGCGCTCTCGCTGGACAAAGACAATGCCTGCTGCGTGTGAGAGGATGTGGGGCCGCGGAGACGAGAGAAAGCTCCGCCGGGAAGGGGGAGGGGGACAGAGAGACGAGGAAGACGCAGAAAGTGTGTGTGTGGGGGGGGGAGGGAGCGTTTATCGCTTCAGTGGCGAAGATGAAACCAATCGCCGAAGTCCAAAGAAACATGAATGCACCAGGGAACGCATACAAAGAAAAGCAAAAAAACGCAAAGGAAGAGGAAGAATCGTGAACAACTATTAAGAGACACACAAACGAAGTAATCAAGGGCCGGCAAGAGGGCGCACAACTCAAATAAAGAGAGCTGGGGCTCATACTGCTCCTTCGTCAGAAGAGAACGCTGACGGCGACACACGTGCACAGGTACACCAAACCGAACGGACACGGGCGAGAAGCCACAAGAGGAAGATGATGACTGTGGGTGAGGCCTTTGGTGACTTCACTGCCTTTTTTCGTCGTTCTTCGACGTTGCTTGTGACGCACACGTGTGCCAACATGCAGGGGTGATGATTGTGGTTTTCAAAATCTGTTCTAGACCCATTTTCTCGCACGCGCCCTTCCGTTTTCTTTAACCCTTCTCTTCCCCCCTCCCCCGTCGCTTCTCAATCCTGTGTCGGGAGGTGTGCGAAAGAATTTGTCGGTTAGTGAGGAGGAGACGGTCTCTTTTTGTCCCTCTTGTCGGAGGGAAGGGGAAGGGGAAGAGGAACGGGGAGTGGATGAGTCATGTGTTCATGAGCACCCAAGACGTATTCCACCCTCCGCTACTTCCCCCCCCCCAAAAAAAAGAGAAGAAAGATGTAGAGCCCTTTTCTTCCGTGCATTTTGTGATTGTGTGCTCCCCCTCTCTCTATATTTGTGTGTGGGTGCCTTTAAGTGTCTTTTCATCTAATGCATATATACAGACATATATGAATGCCACATGCATATACACACATATATATATATACATACATATATATATATATATGTAGATGCATTCTACGGATTCGTGATACAAGGGGTAGATCGAGATGGCCTAGAGATCCAGACGCAGACAGGCCAAAAAGAAAAGGAAAAAAGGCCAAGCAACAGCCACCAACAAGCCAAAGAAGAAAGCAAGAAAAAATGGAAGATGGCGGAGGTAGCTTTTAGGGAAAACAGAAAAGGAAGAGAGAGAGAGGGAGAGAAACCACTTTGAAAAAAAAAAAAGGTAATGAATCCGAAAACACACGAGAGGCAGAGAGTAGCATATTACCAAACTACACAAACACACACACACACACACACGCACACACTCCTGACAGGCCTGTACAACACCATCGCTTCTGTGATTGCAGTCCCACAGTGATGGCTCGACTCACCTCTCTCTCCAAGGCACAGAACATTATCGTTTTCAAAAAGTTTATCACTCATTTTTCACTTCTCGTTCTTTACCAGTGGCGCTGAGACAGCGCAGAGAAGGAAAAAGGGCGGATGGGGAGGACGCGTCCGTCAGGAGTGTGCGTGTATGCGAAGGTGCATCTGCATGTGTGTGTGTGTGTGTCGACTTGCCCACGTGCACACGGTCACACCACCTACAGCGAAAACCAGGCGGGACACATACACACACACACACAGAAGGGACTCCCTATGATATTACAAGAGAAAAAGGAGCAACTGTGTTGGCGTGCTACGTGCCGAAGGGGGGGGGGAAAGAAAAAAAGAGTTGATCGCATAACAAGAGCAAATAGCTAAGATGCGGATGCCTACAGAGCTGAAGGCAACATAATACACACCGGAGCATACATCGAGGAGGGGGAGGAGGAGGGAGGAAGGGGGGGGGGACTACTCCTATCAAAACGGCACTGTCGTCCACCAACCCGCACGCACGAGGCTACAAAAGCGAGCTGCGTATGTGAGAGAGTGTGAAGCAAAGCGCATCATGGGCAGTTGAACAGCAAGACAGAGGTGATGTGAGAGGCA
Source organism: Leishmania tarentolae (assembly GCA_033953505.1). Taxonomy (NCBI): domain Eukaryota; phylum Euglenozoa; class Kinetoplastea; order Trypanosomatida; family Trypanosomatidae; genus Leishmania; species Leishmania tarentolae. The sequence continues at coordinate 442,642 of CP119857.1, read as the reverse complement.
TAGAAAAAGCGAAATCAAACACACACACACACACACACAGAATAGAGAACAGCGTGTCTTTGTTAGCTCTTTTCTGCACACACAGCTATCAACACTGTTTCTTTAGCGGCGGTGGTGGTTGGCACGGCCCTCGTTGTGGTTGGCACGGCCCTCGTTGTGATTGAGGCGGCCCTCGTTGTGATTGTGGCTATTCATATTGCTGCTACCCGCCTCTCCTGCTTCGTCTCCCGGGGCAAGCACTAGTTTGCGGCGAGAGAGCCGCTGTACAATGGGGCGGCCGTAGGTGTAGGTGCGAATCGGCAGAATATACTTTTCGATGTTGTCGACAAGTTTCACGAACTGGTCCACCTCCGACGCATCCAGAACGCGCTGCACCACGTAGTTGGCGTACTGGTCACTCATCATAAGGCAGAGCATGCTGGGCTGTCCAAGACCCACTGAGACCACCTCCTCGATGATGCCCATAGCTGCATCCTTCGCCTCGCGATTCTTCTCCTTCACCTCTTTTACCGAGCCATCGGCATTACTTCTCACCGGCGGCCACGTACCTTCCTCCGCGTTCACTACCGCCGCCGTCTTTGTCGTGGATCGCTTAAATTCGACTATCTCCACGTGATCGGCCTTTCCGGGGAAGTAGGCGCACATCATCTCCACAATCTCCATGCGGTTCGCAGGGCTCGAGCGGGCGTAGAGCTTCTCCATCACATTGGAGGCAAACTTCTGCTTGCTCAGGTAGAAGAACTTGGGTTTCAGTGCGGCGTAGACGGACTCAATCTTGCTCTCATCTTTCACGTTCTGCAAAACATGCTGAATAACGTAATTGCCGTACTGATCCTTTGCCAGCGCATCGACCGCTTTGAGGAGCTCGTTGAAGATGATATCCTCCTGCTCAGGGCAGTGCTGCATGATGCACTGAATCACACGACACCCATACGCGTGTGTGGCCAGCTCCATCACTCGACCTGAGAAGGCCGAGATAATAAAACCGCACCGTTGCGGAATCACCTCGACGCATTTCTGAATGACGTGGTTCCCATTCTGGTCCTGGATGCACTTCGCCACGTTGTCCTTGAGCTCGGCGAGAATGATGTCCAGGCCAGCGGCAGGCATTACCTCTATACACTTCTGAATCACACGGCACCCGTATGTCTGCATAGTGAGCTCCACTACATGGCCGCACATCCGCTCCGCCGCAAAGGTAAGCTGCGGCGTGTTGCCCTTATCCAAGAGTTTCTGGAGAACGTAGTTTCCGAAGATATCTGTCACCAGGTCCAGCGGCGATTCGAAGATCTCGTGAAAAAGGGCGTCCAGCGACTCAGGACTGGCCGTCTCGACGGCGCTCTGGATAAAGCGACTGCCCTCTTGGTCCTTGGCAAACTCCACAGCGTACCCCTTGAGGTCCTCCAGACGCCACTGCGACGTCTTCTGCTCTGCTACGTCGTGGCGAAACAGGCGCAGCTTCTCCGAGCCAACAAAGCGGTGGTTGTTGGGGCCACTGCCGCTCTCCATGCCGCCCATACCACTGGCACCGCGTCCGCCACGGTAGCCGTTTCGGCCAACACGCCCACCACCAACGCCACTTCCCGCGCTGTTGTTGTAGCGACGATTACCGCTACGGCCGGTGCTGCGACTCTGGAAGCCGCAGTCCGTTACTGGCTGGCTGTACATCATCGCTGGGTCTATCTCGCCCATGCCTTCCATCAGCTGGTATGGATTGCCGTGACCAGCGCCAAGACCGTTGCTGCTACTGCCTTGGGTGGCGTCGTAGTAGTTGGCAGTGGTGTCTACCCCAGTGTTGTAGAGGCCAAAGGTGTTTATGGGCTCCTGCGTGTAGTACTGCTGTGAGGCAATGCTCTTCGCCGTTGGTCCGGTGCTTCGGCCGTACACAATTCCACCGGTCATGTCGCCCTCATAGCTGGCGTGGTTACCGGCTGAAGGCATGGGGAGGTGACCATGCGCGTAGGCGCGGAGGGTGCTGGGAGTGGCCATTGCCAGTGGTGTTGGGGCGTAGGCCGCAAAGAACTGCGTGCTGGGGCTCATCATGTTGCTCTCGGTGATGAGACTGTGTCCGTACGGGTTGATAGCCTGCGCTTCCTGTGTTTCGCAAAGATCCTTAGCGTCGAGGGCGAGGCTCTTGCCACCCATCTTGCGCCCCAAGCCGCTAGCAGCACCTGCACGAACAACAGTAGAGGAAGGCATCGCGCTCACATCCTCCCACGGCGTTTCCATTGTGGTGAATGCTTCTTGCATCTCCAGGGAGGGTAGTGGCTGCGGCACGCGGGGGTCTCGAGGCTGTTTGCTGTGGTACCAGTAGTAGTACTCCTGCGAACGGCGCATCTCATCAGTGGGGAGACGGTTGCTGTTGATGAACAGTTCGAAGTCCATAGGAGTAAAGCGCGAGGCTACGGGAGAGTAAAATGTGGTGGTCTGTGGAGGCTGCTGACTTGCGGCCGCGACGTTACTGTACCCACCTGCGGCCGCCTCGCTTCCCACTTCATAGACGCCAGCCCCGACGCGGCCACCGGGGTTGATGTTGCCGATACCACCGTTGCGCGTGAAGCGCGGCGCGCCTGAGACGCAGTGGTGATCGTTCCAGCTCTGTTCCGAGTACATGCCGATCAATTTGTAATGTATCTGTTCGGCAAGCTACGACGTTGCTTGGAGGGGGAGGGGAGGGCTATGATAGGTTTCGGGTACCTAAAAAGGCGCCAAAGGCATAAAGAAGCGCTGCAGAACGCTACAATAAGAGCCTCCCCAAGGGATTCGGAAACGGAGGAAGCGGGGGGGGGGGTAGCGCAGCCGTAGTATCTGTGCGTGTGTATAGAAGTGCGCAAGTGTGTCACACGCATACAAGAGATTGCCCGTTTGTTTGTCTGCTCTGCGTCTTTTCGATGACTTCAAAATTGTCTCCCTGAACTGCTCATGCACTCCGTACTCAGCTGTATTATTCGTTCGACTCACCGTGGGGGAAAAAAACGTGGGGGAGGGGGTCACGCACGTAAACTTAGAGGAGCCGCGAGAGGGAGAGGAGGACCTGAAGAGATAAAGAGGGCGCAACGTAAACGAACGACCCAAAACCCAAAACCCAAAGAAACAGCAACAAAATACGAGTGAGGTCTGTGCTGGAATGCTATATATATATATATATATATGTATATGCACGTGTGTGTGTAGCGTGTGTGTGTGTGTGGGGGGGGGGATGTTCCTTTTTTGATTCAACCTTTTTTGTTGTTGTCGGCGTAAACGTGTGTATCTGGTGCTCTTCGTAGAGTTTGTAGCTGGCGGATGCGTTTCGATGACGGGCCAATTAGGTGTGTGCGCGTGCGTGACGGCGTGGGATGGTGGGGCGGTTCAGAGAGGAGTGAGGGAGGGGGACGATGACCTACCGAGGCAGCATCACCGCACAGGAGAACGTGTGCGTGAGGACGGAGGGGGATGCCTTGAACATTTAGGAGATGAGTGCCACACTTAGAGGAGTCTTCGAGACCATGCTATGAGAAGCTGTGTGCGTGCCTGTGGCGGTTAAAACCGAGCTGTAAGCCCTCGCGTACACTAACGTGGCCAATTGCTTGCTCGCCGCATCGATGTAGTGGTCTGCAGTGCCACTGTCCGCATACACCCACACACCCACACCCACAAGCACACAAAAGAGGAGCACATACTGCTCCTGACCGAGGAGAGGACTTTTCGCGTACGAGAGACGAAGGAACAGGATAACGCAAAGTTCCCACAGAGAGCAGTACGTACGCACCGCATATAGTTGATGAAAAATTCACAGACGTAGATGATTATTCTGAGTCGAAAAAAAAAAACTCACCTCTCTCCCGTGTCGTGCAAGCCTGGCCTCTATTCGCGTGCGAGTGGAGGAGCGAGTCGAACAACGACTGCGACACACGTACACAAGCACCCACACCCACACCATACGGCCTACCAGACATCGATGTACCAGTGTTTGACTGCTGAAAGACAGAGGTAAAGAGGGGTCAGGAGGTACGCGAGAGAGCGACAGAGAGGAGAAGGAGAAAAAAAAAAACGAAACAAAAACCTATGAATCACGCACACCGCCCGCAAGGAAACAGACGACGCGCGCGCTCTCTTGCTCTTTTTCCATGTTCGTACCGTCTGTGTGGCACGGCATGGGCATTTCAAAAGGTAGGCTGTGTTGGGAGTGCGCACAGGCATTCATACCCACTGTTAGCCACTCGTGCCTACCCTAACGAGAGCCAAACAAGAGAGCAGAAGTGGATGCAGGTGATGCAAGTAGACGATGTCACCCCGCCGTCGTCCGCGAGGTTGTGGATGAGTCGGGCTAGGGTGAATCATCACGGACACTTGCTGTACGGAGAGCAGAACAGGGGAGCCACTGGTATCTTTACGTGACCTCCAATGTCCACTTCCCCCACCTCCTCGTAGGACCACTCCGCGCAAGCAGTCGAAACCCCGTTTTTTTTTTTTTTTTGGCATTAATGCACTACAGTTTTGTTGTTTAAATCATGAGGTTCTGATACCGCTGCAGGCATATCACTTGCCACGCTACCCCAGTAGCGATTTCCTTCTTGCTGATAGCGGCGTTGAGATCTGCGAAGGCACACGACCGTCAACACCACGACCACGATGAGGAACAACGCACCGAAGGTAACAGCGAGAGAAGCGACAGCGACGTAACCGGAAGATAAACCCTGATGATGGTCATCAACGGCACTCTGAGTTTGAGAAAAATGGCCAGTGGGCATCCCCGTATTAAAACCGGCACTGGTACCGGATTGCAGCACCAGGTTCCCCACATAGTGCACCGGCGACATCATCTGCATCATGCACACCTGAATCTTCACGAACACGGGGTAGCTTCCAGCCGGCGTGCCGTGGGCGACGGTGAGAGTCACGTTAACGCCGTCCGGGCCAACCGAGGTGGGCGTGAGGTTGATGGCGCGACGCTGCACCTCCGTGACACCGACGAAGAACTTTTGGTAGGTGTGGTTGCGGTCATTGAAGTTGATGCCTTTGATGGTGAGCGTCGCGCCGTCGACGCAGGCATTGCTGTTCGTGGCGCACTCGCCTTCGGCACCGGTGACGGCAGGCATCGGCGGGTTCACGGCGATAGACCAAAGCGACGTGGAGCCGAGCAGCAGCGCATCCTTGGTGATGTCCTTCACGAGGAAGCGGTGCATGCCCATGGCACCTTTAGGGGCAAGAATGATGCAGCTGAGGTTGGTGTCGGAGATGACAAGCTGAGTGCAGGTGATCGGGGAAGGGCCGCCGTTTGCGGCTTTTTGTTGCGTATTGTAGAAGAACACACTGTATTGACTATTAGGGTCGAACGTGCCGCTAATACTCCAAAGATCACCGGTGGAGGGCCAGTCGCTGGACTGGCCCGTCACCTTGTGCGGACTCGACGGCGTTGTGCTAGTCCAGATCTGCATTTCCGGCAGATCCCAGAGGGCGCCAAGCAGCAAGCTGCCTGACTCCACCTGCTTGTTGTCCTCAAGCACGAGCGCCACTGGATACAAACCAGCATTTGATGCCGACGTCATGACGACAGTGCAGGAGATGGTGGTGCTCGTGGCGATAAAGTTATCATTGCACGTGATCTGCTCCTGTTTAGCGTCGGGAAAGCCGAAGCGGAGGGCTTTGACGGAGGCAAGGTCAGTTCCCGTCAATGTCAGCATGGAATTGTTGCACCACCGGCCATCATCGTTGCCTGAGCAGGTTGCGCCGGTGACGGCTGGTGCCGCATAAACAGCTGGATTGACGACGACAACCGCAAGTAATAGAGCCCACCCGACCGCAAACATGGAACTTCTGTACCCGAAAAGTGACGGCATGGTGGCTGGGGTATTTTGTGTTGCTGAAGGGATTAGTAAACGACGAGCGCTCACCTCCTGATCACAGACACTTCTCTGAATCTGTTTTTTTTTTTTTTTTTACTGGCTTAGCCTCTCGTTAGCGGTACCGCAAGAAACCCTGGAAGGTACTAGATTAAGAATTTACACAGAAAAGAAACACACCAGAGATGGACGGGGGCAGGGGAGGAGGGCTTCGTCTTGCACAGGTGTCGAGGACGTTTCAAAAAAAAAAAAAACCAAAAATAAGTGAAACGTGTGACTGGTGTTGCTCGGCAAGTGAGCGAGACGAAAAGAAGAAAGGATCTAATGCGACGAGAAAAGCGCAAAGGAATCGGCAAACCGGCCAGAAAGAAGGGCTGCTATGCAGATACAGACACACTGGGGCACCAACAAAACAAAGAATAACGTATGCTGGGGATGTGCTACGCAAAAAAAAAAAGTAGCTAAGGGGTATGTAGATGCAGTGGGGTGAAAGAAAACGCACCGGCAGCACTCACAAGTCGAAGATGGAGATTCCCCTCAAAAAAACGAACTTTTTTGGGAGGTGATGATGAAGTGTGACTCTCCTGCTTCTCGTCGCCGTGAGTTTGTTTGCCTGCCTATTTCTAGCTCCCCTTCGCAATTTTTCTTCTCTACTTTCCGGTTTTCCTTCCGTTCGTTGTGACCGCTGCTGTCTGGACCTCGGCGTGGGGTTTCGTGGGAAGCGCTTTATTTTTTCACTTGGTCTATGTTCGTGCCAATGTGTGCACTTGTACCGTCTCTGCTCCTCGAGAAGACGGGGATTGTGCAAACAATTACGCCACCTCCTTTTGCTCTCTTGTTCTTTGAACGTGCGCACCGGAGAGAGGGCAACAGCGGGGAACAAAACAACCAAAAAAAAATGCAAAACAGCTCCAAGAAGAAAGCGACACGAAACAAATGAGCTACCGAGCACAAAACCGAAGAAAACACACCGCTACTGTGACGATACCGACAAGAACGCGAGAGGAAGCGAATCAAAGAAACAGACCCCCCAAAAATAGAAGTAAATATATATGTGTATATGCGTATATACGTGCTCACTTGGTATTTATCGTTTAGTTGACTTTTCGTCTTTGTGTGGCGTGATGGAGTTGGTTTTTCCCTTTTTTCGTTGTTTCGTGTTTAGGATTCTCCCCGAACAGGTTTATGGATGCACACACACATATATATGTATATGTATGTGTGTGTGTACGTCCAAGTGCGACACCATTGACGACGTTCAAAATGTGAATTGACCACGGGTGCAGGAGCCATGACCGAGTACAAAAAATCCGAAAGAAAAGGGAAGGGGAAGGGGGAGCGCGCGACAGCATTGTACGAAGTTGCACATGCGTATTTGTGCGCCCACCGCGCATAGAGGCCACCGTGGCAGATGCGTGAGTGCATATGTAGAGCAGGAGACGTAATGGGAAAGACGTGGGACCGTAGGAGAGGAGAAGTGCGAGGTAGAGTGAAGGGAGACATGCCGCATGGAGGCAAAGACGTAACGCCCTCCATTCGTCCGGGGACACCGTTTGACATCGCACGTGCGTCTCTTTTGCAGGTGTTGAGTCTACAAAGCGGAGCTGCACACACGGGGAAGATATGGAGAGGTGTGGGGGAGGTGAGGTGAGGTGTGGGGGCTAACATGATAGCATTTCTGCTGAGCATTTCAAAGCCCCCCCTCTCTCATGTTTTTCAATTGGCGATTTTTCCTGTCCGATCTTCGTTCTGCTAAGAGATATGACCAACTGCTGCCTTACTTGTGGGGAGTGCATCGGAAGTAGGAGTAAGGAGGGTAACCAGTGCGCTTGGCAAACACGCAGAGCAGACAAGAAGAAACAGCCACTTTTCAACGTGCTTATCAACGTGCTTATCAGCAGATTTCCTTTCGAGCTCCTCCCACTTGCTACTGCCAGCATGTTCTCGTGATGCCTGCTCTGCTGCCTCACTTTTCGCTGTCCCGGCGTCATGCAAGTCGCTGACGTGTCTCTTTACCATCACACAGCCCACACAGACAAATAAAGTAGTAAAGTGACAACATCTACCAAGGCCGCCGCCTTGAAGGCAGCGTTATCACGGAGACTCTTTTGCTGCCCTAGCACTCTCTGTCGCGTGTGGAAGTCCAAAAGCAGAGCTTCTAGGGGGCTTCGATCCATATCCTTGAAGCTTAGCTGGATTGCAGCACCAGGTTCCCCACATAGTGCACCGGTGACATCATCTGCATCATGCACACCTGAATCTTCACGAACACGGGGTAGCTTCCGGCCGGCGTGCCGTGGGCGACGGTGAGAGTCACGTTAACGCCGTCCGGGCCAACCGAGGTGGGCGTGAGGTTGATGGCGCGACGCTGCACCTCCGTGACACCGACGAAGAACTTTTGGTAGGTGTGGTTGCGGTCATTGAAGTTGATGCCTTTGATGGTGAGCGTCGCGCCGTCGACGCAGGCATTGCTGTTCGTGGCGCACTCGCCTTCGGCACCGGTGACGGCAGGCATCGGCGGGTTCACGGCGATAGACCAAAGCGACGTGGAGCCGAGCAGCAGCGCATCCTTGGTGGTGCCCTTCACAAGGAAGCGTATGGTGAGCTCCTTTTAAGCGTAGCTTGTGAGGCTATGCAGGAGAAGAGAAGGGGGCACCATTACCCTCACATGACACTGTACAGAGCCGCACCACGAGAGCCACGAAAAAAAAAAAAAAAGAAAACAAAACGAGCGCGAGTCAGTACCAAAGAAGTCACTCTTCACGCACGAGCGGCGGCGAGCAAAGGGAATACACGCGTGAAACAGGGCAGCGAATGGAAAAGAAACGACGATGGCAGAACAGGAGTAGCCAAGCAGAGAGTAGGAAAAAAAAAAAAGAAGAGTCACAGCGAGAGAGGAGAGACGTGCGTGGCTGGGAGAGGGTGGTGGCGGTGGGGGAAGCGACTAAAATGGCCAGTGGTGACGCAATAGAAGACAATCTGTCGCTGTATTCACTACGTATACGTCTGGCGAGGAGAGACGCTAGAGCACGCAGGGTTTGCAGAGGCCAGGGGAGAGGAACGGGCTGCCGTTTCCTTCAAGGACTCCACCAGACGCATTCCTACCTGTGCCGGGGCGTGTTGGTCTTGCTGTATGCGTCTTGAACAGATGCTCGAGGAAGCACTACGGAGAACCCGCAGCGTGTAAGGCAAAAGAAGAAGAGGTGGCTCCGATGCCAAGGGCTGTACTGGATTGTTTTCGCACACACCCGTCCCATCTCGTTTGCCATTCGTTGTCGCTACGGATATTAGCGTGCGGGTAGGTGTCAAGGTCGGGCCGGTAGACCCTTAGCCGGTTGAGGAGGTGTTCCACACAGGAGGGAGGGAATAGAAACAGCACACGCATCACTTGTGCACCTGTGGCGCGATTGCAAAACGTTTGCACTCGCTATATCACCATCAGCAGTGAAGGAAAAACAATTTCATTATTATATGCGATGTTCTACAGGACCACCTTTCGTATGCACGGGTATCTCGCGCACTCAGACCACACGGGCCGTGAAGGAGTAGGGAGTGGCGGTGGTGGTGGTGCGACGGCAGCGGCGGTGCGCGCATGCAGTCATAGTTCTGGCAAGAGGAAGGGGGTGGGGACGGAGGAGGTGAAGAGATAGGGTAACAAGCAACATGGCAATGACACGGTAGCAACGCCTTCATGTGCGTATGTCTTGTCGAAAAGCGTTTTGTCTCTCTCTCTGTGTGTGTGTGCCGTTGGCCTCGTTGGCGTGTGCTCCTATCGGAGCAAGAGAAGCACAGAAAGAGAGGGCATGTACAGGCACATGGTTCACCCGGGATGGCGCCTCGGGACACCGCTCACGATTACACCCGTTGCCGGAAACGCCACCCTTTTCGTTTGCTCTTGTGGCCTGTTCTCTCTTGTGCTTCCGTTACTAGCTGGATCCACGGGTCCTACGCACAAGAGACCGCGGCAATTCGATTTGATGCACCCGCACACATACCCCCCCCTTCCCACCATGGATAGGGCGGAGGGCGAGGAGAAGGGTGGCGTGAATAGAGCGACGGGGGTTCGACAATGAACTTGCCCCTCGCAGCACACAGTGCGCAGAGCCACAGAGCACCCCTGCCTTTAACCCTTTCAGATGTACGTCTCAGTGTACTTAGCCTCTTACATCGAAGCCCAGACCTGCATGCGTATGCGGCAACGGACTTCGACGCGTTATGGTGTTTTTTTTTCTGTTGTTGTCTAGTCGCTGTCAGAGGGGAAGGTATCTGGAAGCACTGCCACGTTGCTCACTACAGCTGCCGGAGCAAGAGCCGGAGATACCGAACGACTTCCAGCAGCACCCGGTCCGCCAGCACTGATACCCAGCATGTTGACCGTGTCGTATCCAGGTGTGTTTGGGCCCATGCCTCCTCGGACGACAACATGTCCCGCAGTGGCGCCGTGTAGGCTCGTCCTCATCGCTGGTGACCCGGTCAGAGCGCTTGGGCTGTCCGTAAGGGTCTCCGCGTTTGAACTAGGTACGCCTTGGCATCTGCCCATGGCCTGCATCATTGTCCGTTCCTTCAGCGCGCGCTTGCGGCGGATACGGGCGACCTTGCGGGAGCGGCGCACAATGAGCACGCCACCGGCAAGGAGCACACTGCCATAGAAGAGAATACCGACGGACACCAGAACGGCGTCCGTACGAGCTGTGGCGGTGTCGTGACCGGAGCCAGACACCACAGGAAGGACATTGAGAAGGAGGGGCGCGTTGTTGGCCATGACCATACCGCTCACCGAGTGTTCGACGCTGGTGTACAGGGACACATTGATGTAGTCGTCCACTGGGCTGATGAGGGCGGTTGGGGCGTGGTAGATGAAACGTAGTGATCGACACATACAGGTGGCATCGTGAGCGACATAGGTAAGGTTTGATACAGAGGATTCCGGCTGCGAGGTGGTGATGACGTAGAAGGAGGTGTCGCCAGACACACCATTTGCCAGGTCGATAAAGCACACCGTTGTGTTGCCTGAGCCAATGACTGACTCGCGGCAGCCGCGCAGCGTCACGGATGGCGAGTTGGGTAGTATACCCGTCGTGAAAAGGTACGGACTGCCCCCAACATCGGCTGTGTTGTCGGCAATGGCGGCGCTGTCCCCACTAGCGGCTTCGACGTCTTGCCCATTCGTCGAGGCGAGCACGCGAAGCCTGGCCTCGTAAAGGGCGTCATTCGACTTCGGCTCCAAAGAAATGACGCCAGCGTACGGGCGCAGTGGGAAGCGGGTGATGGAAACGTTAAAAGCGTCCGTGACATCGACCCAGTGCCGAGTAGCGACGGTGGAGCTGCCGGTGGTGAGGCCACCCAGCGTCTCCGCAGCCACAGTGGAAGCCCCAACCAATCGTTCCACGCGCAGACGAAAGTGCGTGAGGTTGAATATAACAGGCCCCTGCGCCCCGGATGCCTCGATGAAGCATTTAATCGGTCGCGTCTCTCCTGGGCATTGCATGCCGGTCGTTTCCGACAGCGCGACTTCGCCACGGTACAAAATCGGGATCTGAACCGCTTGCACCCCGCCATCTTTCACGTCGACGTCCTTGTCGCGTAGACTTACTTTGAGGGTAAATGTGGAGACATCCACGGGTGCCGTCGGCGGTGCCGTGAAGCTAAACACAAGTTCCTCGATCCCAGATGTGAACACAAAGTTGCCTAGAGCGTTTGCCTCGCTGAAAAACACGTTGGAGCTGTGTGTAATTGAGGTCATGTTGTTCTTGTCGTAGAGAGCAGCGCGGCAGATGGTAGAGCTCCGCAGTGCAAGACCTGTGCTTTGGGCAGTGCAGCTGATAGGGCCGAGGCGCGAGGCCGGCCACGAAGGCACAGAGACTGTGATGCCGCTCCCGCGTACCTCTCTCATGCCCGAATTGCCGCTACCAACGTCATTCTCCCGCAAGTACACATGTATCAGCACGTCGGTGGCTATCGAAACGGACAAGGTGAAAACGGCGGTCGTCATGTCGCTACCACGCACCAACGCACTCCTAGTGACGACTGCCGTAGTGTTCGAGGTGCGCGTCAGGACGATAAAGTCAGAAGGGTTAAAATTCATGATGGGCTTCTGGTGTTCATCCTGTACCTGAATAACGCAGTTGATGAGGCCATGTGGCTCTCTCTCGGCAGTGAGGCAATGCAGCTGCGACTCTCGCGAGCGCGTTGCTGCGCCGTGCAAGGCACAGAAATGAACCGCTACTATGAGAAACACAGAGAGGAGTGGAGCTGCGCTCCACGATCGGCAGCGCCTCATGATGAGATCCTCTATTTCGATTGCTTTACACCAATAGAGGCCAAAACAATTTTCAGGAGCCTTCACACTGAAAGCGTGCCTAGCTCCAGGGAGGCTGAATCGGTACGGTCGGCCGCACCGACTGGCGACCGAGGAAAAAAAGCAACGAAGGGGAAAGGCACTGGTGTTCCCCCGTGCGCGGAAACACAAGTGAGCACAGGTGTGGCTGCCAAATCGCGTCAGAGGGATAGAGGGAAAATGAAAGATATGTTTAGCAGAGGTATAAACCACAAAGTCGCTCAAACGGCTCGCTGGCGCGCATGTTTCTCTGTGCACGCTCGCGTATGCGCGTTGGTGAGAACGGGATTCAGAGGAAAAAAAAGAGTCGAAGAAACATCCGAGCTCTGCGTGTGTGTGTGTGTGAAGATCGCACGTTCACTTCTTTAGAAATCAAAAGCTTTGACACGTGTGCGTGTTTAGGTGCCTTATGCTGTGGTCGGGGGTGGCAGGGCTGGTAGTGGATGAGCAGCGCGCGCGCCTGGGTGAGGCAATAAATCGCGAAAGACAACAACCAGAATATAGTTATGAGCAACCAGTGAAGGAGCTCCAGGATGTACTGCGGCTAGAAGAAGAGGGAGGCACAGCAACAGAAGCGATGAGTTGCCGTATATGTGTGTGCGTGTGTACACGCATCGGATGAGAGACGGCAAAAAGACAAGGACAAGGATATGAGAGATGGTATGAAGTAGAGGTGGAGGAGGAGGGGGCGTGATTGATGGCTTCACAGCTCTTGGCGCATCGGCCGACCCTCTGGCCATCCTTTGCACCCACGGCAATTGCTCTTGGTGCGGGGCCACATTCCTTTTTTTTTTGGTTGTTTGGTATCCGCTTACCATGGTGGCTTTCGTTGTGCCCCCCCCCCTCGGGAATGCTGAAAAGGGTGCCGATGCCTTCCCGACAACAGGCGAGTGCGGGAGGAAGAAATCGGAAAGCCGGATAAACCAAATCACCTCGTATGCGTAGGTCATCTCCCCGCGCTCCCCATGACATCTCGCCGCGTGCGTCACTCTCAACACTTCATCGCTCTCACTCACGCACTTTCCTCATCTGTGCAACAAGGGTACGAGGGCTGACGACTGAGAGGACTAAGATATCGACAACATAGATGCAGGCAGGACATCCTTCATTTGACTCTGTTTCCACTCCTTCCGTAGATGGGCATGCAATGCCCAGAGCTGTCGGGCGTGCTGATCAGGGGACAAGGACAACGCGGATTCTATCGCATAAACGAAACGGTTGCGCACGACCGCCAAGAAAGTCGCAAGTGTACTGACGCACACACACACACACACAGAAATGAACAATGGCACACCAATAACAAAGCAGGAAAACAGATCCCTTTAGAGGTAGCGAGGCGAAGGAAAAAACAAGAGCAACCGGGAGGGGCTCAGAGACGGACGCAGGCGCGTACCCAGAGGGAGAGAAGCATGTACATGCTAGATGAAGAGGCTTAGGAGATTCACTGCCTCTCCTCATGGCCATTCTCTATCATACAAAACGAGTCGCAGTCCACTAAACCCGCCCCCTCTCAAGCTCATCTCGCTGTGTGAAGGAGCTGTATACACGCACCCCAACAATGTGCTAGCTCGGCCATCGCAGTACGGCCTCTGCCTCAAGCTCTACTTGTACATTCGTCTCGCAGGACGCTGCACAGTTGCTCCGCCATTATGCCGGTTGTCACGTTCTGCTCTCTCGGGGTCGCTCAACTTCTCCCGACCAGTGGACAGTGCCTGGGACAAGTGGGTGCCGCTGTTGTCACGCTGGAATCTGCCCAGTATGTGGAGACTGCACTCTTGTGCCTACGATTGCAGCAGAGCGCTCCGACGCATCGGTATACAAGACCTGACCGCCAACCTCAGTAGCAATACACACCTGTGACCTTTTCCTGTGTCTTAGACACCGGCATGTATTACCACGAGACGTGATTCGATGTTTGGCAAGAAATATGGGTGGGTGGGGATGCTGCTTGACTTTCTCCTACAGAGAGAGAGAGTGGGAGGTACGGGTACCTTGAGATACAACGCACCGAAGTCTCTCTCATGATTACAACGATGAGGAGCAATGGAGCAACAACACCATCTACAGAGGAGGGGAAGGCAACGCCAACAAGAGCGCAAAGAAAAAAAAATCGAGATATGAATTCTCTGTGGCCACGAACTTACTGCACACAAAGTAATGAACGAGGCGGTTGAAGGATAGGAGGCAGGTGAACGAAGAAAATATGCAAGTGCACCCCCCCCCACACAGAGGAGCCTGTGTAACATCTGCAGCACACCATAAAACACAAGGATGCGCATCAAAGAATTAGAGCGCTCAGCCTCCACCGGCTCCTTGCACCTCCCCTCATTCCTCCTTGTTGTACACGGCTTATCCATTCTTTCGTCTCCCCCACCTTCGTTGCCGATAAGTGAGGCGGGAGGCAAATAGGTACAGCAAAGCCAGTCAGCATTGTGAGTTGAGGTGTGTACTCGCCCTGAGTACTGTGAGTGCAGAGGACTGTGATCAATTTCCCAGATTGATTGCTGCAAGCGGAATGGAAGGGGGTGATCGGTGCATCCACTACTTGTGCCCTTCACGCAGTGCCTTGAGGCGTTCCAGTAGCGCCATGTGCTCCCTTTCCTCTATCTCTGCGTGCTTGGCATCCAACTGAATCGCTTCCGCCGCTGTCGCCATGGTGTGGCGCACCTGCGCATCCTCTGAAGCATCACAACCACCTTCCAGCTGCTCTCCAGCGTCTTCTTCTGCGCTTCCGTGGGAGGGAGCGAGGTATTGCAGCTGCGCCCCAGGCCCACCCAGGAAGTCGTACGGCAACTTTGCGTTCTTGGTGAAGCCGACGGAGGAGATATCAGAGACGTCGTAAATTATTTGTGGCCCAGACGAGGTGTTTACCACGGTTCCACCGGGAGCACGTCGCGTGGGGTTGTTGGCTCTCTGTGCCGAAGCGGGCTTGGCGCTTGGCACCACGTTGCCGGTGTGTGAGGTAGCAGTTTGGGGCCCGCTCGTGCCTCCAGTAGCACCCCTTGTGGAGGCACTAGCGCCATAGACGACTCGTTCTGCGTGGGCTACACGCTCGCGGTGCTCTTTGTCGCGCTGCTGGCGCTTCATCTCCTCCAATGCGTCGGTGGCGGACTCTAGCTGCGCGTGTGCCAAGTTCAGTTGATCACGCAGCGCTAATATCATTTCCTTCTGAGACTCGCACTTCTCTTTCAGCGGAAGCAGCTGCTGGCGCTCCTCTAGCAGTAGCGCGCAGTCGCGGTTGCGCATCTTCAGCTCCCGCATCAGCACGTGTACGCGTTGGATGAGGAAGTCCTTTGACTGACACTCCAGGTTCTCCACGTTAGAAGACGGTGAGGCGGGTGCCGAAGTAGTCGTGGCTACAGCACCTGCAGACACCGTTGTGCGATCTCGGTGCGCCATAGAATTCGTCGCCCTCACCGAGGTGGACGAGCCGTCCTTGGGCGTGCTCATTTGTGTTCTTCTCGATGCGAAATAATATAGGGAGGGAAGCACGAGCCGGCACTGGAAGCGGCTCCACAAGACAGGCTGTGCAGCAGCCGAGTAGGAACCACGTGCGTGGTAGTGTCGTGTCTCGTCAACGAGTGTGCCTTTTTCCTTCGGGAGAGAACATCAAAAAAGTTTTCATTGAAGTGGTGGTGGTGGTGGGCAAGATACGAAGCCCTAACAAATTTGATTTCGGTAAGAGTAAGGAATAGGGGAGGGGCTATGGAGAAGGTGGCTGGTGGACTGCCGTCACCGATGCGTATGCGCAAACACACACACACACACACACACACACGCACAGTTAGAGGGCGCCACAGACTTCAGGTGACGTGATGCAGACGAGAGGGAGGGAGGTGGGCAAAGGGGGAGTGGGAGTGAGACATGAGATACAGTGAGTAATAGCGTATCTAGCTCTCTCCTTTGTTTCCTGCTACGTGCCAATTGCTTTTCCTTTCTTCGCTGAACCCCAACGGCACTCACAGCACACCGTGTGCGCGTGCCACACGACGGAGACGCTGGTGAAGGACTCGTGTGTGCGCTGCATTAGATTCTTTCCCCCCTACTGTGCCCTCGCTGAGGTGAACAAAGAGGAGGGGAGGGGATCCTTTCGCGACTTGAAACCGCCGAAAAGAGACGCGAGAGAGGAGGGACAACATGAAGTGAGCAAGAAATTTGCGCGGCCATCGGAGACATCTTTCATGATGCGCACGCGTGTATGTGTGTGCCGCATCTCCACGTATGTGCTTCACTGCATTTACGGTGAACATTTTTCATATCTCTAAGGTGCCACTGTCTTTATGCAGCGAGAGGGGGAGTCATGCATACTGAATAGGGAGAAGACGGAGAGCTTGATCGGACGCGGAGAGGCACGGCGGAGGCAACAACGAGCGCAGCACAGACACACCAACACATTCATCGACGCCGGAAGCATTTTGCCAGCAAGCTTGCACTACTTTTTTTTTTCTCGTTCAGTTCCGAACGAGGAAAGGTGATGCAATGTGCGAGCCAACGCCTGGTCGTTTTCCGGGAGATTGACTACGTGGCGAGTTGCAGAGGATGTCGGTACGCCGCAGAGGTGGGCTGGTGGTGTCTCCGAAGGCGCGACAGAAAGGCTTACCGACGCCGCCAGGGTCTTTCGAGTCCGCCCATCGCCTTGTCCACCTTCCTCCACTTCTTCCACATCAGTCCAATCGTGCTCTGCCTCTTCGCGGTACCGAACACTCGCAGAAAGTTGTCGAAGCGGCTGGACCTCTTCTACACTGTGCGACGCTTCTGTACCGTCGGTGCCACTGTGTAGGCCACGTCTCAGCAAGGGCGGTGAGCAAGGACTGCTTCTCAGCCGTGCGTCCAGCAATACTTCAGGCCGTGTCGCCTGGAAGTGATTCTTGAGCAATCGTAGCTGCTCCTTCTGTGACTCGATCGTTTTACTTTGCTGCACGAGCAGGAGCTGCTCTACATCCATCTGCCGCTTCTGAGTGGCAAACTGCCGCTGGTGGCTCTGCACAAGCTCCTCTTGGTTTCGAATCTGCCGCGTCTGCATGGCGATCTGGGCCCGCTGCGCCTCAATGATCTGCTGCATTGTTTTCACCTTCTCATCGTACGTGTGCATGCGATCCTTGTTGCTTACCAGGAGTGCCATCTGAACATCGTTCTGCTCCTTGTGCCGGCGTAGCAGGCTGCTGTACAGCTCCGTCTGGGTGCGTAGGCCCAGTAGACGGCTGTACAAGCTCTGCAGCTCCTCTGCCTCTGGAAAAAGCTCCCGAAACGTGTGCAGCTGATGTGACTTGCTGTAGCGATCGTGAAAGGCGCTCAGTGTCCATTGCCGCTGAACGATGCGCTTCAGTTCGAGCCCGACAAATCGATCGGGGGCTGCCTCCATGTCGTCTTCGTTAGCTTCCTCTACGCCGCCTTGAAGTCTGTTCCCCTTGTCCTCTGCCTCCTTGTCACATCTTCCCTGACACTCTTCAGCGCCGTTGCATTCCCGGTGGAGCCGCGCCTCCTGCCATGTGTGCCGCGTACTGGCTGACGCTGCTGCCTGTGCGTCTTTTTCATTTCGGGTTTTCTTCGCATGTGGCAGCTGCGCTACTTCTGTCACTGGAGCAGTGGCCAGGCCAGCGCTACTGGGGTGGGCAACGACGGCGTCTGGGGAGGTGGCAGTGTCGTCGATGCTGCCTGTCTCATCTGCCTCCGACGTGGCTGGGCGCTTCACCCCCTGCGTCTGCAGTGTTGCCTCATGCGACCCCGAGGATTCACTTGAGGAGGTCTGCTGCTGCTGCCGTTGCTGTTTACTTGAGTCGGAGATGCAGAACACAAAGCCTAGTGGTTGGTGGCAGTCTGGGCATTGCACCCGACTCACACATTTGTAGTCCTGAAACCATGGCGCACGTGATGACAGCGTGGAGCGGCTTACGTCGATGAATGCTTCACGGAGGCGAAAGTTGCCAGGCGAGGTCCAATTCGTCTCGGCAGCGGCGGCAGTTGCAGCCTTCATGACGTCTGCCTGGATATTGGCGAAGCTCGGGTCACGGATGACCGCTGGCGCATTCGCCAAGTTCGATCTCACTACTTCTCTGTTTCCGAGATGGGCGGCTGATTCGCTTCCATCGTTAGTGCCCTGGTCCTCCGGGCTGACTACAGTGGTGGCCACTGCACTCCGGTCCTTCGTGCATTCCTGCACCCCACCGACGAGAACACTGTCCTGGACACACACAAGGTCAATACGGCTCTCTGCCATGTCACCGTAGCGCCGCACAATCGGTGTGCTGCTCGCTGCTGTGGTGGTTGCAGCGGTTATTGGGGCGACATCCGTATTCCTGCTAACGTCAGGAGGCGTAGAAAGCGTACCCTCATCTGACGAAGCCGTGCCGTTTGTCACCGCTGTTATCGAGGCTTCCGCGCTTGTTGTGGGCAGCGCAGCGACGCCGCGCTCGTGCAATCGAGCATTCATGCTTTGACGCTGCTGGATCCAGTGTTTTCGAGATTGCACGATGGACTCGAGGGCCACCACCAGCGCCGCAGGCGGCATCGAAAACTTCATGAGAGATTCGGACACCACTGCCGACGTCTGTACCACCTCAGCCGCACTATAGCATGGCACCTGCACATCCTCGAGGTCGAGGAGCCCGTCCAAGTTGTAGTGAAACGCGTACTCGCTCGTTCCCTGACGCACCTTGCGAAGAAGCAGTGTGCTGCTGTCGCAGATAGGGTACTCACAGCGCGAGCAGGAGAAGCACATAATGTATGCGCCCTCAGTAGAGGCGCTCGCCTCCTTTTCCGAGATGGCGCCAGGGCTCGAAGACATGCCTCTGCAGAGAGTATACGGATGTGCTTCACAGCCGAGGCACTACGCAGTCCAACCTGCCGATGCTGTGAGTTCCAGAAGGAACACACACAAAAACGAACACGAAAGCGGCAGCTAATTTCGCAGAAAGGAAGCTAACAACAAACTCCAAGAAAAGTAGAGCGATGGGGGACACGTGCAAACAACTGTCTCTCTCGTCGACTCCTCACTCTTCAGCCCTCTCCTGTCGGTGCTTGGTGAGTCGTCCTTTTCCTGTCTCACGTTTCCTTCAGTAGACGGCTTTGTTGAAAAGCAGGTGTTAAGCAACACCCCTCTTTCTTACTAGCGCCAGAAATTCACCCCCCAAAAAGGGGAGATTCACCGAGGAGGAGGAGGAGGAGGAGGGGCAGCGACACGAAGCGAAAAAAAATAAGGGAAGGCCAAAAAGAGTGCGGGGGGGAGGAGACAGGGGGGGGGGGGGGAGGAGACAGGGTGGAAAGGAGGCCAATAGGCAGTGTCAAGGATGTAGATACAAGGAGAGAGGGGAGACGACAGCAGGAGAGGGGAGGTCGCGCCGGTCACCTCGTGGCACGCGTGCAAACACTGCACCGAAGAGTGGTGGTGTGGCGAGGGGGAGAGGCACGCTGGGGGGTGGGCAGGGAAGAGAAAACGGCGCGTATGCGGCAGCAATTCACCATACAAAAACAAAGGAATAATAGCAAATAATGAACACAACAACAACGGGCGTGAGGAGAGGGGCGGGAAAAGAGTGGAGGCGTCGGGGAGGCGGACAGGACGGGAGAACAGCAGCGAGAGCGGAGTTCATATCACTTATCCTTCGTGTTTGTGTGTATGTATGAGCAAGGGCGTTGGGCGTGGACAGTCATATGAGCCGCAGAAACATAACGGGATTTGATGCGAGTATCCCCGTGTGCAGCATCCAAGAGGGAGAGAGAGAGAGCAACAAGAGGAGTACAGTTGGGGGTGGGGTGGGGAGGGGGTAGAGGCGTCCCGCCATCGACCCGTGTGGAAAGCATTACAAAAGAAGAGGGAGGGAGAGAGAGAGAGACCGAAGTATGCACGGGTAGATCATCATCGGGGTGCCTAAGCACACCACAATAAAGGAAGCAACAAACCCGCATGGCGGGCTTGTGAAATGCGTAGTGCGACTGCATGGTCACCACCATGTGTAATACTGCAGTGGTAGCGATACCTCAGTGCTGCTACAACGTGCCGCATCGCTGTCAGAGCTAAGAAGATGCGAAGCGAGCCGTGCTTACTGTTACGTTCACCGCTTGTGCACGTGGCTCTTCTTTGCTTCATTTTTCCTTTCAGATGTGTTATAATTGAGTATTGGGGTGCCCAGCGAACGCGAATGCCTCAGCAGATTATGACGTCACCCCCCCCCCCCGTGCGGGCGCGCGGCTCCATTACCTCACGAGGCAAGCTCCGCATCATCTGGGTCGTCGCAGGTGGTCGCCCGGCCGCGTTGCTCGTCATAGCGCATCTTGCACTCCCAGAACTTCACTTTGACCGGTATGCGCTGCGGTACGATGCGCCACTTGCTGCAGAGGTCACACTGAACCCAATGCACCACCTCCCACTTGGTCCCATTCGCCGCCTTCGCTTCCGCGGCTGCGTTGTGAGTGCCTTGGCTGTGCTTCTTCCCCCCTGAGCCGCTCCCCGGTGGCCGCCCACGCGGTCGTCCACGCGGTGGCGATGCTGGTGAGCTTTCGACCTCTCCCACTGCCTCCGCCTTCTGTACAGCGGCCGCGTCACTCTTTTCTGCCGTTTCATCTTTCATTGGCACGTTCTCGCAACGCTGCCGGCGATGGTGAATAGATGCCGTGTCGACATCTGACACAGCTCCCGTCGTTTCCGTAGTTGACTGGGACCCAGGGACCACCGGCCTTGAGGGCTCTTCTGGTCCGTGGCGAGGCAGTCGTCCACGCTTTCGAGAAGTCGCCAGGACAGTCTGCTGCGGCTTCTGTTCAGCGGCCTCATAGGCGAGGCTTTGTTGGCGTTTCGAAGCGGATGGTGCTGCGTCGTGAGATGCCTTCCTTCTTGTCCGTGCTGGCACAGGCTCCACTACAGGTTGAGGCGTGACAATCTTGCTGCTGCTGGCAGCTTGCATTTTCATAGGCTCTTTCACCGCTGCCAGTGCTGGTGCTGCCTCTGACACCGTTGGCAGAGCTCCTGTCCTCGTGCGCGTGAGCCGCGGTGGCAAGCGCTCTCCAGGGTCCGTACTCGGCGGTCCCCCTTCCTCTACCTTCACGCGCGTCGTCTCCACGTCGCTTGCTGTGGCTATCACCGCGGCGGGTTTCTGTTTTTCGGTGCCGCTGTCGCTGCCGATTGTGGACTTCTGCTGGTGGTTACTGAGGAAGGAGGCGAGCATCACTGCTTCACGCTTTGCCTGGATCTGCGCTGGTGTGAGCTGCAGCTGCCGCACAAAGGCGCTAATGCTTCGTGCCTTGATGGAGCGGGCAAGCTCGCGCAATATTGGAAGTGAGCGGTAAATAAAGAACTCCCTCTCTGCTAGATCAGTATCAGAGTCATCGAGCTTCGGTGCTGAGGCGTTGCGACGTGACTTCACCGAGTCTGGGGTGACTGCGGCGCTGGCACCGCGGCGTCTCTGACAGACAGTAGGGCTGGTAGACCCTTTCGCGACCGACTCCCGTACGCTGGATTGAATCGTCCGCAGTAGAGGCTCAGACAGCAAAATGCGCGACACATCAGCTCTACTCAGTTGTTCTGCCGACTCCGGCGGATCCTTGAAACAGGCTTGTCGCCGACTGAGCGAGGACAGCTGTGCCCTGAGAGGATACGGCAGGAAGGGGGATGAGAGGGCGGCGTAGATGAGTTCTGCTTCGCACAGCTTAATGTTGCACTGCATAAGCCCTTCCACCTCCGACACAGTGCAGGCCTGGTCAAGCCCAGACGCGCCTTCATGATGCAGAGTGATCCTGCTTCGGGCTGCACGACAGGACGACGACGTTGTCACTGCCATGGCGCACACAAAGGGGGCACCACCAGGAAAAGGCTGCGCTACGCGACGGAGCTTGCCACATGCGTCGCACATCGCCCAACAGTAGGCAGACAGCACGTTCTCCTGGCTTTCTTCTTCCGCGCTGAAATGACGGCGGTGCAGCGCGTCGGCTTCGTCGTCCCCGACAACAGATGTCACAGGGCATCCTTCGGTGCCGCTGCCGTTATTGCGGAGCAGGTGCAAAGCAGCCGCCCTCACCCACGACCCTTGCATCCGAGAGAGCTCCGTGGCGTTTTCCGCGGCGTTGTCAGGCAGCGAAAGAGCAGGCAGACTATCCTGGCTCTCCAGGTTGCGCTTAGCGCTGCCTGCCAGTTGGCCAACCCCCCGTCCTAGGCGTCGGCTCCGCCCTACGTCGAGCTCCAGTGCGAGGGCCTCGTTCAGCGCTGCCTTTCGCTGCCGAAGCACCTCTACAAAAGAGACATCCGAGCAGCTTCCGAGGGAAGGAGAGGAGGAGGACGTGCCAGGGGAGAGGGCCATGCTCTCTTCGGAAATGGGAGGCATGGGAACGGCACGATATATGCTCTGCAGCCAGTCCCGCCGAAGGTCGGCAAGTGCATCCGCGTCCCAGGCGCACTGCCACCCGGCGCAAATAAAAGTATCGGGGTTCGGAATGTATAGAGGGGTGTGTCGTTGACTTGTCTGGCGCGCACTTTGAGAAGCGGCCAGCGCCGAGCCCTCCGCCCCCTCCTGTGACGGGCACCGGTTGCGTCGCAGGTGTTGCAGGATCGATTCAAAGAAGCTCCGCTTAGGGGTCGCTGTGGCCGCCCTGTCGACATCCTCATGCGCAGTGTTGCTGTGGTTGGTGTCACCATTCACGAGGTGACTCTGCTTCTCCTGGAGACGCCTTGATCGCCACTGCGGAGCGGCGGTATCGTTTGCGAGCTCCTCGCGTCGGCGCAAGGTGTCTTGATGTGTATGACGTAGAGGACCGCGGCAGCCGGTGCGGACGCTTATCGGATCCAAGCCCAACGCACTGCGCGAGACGACAGCACTCGCTATTTCGTTTGGAATTTCACGTAAAACGGGCACCGCCACCCATTGATGACAGCGCGTGCATTCAAGAAAAATACTTTCCGCCACGGAGGGGTAGCGGCGGCGCAGAGCGTAAAGCGCGTCTGGGAGTCGAATGTACCGCGGCTCCGTCTGTATCTCATGTGACGATGACGGCCTCGATGGGCCAGCAGTGCTGCCACCAACGGCCGGCGTCGATACATTCGACGGTGAGGCTTCAGGGGACCTATCTGCACTCGGCGACGCACTTTTCATCGCCGCGACGTCCACATTACGTGCTCTGAGATGCAGAGAGAAACAGAGAGAGAGAGAAAGGAGCACAATCTCGATATGAAGATGCACTACGGCGTCTTAACCTTTCACGCGTGCGCCAAAAAGCCTCAGGAGACGCGGCCCCCACACGCCTGGCTCACCGCCGAAGTCCCTCTGGTGTATGCACCGATGAAGAATCAGCGACCCCGCTTCGGCGTCAATTCGGTATGATAGTGCTCTGTATGTGTATGTGTGTGTGTGGGGGGGGGAGGGGGGCGGAGGGGGAGGGAGAGTTAGGGAAAAAGTCCCCCGAAAAATAGATAGAGACCCGCCTGTGACTGGTACAACGCTCTTATTGGAGTATCTGCGCTGCACCTCAGTGCAGCGGTTTCGCTTTGGTATGTGTGAGGAGCTAGTGCTGGTAGCAGTCCCAGAAGTAGCAGCAACTTGTTGGGGTAGCCTGATAGGCAATGTGAGAGAGCGCGGAAGGGGGGAAAATAGCTGAGGCTACAATGCAGTGCCAGCATCATGATTTTGAGAGAGGGGCACGCAGAGGTCCAATGGAACCAGACCGACACGGCACCGGACAACAAAATTAAGGTGGAGTGAAAGACAAAAAGAAACATTGTCGGAATACACTGAGGGTGACTGATTGAGTGCGCTCTTGCTCACCTTTCGCATCAAAGGACCTGCACACGACAGGCACCACAGCTGCCGCTCAGGAACGTCTTTGGGCGGTGGATTGCGCCCCAGAGCTGTGTCGGCTTTCTTTGTTTACTTGATGTTTGTTACCCTTCAACACAGTGTAGCATAACGCGGGCATCTTCTTCCCCACCTCTGGACATGATGCAAAGAAGATTGTCACTCGACTACGTCCCACTCGCATTCGTAATAGGTGCACAGACATGAGTGTACGTGAGCCGGCTGAGCTCAAATTGTTGACGTACCAGCGGAAGTACGGCAGAGGCACGAGAGAGAAGAAATAGACGAGGGAAAAGGCACAGACGAGAATTCACGAGGAGCACTACAAGGAGATCGAACAGAGCAAAACGCGTGCACGGCCATGAGGAGGAAAAAAAAGAGAGAGGGGAGGGGTGCGAAGTGAGCTTCACCGTGTCCCTCACGAGATAGACGGGTATGAGATAGGTGGCTTGGCAATGGCGCCATAGTGCAGTCGCTTCCGCCTGCGACTTTGCGCCCACTCGGGGATTAGCTTCCTATTCGACATGCGCGGCGTCATTCCTGGTACCTTCTTGGCTGGTAACCTGTCTGTCTCACCAATGCATACACTGGAAGAAAAAAAAACACACAGAGAGAGAGAACAGAGGCGTTTTCATACAAGTAGTGACACGGGCACATTACGCTGACGCATATGTGAAGATATGCTGGCTTCTCCCGTTTCTGATGCGATGGGCTCCACGGATGTAAATCTGTTCCCTTTACCGATGGACTGTGTTTCCTTCCCCTCAATAGCGGACTGGATGGCACTCATACACATACATGCATGTCCGCAGATGAATGTACATCTGGCTCAGCGATGAGGCCTGTCCCCCCCTCCACGGTGTTAGATACGGGTCTGACCCATGAATACGGTAGAGGAAGACGCACACACGCAAATACACACAAGACAATAAGAAAAGAAGCGAGGACATGGCAATGACCAGCCAGCCGGTGTGGTGTGCAATCAGGCAGGGGCGTCGGCCATGTGTTTCTCGAAATCCTTCGCCCTATCCCAGCTCGTCAGGCGAAAGTTCACAACTCTACCAACTCCTCTACCCCATTTGATGCGGGTTTTCACTTACCTCTTTTTAAGGATTTTGCATGCACAATGACGAACAAGTTAGATGAAGAGCTCTGCGCACCCCAAACGAGTCGGGGTAGAGTAGAGGGGCGGAGGGGGGGGGGGGAGCGCACTACGAGGAGGACGGGCGAGGTCCATTACATATGCCAGAGCGGTAGCCAGCAAGACACAACCATCCGTGAATACAGGAAAAGCCGCATGATACCCAAAACACGAATTGGTACAGGAACGGGTGAATGGAGAGAGAGAAAGAGGAAACCCATCATGAGAGGCGTCTTGAGGTCCGTTCCAGCAGCAGATCGAAAAAAAAAAATAACAGGAGCCGAAGACCTAATCAACAAGGGGAGGAAAACATACCGAAAAGCGACGATCCTCCTCCGCTTACTGCCTCTCTATCTCCCCTTCTCTATATGGAAAGGAAGCCGCCCAACACACACGAGAAAAAAAAAACGAGAGGGGGCAAACGAGTGACAATGATACAATCACGACTTCGTTATTACACCGATCACGTGTCTCTCTCAATCTCTTCTTCCTTTTGGCTGCACAACGATATCTGGAGCTCCTCCCATCGCAGAAAGGCAGCGCATGGCATCGGCCCATGGCTGCAGATTGGGGGAGGAGCAGGAGCATTCTCCTAGGAGGAGGTGCCGCAGGCACCAGTGCTCCTTCTCTCGGGCGCCTTCGCTTTCGTTACATCTTTGACAGGGACCTATACAGCCACCTTGTGTATTATTACTTGTGGACTTACAATGCATTACCAGCGCTTCTCGTTATCGTTTGTGTGTGTGTGTGTGTGGGTGGGTGGGTGGGAGTGGGATGCCGCTGTCAGCTTACGACTCCATGGTACCCCGTAAGCAACTTTGACCTAACAATTTTTTTTGCGTGTTACAGCTGCGCACTGCTCTGTTCCATGTTTCACTTTTCTAGCTTTCTCTGGTTCCCTGGTACTTCATGACTTCCTTCGAACTAAAGGAGGCGTTACCACCTTGCCCAGGACACTGACACACATCATATAGCTGCTCGCAACGTACGTTGCCACTACGCAGATAGCTTCTCCATGTTGTGCTTCAACAGCTGGTCGTCGATGGCAGCCAACAGGTTGGCGTACGCTGCTTCTAGTTCAGTATTCACCAGAAGGACAGAGAAAAAGTCGGGATTCTCCTCCAAGAACTTGTACTCTGACTCGGCTGTATCCAGTCGCCGCTGCAGCATCGTCTCGTCATCGGCGCCACGATTCATAATACGCTTGCGCAGCTCCTCTCTGGGGGCTGTGATGAAGAAGTACACGGCGTTCAGCGCATCATCAGTACGGTTGAACAGCTTCTGCGCTCCCTTCACATCAATCTCGATGACGCACAGCTTCCCTTCTTTTTGAACAGCTTGCACGGCGGCAACACTCGTCCCATAGAAGTTGCCGTGAACGTCGCAGAGCTCGAGGAATTCGTTGTTGTCGCGCATCTTCAAGATGTTCTCGCGGTCGGTGAAGTGGTACTCGCGGCCGTTCACCTCACCCTGGCGTGGCTGACGTGTCGTGTGCGACACCGAGTAGGCAAAGCGGTTAGGGTACTCGCGGAGGAGGCGACCCAGCAGGGTTCCCTTGCCTACACCGGAGGGTCCACAGACCACTAACGCGTTGAACGGCTTGCTCATCGTCTGAATGCACACACAAAAAAAAGAAAGGCTCTGTGCCAACAGGTGACCCCGAAAAGCAGGCAGACGTAAGAGGAGAAAAAAGGAAAGAAAAGGAATCGTTGCACAACAACAACCAAAGGCCGGAGCAGAGGCTGAAGCAGTAGCAGCTCAAGGGTGCGAGACAGGAGACAGATGTTGAGGTATACGAAAGGAAGCACCAAGGCCCCCCTCCTCACAAGAATCCGAAACGGATATCAGAGAGACAATGAGGATCAGAAAGACAGCACCTGCAGAGAAGGTCAAGAGGCCAAGAGAAAGAAGTAACTGTCGCTTTCCTTCTCCTTTCTGGTTCGAATCCGTGTCTGCGTGAGTGCGTCTGGCTGTTGCGTTGGGTGTGGGGGTGGGGGGAGGCAGGTCGAGCAGACCAAAGAAGTAGTCTCCCCCAAAGGATAAATGGCGTTAACGCTGCAGCGGTAGTGCAATCACCACTTACTTCTCTCTTTTGTGTGTGATCGCTGCACTACGTATTAAAATTTGTTTTCTGTTGTTTGCCTGGCCCGCTACTTTGCTGGCCCTGTGCCGACCTCTTTTGATGGCCAAACGAGAAGAAACCTGAAGAGACGGAGACTGTGAGCGATTCGGGATGGTTGTGAAGTAACGGGGATGGGCAGCGGCTGGGCGACGCATTTGCAGAGGCCCACAGAAACAGACCCAGGGCCCCACCCAAAAAAAAAATGTTCAAGTAACACCCAAACCACACTTACCCACTCACACGCGGTAGAGGAATAGGGATGGCGAAAAAGAAAACAGAGCGGGGAGGGAGGTGGGGGGTGGGGAGCCGCCCACAAGGCAACCCAGGGGCCGAGGTGCTCGGCACGGACAGGTGCTTCAGCTAGGCGGTGAGAAGACAGAGATACACACACAAGCATCACTCTACAGATGGCACAAAGAGAGAAAATGAGATCCATGACGAACGCCCCTTTGGTGCTTGTCTGCTAGCAAATCCTCACCCGTTGTTCGTGTACGTGTGCGAGTACAGTTTATTGGGGGGGGGGGGGTGCCTCTTTTTTCTTTTAGGATTCTATCTATTTTCGTTGAGTAGGTTGCCCGTCTCCGTACGTGTTGTAATGCATGCTGGACTTGCTTGCACTTCTGCCCACCCCCAATGGTGTGGATACACACGATGAAGAGCGCATGTGTGAGAGACACGTAGGGGGACAAGGCGTTAGCACATCCACACACACACACACAGAGGAGCTTACGCGATACCAATGGATATATATATGTGTGTGTGCATACACACAATTACGTTCTAAGAACACACTCACGAAGAAAGAGAGCGGACGTGCGCAATGGCAGCTAGCTGAGATAACAAGACAACGTCAAGGGTGTGAGAGGCGCACACATGAAGAGAGAGAGAGAGAGACATGTCACCAATCTATCTCGACACGTGCGTGCTAAGCAGTTGTTGAAAACAATATTGAGATCGAGATGGTGAGGTAAAGCAGCGAGTGTAGTCTAGCAAGTTGATTTGATAGCCCCCATGTGTGAGTATATATATATATATATATATATATATATATATATAGTTGTTCGTATAGATGTGATGATGTTGCGTCTGCAGAGTAGCGCAAGAGAGCGCTAGGAGTAAGAAAGGGGTGATGTGAAGAGGGCAGGGAAGGGGGAGGCTGTGGACGTGCGAAGGGAGAGGTCAGAGGACGAGGCAGCGCTTCAAAAATCAAAACGTAGTAAGAATGAGCAGAGAAGATCAACTCCACCTGATATACACAAATGCACGCACGCACGCACACACACACACACACACTTAAACGACAGCAATTGCTTCGCTCTCTGCGTGTCTGCATCTTGGTGGTGCTATTTTCACACCCCACTCGGCCATCGGTGCGCCTTGCTTTTCATCGATATGGTTATGCTACGTCACTTCTCACGCACATGATGGCAGGAGTACGCGCGTCAACAAGAGCAGTAAGAGCACGCCAGCCAAAATGCTTCCGGCGTTCTCCCTTTTTTAATTCAATTTTCTACCTTTCTGGTAGTTTGCGTGTGGAGAAGTGGCTGCCACGCGGGATAGGCAAGAGGAAGGATAACCACGAGGAGGAGGAGGAGGAGGAGGGGGAGGGGGCAAAGCAACTACAGAGCGATATCGCTATAGTGCTCACACTCATACATCCACTCACCTACCTTTCCAAAAAAAAAGGTGCGTACAAGCCCCGCCTTCATCCTGGGGTGTACCCACACAAAAACGAATGGAAGAGCCAAACCCTCTTCGGATCGGTTGAGGAGTACATCGCGGTCACCTCGGCTCACCCGTGGTGCCAAAGAGAAGCATACGGCGCCATGAAGGAGAAGTAAAGAGGTACAACCTACAACACAACTTATCTACCCCTTCTTGTACAGCTTCATGCACCGTGCGTGCACCTGCTCCAGTTGGGTGGGGAGTACGACGGTGGCGAGCTCGGCAATCTCCTCCATGGACCGTTCGCAAGATTTCTCCATCTCCTGCCGCTCACGCTTCAGCTTTTCCAACACCACTTGAAGCACCGCTACTGACGTAGATGCCCGCTGTTCGGCGTACTCAGCAATGATATCCTCGAATGGAAGCGACCACGGATGTGCGAACGGCGTTAAAAGAGACGTGTCCTCTTCAGCCCTCGAGGTCCCCTGTGCGTCAGTGGGTGTCCGAGAGCGCGCACCCTGACTGTTGCCATCCGCATCCATGGAAGGCCATTCTGAGTACGTTGCGTCGAAGGCCTCGCGCAACGCCTCCAGAACGGGCATCCGCGACATTTCGAGCACCGCCCGAATATGCCGAACCACGTCGAGGGAAGGATGATACAAATGGAGGGTGTCGACCTTCTCAGCCACGACAACCGTACTACTCGCCGCTTTAGCTGCGTCCGATGCAGGCAGTGCAGCCTGACGTGGCCGTGAAAATACCGCCACGTTGGTGGCTACCGATAGGAGCTTCGGCTTACCATAGGTGCTCGCCAACAGCTGCGGCACCCATACCTCGCGTAAGCCCTCTGTCGGCGCTGCATCGGTTGGCGCAGCGCCACTCTGAGAAGGTGGTGGCTCAGTCACAATGCGACGCTCTAGCAGTGCTTGGTGCACGACTGTGGCAGGCGGGATCTTGAGATGTGGCCAGAAGTGCAGTTGTACCTCGACTACATGCTCTGCCCAAGTGTCGTCCTCGATGATGAAGGGCGGGTGTCGCAGAACACGGCGGGGACGGGGGAAGCTATTTGGCAGCACAAACACCACACACTTCACGGAGGCGTAAAAGAGCGAGGGACTACTTGGAGCATCGGGCGGTGCGGAGGAAGGTGCACTGGTAGATGCTGAGTTGGTCTCAGTTGCTAACGGTCCTCCGGATGCCTCACCCAGGTGACCACCCGTGCTACTCGCATGGGTGTCTTCCCGGTGCTCTTGCCGCTGCTGCTCCAGCCACCGGTAGAAGGCGTCCTGAGAGAGCTCGCTGCCATCTCGGACGTAGCAGTATCGGTGGTGCGTGCATCGACGCACGGAGCTGATGTTGCCGGAGCTGACACCGCGACGGCGCGCGGAGGAGAGGGACGGGCCGGCGCCATTCACCTCCTGCGCCTCTATCCGTGACGGTGATGATGTCCCAAGTGCGTTCAGCGGAACCGATACACTGCCGATGGCGTATGGAATGTCGAACTTGGCGCTGTAAACGACACACTGTGACTCAGCAGACATTGCAGAGCACTCAGGACACCCTTCAACAATAACGAGTGGAGCAGGCACAGAGAGAGAGAGGGATGGGGGGGGGTAGAATCCAGATACGCTGCTCGGGGTCGGGCATATAGGGCAAAGGCGTCGAGAGAAAGGAAGTGAGGTGAAAAGAGAGGAAAGGTAAAGTTATTCAGGGAAGGTGAAGAACTTTGAGGGAAACAGAAATCAAAACATAGCAAGGAGACAACGTTCTCGCACAGACGTTACCGTTTCCATGGCCATGAGTTCACACAGCAGCTGAGGAAGCCGGAAACCGAGCAGGTGGGGGATGCGAGCTTGTCGCAGACGCTTGCTCGTGCCCGTGCACTTCACAGCGTCGAGTCAACTCTAGCGTTCACATTGCATGCGGAGACACCGAAGACTTCCTTTTTGCAGTTTCTCGTTCCCATTTTCATGACTGAGGCGTTAGGAAAACTGCGTAAAACGGCATCACGCCGTCTCTAACTTGTAGACGGGAATCCTCGGCGCCCCCGCTGCCCATGCCAAAAAAACAACATCTGCCTTCTGGCCACTGGGCTTTTTGATTTTCACTTCGGAGGAATAAAATATCATGGCAAACAAAAGAAAACAAAAAGCTATACAGTGTCATACGAAACGTGTATTTATCTCCTACTACTTTCTACGAAGAACAGTATGACCAACGACTCTCACACACACCAGCCATGCTATGATAACGCCCTCGAAGACAGCTGTGTCTCCACCCTACCCCCCCAAAAAAATGAGGAAGCCGCTCACTCAACGTGCGCAGCGGCCGAGAAACATCATTCCTACACAACCTGTGCAGAAGAAGAAGCGAAAGGACCTATTATAAACAGCGAGAGTTCCCTTTTTTAAGGCGCTTTGGATATTTCTCTGGCATACAAAGCACGAGCTCAACTCCACCCTACCCCGTCCCGCGCCACAGACTCCCCACCGGTATGACGTGAGTCATGCTACAGACACGCACGAACGACAGCAATGTGCCGGCTTGGCCATCGCAGCACAGGCCCAGCCCACAAAATCTACCCACCTCTTGCTCTGCAGGCCACGTCACAGCCATGCCTCAGTTACGCCGGTCACTACCCCAGATGGATGCGCCTCAGTATGGAACTTCAGGCTCCCCACACTAGTAGCCGGAGAAAGACGTGTGGCATGCGTTCGAGCTACGTTGACACGTTGCCCATCATATCGGCCTGGTACAAGTCTTTTCACAGTTACAGGCCAGTCCGAGGTCACGCGATCCACAACATTACCACCGACATCAGCGGCAACGCATCGCTCTGACTTCTCTATGTCGTATGTACGTGCCCCCTCTCGTGACAGGAAGTGGGGTTCGGCGTTTGGCGGGATAGAGGAGGGGGAGGGGGAGGGGGAGGGGAGGTGCACTGGATCGTGTGGTGCCACGCATGGAGGTGTCTCCCCCGTCATCAGGGTAGAAGCGAGAGATATACAAGGGACATATACCTGAAGAGATCAGTACCCGGGATCACCCTCTCCAGAACACAAACGTATGCGCCATGTTCTCTCGCATGCACAACTCAGCGGATCCTCACACAAAACAGGCCTTCGCGGACTTCAGACACTGACACGGCCATCAAATGCGCTCATGGCAACATAATTGCTAAGCACATATCGCCAGCGATGAGAGCGCGCACACACGCACGCACACATACCCACGGCAAAACAGGAAGGGCAACCGGAGAGGGAGAGAACCAGGACAAAGGGGGGGGGGTGCGTACGAACGCAGAGCGACACGTGCACAGCTGCAGAGGGACAGCGGAAAAAAAAAATCAAACCAATCAACCAAGCCAATACGCAAAAAAAAGGGCATAAACCCTACAGAAGGAGGATCTCCTCGTAGAAGTGGTGCACATATATATATATATATATATATATATACATACACGCACACAAGCAGAGACAGCGCCCATTCAGAAGGGGTTGGGGGATCCGAGAGAGGAAAGAAGAGGGGAGTGAGGGTGCGGGAAAGGGCACGCAACAAAAAGTGTGCCAGGGCGAAGCCTGTAGCACACAAGAGGGCGAGCAATCACAAAAATAAATCTGTGAGGTACGGAGAGAGAACAGCAAAACAAGTTGCTTGAGGCCATGCACGAGGAGCGTGACCGCAGCTCACCGTTACTTGCTCTCCTCTTAGCTGCTGGTGGAAAGGCGGATGGAAACGATGAAAGTTCCGCGCGAGACACGTGGCGGCAATTGAAAGAAGAGCGCGGAAGAGGAAGCCGAACACACCCTGATGCCTCGCCAGTGCCGGGTCTGCTGCTCCCGCTCACGGGGTGAGGGAGTGGGCGGACTTCGCTTCACTCTTTGATGTCTTTCCGATCTTCTTTTTCGCTCACCTCCCGGTCCTGCCCGTTTTGTCGCTGTCGTGACTGTTGCTCAAGGTGGGTACCCCATGTAAATGCCGATGGCCGAGTGCGCCTCACAAAAGACTGAGAGTTTGATTTTCCTTTGGCCATCCGTTGTCGCTCTTGTGCTCATTGCTCATCTTGTCGGCTTACTTTAAAAGAAGCTTTAGGTGAACTAAACGCCGATCATGGCGTTCATCGCTGTGCTCGACTCTGAGCTGTGCGGGACATCCTTGCGGGCGTTGGCAATGACGCGGCGAATGTCTGGCGACGTCGACGTGTACTCTGCGTGGGTCATGGTTAGTTCATGTTCCACTCCCTGCTCTTTGGCCATGGCGTAGACTGGGTCATTGGCGGTAATGCCCATCTTGTACATCTCGCGGATCGGGTCGTCCATCATGACCTCCGGGACGCGGGTCATCCAGCGGTACACGTCTTGATCCAACTCCTTCTTCTTATTGAAGCGTTGCTGCTGCACCCACGGCTTAGTCGACCACAGACCCAAGTTGTAGAGGGTGATATCTGGGTGCAGGAAGGCAAGTCGGTAGGAATGCCACATTGTGAAGACCAGCAGAATGAGGGACACGACGGAGCATGGCACAGATTCCATCGTAAACATCTGCAGACGCATCTTCTCAATAGTGCTCACCTCCAGCCAGTGCACGTAGCGACCGTACGGGTTGCGGGAGAAGAAGCCGCCCGACATACCCTGCGGCAGCAGGTTATAGCGGAAGCGGTACAGCCAGTTGAAATCCTTGGGGGCGAAGCCTTGCTGGTAGGCCGTCGTGACGCCATCGTGCTGAGTGCACAGGTACGGATTGCCGGTCATGGGCTTCAGGTAGTAGCCGTGGTTGACCACCGTCTGGCAAGCCATGCCACCGCTAATCTTGTTTGACACACGGGACATCCTGAAAGGTAGGGGATGGGAAAGCGAGATGCCTAAGCAGTGACAACAACACACCAGACGTCTGCAGTAGTGAGGGGGAGAGAGGGCGTGCGCCGTGAAAGAGTGTCTCACACAATGACGCCCCTGAGTGTGAGAGAGAAGGGCAGAGGGAAGGTGAGAGGAGCTACGGCACGTGCGACGATGAAGCGGTGCGGGCGAGAAGCAGCAGAGAAGAAACGCGTACACCGCGTGACATGAAGTGTACAGATGAAAATACACACACACACACACACAGACATACGATCGGAACGAACAACAGTGCGAGAAGAAGAGACGAAGAGAAGAGACAGTAGGGAAGAGTACAGATGAGATGACCTCTGCACATAGTGCGAGGAAAGAGCGAGAGCTAGGCGGATGTGTGGCAGAGGGCACAGGGGATGTGAGAAGAAGGAGAAGGGGAAGAGGACGCGGCCAAGGTAGGAGGGCCAGGGGCATCCTATGTGCCCACTCAGCCGACTGCACCCTGCCGAAGAAGTCGGCATCGAAGTGCACGCGTGCCAGGAAAAGCTTTCACAAATTTTTGGAAGGGACAAGACCTGCGAAAAAGAAAAAAACATCGGCAGCAGCAGACATGTGCAATCACACTGGACCAGACAACGCACACACAAACACATGCCGGCGGCGTTGCAAGAGGCATTACCACAGGCATTGGGTGCATCCTTAAAGCCGCATTCTTCTTCCTTCAAACTGGTTTCCTGGGGATGACGAGAATGAGCACGGCCACTCAAAGAGATGAGATGTGTTGAACGGCCTCGGCAAAGTTCAGTTCGCGTAATTTTTTTTTTTTTTTGGGGGGGGGGGACGAGGCATAGTCTGATGGCTATGACTCCCAGTCTTGGGCGTGATGCTACCGGTGAGGTGGTGATGGACCAGCCAGGTTCCGCGTTGATGACTGACGTGCCACCTCCGCCACCTGGGCAGGGGTCGGATGAAAGGGCTTCCGCAGGCAAGCCAGGGCCGCTGCGAACACTGTCGGTGTCGGCACGCCATCGGCGGGTGCCAACACATCCTGGGACTCCAAGACAGCGGAAAGATTATCACTGACGAGATCCTTGCGCGTAATCATGCCGATGGCACAGTTACTGTGATCGACCACGACAAGGTGACGCAGACCGAGCGTCGTGAACATCTGGTAGGTGCATGGCAGCGCAGCCGTGTCAAGTACCGTGAAGGCGGACGTGTCCACGTACGGATATAGCGAAATTTGGTCATTCCGCAGCCGCGCTCGCATCAGGAGCTGCGTCGGGTCGACGCTCTCCCAGCCATTGTGGAATACGTGGTCTTCGACGCGTTGCATGACGTCGTAGGTGCAGTGGCTTGTGCGCCCATCGGCCACGATTATGTGCCACAGCAATAGCTTGAGCTGCGCTCGCGTGACAACCCCCTTGAAGGTACCGTCGTTGATGGAAACGACGGGAAAACCGTTGTGTGTCGTGCTGCGGAGCGTGTGCACAATGTCATTGAGGCTGCAGATAACGGGGAGGGCAACCACTGGAGAATGCATCACATGCCGCGCGTCCAGAAGACTGTACCGCTCCAGGTATGGCTCCGCATTAAGCAGAGGGACCGCGCGGGCCTCCAGATACAGTGTGTGCACGTCCCGGCCCCACCGCAGCAGCACGCCTCGTGCCACGGCAATTGAAAACATCAGTGGCAACAAATGGCGAAAGTCTGCCGTGCATTCAATGAGGATAGCCCCTATACCGAAGCTGAGCCCTGATGTGGCGCTCACAAAGCTTCCCGCGCCAAAGAGTGCAAACACACCAGGATCTGCCCAGGTGGTCGCGTCGGCGTTGCAAGCAGCGGCAACCGTGTGTACCGCTGTTCCGATGCAGCGGCCTATCGCCGCGCCAATAACCAGAGATGGCAGGATCGTGTCTCCGCACAGGGCGAGGCCAGAGTAGACGGCGAATGCGAAAAAGTAGATCACAGAAAACGTGAGGAGGGCAAACCAGGGCACCAAATACTCTGTTCGCTGACTCAGCAGTGTCTGCAGCGTCGAGTCGGCGTATGAAAAGGCCAAGGAGGCGTAAGCATCAACTACCCGCACTGTCTGCTGCCGCTGCAGCTGCGTAGTGACACTCGATGCGGCGTTTTTGCGTCCTGCAGTGTCGTACGTATCGGCAGCGTCAACAACGCTGTAGATTCCCGCTGGGCACAAGAAGCCATTCATGCCATAAAAACCGATGGTGGTCACGTTTCGACCACTTCGAACGGTGTACGGCACAGGGCGGCACACCGCCGGCGGGTCCGCGTCTGCTCCGCTACTTGACGACGACGCAAGTGAGTCAGCGCCGCTATTCATCTGCGTGTCGCTGCCCTCACTAAAGGCAGAGGCCAGCTTTTCACCTGACATCGGCTCTGCTGAAAAAGTGACGGCAACCCAGTAGTGTATGCTCACGTACACAAGCGTGAATAGGATCGGGAGCACGTACCGAATTACCTTGGTGCGCAGCTGCACCTCTAGACGTCGCCTGCAGTAGAGCGCAGCCCAGCTCAGGCGTACAAATCCCACAGCACATGCGCCGCTGCAGAGCCCAACGAAAAAAGCAGGGATAAACGCCATCAGGTTCATTGCGGTGTGCTGGCCAAAAGGGAGGTGGGAGCGTAACAACACCACCACCTCACGTAGCAGCAGTCCTCCGTGCAGCCGGTGGGGCGAATCGAAGTTCATGCAGTACGACCAGTACACCTGTGCAGACAAGGTCGACAGTAGACACGCCGCAAAGACGTAGAGAGCGAAGCGTACCGGGAAGACAGCTGACAAGAGTTCGATGATTACGAGGAGTCCGCCCACAGACACGCAGAAGGCAGAAGCGATACCGGCAGCAGCCCCAATGACGAGAATGATGCGGCGATCGCGCGGGTTTCGGAAGCAGTCCACAAAGTGCACATTGTAGCACCGAATTCCATGTCGTCTCTGTAGCAGCTGTGACCCAAGCATTGCACCGGCGAGCATGAGGTGGCCGTAGTGACCTGTGCAAACTCCACTGGCCACTGTGAAGATGACAGCAACCGTTTTCGCCACGAGGACACGGGTACTGCGCATCATGGGGTATGATACGCCGTTGAGAAAGGCGCGCACCTCCGGAATACCAGAGCCGACGCTCTGCGGAACAAGGTAACACACTCCGCTGGCGATTGCAGAGGTGCACACAGCGAAGGTCACCCATAAGAGATAGCCAGACCAGTACCACCGTGGCGACGCAATTCCGTAGAGACCCACACTGTTGCCCTTCACCAGCGCCCATACATCAAGGGAGGATGTGGTGCCGGCAATGTCTTGTCCGACACTGCCCCCCACGTGAGCTGGGGAAGGCTCACTGGCGTTTGGATACCGCTGCGTGTCTACAAAGGTGAATCCACGCAGACCAAAGCCAAGAAGTTCGTAGCGCACTGAGTTCAGCACGTGCAGCAGCGTCATCATGCCAACCGACAGCGCACTTGTGGAGACACCGAGCACCACCACAAAGACCCATATGAACCAGCGCGGCTCGTGACTACGAGTCTCCAGATGATCCTTGTATAGCATGCTCTTTGCCTCGTAGGTGTCCACAGACTCGTAGCGATCCATTTTGGAGCGGTCCAGTGGTGAGAAACGGCGGGGCTCAGCAGCCGGCAACACTTCCCGACTGCAACCAACGCGAATGTCGTGGCATAGGCAGCGCAGCATCACCCAGATGCGTGACACGCACGAAGCGCTGGTGCTTCTATGCGCCTCTTCCTCCTGCGAGCCAGACAGGTGTGGCGACCTTGACGGTGTATGAGATCCTAACAGCGGGGCCTCGGCGCCGACGTCTGCAGCTGCGGAGGAATCTTCGATAGGGTTAAGAAGGGATAAAAGAGGCGCATATAGGTGTGTTTGCGACTGCTGTGCCTGCTGCGTGCCGTTTCTGGTTGGCAGCACAGCTGATCTGTTCGAAGCCCTTGCCCCTGGCAAGGGCGAATGGTTAGCATTCATGTTTTGCCACGGATATAGTGAGTAAATGGCTGCGCGCAGTTGATGAGCTTTCGAGCTTCGTGGACGTTGGATACCTTAGATCCTGCTTGGACGTGACTGCCTATGACTCTATCAATGCGATGCGAGGCAAATCACTGCTGGTGTTCATCGGATGCAAAGTTCCAGTGCACCTCATCATACGTGGAAAAGCAAAACGCCGTACACCTTGAGATTTCTCTTTCTGTGTGCGCTATCGTGGTGAGCACCCGCTTCACGGCACATGTGCGGTGGAGACATTCAGGGAAACGACAGGGGGAGAGTTGATAGAGTCGCGAGAGAGAAAAAAAATATGACGTAGTGTTCACCGACATGTTTTGACGAATGCCCCAAGATGCATGCAGGCACCACCACGTGCTTCTAGATCACTCCGAAAATAATACATGGAGGCACACAGGCACACGTCCTGACGAGTTTCAAGCACTTCTGCTTCGTTTTTCCTATGTTGTGATTGAATGAGTCGTGCACACACACACACACGCACGCACGTCGCAGGAAGTGGACAATAACCCGGCCGCTAGGCCAAGGGGCGCAGAGAGGGCAAAGAAGGGAAGTGAGGAAAAAAAAAAACTGCGGCTTTTGTGCCCACATGTGGTTGAATGTTGTATGCGCCAGTATGCATCGCTCTCCACATATATATATATATATATATATATATATATATATATGTATTTATGTATGCGTGTATGTAAATGTATAAATGTGTGTGTGCATGTATGCAACAGCAGAACGTCAACCACTCAGGTGCCTGGGCACGTCCATAAAGAAAAGAGAAATATGTTCTTCACGCTAATTCTCCGCTCACATGAGTTACAAGTCACTCTACCATCACCCCCCCCCGCCCCCCGCGGGTCTGCCACAGTCCCAAACATTGTGGTACTAACGCACGTCATAGACACGCGCTCATCCAACGAAGTGCTTGGACCCAGTGATCCGAGCATGACCTCTGCGCCACGCGCTACCCATTGCTCATTTACACTTTCTACCATCGTGCCTGTCGCGGTATGTTGCCTCCTACCTGGGGTGGCGCACGCGCTCTTCTCCGCATCAGTGGGCAGTGTGAGGGTCTGGGGTGGGATACAGTCGAGCAGCGCTAACACTCTGCTTATCATAGGGATGGCACAAATGTGTGCTCAAGGTTGCAGGTTTCGCTGATGCCACACACGGAGGTGTGCCCCAGCGCCATCCGGGGAGACATTCGAGACTGTGAGGGCAGCAAGAACGACCGACAGCACTTCTCCAACACTCTTGCCTGCTAATCGTCTTCCATCCTCCTGGTGCCCTCATCCTTGGTGCCATGTGTCAAGCGTGTCACGGGGTGCAATAGGTGTCGTAGAGTCGCTCTACAAAAGCAACGTACGCGTCCTGATCCTCCTTGTTGCCGACTGCCATAGTGCCATGACCACTGTGTTGCAGCAGCAGTACTTCTGCCGAGGGTATTACATGCGGGACAAGTTCCCGTCGTACGCGGTCAATCAGTGCCTGTGTGCACGCGTTAGGCACCCGCTTGTCCTTGACAGACATCACGAAGGCAACAGGGCAACGCAAGTGCACTTCCTTTGGGTCAAAGTTGTAAGCCTGTTTATCCTCACGCGTGCTGCGCCAGTCGCTGAACGACCGCATAAACCATCGCGTAAGCCGGGGAATCCAACACGAGGCGCCGATGACATGCTCCAGTGTGTCGAAGGGCGCCTCGACAAGTACAAGAGAGACATGCTTGGCCAACTCCGGCGGCAGCTTCAGGGCTGAGTAGAAACACGTCGTGGCACCACGGCTGACACCAAAGAGAACGAGATGTTTCTTCTTGCCCTTCCTTGAGGTGCTCGTTTGTGCTTCAACGCCTGCCTGACCGTCATGCGTCTCCGTCGCCGGTGTGGCCTGTATATGGCGCACGGCACGCCGCACTTCACGGGTGAAGGCAGCCTGGTCTCGCATACCAGCTGTGTTCGTCCTGCCTGGCTCCGAGTAGCACCATTGAAAAGGCCGCACGCTAAACCACCAGCAGAGAAGAAGCTCCTTCACCACGAGTGCCACATGCATGGGATTAAGAGTTCGGTACCACGCACGGTGCCGCACCTCCGCCACCTCGGGCGAGGGAAGAACACCGTGTAGCAGCCGTGGCCCAATGCTGCACCTTGCGGTGCACAGCACTGGAGGATCTGTGAGGCCAAGCTCTGCCTCTTGTACCGCGGCGGCAATGCCATTTTCTCCATCCCCCAATGGACGCTGTTGTTGATCTTTGCCGCCACCAAGCGCAAAGTCCGGCGATGTCCATCGTGGTCCCTCTTCAACGTCTTCTTCGTCACTGTCTGAGGGGTGACTCTTCCCGCCCATGACAACTCTTCGCCACTGTAGCAAAGCGCGCTGAAGTCGCCGAACAAGCGGCATCCCTTGGAACCGATTCTTACCAAAATCTGCAATGTAAAGCGGGTCTGTGGGGTCCACATCTGACCAGTTGCACAGCACCGTAAGTGGGTCCCCACCAGTGTAGCGGGAGAGTGCGGCTCGACACGAGGTGATGCCAGGCATAGTGACCGTCACGATATTGTCACGTGGCGGCGGGCTATGCTCGTAGGGCACACTGCGCGGGATCATTGTCGAAACACCACGCGTATGCGTCTTCTTGAATGCCACAGCGCGACCAGGCTGGTGTGGAGTAGGAGAGCGTCGTGTGTAGGAGTCAGCAAGTAAGAACAGAAAAGTTGAGGTCGTGGTTCCTTCACGTGCGCCTGCGTCTCTTTCCCTCTGTGTGTGTGTGTGTGTGCCCCTACAACCACCGCAAAGTGTCAGGCAAATACCCGCAATGACAAGAAGAATACGCAGTCGTGCAGTAGCAAAAGAGAGGCGCCCGCTCTTACGTGGTCGTGACAGACGAGAGCCAGAAGGGGGTGGTGAGGACCGCGGAGGTGCAATCAAATACAGCTCGACGATCCGATGCTCACATGCGCGAACAAGATCAAATTTATCGGTGCGCGTCAACGCCCACCCGTCGGCTCGTCATCTCCAACTCTGATAAAGAGGAGGAGAGGTGGGTGGGGGCCTAAGCTGAGGTCCAAACATATGTAGATTTTCGTGAAACCTCTCTGCTTTGCTGTTTCTCTGTGAAGGATAGCTGACTTTTTTTTTTTCTTGCACCGTGCTACACGCTCACATACACACACGCCAAGCACATCTTTCTTTAAGCGTCCTCGAAATCGTCGAGTGCTGTCAGCGCCGTCTGAATCTGCTCTCTGTCGTGGCGGTCTGCGTCTGCCGCATCGCTGCTAATTGCTACGCCTCTCTCGGCATGATCGTTATCCTCGTCATCAGATGAGATGTCCATCATATGCTGCAGCGTCTTGACTGACAGACCAGCGCGCTCATCCTGCAGCACGGCGGCCGCGCTACCAATTGGTAGCACCTCTGTGCCAGACTCCACACCAGCAATGCCGATGGCGTCCATGAGTTGATCCACTTTCTTCGCCTTGGCGAGCTGCTGCGACTGCTCTAGCTGGTAAAGCACTGGATCCATACGGGTGCGGTAGGCTAGATACTCGTCGATAACCACCTCCACTTGGGAACGCACCAAGTCTTCAATGTCCGCAGTAAACTGAGCAGGGGCAAAGGGCACCAAAAATGATACGGAAGCTGCAGAGCAGGCTTCCGTGCGACACATATTGTCGTCTGTGCCGATCACCGCCTCTTCTTCCGCCTTGTGCTCCTCTTCTGCGTATGTGCTGTCGCCCAGGAGGGGCTGTAGTGTCCCTTCGGCGGCCATGGAGAAGCGAGAGGGGTACAGCGCCTCCAGCCGCCACATGTCCTCTAGCAGCGTCAACAGGGGTGTCAGCTCTTCTGCTGCGGCCGCACCCAATCCAACGGCGCGTGCGTACTTTCGTTGCAACGGCACCAGCAGCGCTTCCTGTGCCTCCAGGTCCTGACTGACGAGGTGAAGGCGGGATTCGCGCGCGATCCTCTCACGCTGCCTAGCCAGCTGCTCTGTCTTTTCGTCGAGCTGCTCCGTCTTGGCTGCCTGAAGCACCCGCTGGAGGCCGTTGAAGACGGAGGAGCGAAGCAGCAATCCACCTGAGCGGCGTTTCGGGGCTGTGGCCCCTTCCTTCGTGGCCGACGTTTCTGCTGTGACGACTGTAGGCGTCGACCTCTCGGCAGCAGTGCGAGCAGCGGGCAGCGTCGCGCGCGCTGTTGGGACGGAGGCAGCAGCCGTGGAGGCAGATACCTCCAACGTGTTTTCACCCTCAAGGCGTGCTTTAAGGTCTGCTGCCTCCCGTCGCAGTCGTTTCACGAGGCGCAGGAGAGCCAAATACCCCTGCTCCACAACTGCTACCTGGCGTCGCACTACTTCGTACTCACGAACATTTTGTGAGACGTGGCGCTGGAAAGCGCGGCGTTGTGGCTCGGTGAGAGGCTCCGGGAAGTCACCCAGCAACTTGAGAGTAGCCTGCGGTGCATTTTCCTTCCCTTCATCCTCGTCAGAATGGAGCACTGCATCCTCGTAGAAGGCTGGGTCATCGCCTTCCATGATGGGCGGTGCTCCCTTTTTTCTTTTTTGTTCCACCGCCGCTCGTGACAGCGGCCCTACCGACAATGCAGCAAGCGAAGGAGCTAATGTGCTATGTTAGCCCTGAGCTCTGCGACAAGTGGAAAAGGCACGCCGAGAGGGAGAGGGGGACGGGAAGGGAAGAAACGCCCAGTTAGAGTGCAGTCTGCGTGGAGAGCGACAAACATGTGAAAGTAGAGAGAGAGAGCGTGGGACAAGTAACAGTGCAAGCTCATCGGAAGGTTGGCATCGTTGAATAAGATGTTGCCGAACACTGCAGATGAGTTGGGACTCAATCAGTGCACTCATCATACGGAAAGAGTGCTATCAGTCAAGTGTCAGCAGTCGGTATCCAAGTCGTCTACGGCCGCAGAGCGGTGTGAGAGAGTGACAGGCAGATACAGAGAGTGAGAGGCAGGGAAAAGGGTCACGTTGTGGACTGGGATGGAGAGCGGATCAGGTAGGCTCGGCTGCCGCGATCCCACAACCTATGTGATCTTTCTCTCGTTGCCTCTGCGCACCAGCAACAACGTTCTCTCGCCCACTTCACGTTGCGCGT
This sequence comes from Leishmania tarentolae, assembly GCA_033953505.1. Lineage (NCBI taxonomy): Eukaryota > Euglenozoa > Kinetoplastea > Trypanosomatida > Trypanosomatidae > Leishmania > Leishmania tarentolae. Next base: position 399,820 of record CP119857.1, on the reverse strand, counting down.
GAAGGTGAGCCGGACGCACTGCCTGCTCTTCATTATTAGTTGACAGTTCTTTGCATGTGTACTTCAGGGACACCCACTCGCTACGACTGCGGTGATGTTTCATGACATGTTCCACTGCATTGCGTTGTGCGCGGTGCTCCTTTCCTCTTGTTCCCTTCGTGCACTCCTCCTCTTCATTGGGATGACAGCACCTACACGCCGCCCCTTCCCAAACACCACATCACATGCCTCAGCAGAGGATGCAGTGGAAAAAGATGAGCAGCGCAGAGGATGGTCAAAGCACACGGGAATCCACAAGACAAAGACAGCGGGTAGGGGAAGGAAAGAAACTTTCGTACAGGAAACCAACGACCAGAAAAGACTCCACCAAAGATGATAGTCGAAGAGGAGGGGGGGGGGGAGAGGCAAAAACAAAACAACAAAGACAACAGAAACTAACGACACGAGTGCAGCCCTCGCCGTGTCACCGCCTCCATCACGAGCGCAAACGTTAACAAGACACAGAAAAATGCACACCATTCAATACTAGCCCGCCAACGCGCCAAAGAGATCTCGACGTGGAAGTCAAGGAACATACAAACACCCATACCATACAGAGCCAACTTGTTGAGAGATTAAGAACGAGAAGGCAAGTGGAAGGAGACAGGGAAAGACAGGAAAGGGGAAAGGAGGTAGGCACAAAGAGGTCGTCGGGGAATACATGCGTCTATGTGTGTGGATGTGCTGTGAGACAGAAGAGTCAATGCGAGGGACGTGATACGAGTAATAGCAAGAGTACCAGAAAAGCGTCTTCCTTTCCGATGTGCAGGTGGCTGCCCGCATGGCATCAACAACACCTCCCCCTTCTGTACCACGGTTTCCTTCCCTTTTGCCGCTTTTGCGTACCCCCCCCTCCCGCACATGCACATGGCCGACATCAAAGATGGAGCAGCGCGCCAGATGGTGCTACCAAGAAAAATGACTACAGCAAAGCAAAGCAAAGCACGCACGGCGGTGGCAGGTTTTGTACGCTGCAGTCTGCTTTTCGTGGTGATAGTTCGCGCATGCGTGCGCGTATGTGCATGTGCGTGTGTGGTGGCCTGTGAATGTATCCCTCTGTTATCTTCCGACCGCCTTGCACGCTTTCACTTGCCTTCCCTGCCGTCCTCCATCCCTCCCCTTTTCCATTTCCCACCTCCTCCCTCCGCGTGTTTGCCATGGGCGCAGCGAGTGACATCAACACGTACCAATGACACAAAAGCAAAATAAAATAAAGTCAAGCAAACCGAAACGACGGGAGCGCAGGGGTGGGGGTCGAGGCGGGGGCCACGCCACACGCCCCGAATAGATAAGGAAAAAAAGAGAACACAGGCACCAAACAAAAACAGCGACACACCTGACCGTGCGCGTCAGTGGAGACCTGCGCTCGCCCCTCCCCTCCCTTCCCCTCCCCCGCCCCTGCGTCACCACGACTGTGGCGACACGTCGGAGGAGAAAAGAGGACACAGGCCGATAGCAGTCAACGCAAACGGACAAGCGCCACACAAAAGGCCACCACAAATGAAATGGGATGGACGAGAGGAGGAAAACGGACGCGAAAAGGGAGAGGGATATGTACCGCATCGGTGTATGAGGACGACACGCACACGCACAGCTGTACGGGAGCCCACCGACTAGAGACGAGGTATGCGCATCCACCTATGCTTCTTTTACCGGCTCCCTCTTCGCGCGACCCCTTCCCTTCGTGAAGATGCGGGCCTGTGTGTTGGAATTTATAATACCTTATCATTTTTCATTGTTGGCTCCTTCTCTGACGCTGTCTTCTCCCTTTTCAATTTCGTAGCGCTTCTGCTTCCGCGTACATCTTCCGTGAGCTGCTTGGATAGGCGGCCTTGGCGTGGTTCCTTGTCGTATTCCTCTTTCTCACTCAGCTATATGAGGGGTGGAGATTATCTATACACACATATACATATACATATATACACATATATATGTATATATAGATGTACGTGCGTGCACAGCAGCCACGCTTGCAACCAAGTCAACAACAAAAGAACATTCTAATACATTCACCGGCAATGAGACCCGCGCGGTTTACACGCATCCTCACACGAAAATAAAAATAAAATAATAATCATAAAAAAGACACGGACAGAAGTTGTACGGGTACAATGTAAGGGCGTCGGGATGAGCCATGAACGTCGACGATGAGGCGCACAGCGACAGCAACAGTGATGCATCCACACCAGTACGTATATACCCTAGGCACTGCCCCCTTTTTTTTTTCTTCAGCCTACCGAGACACAGGGAGAGGGAGAGGCACCCAAACGAAGAATATCAGGGAAGTCAGAAAGACGAGAAGACAAGAGATGCTGATAAGTGAGGTGTGCCACTGCAGAGCAATAACTACACGGAAAATAGCAAACGCCGACACACCCGCGCTCGTGCTCGTCGGACGGCGTACAAGGACAAAGTCGACTCGAGATGGCTACCAACATGTAAACGATCAGAAAAGTGCCCATACAGTGAAATCAATCAATCAATGGACCCCTTAATACGAAGGGCAGCGGCGACAAGTGCAAAAACAGGAAGAACGTTTGTCAACCGTAGCAAAACGAAAACCACATTCACACTCTCCTTCTCCGAGAGGGAGGAAGGGGGGAGGGAACGCGATGAGGAGGTGAGAGGGTATCCTTTCGGACCCTTTCTTCGTACCGCCGTGCTTCGCCGAGCAGCCGTGGTGACATGGAGGAGAGGTGGCTTTGCGTGAGTTGTGCGGGGTGGGGGATCACCTCTGGAGAAACATTTTCCTTCTTTTTTGTTGCCGGTTCTCTAACCAAGTAACCTCTCCAGACGCAAGGAGAGCGCCTTCCCTTTGCTTCTGTCGAAGCATCAGATTTCTAGGAGATCAAAGAAACGAGAATCCTTCCCACTGCTACAAGTAACCGTGCTTCACAGGAGCGCGCAGCCTTGCTATCGAAGTACCATAACATCATCTTCTCGATATACCTTGTTCATAGAAAAGAAAAAGGTATCCCGCACATCCTACGCAGCCCCCGCATCGGAGGCATCGTCGTGATACCACTCATCCTTTTCCGGATCGTACCACATCTCGTTTGTAGGATCGTAGAATTGGCAGCTAGGAGGGTGGAAGTAGAGGTTTTCTTCGACAGAGTAGTAGTAGGGCGTCCCCTCCGTCTTCACCCACACTCCCTTCGGCAGCACCACAGGGTTGCCATTCTCATCCACGTCGCCGTTGCCCAGGTTGGAGCCGTTTTGACGCGGACCCTTGTCGGGCGCTTCAGTCGAATCAACGCTGCCGTTTTTGTTGTTGTTGGCACCGGCCGCACGACCAGCAGGAGTCTCCATTGAGTGGTTGCGAGGCGACTTGTCCGCGCTCAGCGAGGTGCCATTGCGGTTGGGCTGCCCGGGGCCCGTGGCCGTCGACCCCGTAGTGGATTTTTGAGTGCCACTGCCGTTGGCACCCGCGCCGATAGGACCGCTTGCGGTAGTGGCCCCCGCCGAGGCCCCTGGGGTTCCCCTAGGCTTGACCTCCTTGCTCTTGGAAGCTTTGCACCCCATTGCTCGCGCTTTTGAACTTTATTTATCTTGATTAATGGCTGTGACGTGAGTGAGCTGCTCGAGTGAATGACAATCACCTTGGTGATCGCGTCGCTAGAAAGAGAGAAGGTTTAATGAAAGGGGGAAATAAAACGAGTCGTGCCGGGCTGCATGCGAAGGAGAGAGGGAGAAGGAGAGGAAGAAGGGGAGGGGGGGGGGCTGGTACGGTATGCGAACGTAGCGCACGCCGCTCGATGCCTGCTAGAGTTTGTAGTGGAGGTCAAGGACATGACAACAGAAGAAGCGCCCAGTTCAGGTACTCGGAGAATACGAACATGGGCAGAGTCCTTGGCGTTATCGTTCTTTTTTTTTCCTTGGGTGTACAACGTCACCGGGTGCGATGGACTCGGTTGCCGGTACACCCCCTCCGTTTTTCCTATGTGCCATGATTGCCGCACACCAAAGACCACTGAAGTCGACTTCGCGTCGCTCGTTCCCTCCTCCGTTCATACATTCGTCAAGGTTTCTCTGAAGCCTTCACTTCTGTTTCTTGCGCAGGACCGAGACGACAGGTCAAACACAACAGACGCCACACACGACGGTAGCTGCTCATCAGAGAGCAATCATACATCCCCTCTGAAGGATGGGAAGATGGGAATTGGTGTGAGCGGGGTAGGGAGATGGTGAGTACCATCACGAGTGACATCCAACGAGAGCGCGCTGAAACAAATCGTCATAAAGGCATCGGCGCAGTGTGTCCGCTTTCCACAAGCGCGTATGCAAGTAGTCAAAGCAGCGCCGCCGTGCGCTCAAGTTACCGTCGCCTGCCACCTCATCATTTTCACACGCCAGCAGCGATGGTACCTTCAGACACATTGCTGTTATATGTCGCTTCAGCGATACGCTGCTGCGCGTGCAAGAAACAGACGACACCGCGGTCGACGGCAACACTTTCCCTTGAGAAGCGGCTTGCAGCGTCACAAGCTGGTCGAGGAGGAAGTAGTATGGCATGTAGAGTTCGTCTTCTGTGCCGCTCTTATCCGCCTCGGCGACGAGCTCGATCACGGAATCAATGAAGGATTCCTCTAGCGCTGCCGCCTCTCCCTCTTCGTCCTCGAGACAGTACTGCCTGCGCAGCAACTGGAATACAAACGGCGCGTAAAACCACGCCGACTGGTCGTTAGGGTCGCAGTACACCGCCTGCTTCAAAAATTCGATGTCCTCTCGCAACTGCGTCAAAAGAGCTGCTCGCCACGCCTGCTGTTGTTGCTGTTGCACATCCCCAGCCATGGTGACAACGTCCTCTTTCTGTTGTTGACGTTGCCATCGCTTCACCGCGGACGTTATCGCTAGCGAACGCTGATGCCACGCGCTGTAGTTAGAGAAATTGTTCTTGATCTTGTGGGTCGTGTACGCCAGCTCTGCAGCTTCCTCTGTAGAGAAGAATGTGGGTGACGCCATGGAGGACGTGGGGGGCTGCGTTGCGTCTTCCGCTGACACGAGCGGCGCATCAGCAGGACGGTAGGCGGCCGCAAGCTGGGTGACGCGGTGCTCCTGCGTTTTGACACAGCGACGATAGTTCCAAGCGTGGAAGTTGCGCTCGTCCATCTGCAGCAGCTGCTCGCACTGCGCACGCTCCTTACGAAGGAGGCTACACAGTAGCTCATATGTGGCAGGTGGAGTGACGTTCACAGATGCGCCCGCAGCATGCTCAGCCGCTTGCTCAGCCGCTTGCTGCATCTCCCACTTGGCCAACACCTCCAGCTGATCCAAGATCCAGTGGCGGTGTAGGAAGGCATTGTAATTTTTGTAGTTCTGCAACAACACCTTTGAATTGAGTTGCAGCTCCTGTAGAAGCCACTCCTGACGACTGGGGGCTTTCGTGACTTCTGCTTCGGCACTGCTCACCTCCGTGACCGACTCCGATGTGTCCGCGCAGGGCTGCGTTGATGCTACAGCTTCAAGGGCCAGGCGACGGCAGTTGTACACCGTGTAGGCCTCCGGCACTGCCAGAAGCAGTGCCTCGGTGTTCGCTAGTGTCTCTGAGTTGTACTCGTGGGCCTTTCTCGACGCCAAGACGCACTGGTACAGAGCACCGACACGCTCGTTCTCCTGCACGGCAGCCGCCTTTGCCTCAGGGGACAGTAGTTGCTTCTCCTTTTTTTTTTGATCGTGCATTTGTGCAGCGGGCGTGTGATGTGAAGTGCCACAAAAAAAAATGTGCCCAACGGCGTGAGGTATGGCGCTGCTGATTAGAAGGTCAAGTACCTGCAGGGTGTTGGGGTGCGTTGCCCAATGCCCGTTCCACAGGAGCATAGATGACACAACAAAAGAAGGGGGGAAGAAGGAGAAGGGATGCAGCGCGCGGTAACACAAAACAACAAAAAAAGGAATAAAAATGATGAGAGAGATGCAAGATGAACTATGGAGGAGGACATCGGTAAGCATGCTACACGCTCTAGTGCAGATGCGGCCTTCGGCCGCCTACGACAGCGGCGCAAACATAAACGGGAATATCCAAGTCGGTCCGCCAAGCGTACTCTTAGAACAGCACCACAAGTCAGCCGCATTGGCGATTCCTGCCCCTTCAGTCAGTTGCGTCAACTTTTTCTCTCCCCATTTCATGAAGCGGCGCGTCGCACAAGGGGCTGCACTCACTTTCGAGCTCCCTGCGCTGGTCTGCAGATATACATATATATTTTTTTTCCGTTGCTGCGCTCCGTTGGCGAGCGGCTTCAAACACGCAGGGAAAGGATTGAGCACAAAAAGACGAGAGAGAGTGAGTGAACCTGTGGCTCTGCAAAGTCTGGCAGCTTTTAGTAATTTATTATTTTCTCAGTATGGCGGTACCGCAGACACGTCACCAAGTATACATGCATCACACACACACACACACACAACCACCGGTCACCTACCTCTGCCGCACTCTGACTACATCCTAGTCGTCTGGGGCGAGACGTCTGCCGCCAAATCAGGACATACGCCTAGAAAGTGCTTCCTGCCCGTCGCCATTCATTTGTCAGGTACGTGATGCATGAGCGGCAGGAAGAGTCCAGGCTTCTGCTCGAGGGTGGAGGCCCGTAACCGCTGTCGTATGGGCATCAGGGCAATTTCACATTCACATGAATCCACATACCTTTAACAGCAGTGGGCGTACCAGGAGGAAGGCGCCCGTGTGGGCATCCGTGTGCCTGCGCACAAGCCGCTCATGACATGTCTCTCTGCGGAAGGGCACCGAATAGGATGTAGCAGCTAGTGCGGCGCGAATGATATCAGAAACATTAGGTCAATTTACGCAACATAATGTTGATACAGTGAGAAGAAAAGAAAATCCAGCAGCAGGCAGGCGGCAAACATGAAGCAGGGGGAGGGGGGGTACACATGCCAACAACAGAGGCACAGACACATGAACACGGGGAGAGATGAACAGAGAAAAGGGTACAGCGGCTAAGCGTGCATGCATGCCTGAGGGTGCCCCACTTCGCTACCGCGGTTTCCTTGTGAGCGATACGTGTATCTGTATGCATACATGTGTGCATATATGAGCATGGAGCATAGCCTGAGAGCGATGGGAATAAAAAAAAAAATAACAGGAGAAAAACGGTACGCCCGCTGGGAAGAATAAACAGCGCGCAGGAGCGGACACACACAGAGACAACGCTGTGCTGGTGCATGCGCAGACCGATGGTGAAGCAAACACACGAAGAAATCAAAAAAGAAACTCGGAAAAGTACAGAATGAGCACACCATCTACCGCACATGAGTCCGATTCAACGCAACCTTCAGTCATCTCCTGATGTGGGAAAAGGAGAATGGGACTACGGGGGCGTGAGACCACTTTCCACGTTCTTGTTTGCTCACACTCTTCATCGCCTCCATACTGACAGAGAGTAAGACATGCGGTGATACACAAAGAAGCTTCCGTGCGTGACCTACCGGAGGGCGATCTTCACAACGGATGCACAGCCGACACACAAAATGGAAGCCCAGCAGAGCGTCGTTGCAGGATTTAAAAGTCCACAGGGGCGAAAAGCAAAGACCAGACTACGCGATACAAGAAAAAAAAAGGATACGGGGGAGAGAAAGGTAAGAGGCGATGCTTTCGGGGCGTCGTTACCGAAGCATACATCTACACCCACCTATAGTAGAAACAGAAGGAGCAACGGGAGTTCCCTAAAGAAAAGGGTTCCCCGGGAGAGGCTTGTGAAACCACACGGGTGCTTGTGTGTCGATGCATGCGCACGTACGTTGGACACGCCGTGCGAGTCCTCACTTCGAAATACACGGGGATTTTTGATTTCCCCGTTTTCCGGGCCTTCCCTCCATGTCCGCATTCCTTTCTTGCCATTTGCACTGTCTGCTCATGCTCCGCGACATCTTTAACAAGGCCACCGTGCAGTGCAGAGGGACCATCTTCCTCTACCCTCACACGCGTCAATGTCTTGCAAACGCCTGAGAAAAATGGCTGTGTATGTGTGTACTTGTGTGTCGAAACACCCACCCGCTACCCTTGCTTGTTCCCGCTTTGTAAGATACGTGTTGTTCACAGGAGGGAGAGAGAGAGGGAGACGAAGAGGGGGATGAGGAGGAGGAGGGGTAGAGTGCAAAACTCAGCGCTTTCGTTCCTGTGTAGTGCTTACGGTTATTCTCTGCTCATATATACAGGCGTATACATGGATACCTTGTGCCTCGTCCATCGCGGTGGCAGACGCTGCTTTCGCGTAGAAGGGAGGGGGAGGGGGGGTCCGCTTTTTGCCTACGGACTCCCTTGCTCTGTAAAGAACGAGGCGGAGAATGGAAGGTGGGCAGGGAGCAGCGGGCGGAAAAGGTGAAGACGTTGCTGTGTTAATCTTTGTACGGAGAGGAGAAAGAATCGTGGTAGTGAGAACACTCCAAAGCACTATCCCTTGATGTGACCTTAATGCAATTATATCTTCTTCAAAGCGCATTCTTTTTTGCCCTTGACGTCGCCGCGCGTCGGCGCACCGACAGTGGCGGATGCGGACGCGGACGCGGACGAGGATGGCACAAAAACAAACGACTCTGGTGCGTCCTTATCGTGCGTCACCTCGTCCATGTAGGCAATCCAGATCCGGCAGCGGAAAGTTCTGAAGAGCTTGCGCTGCATGCTGCGAAAGTCTACAAACATGTTGCGGGACGGGCGGCTGACGTACAGCGTGATCTTCTCGCGTGTGAATTGATACTCGCAGTCGACCAGTGTGACCTCGCGGCTGAGCTCCAGCATCTTCAGCTCTTCCGCCGACAGAGGCGTCAGGTGGCGACGCCGATCGCCCTCGTCTGTGGAGGCGTGATCGGCGTTGTAGTCTCCCGACTCCTCATCCACAGGAGCCGCTGTGTCAACCGTTTTCGACACCTCTGCAGTAGCAGCCGCTGCCGCCAGTGCGGCTTCGTTGCGCGCGAAGCGCTGCAGGTAGCGATTTTCGATGAACTGTTGCACGATGGGCTTAGCGGTGGCGTAGGCCTGCCTCTCAGCCTCGAGCTGCGGCCCCAGACTCGCGATGTCCTCCGCCGTGGTCGGTCCAATAAGCCACGGCCACGTCTTGAGCGACATAACATACTCCAGGGCAGACTCTCCCGTCAGCTGCGGTAAATTGGCCTCGTTGAGGTCGGCGTTGGAAGCGGCGTCATACGCGTCGCTGAGAATGCTTTCCTTGGACCCTTGCATTCGTTCTACCGCCCGCTGTCGCAGCCGCTCCACGATGGCGCAGTCGCGAGCCATCTTTTCAATCGATACGTGGCGGATGACCTCGCCAATGTCAGCACCGCGATCTCCCTCCACAAGCATGTAGCTGCCTACTGGCACCTCCTCAGGAGAGAGGGGGCACGCGTACCGCTGACCTTCTCTCTTGCGCTTCACGACCACAAACAAGCGAATTGGTGCGTCATGGTTCACGTGAAAGCGCGCATCGTCTTGCCTTTTGGGGAGCATCTTTGAAGACAAGCTGGTCATCCTTGGAGCCACCGACGTCCGAGCCACAGTCGACGCGGACTGCGTGCCTGTCTTCGAGGCCTTGCTGGGTGTTGACGCTGAGCTGGAGGCGGGGGCTGGGATGACAATGTTCTTAGCACCTTGATAATGCGACGGTAAGGGGTCCACGTGCTGAGATTTAGCCTTTGTGGGCTTGCCAACGGCACCAGCAGCGGTGATTGGAGTGGAATCGGCAGTTCCCACCTTCACTGCCTGGATGTGTTGCGCCTCAGCTGTCACATTCCCGGAACTTTGCTGTTGCATAGCTCCCTGCATCTCTGAGAAACTACTAAGCGCAACGCCAGCGTAGTGCGTCACCGGAGACATCGGCAGATAGCTGTACGGACCCATTATTGTCCCGGCACTAGCCATATAGGGGGTCTGGGGAGGCTGTGGCACGGGTGCATAGGCCATTTCTGTGTAAGTTTGGATAGGGGCGCTGTTAGCCGCGCTCCGGATGATGTTCATGCTGCTGTTGGGCGTTAGTGGAGCGTAGTATTGCTGCCGCTTTGGCGTTATGGTTATCGGCGTGTAGCAGCCCGGCTGCGGAGGCATAGCAGGGTAGTGATGACCCGGGTAGCCACCATAAACGTAGGCCGCCTGCGGGTGTTGCTGCAGTGGGCAAGGTTGACCCTGTATAGCATAGCTGTACTGCTGCTGTTGCGGGTGGTGCTGCTGTGGATGCTGTTGTTGCGGGTGTTGCTGCTGCTGCTGTTGCGGGTGGTGGTGCTGCGGGTGGTGCTGCTGCTGCTGTTGCGGGTGTTGCTGCTGCTGTTGCGGATGTTGCTGCTGCTGCTGTTTCGGGTGTTGCTGCTGCTGTTGTGGGTGTTGTTGCTGCTGCTGCTGCTGTTGCGGGTGGTGCTGCTGCTGTTTCGGATGTTGCTGCTGCTGTTGCGGGTGGTGCTGCTGCTGCTGCTGTTTCGGATGTTGCTGCTGCTGTTGCGGGTGGTGCTGCTGCTGCTGCTGTTTCGGATGTTGCTGCTGCTGTTGTGGGTGTTGCTGCTGCTGTGGATGCTGCTGCTGCTGTGGATGCTGCTGCTGCTGTTGTTGAGGAATCTGGTAGTGCACGGATTTTGAAGGGTACTCGCACGAGACGTAGGGAAAGACTTCATGCTCTTTCCTCCGCTGACTTGGGAGCTCGACGCCATCTTCCGTGCTGGGGATGTTCGCTCCTCCATCAATGCAGCGGCGATCGAGTTGCTGCGATGAAGGTCCAGGGGAGGTGTGCTCCTCCGAGGCCAAAACGCCACTTGTGGAGAAGCGAGACGCTTTGTAGGTGGGCCCAAGAGCCGCTGGTAATGCTGCCTCAGCAACACTGGGCACGTTGCGCGCCATAGCCGAAGCGCTGGCCGGCGCAGGTGACACGGACTGGACCACTGGAATCGTCATACTGGAGGCGTTGAGAGAGCAGCTGGCGGAGTTGGTGCCCGGCCGTAAGCGCTGCTTCACGTTGACGTTCAACTTTTGCTCTTTGTCACTACAGGTGAGGGTGCCCACTGTAGTCACGGAAATGGGGCGGATATCGGTGGCAGAGAATGTCATTCGATTGCCATCGCGCCAAAACCCTGTGGACGGCGCGCCGACTGGCTGCTGCTGCTGCAGCTGCTGACTCGAATGGCGGCGAATTATTCCACTGTCAGTGAGGTTGCACGAACCGAAGTCGGCAGGGGTCGGAGAGGAGGTAGAGGTGGAGGTGGAGTTGAACTCAAACATGAGAACGTTCTGCGACGTGTTGTTGCTGTAGCTGTAGCTACTACGTTGTCGTGGCGCGACTCTCGAGTTCTCCATCACAGATGCCTCCTGCTCTGGGCGATTGACGTCACTGCTGCTGAGAAGTGCGTATGGGTTATGAGAACTGCGGTTGAAGGGGTTCCGAGAGTACGTGGAGTTCGGCGACCCCTGACCCGGACGACTCAGCAACGAGGAAGAGGCCCCAGCAAAGTGGTCACTCCGATGAGCGTAGCTGGAGGAGTAAGCACCCACGTCTCGACTCGACGCAGTTGTGGCGGCACCGCGTCCATTGTAGTCGTCGGCACAATGGGTCTCCGCCATCACCTCACTATCCTCATCCTCGCCACTGCTGACATCTTGCTGCACAAATGTTTGAAAGAGGGATGAAATTTCGGTAAAGTTCCTCGGGTCGTTCGTCAGCGTCATATGGGTGCTCTCAATCGCCGTTATGCCGCCACATGGGTCTGGGTGTACACGCGCGGTCATGCCTGTCCTCAATAGGTCCACAAAGACGGCGATGAAAAAACGATGTGTTGTGTGAAAGGCTGCAAGACACACACCACCACCACCACCACAACGTAGAAAGGAGGAAAGAAAACGGCAACACACAGGGGCACACGTGAGTCGCTCTTCAGGCGGGCAACATCCAAGACTAGAAAAAAAAAAGGAACAACGAAAACGAAAGAAAGAAAGAAAATAAAAAATACACCACAACTCCACAACAATCGATACTCACAAAGAGGAGTCACACAAAATACCAACGGCGTTGTACGACGGTCTTCGTTAGAGAAACAGAACAACGAGAACGAAAAAGATGCACGTGAAAGTAGAAGACCGGAAGAAACAAAATAGGAACAGGGGAGGGCGTCAGTATGGCCGTGCGCACTCCACCGGGCGCGCTAGATAGCAGCGGTACAGTGTATAGCCAAGATCTCTGCCGAAGAAAAGGCTGGGAAAAGGTGGAGTAGTGGCACGCCAAACGCCAAACAGACACACACACACACACACAAGCACACGAAAGAAAAGAAATAAAAAATATATAGAGGTGAGAAACTCCAGAAAATGGATGCGCCTGCTCACCACGCTTTCCTGCACACAGAACTGCAGGCCTCTGCGAATTCGACAGAAACGCTGCGTTCCCCCCTTAAAGATGAAAAAAAAGAAAGGAAGAGAGGGAGAGAGGAGGAGGAGAAGGAGGATTGAGAGGATAGAGCCGAAAACAAGGAAAAACGGATGTCGACTGCGATCAAATCCAAGAGAAGGCACACTAAACAAAGAACAAGACAGGACGCAAGAGAAAAGGTCGGATACACAAGCTGATCCAGAACAGCTGAAGCAAATCAACGGCAACGTGACGGCCGAACGCAGAAAGAGACTCAACCTCTGACGCACTCCTTCGAGTACAAAATCTAACAGAAAACGAAAAAGAAGCGAAGCACAGACAAGTAGATCAACAGGAAAAAAAAAACAATACGGCTGCTACTAGAGAAACCAGAGACCGACCCAAAATGCGCTAAGCAAGAGGTTCAGAGCCCAGACGGGAGGAGGCAGAGAGAACGAGAGAGGACTCAAAAGGGGGAGGTACGAGTCGGCACAGATAGCAACACCTAAGAGGAGCGAGGAAGGACCTTTTCTCCTCCAAAAAAATCTCGAACACGTAAAGGTCGCGATACTACACCCACAGCCACAGCACGCACAAGCACAGATATGAAACCACCACCACCAAGGGGAGGAATCCACAGGGAAGGTGCGGGCAAAGGAAGAATGGCAGCGGCCGTTTTTTTTTTTTTTTTGGAACGACGGTATTCCTCTATTAGCACTGTCACAAGAAATGTGCACGGCGAAGCAGCGCGCGTGGGCAGCAAGATCCCTAAAGACAGTACAGAGGTACTACAGAAACGAAGGTGTGCGAGAGGAGCGCCACGGATGGGGGGGGGGAGGGGAGGAGGACGAGAGAGAACACACTGGATGGGTGCCGCTTGAAGCTAGCGTATGGGTTCTGTGCGTGTGTGCTGCTGTCGGCAATACAGGAAGAGGAAAGTAGAGAGTATGTAGAGATGAAGCCAAGTGGCGACAACGTTGGGAGAAGGCAGGGCTCTGTGTTGTCCGAAACAGGAGGGGGGGGGGTGGCAGTAGACAAAAACCTCTCGTGCGTGGGAGAGTATGCGGTATAGGAGAAAGGAGATAACCTGTACGTGCAGGAGCGACGATGAGGGGGACACCGATGCAATCACTAAAAAAAAAAAAAACCGAAGAGCAACAAAGAAAAAAAAGAAGACGCAAAGCGCGATGTGGCAATATCTGATGTAGGGGAACAAAAATCAAAAAAAAAAATCGGCGAAGAGTTCGGCAAGGTTGGAGAGGGGGAGAGAAGACCCACAAACTGAAAGATCTCCAGAGGAGTACCCGCGGAAACTAAGTAGACCGAAAAAAAAAAAAGAAAGAGCACACCAGACAACCGAAAAGTCAAGGGGGAAAGGTGTGTCCCAGTTGCGCTCACGCCTCAAAGAAAGCACCACTCTATACGAAGCGGGTACCACAATAAATGCCGACTAAAGGGCTCCCTGCCACTGTTTGAGTACGTGTAGGTTCGTGTATGAGCGAAGGCACAGCAAGAACATAAAGCAATGAGAAGGGGCTGCGGTGCGGGGGGAGGGGGGCACGCATCAACACACAAGCACGGAGAGAGAAAACAGGCAACGTCCAAGAAAAGAAAATGACAAGAAAAAAAGGTACCCGAAAGCAGCACTCTTACTCCCTAAAGGCGAGGCACGAATACTGCACCTCTTAGTTGCCTTTGTAGATCTGTAAATGTTCTCTTTCACACACGGATCGCCCTCTCTCTCATCGCTTGGATTACAATGAATGCTTTCTTCTTGTATGCTCGTGCTTAGCTTATTCCCACGGGCGTTATTTGCTCTCTTGTGCAAGGGAGTTCTTCGTATGTGTAGAGGTAGATAAGTAGATTTAGAGATACACGGACACAAAAGAGACTGCAGTTTCGTTTGAGAGATCAACAGAGACAAATTAAACACACACACACAAGGGAGTGGACGGAGGTCAAAAATGCTTTCTTATTTCTTCCTCCCTTTCGTTGTCGTTCATCGGTGGTACCGCTGCCGCTCCCGCTTCTCGGACGTCGAAGACACACAGGAAGGGAAGGAAAACCCGAATAACAAAAACAAAAAGAAGCTCAGAAACAAATAAGAAGTGTACCCTCGCAGGGGTGAGATGTTTTCGCTTTTCTCTTTTTTTTGTCCTCTGTTTCACCACTGAATTGCAGCTGTCTGACTCTGCGAAGGCTACAAGAGCTTTGATACACAGACAGGTGCAGAGGCGAATACGAGCAACGGAGTTTCGGTATTAGCGGGGAGGGATGGAGCCGATCCGATGGGAGGGAGATGCCAGATAACAAAGATAAGGGAGGGAAATTAATGTTGCTGCGCACAGAGAGAGAGAGAGGTGAGTGTCGTTGTCTCAATAACGAGAGAGGTATGGCTCAGTGTAAAGGGAATCAGCGCGGTTCAGGAAACAGTTAAGTAGGCACGCAGACACCTGTGCATGCGCGTGGAGGGGAGAAGAGTGCGACGAGACCGGTGAGACAGTTGCGTCTTCCGGGCCTTCAGTACGCAATGATATATATATATATATATATGGGTGGGCGGGCGGTCGTGTGTGCGTGTGTGTGTGTACAGGCCTGTTTTTGGTGTTTTCTTTTTTTTTTTTGTTGTTGTTGTTGCAGAACGTGACTAAAAGGCGAGGCGAACGAGAACCATCAAAACCTCCCAAAGAAATAGACTGGCGATCGCTACAGAAAGGAGGACACACACTACTAAAATAATAAGGCGAAAGATAAACTGGGGAAAACAGTGGAGGAGGCGAAGGGGGAAAAAAGAAAGAAGGTGGCACACACACACACGCACTCACACACGCACGCACGCAATAAGCAAAGGGGAAGCAGAGGGGCGCACACGAACCAAAACGTATGAGGAGGGAAGAGGGATGAGGGCGAGGGAAGGAAGTGACGAAACGGAAAAGGGCTCAAAAATGAATGAAGTGTATACCCGTGGGGGTGGGGGGAGAAAACGTGCACACCCGTGCACGGACAACCACAACAAAACAACAGGACTACACAAACGAAGCGAAGTAGGGAAGGGGAGAGGGCAAAGGAAAACAGGACAGGCACACGCGCAGCACAGAAGATGGCGTGTGGTAGAGAGGTCAGGGGGTGGGGTGGGGGGGGGCAATGGTAAAAAAACAAACAAACAGTAAATGAAGAGTAAAGACACAAAAGATCTATAAAGGAAAGGGTGTGAAGCGGAAAAAAAAACAATATATATATCACGGGCGATACGCACGCGCGCACACGCACACAGACCAACAGGGAGCGAGATAGACAGAGGCGAGAAAGGCAGACGGTTAAGAATGCACAAAAGAGAACGGGGAGGAAGAAGTACGCGTAAACACAACAAAGAAAGGAAAAAATCGTGTTTACCCGAATAATGCCCACTCTTGTTGACGTGGTGACCGGTTAGCCTCTGGCGAAGATGGGCTTTTACTCAAGTACGCACAATTTGCTTGTTGCTTAGCTCGTCGAGTACCGCCAAGATTTGTGACGTCCTCCCCTTTTGCCCCTTCACGTCTCTCCGAGTTTTCCTCTCTTTGGCGTATTGTAATGGCAGTTCACAAAGCCAAAAATTTTTTTTTTTTCGTTTTGGGGCTTGGGAAGGGTGTCGTCTTTGTGAGGCTTCAGATAACACTGCGCGATAGGAGGAAAACGGTTTCGCCCCTTAGGAAGGAGGATTGAGCGGGAGCGCACGCTTTGCCCTGTGGAAAACAAAAGCGAAAAACAAAAGCCCGCCAGCGCCGCTTCAGCTGGATGCAAAGGCTCTTTTTCCCACACCCACCCTTTGTAGCGTGTGCGCTTTGTCACGCGTACTTCTGCCTGGTGGAGTCCGTGAACTACGATTATTGTGCCGCTTCCCTCCTCAGCTGTGCTTCGATTCGCTGTCCGTTTGATATATATATATATATATATATAGTGGCTTCCAAGGACACCCGCAAAGACACTGCGAAAGAGACACCCGTGTGGGGCGCTGAGGAGGTGTGGGCGGGAAAAGACGCACGCCAGACACACGCGCAAACACAGACACAGAAGGCCCTTCGAAACAGAACACAACAAAGCTCAAAAAAAGAAAGAGAGAAAAACTAGAAAGTGAAAGCCGACAAATAAAACACCAACCACAAACGAAGTAGTAGGAGGAGGGGAGGGAGGGAGGGAGGGAGGGAGCAGGGGGAGAGAGGAAAACAGAAACACGAAAAAATTCAGAAACAAGTCTGAGGAGCACACAACGAAACCAGAACCCAAATAATGCGTTGCAAATAATAATGATAATAATAATAATAAGAAATAGAAAAGCGCGAGCACAATCGTAATGATTCTCCTTCCTCTGCTGCTTAGATGACGTTAGTGGAGGGGAAGGGAGAGGGGGGGGGGGCTCAGCCTTGTCGCGAAGAAACGAGAAAAATGAGGAGGAGATCGGGTGAGGAAGAGGGAGAGAGGGGAGGCGAGACGACAAGCACACAAACAACACACGGCAAATGTGTCAGACAGAGAGGAAAATAAAGTACACGAGCCCTCGTGCGTTTTCTACTCGAGAAAGCTGTAGAGGAAGAGAGGAGAAGGGTGAGCCAAGCCGTCAGGTGAAAGATTCGAATGGCAGGATGGCAGGTCGCGCGACACAGCAGCGGCGGCAGGATTTCCGTAAAGACGACAAAGTTACAGAGTAGAAAACGCAAGAAAAGGAACACACACACACACACACACACAAACACACAAAAGGACGCAAAGATAAAAGGAGCACCGCCGACGTGAGCCGTTGAGGGTGAGGGCAGAAGCCTCAAGGTGGGAAAGGTGTTGCGCGTCACTCTCAGAAGACTGTCTGGGTTTCGCTTTTTAAGTTAGCGTGAACAGAAAGCAGACCTGTGGAGAAGAAGCGAGAAGCGGCAGACGATAGTACGTCGTGCACAGAGAGGGAAAGCGAGAGGAGGAGGAGGAGAGAGTAGATAGAAGCGTATGTTGACAGGTCTGGGTAGTAATTTCACTGCGTGGGGGTTAGTAGAGGAAAAAAAAAGGATTGCAGTGACAGTGAACGAAGAAGAGATGGAGACTTGCGAAACCCAAATCAGACACGACGTTGATGAGTACTCAAAACCACGCGAGCCCACACACGCACGCGTGCATGCGGAACTGAGCTAAGAGTGAACAAAGCAGCACAACCGCAAGGAAACGGGGGATCATGAAATCCCCACTCTCGTGGAGACGAACAAATTCACAAGAGAAAAAAAACTAGACGCACACACACACACACGCACACACAAAATAATAATAATAAAACGATGATGACGCTATACAATCGGGCGTGAAACGCCCACACATATGCATACAGAACAGATCCACAGAGCAACTGAGATCCTGCAGGTCTCGCAGCAATCTTGAAAAGAGAGAATACCCAATACGCAAGAGAAAAAAAAATAGGTCGTGTGGCTGCGTTTCCTTCACACAGGAGAGTCTGGTTCTTGTCTGTGAAACAATATCTGTTTGTCTTTTTCTTTTTGATTCGCTAAACTTCTGACGCGTGTGTGCGTGCGTCCGCCTAACGGTGGAGGACTTACGTGAACGCTAAACTCCAAAAGAAAACGCGGCTCACCGCCGTACAACGAAAGGTCGATGTCACACACACACACACACAGGCAAGTAGGTCCAGGGTGTTCCCGAGTAGTGACACACGTGCAGAGACGAGAGCCCGGAAGACACTGTAGGAGTGAGCGGGGAGCGGGGGGAGGAAGGGAAGGGGGCAAGGAGGGCGGCAAAGCGTGCGCGCAGGGGACGACACGAAAGAGCGAGGGTCCACTATGTTACAATCGTCGCTTGTGTGCGAGCGTTAATGGATACTTTTTTTTTTTGGCGTCTGAAAGGCTGTCCAACTCCTTGTTTGGCCTCCAGAACTGCTTCCCGTGCTCCGTGGCGTTCGAGCCTGTGGGCAAATCTTCTGTTCTTCGTTTTCGTATTCCCTTGCAAACGTTCCTGGGTGTGTGTCGGGCTGGTTGACTGGCGTGGGGGCTGCACCTGCCGGCGTACTTTGTAGTGGGTCAGGGAAGCCAGCAAAGGGTGGGGACGTGAACAAGGGGGAGAAAAAGCACGTACACACTTACACACACAGAGAGATAGGGGGGGGGGACTGAGCCCAGAGTTGCAGAGAACAAGGGTCAGATAATAAGGAAATAGAAAAGAAAACAGCGTAAATGATAGAAGGTCGTCGGTGCGTGTGTGAGGAAAGGGAGTCCTACTGGGCGCCGAATCTGCGCGATGGAGCGAGTGCCGAGTGGATGGCGTTGGGGGTGGTAGGTGTGGAGAAGAGACGGAGACTCGTAGCGCGTGAAGGAAGAAAGGGTGATTGAAAGGCTGACGAGAGTCGGAGGGAGGGGGAAGGGGCTGTGAATGGGCGTGGAGAGGGAGGGCACGGAACAAGGAGTCCCACACGACGAAAAATACACTCAAAGCGGACTTTGGCGCCGTACAGGTCAGAAGCCAGTGACAACACACGTCAGATACGAAAAAAAAGGAAAGAGTCAAGACGACTTGAGAGGAAAGTGATGGACCAGTAGCGCGGTCTCTGAGAATAACAAGAGCGCTCGAATACAGAGAAGAGGAACGATCAACAAGGACGCCTTCAGCCACTCCTTGGAATCACAGGAAAGAATAGAGAAGGGAGGACAGCGTCGGGGAAGGTCCAGGAGGAGAAAAGCGAGCGGCACTCGCTTTTACTTTATTTTACCTTTTCCTTCTCTCACCTTCCGCTGACGTTTTCACCTTTCGTCTATGGACCTCTGTCTGAAAGTGCGCGCTGCTCTAATGTCGTTGGCCTTTTTTTTGGCGGGGGTGGGGAGCTCTTCAGCCTCTATAGCTGCTGCTATTTCATATATAGATTTTTTTGGGAGGGGGGGGGGCGCTCGCTTGATTTGTTTTTGTTTGTTTGGAGGGTCTTCGTTTTCCTTCGGCGCGTTCTGTGGGAGAAGGTGAGAAGCCCCAAAGATTTCAGCCCTCTCTGTTAGTGGCGGTGGTGTTTTCTTTTTTGCCTGCTTAGGGGGTGTAGGCAAAACTGAGTGTAGAGCAGGGAAGTAGAGGGAAAAAAAGCAGCGAGGCTGCGGCCCACAGGCGCATGTAAGGGTGGAAGGGGGAGGGGGATCTCCAGAAATGAGGGGAGGACAGTAAGGAGAGATTAGCAGTAGACGAGCAGTCCTTCTGCCCTTGAGGCGTGAATGGAGGCAAACATCCAGCAAGAGCCAGACATAAGAAAAAAAATGCAACGTCAACCATTCTCCTTTCGCCATGTCGTGTCACATGAGGATTTCCTTGTGCTTCCACCAGACCAGGCCCGCACATGGATCGTCACAAGTTCTATAAGACCGCTCCCCTCTGGTTGCTTCTCGAATGCACGGGAATCGGGGACAACGCTGCATGGGCAGTACTGTGGAGAGTTTTGCGCCATGTTCAACAACTTTGACGGTCTCGTGTAGGCGTGCCGTGTGTAACGAGCGTACACAGTGTGAATTTGCCTTCCTCGTCTACCGGCGGTGGGTGAGGGGGCAGAGAACGGTGACTTCGATGACGCCAGGCATCCTCTTTTCCTTTCAAAGCAGCACACATGACAAGCACGCCTTCAAGCCCCCCCCCCCTCCGCAACCAGCAAGTGGTGGGAGACACCGTCGCTGCAAAGACCAGCCAGTACCACATAAAAAGAAGGCCCAGAAAAAAAAAAAAAGGGTTGAGCGAGAAGCAAAAAAACGACGCACCGATCACGTGATGCATCCCCCCCCTCCTTCAATCCCAGCAGGCGCCGTGTGCGCACTCCCCGACACACGCTTGCCCATACCCCTCTCGCACACGTGAGAGGAGAAAGCGAGAAAATAGAAGGGTCACCGCCTGTAGGTGCCACCAGAGCTGTGACAGATGCGCAAGTACCGACGAGGGGTGAGAGGAGTGTACGGGGGCACCCTGGAGAGACACCACTGTCACTACCTTTTTCCTTTGAATTTACCACTTTGCACACTACGCCGAAGCCGCGACAGAAACCCTCGCGAGTATCCTTCGCGCAGCGGCACACGTTTCGAGTAATGGGCATAGATCCAGCGAGAGACGCTGCCCACCGGCAGGGTGCCACTTGCGACGAGAAGAGAATAGAACCACTCCTGCACTGTCAGAGGCACTGTGGACATGATCTTGCCGCCACACTCCACTATTATGATCTGCAGCACGGCAATGATACCAACGATAACGAAGAGCACTGCGCTGTCCGCCCAGTTGGAGAAGAAGCCCTCGCTGCGGTGTAGCAGACGTGCATTAAAGAAATTGAAGATCTGCATCCACACGAAGCAGTTAAATAAAAAGCAGATGTGGGCGTCGCTGAAGTAGTGCGGTTTGTGTGGTGGCTCCCCCGAGGACGGCAGAGGTTTCGTGTCCCCTCCCGAGCTCAGCAGCCTATTCCCGTATCCGAGCAGGAAAAGCTGGCATATCACCTGGAAGGTACTCTGAAAGCTGATCTGGAACCACATGCTCGGCACGATGATCGGGCTATCTTTTGACTCAGGTGGCCGGGAGAGGAGCATTGGTTCGCACGGGAGCTCCGTCGCCAGCGCGAGGGCTGCAAGCGTGTCCATGATGAGGTTTAACCAGAGGAGCTGCACTGGCTTCAGCGGCGACATGTTCTGCTCGTTCATGATGGCCCCACAGAAAGAGACAACACACGCTGAAAAGTTGACTGTGAGCTGAAACTGCAGAAACTTGCGAATGTTGTCCTTGATGTTTCGGCCCCACATAGTCGCCTTCACCATCCCAATGAAATTATCGTTCAGTAGGATGATATCGGACGCCCGTTTCGCCACATCACTGCCACCGTTCATGGCAAATCCGACGTCGCTAAGCTTTAGTGCTGGCGCGTCATTGGTGCCGTCGCCCGTCATTGCAATCACCGCGCTTGGGTCGATGCGGCGCAGGAGAGAGAGTAGTCTCTTCTTATCCATCGGCGTGGCGCGCGCAAGGATGCGAATGTGCGGCAGGTACTGCTGAAGCAGAACCGTGTCGCTGAGCTGCCGAAAGGTTTCCCCGTCCAGAACGTACCCGCTTTCCTTCAGCTGCTGGGGCGATGCGTTCGCTTTCGGCTCCTGCATCATCCACGCTGTTCGGCCAAACCCACTGTCCAGTGATGGACTCTCCGCATCCGAGACGGTGCCACTCTTCTCATAGTGGAGCACTGATGTATTCACGAAGATGGCAGTATCACTGTTTTCTGTCGGGCTAAACCTCTTGTCATTACCGTTCGCAAGAGCAGCAGCAGTTGACCAGCTAGGTACGTCCGTATTGCGCGGAGTGCGATTGCCGTCCAGCAGCGGCGGGCCCCTTAGCGCGCCACTGCTTGCGCCACCACGAAGAAGCCCGCAGCGACGGGCAATATTGATCGCCGTGAGGGTGGCGTCACCGGTGACCATGATCACGCGCAAACCAGCTCCGAAACACTGGTCTACTGCGCCAGGTACCTCCGGTCGCACCTCCTCCTCAAGACCGACCATTCCTATCATGCAAAACTCTTTGTCATGGGAGACAGCTACGCCGTGCTGCAGGTGCTGCGGCTGCTGCCTCCACAGGTGCGCCTCTGTGGCGCCCTCTGCATCGCTGAAGGCGCAGCAGATAGTTCGCAGCCCCGATTCGGTATACTGCGTCAATGCCTGCTCATGATAGGCCCGCATTTCCGGCGTCAGCGGCACCAGCACACCCTGATCGTTAATGTACGACGTGCAGCGCGCCAAGATGACTTCTGCTGCGCCGGTCACATAGAGCCGCGTGCGGCCCCCTCCGTTGCCCGCATCAGATGATGGCGCTGCCTGCCGCAACATGCACAGGCTCATCTTGCTGTGCGAGCTGAACGGGTAACGACGGCACCGAGCCGGGTTTTGCATTGCTGTCAGCATCGAGGCGTGGGTGCTGCGGAGCGACTGCACCTCCTTCTGTGCTGCGTGGCTGCTCGAGGAGCGCATGAGATGGCAGAGCTGCAACAACGCCTCGCTCGTCTTGTTGGTCGCGTATCCTACCTCTGGGTCGACGGCGTTGGCGACAATGCAATCCAGCAAAAGCTGTACGCTTGTGGGAGTTAGGGGAACAGTGATTGCTCTTCTGCGAGGCGCACGCGAGAACGGGCTTTGCCCACACCCGCGCGGCATCGTTGGTGACAAAAGCGTATGAGTAGGTGAAAAGCGAGTTGGCAACGCCACTGATGATCGCTCATCGCAAAACGTCGGGAGGTCTCCACCAACAGCGGTGTCGGTGTCCTCTACTGCGTAAGTAGCCGCAGCCATAAAGATTTGCTTCACTTGCATCGTTGGTGCCGTCAAAGTCCCCGTCTTGTCTGTGCACAGAACCGTCGCCCCGCCCATGGTCTCGCACGCTGCCAAGTGCCGGACGAGGTTTCCATCTTTTAGCATGAGCCTCATGCTGTAGGCAAGTGAAATGGTGACGGAGAGTGGTAAGCCCTCAGGTACGGCGACAACCACAATGGCAATTGCCGTGGTCAAGTTCTCAAAGAACTTCATGGCGTACAGTGGACTGCCGTACACAAAGTACATGAAGAGCTCCTTGATGAGCAGCGCTGCAAACGTGAAGACGGCCGCGCCGATGCCGAACTTGCCGATGACCTCCGCGACTCCCTCTAGCTGTTCTTGCAGTGGCGTGCTCGTTTTTTCCGTGGATTGAATGGACATCGCGATTTCACCCGAGAAGGAGTTGGGCCCCACCGCGCAGACAAGCGCCACTCCTTCAGAGGATCCGTCTAACAGAGACGACCCGCTGATGAGAAAGGGGTCGGTTAGCGCCTGCTTCGGCACGTCATCGTTCTCCCCGGTGATGCTGCTTTCGTCTGCAAAGATCGGGCCGAGGCTGTCCAGCAGCACGGCGTCGAACGTTAGCTGCATCCCAGACCTGACCTGTACAATGTCACCTACAACGATATCGGAGCTCGGCACCTCCAGCGCTACGCAGGCGAGGCCGTCCGTGCCCGTTACACTGCTGCCACACCCCCAGCCATTGTTACTTGTGCTGCTGAGCGGAACATAGCGCCACACTGTAACCTTGCGACGTGCATAGCTCTCGGCCCGCATCACCTCGGCAAACTGCTCCTGCTTACGGTAGTCGTTAACCGCGTTCACCACTGTCACGATGACCACTGAGGCGAATATGGCAGCACCCTCAATCCAGCCCATGGCGAGGTCGATCTCCCCGGTGCGGAAATCTGGGGTTGTGATGCCAAGTACCATCGAGATCAGGGCAGCGCCAATCAAAATTTGAACAACGCGATCATCCTGTATTGAGTCTTTCACGAAGTGCCAAATACTTTCCTTCGGAGGCTGTGATAGCACGTTCACACCATATCGCATCTGCCTCTCTGGGACCGAGTGTGCTACAATGCCGAGCTCACGGCGCTGCACCGCGGCACCGCGCTCCTCCGTGGAGTACATATTCGCGACAGGCAAGCCTGCTGGAGAGCTTCGCACGTTAAGTTTGTAGAGAAGTCCACCGGGGCCCTTGTGCTCGTTCGTCAGGATGTTAATCCGTTTATGACCAACCATGTCAGCTAACCGGACAGGACCCCCATTGCTTCTACTAGAGGCGGCACCGCCGGCAAACACATCTTCCTTTTCCATCATCGGCAGACAAGAAAGGGCCACCGACCGGAGAAAGAGTGACGAGAAGCGTTGCTTGAGTCGAGCAGGTCTACGACGAGGTGAAGGTGGAGGAAGAACGGAAAAGGAAAATAATGCAATGTGATCGAGTCCCAAGATTGAAGGGAGTATAAGAAAACAGAGTTGGGCACACACACACACACACACCTCCAAACTTGAAAGTAGAGAAGTATCGCCAATCACGACGGCAAGATGCGCTCCTACGGGCCAACAAATGGCAACGGATCGAGGGGGAGGGGCTGTGGTGCAACCAACAACCACAGTTCAGACCAGGGAGCAAGACGTCTATAGTGGAAAAGAGAACGAGGCGCGGGTGGGGGTGGCTAAGCTCTCGACCGCCCCCGTCGGAAACTTCACGGTGCCTGTGTTGATCGGTCCTTTCGACTCCGCGTGCGTGCGTTCTTCGTGATATGTGGGTCGGTGGGACGGGGCACGCTTCCGAGGCGCCTACGTGGCAAGAACTGCCGATGTGAAACAAAACACGAAAGCTCGAATACCACATCAAACAATAAAAATACGGAAGGGAGGAGGTAGTGTAGAATGCGTGAAGTAGTGGGCCATGCATGGCACACGAGATTACCAGGGAAAACCATGGTGATGGAGAGGGGGCCTCTAGTCGGCCATATCGGAGCACATCTGGCGACTACGAAATAGCCCGCTTGGAAGGGCGTGGGTGGGGAGAATACAACGTCAGCACATGTTGCCGTGGAGGCACATGCAAGAGTGAGGTGAGCTTATCAGCAGGAAAACGCTTGTCCGCCATAGCGAGCGCTACACACACACATATATATATATATATATTTATTCCGTCGGCTCCTCATTCTCGTAGCTGAACGCTAAGGTGGTAATGCAACGAAGACATCAATGTAAACAGACACGGACGTATGTATACACATTGAAATTGCAGCGATCGCTGTATGCAGCGGAAAAGGGAGGCGAACGAACCATGAATGGATCTGACAACAAGAAGGTGAAGAGCACGATGCAAAATAAAAAAACACCAAGAGAAGCAGACCTCGGCGTAGAGCGCAGGAGCACGCCTGCACGAGTACTCAATGCTACCTAACACACCACCTCCTATGAGCGTCATGCTTGTCCACCCTCGCAGGCTTCGGAAGGCGCGGGTCTGGCAGCACGAGAGAGAGGTCCTGACAGCACAAGGAAAAACAGCGCCGTCAGCAGTGGTAGCGAAGAAAGTTGCAGCAAAGCAAGTACCAGTGCTGTGCGTGCGTTCTAGCGACGGTGCATGCCCACTCTCCATGACAACCCATCACAAAAAAGGTAAAACAGAGAAAGAAACGCGGAGACCAAGAAGCAGAATGAAGTGGTTACAAGCAAATTAAAGTGAAAGCTACACAATAAAAACACGAGCAACGGAAGAAAGGAAGCAGCCCCAGCATATACCACACGCAGTCGGTGACGGGACACACGGCCCACTGCACTCATGGATGAGAGAATGCGTGAAGGAGAGGGGGCGGGTCATGCGAATAAGCGCATACATCCCCCCTGCGGAAAAAAAAAAACGCTTAGGGCAGAGCAAACGTTGCGCTTCAACACACCCCAAGGCCTGAAGGCCACAACCTTATAGCACGCACACGCACAACACATACGAAGAAAAGCGGTAATACGCAGGACTGAGGAAGCAGAGAGCGACAACGAGTAAGAAACACGAACACCAACGATGATGCAAAACACAACGTGAGGAGGGTTCGCGTGGACACCCGTTGAGGTGCCTCCAAAGATATACACATATACAAGCCCGTATGTGGTTTCCCGAGATTGTCACTGCAGCCTGTCCTCATTTGCTCTGCAGTACATCACAAGCTCAAAACTCCACGTCCCCCCCCCGCATCGCGGCCCTGCCACAGACAGGCACGCTCCACACCACGTGCGCCGCCTCACCCATGTCAGCACCGCACCCCCTCCCTCAAGCTCTAAAAGCTCACCCGCCGCCTCGCCGGTCGCCCCACAGCCGCATCCGCACTATGCCAGTCGCCACATACCCCGGGTGCATCCACCTCGGGGCGGCTCAGGCTCCCCACACCGCTGGGCCGTGCGAGGGCCGCGTGGTGGGATGCGCTCGAGTCACGCGGACACTCGGCTCATCATGCGGGGAGTGCACACAGGTGCTTACTATTGCAGCTCAGTCGAGCGCCACGCCGCCGACCTCGGCAGCGATGCACCGCTCTGACCGCGCTGCCTTGTAGGCACACGGCCCTGTCAGCAGCGGCGGCGGCGGCTTGGCATTTGGCAAGCATAGGGATGGGGGTTGCCTGGCTTCCTCCCACGAGGAGAGAGTGGGGAGGGGGAGAGGGGTGCGCTGGGCCCTGAGCTGCCACGCACTGTGGGATGTGTCCCCTCTCATTGTGGGTGCATGCCACTGCGATGAGAGAAAAGTGGGGGGGGGGGGCAATGTAAAGAGTGCAAGGCGATGCACGCGCTGCACGAGGTGGAGTTTCTCTTTGAATGTTGAAGGGCAACAGGCAAAATTGTAAAAGAGAAACAATTATCGGTCGATTGGGATGGGCATGCGGCGCTGCTGAAACATTCCATGCCGGTGGGTGCGTTCGAGTGCGCGTGCATGAGTGGCGTCGCATTGAAATCCCGTTGACTCGTGCCGTGTCGTCGATGGCCGAGGCTCCCTGATGGAAACTGCCTACTCCCAAATATTTCGAAGATTAAATGGACGTACGCAGATGGATACACAGAGAAGCACACAAGAGTAGCCAAATGTGCAAGCCAATGCACGATACTGATGAGCGCAGCATTCTGCTCTCCCAGCTTGTCTTCTGCGTCAGCGTTGCCGAATTCGTCCGTCTTTCTCTGCCAGTGTCCAACAGCCCCTCAGACATCGCAGTGGGGCACGACGTGGTAGCAGAGGAAGCAACACGCAGACGAGAAACAAAAACATTTGATTGCAGCGCGATTCCCCTCTCAGAATCCTTGGCCACAGCACAGCCTCACAGACTAGACAGCAGCAGACCGGATACTAACCTCATATCTACGGCGAATCGCTCCCGCGCACAGAAGGAAAACCGCACATGAAAAAGCAGAGATGAGGAGCGAGGCGGAAGGGAAGGAGAAAGAAGAAAGACCATCGCTGCACCACCTAGATGATCTCGAGCTTGCGCCGACTGGGGTCCTTCAAGTACTGTGGCGCGTACTTCAGAAAGAGTTCTTGCAGTTCATGAAAGTATACCTCTTGTGCTGCCCGCAGCACCTCTTGATCCTTCTCCTTGTCGAAGTAATTGGCTGGGTCGGTGTACATGCGCTGCAGCTCGGGAGGAAGCTCAAAGTAGATTGGCCGGCCCACAACTGTCGCACCTGTGACGCGGCGCGGGATAATGTTCTTGACAATGGGCAGCGAGAGACCGAAGGTCTCCTGAAAAAGGCGCTGCAAAAGCTGAATCAAGCGTATGAAATAGCTCACTGCGAGGGGCGAGGAGGCGGCTGCCATCTTGCCCTCCTCCTCAGCTGCGTGCGGGTGGGCTACATGCGCGGGAACGGAAAGTAACCCGTCCTGCACATTCTTCGGCAAACTCGTCTCGTGGTTCATCGTTGTCCTTGCCTCTAACTCCTTCAGCAAGGGGGTGCTGTCACCGCCCACGTGCTGCTCTTCCAATGATAACGGCTGCACGTTCAGCGGTGTTGGCGACCATCTGCTCCAACCCCGTGCCTCACTCTCTTCGCTCGGGAGTCTCCTCTCTTGGTCCTTCCCTGATTCGTGTTGGTGAGCCATGGAGAGCGGTGGGGACGTCAACGTGGTGACGCTAGAAGGTGATTGGCAGGGAGTCTTCATGACACTCTGTGGTGTCGTGCCTATTGATGAGATATTATCACCACTGCGACGCGTTGGGCGGAAAGCTAAAGTGGGATTGCTCTGTTGTCTCCTTTCGGTCGCGCCGCTCTGGGGTGGTTGCTCGTGTATCAGCTGCGCCTCTTGCGAGAGCAGTAACGCATTGGGCGCCGCCTGAGGTGCCGCTCCGTCGCCGCCCGCGGAGTCTTGTCTCACGGGAGCGTCTGCCACTGGTCCCTGCAGCGACATGTACGTTGATCCCTCGTCGTCGTCAGCTCGGGTAGTGTTCCGCGTGGTGGCCGGGTTGCACTGCTCAAAGTAGTCCGTCTCCCCGAAGGTGTACACGGGCACGAGCCCGCTCTGTGTGTGAATGGCCAAGCGAAGGAAGCCTTTGCGGCGTCGCAGCAGCAGACGAGCAGGTCCGTGAGCCGAGGAGAGAAGAGCCTCGGAGGCACCACCCGGAAACAGCAGCAGGTGGTTCAAGTCATCAGGAAAGGCGTTCTCATCATATTCGTCATCACTAGCTTCTTCGTTGTCCATGCCACAATCTTTCGCATCTGGGTGGATATCTGCTTTCCTAGAAGCCCCCGGCGACGCGGGAGCCAAGCCCTCCCTCTCTCGCTGGGTGCTGTTGTTGTACAGCAGCACACGTTTGCATGTCACATACGAGGCGTCCATGTAACCGTAAAACATATAGACCTCGCGCATTAGGGGGACATAGAAGGGGAAAGTGGCGACCACGGCGCGTATGCGAACCTTGAGTAGGCGGCGCAGAGAGCTGGCGCGTGTCACGGCTGCGCCCGCATGGTCTCCGCTCTTTAGGGTGGCGGCATCGCGCTTCGCCTCGGCGTTGCGAAGGCGCAGGCGGTACATCTCCGCGTCCACGGGCGTTGCTGGAACCGCCTCGTCCTTATCGAGCCGAAGGAAAAATTTCTTGAATAAGGGGTTGTAGACGTAGTAGCGCCCTTTGGCGTACGCCACGCCACCATCTGCCGAATCAGTAGCAGACGAGTCTTCCACGGCGATAGTGGTTGGCGACTCCGATGGGCCCAGAGTCAGGCCGGAAGTGGGAGACATGGCGCGGGTTCTACTCGTTGTGACGGTGTGGGGTGTGCGTGGCAGCGACGGCGATGCCTGATGGCCCGACTCCGAAGGCACGGTGCTGTGCGACGCTCCGCGAGGATGAAGTACCATGTCGCGGTTATCTAGAAAAAGTTTCTCGTCGCGGTCAGTGACGTTGCTGATCATGTTCACGCAGCAGCACCAGGGAAGGATGCCGTGCGGATGGGCAGCAAAGAAGTAGTGAGCGCGTCGCATCGCTGGCGGCTTTGGTGGCGGGGAGGAGGAGAACGAGACAGAGGGTTGACGCGCATGCAGCTCGTCCGGGTGGACGTACGCGTCACGACGCTGCTTCAACGACAGCCTCGTCGACATAGTGGAGGCAGGACCGTGGCGCAGACGCAGGAGCTTACGCTCATCCTCATCCCAGTCATCGACGTCGTTGTTCTCAATCTTGTGTGGTGTTGTTGACAATTCGTTACCCAGTGCTGCCCCGACGGTGCTCACCGGCGTGCCCGTCGGGGACGTTACATCAAATGCCGAAAGGGTCGCGGTGGAAAGAAAGAAGGGGCTGTGGTGGATCGCTGGCACCACACCAAACGTGCGCATGGAGGAATGACCACTCTCCGTGGCCTGGCGTCGCGCACCAGCCTCTGCCTCGTCTGGAAATAAAAACAGCGGCAGTGGGCCGTATGCCGGCACCAGCTGCAGGGAGAAATAGCGTTTCCACCAACGGCACTGGAAGTCAACGTACCGCCGGTACACACAAAACTTGAACCAGTTGACCGCGCGGTCCACCCAGCGCTTGTTGTGCCGCTTCAGGCTCACGTCCTTATCCCGATGATCGAGGTATACGAAACTCGCGTACCACACGAGGGCGACGCAGCTGACGCCCAGTAGAAGATTAGCGAGGGGAACCGGCAAGAGTGTCTGGCAGTTTTCGTCCACGACAGCTGCCGCGTTGATGCTTCGGCAGTGCCGATGTATCCACCGCAGTACCTTCGGCTCCATCGTGCGGAGGCTAAAGTACTCAAACGCGAACGTCGGAACCGCGAGAGTGAACAGAAAAACGAGGCGGATGCTATCATCCGCCGAGAGCTGCTTCTGATCCCAGGTCGAGGTAACACCAGAGGAAGAGGGACGTGCAGACTGGGCATCTGTCGCTGCAGCTGGTCGGCCACTGGCCTGTAGCAGCCGTTGCCGTTGCCTTTCCACGTCCGCCTTCCGCCGCGCCTGCAAGAACAACTCTCTGCTTTGGCTATGAGGAGAGACGGGACTACCAAGGGCTCGTGCCGCGCTATCAAGCGTGGCTGAGTTTACCGTTGCATCCGTGAAGGCCGGTGCTGTCCTCGTGCGCTTTGTTAGCGAGGAAGCGGACTTGCGGCCACAAAACGCGGTGAAGTGGCTCCGAATCCCCCTTCTCGGGCCCTGCGCTGCAGCAACCACGCCGCCACGAAGGATGGCGCCTTTGCGCAGGAAGGAGAGGAGCGGCAGCACGGTGACGGCGGCAAGCAGAAAAAGATAAAAAATAGGCAACATTGTTGGCTACCGGCAGAAGAGACGTCGTGCACAGAAAAGTACGTGCGCCTCTGCGCGTGGGGCGTTGTCAAGATTTTCGCGGCTCCTTCCCTCCGCGTATGTTGCGGAAAGGCAGCGGTGCTTTCCGCATAGATGGCACACGGATGTGCGGTCTACGGCACACCGTTATCATTCACTGACCACAGCCAAGAGAAGCAGGGTGCCAGAAAGAGACCACTCGGGGGGGGGGAGGGGGGAGGGGCGATCTTAGCTTCTCAGAGACGCATACACATACACACACACACACAAGGAGGAGGTCCGCCAAGAAGAGCAACGTGGATGCACGGTATAAAGGCACAAAACGAAGAAGGACGAAGGGAGAATGAGCTGGAGGTCCTGGGGGCGGGCGGAGGGGGAGGGGATGTGAGGGGACACCACAAGTGTGTCCTCCCACCAAAGTCACCGCTTGGCGAGCGGCAACAACCGTATCGATGGGAGAAACACCAATGACAAGCAAATCACAAGAAATGAAAAATGGCGACCTTTCGCAGGCACAGGCAGATACGCCACACACACACACACACACACACACACACGCAACACACACAACAGCTGCTCAGATAAAATCCGTAAAAAAGGCGAGCGGATACACAAGAGGTGAGCAAGGAAGCGATGCGAAAACGCAGAAGGCAGCAATAAATGTGCGAAGAACAGAGTTTCACAGGCACAGAAACACAGACGTAGTGAAGCGGGCTCTCCACTCTGCCTATGTGGATGAAGCAGCAGAGGTTCGTCGAGTGTACGGAAGAGGAGAAGGGAAACGCCAACACCGCTGTGCCACCAAGAAGGGTGTGCACGTAGCGGGCAGTACGAAGAAGGTCCCCAGAAGTCGGCAGGTCACGCGGAACCTACTCTCCGATCCACAGCTCCGAGCAGGGAGCGTATGGGGTGTGGAAAACGCTGGTGTCGAATAGCTATGGCATCGGATGAGGCAACACTGCCACACTTTCACAATGTTCACAGCAAAGTGAAGGTGGGGTGTTGGTGGTGGTGGTGGGGGGTTGATAGGAGCAACGAGAGAGTTGTGCGCAACTGTGGAGACATCGAATGAAAACGCGTTGCGTGTGTACGTGGGCACCCGTCTCAGGCAGACGCATATGTGATGCCGGAGAGGTGGGAGTGCCGTTCAGCACGAGCAGGAGGTGGTATAAAATAAACGAGGAAAGCATGAGACAGAGAGATTGGGGAGGGAGGTGAAATACACAAGTTAGAGGAGGTCGCTTGTGATGAGCGGCAGTGCACATTCACGACTGGCAGTGCAGGCGTTGAGTGCTCAGTGAGCTGCCCAAGTCTCTACCTCACCACGTGTATGTGTGTGTGTGCATCAGCTCCTGTTACTGTTCATGGCGTCTCTCTCTGCCTATCCCTTATGGAGAAGGGATGATTACTTCTTCGTTTGGCCGAGGTGGCAGGCGGATAAGCGGATTCGCCTGTGATGCACAAGCGAGAGAGAGAGAGACGCGCTGTGGGGTTCCTCTCCATACCCGAATGGCCATTGGGCACGTTTTCATGGTACGCATGCGTCCTTGCGATTTTCTGCGTGCTGTCGTCTTCTTGCATGCCTCGGCTGCACGGCGTCTCGCCAGATGGAAGCAGCAACATCTCAATAAATAAAACAAATTTACCCGTTCAGCTCTGACACTGAAAAGGGGGCCTAGTAAGAGCTCAAGTGAATGAGCTAGATGTCGCCCCTACCAGTTGACTGAAAAAGAATGACGCATACCGGCTCACATGCGCAGCACACCTCTGAGCGCAGAGGCGCACAGAAGGAGTGCCATCGTAGGGAAGATATGCCTTTTCTTTCGTGTATATGAACATGTGAGAGGTTTGTGCGAGTGCGTGGGCGCCCTGTAGCCCTCTGAGTCCTCCCCGCGTGTGCAGTTTTGTTTCTCTAAGCTCTGGTCCTTTTCCGCGCCCTAGCACCTTATCATATCGCGAGATGCCAACGGTCACTGTGAGCCGCCAAGATCCAGGGGATGCGCAAGACGCCAAAAGATAAGGAACTACAAGTGCGACGGCCGGTATGGGTGCTCAGACCGCTTGTTCTCCTCCCCCCTCTTGCCCTCCCTCTTCACCAGTCGCCCTCCGCAGAGCATGCGTAGGCCTTCTTCACCAAAGACCGCACAACTGCGAGGTGTGTACGCCTGACTCAGTGCGCGAGGGAAAAAAGGCGTCTGTATGTGCGTGAGTGTGGGGCGAAAAGAGGGTCCCGCTTGCCGAGGGGAGAGCAAAATACAAAGCACAGAACAAGCTTATGATCACAGCATACCTAATAATAATAATAATAATAAAGCTGGAAGGAAGCAACCACACTGAGAGAAAGAGAGAGAAGCACTGGGCCGACACGCATACCCTCACATCCACGCACAGACGGCGGAGCGGTGCGCGCAGCATGGACACCGCGCTATTTGTGTTGGTTTACTGTGTTACATTGGGATATCCTTATGTGTTCCAGAAAAGAATACAACACGCACACACACACACATATATATATATATATATATGTATAGATGCACATCCAAGATCAGCTTGGTGAGGAGTACAGAGGTGGAGTGAGACGTAAGGAGCAAAGATGCGTGCGTACCTTCTGTACTTGCACGGTAGGGGGAGAGGACAGACTAAGACTGTGACTCTTTCGAGCGTCCGACCCCCCTCCGAAAAAAAAAAAGTGCATAGTTGCAACAGAGGAAGGGGGAGGGGCACCAGAGACGGAGTTCATGTCCGAGAAAGAGGAGGGGAAACGATGAGACACTTTGGCACGAGCCAGCATGCACCTCCACACAAGCGTAGCGATACTGAGCACCTATACAGACAACCTTCATGATGAGAACAGAGAGAGAGAGAGAGAATCACAGCTGATGAAGAGCGATCAAGCGAGTCGAAGAAATGCGTCACAAGCGTGAGTGACTCCTGAGAAACACCCAAAGGGCTTGTAAAAAATCGGGGGGGGGGGAATACCACAGAAGAATGCACATCGAAGGGCAGCTCCAGGTGTGTACCAGAACGAGGGAGAAAAAGGGGGTGTGCCGCAGGCCTCTGGCTCATCAGGATTATCTGCCTACATGTGTGTAAGTATGTATGCACCCCGATGCACAGAGAAGCAATACGCAACCTTGCCGGCATATTGCTCACTGTTCCTTGTATTCTTTTCAGTTCTCGCGTTTTCCGAGGAACCTGGGACCAGGTATGGAGGTCCTCAGCAACACTCGAACAAAGTCAATTTCGGGGGAGCAGCGTATGACGTCTCGTGCCCGTTGATGTATTCGCGCGCCCCCAGATTCGTGTGCAGGGCCACACCCTCCGTTCACTGGGCAGATATCCACCCTGAAAGGTCTTGCTCACGCTTCCCGGGGATGTGGAAGGATGCACACATCCACCACCGACGCGTGGTCTGGGAAGTTCCGAATCTTCTGCAGCTCCTTAGGAGAGATTTCTGCCGGGCCCACGACTGTGACGCTCACCTCCCTCTCAGCCGGCGCTGCCATGTTGCGCTCCTTCAGCAATGCCATGGAACCCAATGAGAAAGATCCGGGCGTACGGGTTTTTGAGAACACCAACGTTGTGTATGCGTGCGCACGCGGTGGTGTGCGTCGAAATCCAGCTTTTCTGTCGTTGCCCTTTGGGTTGCCCTAGGGTGTCTGGGCAGGGCCCATACGAGATCCAACCGGCCCGCTTTCGTTCGTTTGCTTTGTGGTCCTACTGGGCGATGTTCTCCTTTTTACCGGCAGCGTGCGCGTGTGTGTGTCTTCTTTCGTCAGACGAGCCGAGGGAAACGTCGCACGTGCACGGGCGCCCGAGAGCGGGAGCACGTGTGGGGTGCTCGCTGTGCGAGGGAGGGGAGACAGAAACAGAAGCGGCCCATTATCCGCATTTTCAAATATGCATGTGAGGATTTCTAAGAGAGCCGAAGATGCTGGAGAAGCGGGGGGGGGGATGCGGAGTGCGAGACAAAACGGCCGAGGGGAGTACGGCGCCACGTGGGGGAGTTGTCTGTTCGACACCCGCACAAGCACGAGTGTCGACTCACCAGAAGAGTTGCGAGTCCAAAGATGGCGGGAGACAGTGAGAGGGAAGGGGTAGGGCATACACAAAAAGAGTAGAAAATCGATGGGGAACAAAGCCATAGCACCATCCTCACCATCATGATAAGCACATCAGCCAGGGGTCATCGTGTGCAACTGTCTCACCTACGCGGCTGCCTTATTCTGCCTCTGCAGGGCACTTCCACGTTCACAGAACGACAGCCGCTAGCCCTAACCTACACATACAAGAAACACAAAAAAAGGCAACCCCTTTTCCTACTGGGGGTACGCTTGGGCGTATGTGCCGCAGCGGGGGGACACTGTCACCCCTTGTTTGTCCCACAAACTTTCTCTCCAGCAATCTTTCCCTGAGCGGGTGTGACCTGCGCGTAGTTTCTTTTTTTTTTAGCGGTCTTGTAGCTAGCAAGGAGGGGTGTGCGTACACCGCAAGCAAAAGATTCTGGGCGAGACGACGACCCGCCTCACACAGACAGAAATAGAAGGAAAACAACATTGACGCAGACAAATCGACACGCACGCGCGCACACACACACACAAAGTGCAGGCTCCGTATTGCCATTCGCACAGGCACACCAAAGACCTGACAGGAAAGGAAGGGGTAGGCAGAGAGGCAGGGTCCCATGCAACATGACCAGTGACAGTGGCGACAGGACGCCAAGAGTAAGCGTGAAGGGGAAGGGGAAAGAAGACACGGCAGCAGTGCAACAGTGCTCATGACGATCAGCTCTCCTTTGGTCACCCGTACGTTTTCCCCGTTGGGTTAGATGAGTCTCCGTGGGCCGAAAGAAGGTCTTCCCTTTTCACGGTATCCCCACTTCTACCGCATGCCCTACCACTACCCCCCCCCCATCTTCTAATGACCCACCGGATTATACGCCCCACCCTTGCCCGGCGTTCTAGCGTAAGTAGTCCATCGCCTGCTCCTTTTTCAGCTCAGCGTCTTCGGAGGGGTCGAAGTCCCCCTTGACACCGAGTAGTGTTCGTACCCCCTCCAAGTCGCGCTCGATAAGATATGAGCCTAGCTTTGCTGAGGCCAGCTGCAGCAGCTCCTCGTAGTTGAGCAGGGTTGCTGCCTTCACCATTTGCACTGTGATGAGCTCATCCCAGTCGGCAATGAAGGCCCGATCCTTTGTATCCAGATACTCCACCAACGGCAGCGTCATGGGACGCGGGATCGGGCGCGACTTCACGGCGTACACGCGATAGCACCCGTCTTCGCTTCCAAACGATGACATGCGGAAGCGATAGGACATGTGGCGGCACACCCGCTCCAAGATATCCCCCGTGAAGTACGGGAACGGAACCTCTACCTCGGTGGGGGGCAGCATGCGCGGCAACGAGGGGCACGATAAAGAAGGTGTTGTCTGCGCCAAAGGCTGCACCTGCGCAGTTGGCGTTGCTCCAACCGGGCAGGCGGTGTCACCGGAGAAAGTCGGAAAAGCGTTGGACAACGGCGTCGCCTCCACAGAGGAAGGCCTCTCAGCTACGACGTCAGCTGGCGGGTGCGAAGCCGGTGCCACAGAAAAGAAGTCCATTAAGTCTGGTACAACTGTTTTCGTGTCTGCCGCGGCTACCTCCGTTTTCATGTCACCTCCCTCCTGTTGCTGCGGGTGAGGGGACCACAATGCCCCACCAGACGTAGCTGGTGTAGTTATGTCGGCTACCTCGAACAAGTTCTCCAGTTGTGTCACTGCACTGTCTCCCTTAGTTTTGGAAACAGTAGCCGGCGGCCTCTCGGCACTGATGGAGCCCACACCAGGGAGGTCCCTGTCATGGTGCACAGTGGGTAGCAGGTCTTCGCCGTCTAGCATGTCGCGCAAGACGAAAGAGGCCTCCGTGGCGATGGCGCGGTTGACCGGAACGCGTACCCCATCGGAAGCAACTAAGATAACAATTTGTCCAATCGACGTGAACGTGCTCGGCATCGTCGCTAATGTAGGCGAGTGCAACGCCATGGTGTCCCATAGAAGAAAAAAAAGGAAGGGAGAGACGTACGCGGATGTTCTTCCGGTCGGTCTTCACCCTGCGCGTGGCGTCTCCGTTGTTGGCCCCAACAGACTTGCTTTGTCTTTCGGTTGGGTCGCACTCGACTGTTCTTCTGGCCTGTCTTCCACCACCATGCAGAACACATGCAGCCTCTTCCTTTTCGATGGTGTTGCGTGAGAGCGTGATTCAAGTGTATGTGTGTGTATACGTATGTGTGTGTACGAGAAACTTGTCAAGAAATTGCTCTACGACTCCGCCCATTTATCGGACACCCCCCCACTCACCCCCCCCACACACATACGGAGAGGCGAGTGCTGGACTCTTTTTCTTTATTCGCTTCTGTGTTTATTTCGTTAATCATTCGCACATTCCGAGCAAATATACAGCGGAGGGCGTGCTCGTGTGCACCGTGACCGTTTTCCTTGGCTTTCGCTTCCACGAACCGCTGGTCAATCGCTTACAGGAGATGATAGTGCCGCTGCAAACAAATTGAAGACATAGCAGGAGGAGGAGGAGGACGGCAGCACATCAATCATTGGTGTGCACAGACGTCAGGGGGTGTGAGCGTTTTTGCGCTAGTCGAGGCAGAGGTGGAAACGAAGCACAGGTATATTGTGGCGCGTAGTCCAGCCAAGGCGCACGCGTTTGCCACAGGGCGCATGCGCACGCTCGTTGGCCGTTCGCCCGTTGCAGTGCGCCATCTACGTACTGCAGAAACAAGGCCCTCTCCCCATCAACTGAAGAAAAAAACGGCGCGGACACGGCAAGCGTGGGTTCGCCTGCGACACACCACAGCCAAAAAACAGGGGGATAGGAAAATGCCGACGCGTACTCTCGTATCACAGTTATAACCACCACCGCACGTTTGGCAGCATCTCCTCTCCGCTCTCTTCTTTCCTGAGCAGCAAGGCCGGCTGTGCGGACAACGTGCGGAGGCCACAGTACATGCAGGCAAGATTCCGTATGGACTCTGCCTACGTGATGAGGGGCGAATGAACACGCGTTTTTTTTTTCTTCCTTTCTTAGACACACACACACACACGCAAACGGGGGCACGCAGAAATATGTAAGATGATTTTATATTCCGTTTGTAGACGCACAATGGACCCAACTAAAAAAGTAAAACTCATGTGGGCCATCTACATCGACCCGCGAGCATTACTGCCAGGCCCTATTCCTCCTCAACGGGGCGGGAGGGGGTGGGGGGGGGGGGCGCATTATCTGCTTCGGCAACATTCGAGCGGAGGAGGGAGTGTGTGTGGGCACCCGTACACGAAACGTGTGTCGCATCACGCCCGCCTTCACCATCGAGACATGCAGACGGGAGTGCGCAGAGGGAAATGTCGGAAACACGAGGGTACCCGCTGGGACTTTCATGAAGTCCGTCGAGCACACGCCGCTTTCGTTTTCCGGCCGTCGTCGTGTCCTGTTTCTTAGCTGCCGCACAAGCTCCCGCTCCACTTCACCACACAACCGCTACCCTCAGCAATCCCGCATAAACGACACAGCGCTGCTGCATCCTTGTGCGTCTCAAGACGAGTGCCAAAAGAGCCCTACGGAGAGGGCGAGAGCGTTGGAGACCATCCGAGACAGTTGAGATGGCCCGTTCCTGAGAGGCGAAAGGAGGGTCCATGAGGCAGTGGGCAGACGAGGAAAGGAAAGTTGAAGTAGCGACGGGGCAAACTTGCCGGAGGAAAGCACACCAACTCTTGGATCACTAAGAATGTCACGATAAAAAAAGCACAAGAGAGCAGAAACGGAGGTTCTCCTCCGCTTGCTGCCATCAGATCTCCCCTGTCATGCACAGCACACGCTACTTTTCTGAAAACGCATGAAAAGTAGATACTTCCGTTGTCTGGGCATCGGTCGAACGAACTCCGCTCTTCCCGTTTACACAGCGCGCGGGTGACACTGACAGAAGTGGCTGGAACGGTGGTAGTGCACAGAGCACCATCACATCATTAGTCATCAAAAATCCATAGGATGAACGACAGCTCTGCATGTTCCTTGTGTGCGCCCGAGCGTCTAGGAAACGTAGCGCCTTTGCGCGAGCGCGCAAGCACAACACATTAAACTTTGCCAAGGTCAGCATTGTCGACATACGCACTCGCTTCCACACACCACACGTACATGCTACCCTATACCATCGGTCGTAGTACAGACACATCACATGCTTTGCAGCCTCCTTTTGTCTCTGTCTCATCCACTGATAGCGGCCGCATATACTAAGCGGGGGGTAGCAGGCAAGTGGCAAGAAAGGAATTGCCAGAGGTCGCTCGATGCCATTCGCTGCCTCACGCTCGGCTTCCATCCCCCTCACACTCTACCGACACTTGTGACACCATGCGTACTTCGCGTATTGCCCATTCTCTCTCCATTCTTGCTCATCTGCAGTGTAGGAACAAACACAGAGTTCTGAGCACCACAGAATGGTGTTAGCCCATCGCCAAACTTAGGCGGGGAGGGGGGGGGCAACGGGAGGAGAGGGTGCAGACGAAACGGCAGCGGGTAGCTAGAGGGAAAAAGATATGAGGATGTAGTTAGGGTAATACGCAACCTACACAACGCAAAACTGGTTTGATACCCCTCCGCTTATTTTTTTCCCCCGTGCCACTTCTCGCCTTTTCCCACCCAAGAAGTTTTGTGTCATTCCTAGCATCGCCCCCCCCGACCTTTCCCCAGCTGCTGCCACCAGGCGCTCCTGTCCAGGGCAGCCAGCTTGTATGGCTTTGCTAGGCACGCACAAAACGCTCCAACAGTGCTTGTATGTCGTCTGCGTATTCCAAGTGCATTCAAAAACGCGCAGACACCGAAGAGAACAGAGACATCACGCACGTATCCGAACAGCAGAGAGACAAATGCCGGCCCTCTCCTCAGCCAGGCTGGAGAGGAGCGACTCCATTTTGCCCGTACATACACGCGCACAGTAGGGCAAAGGCAAGGCCAGCACTGGGTCGAGTGCTTGCCTGTTCAAAGCGAAAACGCCCATAGCAAAGCACACAAAAAACACTCGAGTTACTCCGCAAGGAACTAAACGCTTCCGTGCCCTGTACGAATTTCTACAGGCGACACCTCACTGTGCACCTCGGCCTTGCTCTCATGGATCTACGCAGGAGAGAGCGGGAAAGGGCCGCGTATAGTGATAAGAGTGGGTGTACAGACAGATGCACGGTCGTCATTCATTTTTATATTTTTCGTCACCCATCAATAATGCAGGTTCACACACACACACACACACACACACACACGCAGTCGTCATCACGGCCCTGCGCAGCTGTCTCAATGAAGGGAGGTCCGGCGGCCAGTGCAGGCCACACAAGCACGTACACTACTCCTCCCCCACCCCCGCTTCGCACGGCATCATCTAGTGGGTCGTTCCCACGTGGTTGTCTCCACACCGGTTTTTGGCTCACGGTAGGCATAGTAGGTTTGCTGATACTCCTGAGAGAAGATGGGGCGCCACCCGAGAGGAAGAGGGCCGTAACTGTCGTAGGTAACCACTGGTGGCGCAGGCGTTGATGATGCATCAACGCACGTCACTGGTGTCGTCTCCTGCAGTTTTGTCCGCGCATGCATCATCATAGTCATCGGCTGGGCCTGGAGGGGGGCAGCTGACGAGAGCGTCCATGCTCCAACAGGGCGGACTGTTTTGGTATTCTGAAGGCCCGTTGGTGCTGCCGTGCGCGCATCATGGCAGTGCTCCTCGGGGTGGCGGCGATCCATGCGGCGACCACGGTGACGGCGGTAAGGCCGTGACGATGACGACAAAGAGGCAGTAGAGTACGAGCGGGAAGAGGAACGGGAGGTGTCACGGCTGCGTAAGGAAGAGGGCGACCTCCTCGAACGCCGCTGGCCGTCGCGCGTGGCCGGCGATTGACTACGCTTTTGCGGCGCTGCAGTCGACAACGATTCGTTTGGACGCCCTTCCACCTCGCGCATCTCAGTTTTATTCGCTGATTCACTCTCGAGAACAGATGCAGGCCTTATTGCGTGAGAATCATGTTTCCATTCACGCGGGGCTCTAACTTGCAGCCTTGCCAGGTTCTGCGGGTCTGTCAGGTCCAGCTCGGCTTTGCAGAATGGGCGCACCGCCACAGTTCGATGAAAGTTGCGAGTCCCGTCTGGAAAGAACTGGCTCTGACCCTTGCGCACACTGTAGGAGCAGTTCACATAGTAACGCACCTCGGCGCAGATCGTAAGCTTCTCCTTCTCCGGCACTTTTCGACTGCGCATCGGTGTTTTGTATCCTTTAGACTCGCTCACGAACTCTACGGCGCGGCGCGTGAAGACGCGAATGACTTGCTCCGCCACATCGACGTTGTCCAGCTCGACCAGTGCCCTCCATTCCCGCATCGCCGCTGCGCGCTGGCACTCGATTACGACAATTTTTCTTGGCTGACACTCCCCAACCAGCATTTGGTAAACCATGAACGGCGAAAGAGGGAAGCACACTGGAGCAGCACACTGTCTTCCCTGCGTGTGGTCCTCTCTGTCCTCTCGGTAGCGATTATATATTTCCTTGAATAGAAATGTGACCACCACGGTCTTGCAAACCCCACTATAGCCTTCCACACCACCCAGCGTCCCTCTGTTACTCGAGGGCGCTTCTTCCTTTCTCGGAGCACGCACCGATTCCGTTTCTGTCCCTGAAACGGTGGCCAGGACAGAACCTAGCTTCGGTGGCGCTGTCGCCGCGTTCCCCGACACAGCCGAGCTTTCCGCATCTTTGGCAGGCGGCACCACGGCTGGCGCGAGTATTGGGCTCGAAGCACTTGGAACAGAAATAGGTCGCTGCCTTCCTTCTGCGCCCCACGTCACGACCCCTTCCACAAGCACTTCATATACTCCCAGAGTCAAGTGGCCACGCCGCAACTCCAGCGGGCCGTCCTCAGTGCGCAACAGCACTCGCACTCTGTCCAGAATCGCCCATAGCGCATTTGGGGACGAAAAGAAAACAGCGCCACACTCCATGACATTCTCACCAGATGTGCTGCGGATCGGTGGTGTGTTCATCAAGATGCGTGTGATTCCGTTGTTTGGGTAATGCATGTCGAACAGCTTCTGCAGCGGTTGGGCAGCGTTGCGGAGCGCCGGTGGCAAGTCCAGCAACAGCAGAGCCGTCCCTTTTAGCACGGCATCCTCGTATCGGTTCGACATATTCCTTCGTCAACTCTGACGCGTTTGTAGTGCCGTGAGGAAGAAGTAGGCGACACGGTGCTGCTACCTCCCACTCGATGTAAAGATGCTCGTGGCGGACGGCCACAGTATGACAAAGAGTAAACGCGAGAGGGGAATGGGGCAGATGAGAGAGAAAAGACATGAGGCCGCCACGGCTGAGCTCGATACACCCTCTACTTGCCCGTGAAAGAAAAGACTCCAGGAATGGATGGGGAAGAAAAGTCCATCGGACCACGCCCATGTAACGGCGGTGTCCTCTTAGAAGGCGACGGGGGGGGGCGTCCCCCCATCCCTCCTCCCTCTCCTTCCTTTTTCTTGGAAGTATGCACAACGCATATGGACACGCACACGCGTGTTCCTTGCTTTTTGGAGGGGGGGGGGGAAGCGCCTTTCATACAGGCGCAGTCATAGCGGTGTCCAGAGATCATGTGCACATCACTGTCTTGTAATGCGTCTTACAGCTCTCCGCCAGCCGTCATCTAGCCTCATCTCGTTCTCCGAATGCCTGCATCCGCCCTTGGTGACACCAAACACGCAGACGGAGCGCGGAAGGTGTGGCTGTGGTGTGATGACACCCACAGAGGAGGAGATAGCAAGTGGGGAGGGGGAGACTAGCAACGCTATGAGAGCCAAGATGGGATGTGCGCGGAACTTGGAGAGTCCAACGTGCGCCACAATCCGAATGGCTGTAGGAGATGTGCATCTCGCACGAGCGCTCCAACGTCCCACGCACGCGGTGAGACAATGGACGAGGCAGCAGTCAAACAAGCGCGAAAGAAACGGCGCGATGAAGAGCAAGACGATGGGGTGGCGCTTGAGGAAATCCGGCGAGCTATAATGACTAGTAGTCGTACCGTGTCGTCTCGGAAACGCGCCTCGACACGCACACACGCGTGCCTGCACAAGATGGGAGAACCAGCGGCACTGTGAAGACGTAACGGGGTAAGAAAGACGAAAGCGGAGTGCCATGGCGTCGCGGCAGCCCTTCTTTCGTCGTTACGATATCCCGCCTGGGAGTGCCATTACATAAACCAAGAGCACAAGACAACACATGCATGTGTGCGTGAGACACAACGGTGCATCTCGAGACATACGCATACGCATCTACACAGGCACACGCTAATGCATGCGCACGTTCTGGATTGCCAAGCGCCTCATCCGCTTGGGCTTCATCGCAGCGACGAGAAAGGGCAGGATCGTGCGAGCATGAATGCCCCTATGTAAATGTTCAAAAATGAATGGCACGCTCAACATCGAGGGGAGGGAAGCGAGTGGGGAGCATCACTACGTGTTCAGTGGTTGCCGCCGCTCTTTCACGACGGTGCTGTGTACGCGAGCATGCACACGCACGCACCCAGACGCTATCGTGTGCACCAGCGACGAAAAGAAGGGAAAAGAC
Source organism: Leishmania tarentolae (assembly GCA_033953505.1). Taxonomy (NCBI): domain Eukaryota; phylum Euglenozoa; class Kinetoplastea; order Trypanosomatida; family Trypanosomatidae; genus Leishmania; species Leishmania tarentolae. The sequence continues at coordinate 356,729 of CP119857.1, read as the reverse complement.
AAAGGCAAAAAAGCCATACCTCGCACTGCGTATCATCTTTCCTCGTGACTGCCTCCTGTGTGGGTTGGCAAGTAGGCAAGTAGGGGTAGAGGAAGAGGGAGATCAACAAGGCCTGGACACGTATTCCGCGTTGTCTCCTCCCCGACGCACGGCTGCAGTGTTACAAGGTTGCTGCCTCCCCCTTCCTTCTTCCCATCTTTCCTAGCATCTTTCACACCCGGGGGAGGGCGTGTGCCTCGACACGACGGCTTGCACTGAATGCACCATCTTCAGGGGAGACAGGTGGCACACACACACACAAAAAAAAAAAAAAATGGGTACGAGCATCACTTCATACGGTATACAATGCGCACAGAAGGGGGTAGCGCTTCTTCTTTTCGTATCCTTGACTCTGTTCAGCGTTTCCTACAACCCGCGAGCAAGTCAAAAAATGTACGCATGCGCTGCTAAGAGCGCCGCTAGCAGATAATAATAATAAAAAAAGAAAGTAATCGTTAGAACGAGGCAGCAGGAGGAACCACGCAACTCGGGGAGAGAAGGCGCAAGGTGAATGTAACGCCAGGAAGCGTGCGTGGGCAAAAGGCCTCAGCATGAAGCCTGCAGAGCCAGAGGGAAGACCGTGGACCAAAAAAAGCAAAGCGGAAAAATATCGCCGAACGATTTCCGCGCACTAGCGCGAGCGAGAGGCAAAACGGCGCTCCCCGTCAAACCTGGAGCGGGTAACGCACTGTCGTGTACACTCCAGCGCCTACCAACGGCCAACTATATGCTCGCGACAAGGCAGCAACGTGCGTACCAAAGAAACGATCACCGCAACGCCCGAGGAAACGGGAAACCAAGCATACGAAATCGAAGCGATAGGTGTTGAATGCGTGGGGCGGCGGAAGTGGAGGGAGAGTTCGTTGTCCAACCGCTGCCAAGAGAGAAGTTGCAGAAGGATAAGAGGAGTGTGCGCCTGCTACTACGCCAGCAACAGCACGCACAAAATAAAAACAAAGATATGGAATAATGGCAAACGCATGAATGTGATGCATGCTCGTACATGCATCCCATCTCCTCCTCATTGGTGAGTTTTCGATTTCGGTAGAGTGCGCAGTGTTGGTATCATGTCGCATGTCTTCTCGATAGCCCTGCTGACGAATAGGCAAACGCCCGCACCACACGTGTCTCTTCGCTGTTGGCGCATAAAAACCCGGCGATGTCAGGTAATCACAGGCGTCGGGGGGGGGGTTGGAGTGACTTACTCAACACTACCAGTCGCTTCATTTGAGATGCGAAGTGAGTAGACGAGCAACATTGGGTAACACGAAGAGATGTGGTTCATGAAGTGGGCCATTTTTTGAATGGCAGAGATGGCCTCGACTCGGTCCTCATCACCATTTTGCCGTTCCATCACGCCTTCATCTGCTCCGTCGTTTCATAGCCCTTCGAAATGCTGAAAAAAACAAAAAATGCAGCCCCCCTCCCCCCCTCAGCGACCAGGGGCACCATAGGCAAGGCATAGAGCCGAGGACAACGTTCGCACTGCCATACGAGCATCAGCAAAAGGAAAGGGCACGCCATTTCCCTTCTAACGCGTGGAGTGAGACGCACGAGTCCAGCAGCACGCGTCACATCTGCTTGGGCACGTGTGCAGAGAAGACATCAAGAACAAACAGGGAGGAGGAGGAGGAGGAGGCGAATTCGAGGGGTAGGGGGTGGAGAGAAGCGAGTGGCCGTTGGCGACGCATGCATAAGTGCACGGTCAGCCATGTGCAACCCACCCCTGTGCAAAGCCCGCTGCAGCGTCTTCCTGTTTTTTTTTCGATTTTCTGATTCAATCATCTTTTATGAGTTCCGCGATGTCCGCGCTTTGCTGTACCTGCACTTCCCAAGTTCACCCGAGTCCTGTCGGGTGCATGCATGCCAACGTGTTTCCCACACAGGGGTCTGCGACCGTCAAAGAGCCTGAGAGGCATAGTCGTCAACAACGCCTCATTCCTTCTGGTGTAGGGGGAAGAAGTGTGTGTGCGTGTGTCTGTGTGGGGGGGGGGGGGGGCAGAACGAGGAGAGGGCTGGGGCCGAGAGAGATGCGTTGAGTGTATGAATACGGCACAAGGTGAGCGCGACACCAACAACAACAAGCAATTGTAAAGCGACACGCCAAAAGAACAGCGAGCAGGCAACAACAGAAAACGGAGAAGGCAGAGCAGGAAGAGAGAGATGATGATGGTGGTGGTGGTGCAGTCATTTGTAGCGCTGCTTATGCGTCATGCGTGCCTTGGGAGTAGATGTATAACCATGGAAGCAAAGGCTGAGAGAGTGGTATACGAGGCCGCAAGTGGGAGAAGGGAAAGGCACAGAGACCAGCTACGGGAGGAGCCGTGCCAGTACTGACACATACACCTCCCTGCGGGGAGGAGACAGGATGTGAGGGGAAGCTGCTTGGCACGAGAGGAACTACGCAACAGCTTAGGTGCTGCCACGCACGCACATCTTTGTTTGTTTTGAGGTTATTGCTAATCGTCCCTCACTTTGCTCACTCAGCAGCGTTTAGGAGCTTCTTTGCGGGCCACACGTGCAACAATTACGTCCTTCTTTAGCAGTGTTGAATCTCCATACTATGTAGAGTTTATTTAAACGTTGAAGGCCTCCTTCAGCTTGCCCATGTACGCGAGGTCGTCGCACATGGTCTTGCCGGGGGTGTCCGATACCTTTGCGACTGGCTTTCCCTGGCATCGGACCATTTTCATGACAATGTTTATCGGACGAACGCCTTTAATAGAGCATGTAAGTTGCGTACCGATGCCGCATATCACATTTATTTCCTGCTTAAAGCTGTTGTACAACTCCACCGCTTTCTCCAGGTCTAACCCGTCTGAGAAGACAAGAGTCTTTGCGCGGGGATCGATCCCCAGAAGCTTGTAGTGAGTCAACGCTTTCTGACCCCACTCCGTGGGTACACCAGAGTCTTGCCGCAATCCTTGATACGCGTTCGCCAGACGCGTGTCAAAGTCATTCAAGAAGGCGTCCATTGTAATACAATCCGTGAGCGCGATGCCGAGACACTGGGGGTACTCCTGTAGCCAATGGTCCATCGCAATAACCTGGGAACGGCGAAGTTCTGAAGACAACTGCTGAAAGGCCTGAAACCATTCGTGCGCTTGAGTGCCTACAGGAGGCAAGCCAACGCGCCGCGCCAGATCATAGTTACTCGTGCCCATGAAGTGCGGTCCAAACCGCGCATCCTCCTTCAGTGCTCGCACGACCACCTCGTGCACCGCCTGCGTGTAGCGCCGGCGCGTTCCAAAGTCAGCAACCTTGAAGGTGGTAAGTTCCTCCTCCGTGTGATTCGCGAAGAGCAGATCCAACTTCTCGCGCAGGTTCGCTAGCGCTTCAGCTGGGCCCATGCGCGGGTGGCGATTGCGTTGGGTGACCTCGCTGACAATCGCCAGTAGCGGGATTTCCCACAGAATTGTTTCCACCCATGGCCCCTGAACCGTCACCTCCAGGTCGGAGCCGTCCTCACCAAACTCGTTCTTCTCGCATGCCGTCGTCGGCGGAACGGCGCGGATGTGCACCTGCTCCGGCTTGTAGCGGTAGCTACGCAGGTACTGGAGGTAGTCCTCCTTGAAGTAGGGCAGCGTTGCCAAGTAGGCATACTCCTCTTCGGTCAGTCGCACATGAGCCATCTGTTTCACGTGTGTGTGCACTCGATCAGCGTATATGCCAAGGTGGACATCCGTGTCACGGCAATTAAATTTGTAGGTTGCAGTCACGGTTGGATTCTGGTGAAAGACAGCCTGCTGCATGTGTAGTTTATAGGCATCCGTGTCCAAGAACGATTTAATAATCGGAGCGAACTGGTCTGAGTGCACCATTGTGATATCATTCATTGCCCTCTCTCTCTCTGTTCCCTCTTTGCCCTGAGTGGGTGTGTACCGAAGGAAGCGGGTAAAGTAGGTGATACGCAAGGTACCACGAACCTCTCCCGTGATGACTCGATGAGGCCTGTAGTCCAGTACAGAGCAGAGCAATCAGCGAGCGCAAGATCGATAACGACGGCAGGGGGCCCCCGCGAAGGCCCACAAAGCGGCGGCGACAAGCGGAGACGGGACACACACGCGCGTGCGCCAGTACGGAATACGAAAGTGCGGCAAACAACAGAAGGCCACGTGGATGGAGTCCGGATAGGAGACCAGACTCCAAGCACAACGTGTGGTAGAAAAGAGTGGAGAGGAAGTCCGCAACGACGCAGTAACGAAATAGCCCACACACTCTCACTTGCGCGAACAGCGTGCTCACCTGCGCGGTGGGCAGATCTCCGACATTCAGAAGGGGAGGAGGGGAAGGAGACACGCCGCCCTTACGGTGAAGCCCAAATAAAAGTAACGCTCTCAAACACACAGAGATGTCAAAAAGAGGGCCAGTGGACGCAGCACACGCGAAGGCGCAGCTGGAGAGCCGATTGCATACACACACACACACGTGTCAGTGTATATCGATATATAGAGATAATAATAGGGGGAGAAGAGCTGAGGGAGAGGGACGTACCAGGACACACACACAGAGATGGGCCACAGATAACAACAGCAAAGATATGAAAAGAAATGAAGAGCTGATGGCAGAGATGGCAAAATAGGAAGGGACCAGGAAAGTGAGGAGAGCAGCGCGACACCGTAAATGCATCCACTGCCTCTAGGGAGTAACAAAAAAAAAATGTGCAATAACTTTGAATGTGTCTGCGGGAAACCACCACGATGTCTGCGATGTATGTGTCTGTGAGGAAGGCAGCCAGACAAGGAGAGGGGTTACGCGTGTGAGCAACGAGAAGTGGAGAAGATTGCGGGTGCAGGGTGGGCGCACGGCGATGAGAGGAAAAGTGCAATCGTCAAAAAGGGCCACATATAAAAGAAAAAGAATAGAGTGACGAAGGAAAGCCACGCGGAGCAGGCGATTATAAGAGGCGTCAAGTTTCGTGCGTGCCTGTGTGTGCGATGCCGCGGTTGAAAACACGAAGAACACGAGAGGAGGAGATTCAGAGTGTGCAAGTTCAGCAAAGGCATGCGCCTAAGCTTCGCGTTCTGCTCCTGTGGCGGTTAAATGTATCCGCGTTGCATAGTCCGTAGATGACGCAGGAACGTCGATGAGAAGAGGGAGAGGAGAACGAGCAGAGAGTGTAACATGGACGGTCATAAAGCACAACGCAGAGATCTGTGAAACGAGTGCATGATACATGCACCGCACAGTGCATCGGCAAAGAAACTGAAAAGACCATCACAGAAAAGGGCGAGCGGCAGCTCCGTGTCGGGAGTGACAAGTGACGGATGCGCATACCGCGTGAGATGTGCAGTCGTGCCATTCTCATTTTGCGGCTGCTCCCCACTATCACGCGTTGTGTCACAGAAATTGAGCATGCGGACGACGCCCGTTTTTTTTTTCTTGGCATCGACACGACCCCCACAACTGTTGCTCTCTGGAGCATTGCCAGTTCCTCTGCCGCATTTCATTTTTCCGCGTCTGGCCTACTAGAGCTCACACAACACCAAAAGCACATGTACCGTGGCGTGTTCGCCGGAGAAAATCGGGATTCCTCTTTCCATTTAATGTATTCATCCTGCCGTACAGCAGGAGCTTCACGCCACCCACATCGCGACCCTGCCACAGACAGGCACGCTCCACACCACGTGCGCCGCCTCACCCATGTCAGCACCGCACCCCCTCCCTCAAGCTCTAAAAGCTCACCCGCCGCCTCGCCGGTCGCCCCACAGCCGCATCCGCACTATGCCAGTCGCCACATACCCCGGGTGCATCCACCTCGGGGCGGCTCAGGCTCCCCACACCGCTGGGCCGTGCGAGGGCCGCGTGGTGGGATGCGCTCGAGTCACGCGGACACTCGGCTCATCATGCGGGGAGTGCACACAGGTGCTTACTATTGCAGCTCAGTCGAGCGCCACGCCGCCGACCTCGGCAGCGATGCACCGCTCTGACCGTGCTGCCTTGTAGGCACACGGCCCTGCCAGCAGCGGCGGCGGCGGCTTGGCATTTGGCAAGCATAGGGATGGGGGTTGCCTGGCTTCCTCCCACGAGGAGAGAGTGGGGAGGGGGAGAGGGGTGCGCTGGGCCCTGAGCTGCCACGCACTGTGGGATGTGTCCCCTGCTGTCACGCGGGGCGTTGTGCTAGGAGAAACCTGAGGGAGAAGGAAAAAAGCGCGCATAGGAGACAGGCAGCAGGGAAAGAGAATACACATAAAGAGAGGAGAGCGGGAGGAGACCTTTGAGATCTGCACGCACGCACGCACACACACACACACGCACACATGAACACACGAATATGCACACAAGTGCGTAAAAGCTGTACGCCAACAGAGATCGCGAGCGAGGGGTAGAGGAAAGAGTCACTCCAGTCTGGAAACAACAGCAAAACGAATAGACATAGGGCGTGGAGTGAAGTTTAACTGCGCTGTGAGAGTGAAAAAAAAAAAGAAAGGTCGGGAATCAGGGTACATCGTGATGAGTATAGAGCTACACAGGTACGTGAACATACACAGATATAGATATATGCAAAAATCCGACGCCTTTCCGCTGCTTTAAAAAAAAAAAAATTGAATGCAACAAATATTGGGATACACACACACACACATACACATACACATCGATCTCACCTCTACGACTTCTGTTTTACCGCCAAGTGCGTATCGGTAGCGCCCTGCGCGACTACTGTCGCTGGTAGCATCTCAAGGAAAGATCTGGCGGTTCCTCTACTGGTGCTGCAGGTACCTGTAATGCTAATTTTCCCAGAAATCCTTTGACAAAGCTTTTTCAGCGCCGGCGCCGCCGCCACACGAGTGCTCTCGACGAGACCCACCCGCTCGAGGGACAGCTAAGGTTCTGCATTGCTGCTGGAAAGCAGCTGCAAACAGTGGCCCCATTTCCTGGATACCGGCACACGCCAGTCAGCGTGACATTCGCTGTGGGCTAGCTCACTCAAGGCAGTATTGTCGCCGCCATGCACAGTTGCTATGATTACTGTCACCGACGTGGACACCGCGTACGAGGATCCCTGGGTGTGGCATGTCGGCATCGGTCGCCTGCTCCTTCGAGTGCCCAACGTCACGAGAGGACGATTCCCCACCAGCGATTGTTATTTTTTCAGCGGCGATGCCTACGGGAGACGACAAATGGAGAAGCTGTTCCTCTGCCAGGTTCAGGTTGACCGGTGCCCAGGTGCTCATCGCAAACAGCACCGCCGTTTACCCAAAAAGGTCACCAAGATTAATTCCAGAGGTGCCCATCGGCACTTTGAGGGGCAGCGCGAAGCAAACGTAACAGGGCTCAAGCGATTTGCCTGGTGAGTTTGTAAAGATGTTTGTGACATGCTGCAAACGACCGTCGCCTCTACTCTGCAGCCGCGCCATGCTCAGGGCATTCGCTGAGCTCACTATCTGCAGCCGTTAATTTCGCAGAGGTAGTGGGCAACATGATAGGCAGCTGGGGTAACGCTTCCACCATATCGTGGCCCCCCGGCAACTGTGATGCGCTCTCCTGGTGGTGGCGGTGGAGTAGCTCACGTGCGTAGGAGTGCTTTACCACCCCGCGAAAGAGATGATCCTTCTGGTACAACTGTCGTGTGCTTTGCCGGAGGCGTGTGTTGAGCCCTTGATTGATGGGACGCAGGCGAGACAGGAGAGCGCCGCCAGTGTTGCTGGAGGACATCTCGGAAGCAGCCCGAGGGCTGGTTTCGGCGTTCTTCGTGAAAGCGACACTGCTTGAGCGACCGCGGCTCTGCAGCTTGTCCACTCGCATAACGCTCCTGACCCTGCCCACAGAGTGTCGGGTGTCAGAAGCAGGTGACGGATGAGCTACAAAAGACGCCTTGGTGGCGCGTGACGAGGGGATGGTGGGGCAACCGCGGTAAGCCGCTCTGCTCATCGTTTGTCGTAACGGTGTGGTGCCGCTACTCGACATCTTTCTACCGCATGCAGGCTCGTTGATAGCCCCGGCCAGCATCGCTGGTCGCGCATGGTTCGTGGCGCACAGATCCGCCAAGTAATCATGGTAGCAGGTGCTCTTTTTAATCTTGTCGTGTCCGTCTTGTTGCCAGTTGAAGTTCCCGGCAAGCGAGCAAGGCAGCGGTACGGCAGGTGGGGCAGTCGGCTCACCCATGAAGCGAAAGGTTGACGGTCTAGCAGCGTCCCACTCGTCCATTCCGAGCTCTCCAACAGGAATTCCAGCCAACGTGAAGACACGCACGAAGTGATCGACGCCAGTGCAAACGATGAGTAGACGAGGTCTGTCTGTATCCTTGTGCGTCCCCGGTGGGGAACGGTCTGGGTATCTGTCCCCGCCTTTCTCTGGTGCCGTACCCACGTCTTCGGCGCCAGTGCTCGTCATGGAGGGCGACGCGGCGGCACGGACGATCGCGGTCTCCTCGTCTGCGTGCACAAGACGAATACCGGATAGCTTGAGCCCACTTGAAAACACGTGCACGCGTTCCAGTTCCTGCAGCACCGGCAGCGACCGCACGGAAGCTGCCGCATCTTCTGATGAGCTCGCCGACGAGCACGCGACCGCGTGGAGTTGCTCCTTCGCTGGTGTTGACGTCTGGCAGTACAGGGCCATATTAGGCATCATGAGAGCCACTGTCTGCTCGTGGGAGTCCGTCAGTATCTTCCACTTCAAACGGCATACGTGGACCTTGCCCTCACCGTCGCCAAAAACGAGCATTTGGCCCGATATGTCCTCCGCATCCATGCTCATCACCATCTCGCTTCCGCCCCATTCGGGGCTCTCTCCGTGCGTCCTGTCCTCCACACCAGCTGCAGTTGTCAAGCTCACGGCACCCAGGCAAACGCGACGTAGTGTGTGCCAGAACGAGATGGTGCCATCCTCCTGACCCACGAACAGCAGCTGCGGGTGGACAGCCTGCAACATGACGAAGCAGCTTATGCGCGAGACAACCGTGCCTGTCGTTGATGCCGCTGGGTCAGCGCCAGCAGCCACGGCCGCTCCAGCAGCGCCGGCGCTGTTCGCGAGGGACGCGAGGAGCACCGTGGCGGCGTTAGGTACGACGCGCGGACCATGCGTTCCGGCAAGCGCGCTGCTGCCACTCATCCGCCGCCCGGAAGCCGATACGGTGCCGTTTCGACACAGAAGTGTACTCGAAGCGTCACTGCTGGAAACATTACCTGCGGTGTTCGCTGGGGTCTTCGGAGAGAGAATGGTACCGGTGGGCCACAGCGGCGATAGCAGGGATTCGCGTACCCATAGCGGCGCACCTTCCTGCCGATCAGAAAGCACGTTGTACACGAGGACTGCTCCAGAGGCAGTCGCGCACCCAACAAGCTGCACCCCTACCTGCACTAGCTTTGCCACATCGCCAAAAGCGCTCGGCACCGTCCACGACGACGCTGGGGTAGTGGTGTACTCGCCGAGTTGAGGTCCGCTGTAACGACCTGCGGCACCAGAGTTTTCCACTGCTGCGTCCACGTACACGCGCGAGCCAAGAACAAAGATATACGAAAGGGAGCGGTGGCGGAGAAACGAGCCGACAGCGGTGACATCACGGCTCGGTGATGTCAACGTCAAAGCTGTCGTTGCTGTCAAAGCTCGCTCTGCAGAGGCGGGGCCAATAGGTCTGCCGCGACCGGAGATCGGATTTGCTCTCTTCCTCGGAATGCCCCTAGAAGCCGCCAGCGACGAAGGCGACGGTAATGATGTTGAAGGCGCAGCTGTCAAGACACGCTCGACTTGGCCGTTCAGAATGTTCCACACAGCCATGATGCCGTCAGCAAAGCCCGTGAGTAGACGGCGCTGCAAGAGGTCCATGGAAACAGCCGTCGGTCGTAGCGGGAGTGAAGCTGTTGCCATGTTCGAAAAGTTTGAGAGTGGAAACGATAACTCGTTTGTCCCTGTCCGCAGATTCCACGTCATGACGACACCGTCCGTGCCTACCGTCACCACCTGCCAAAAGGCGCGCGAAGACAGCGTCGTGAGAATCGGCACGTGGTGACCTCGGTAGCGCTCTGGAAATCCAGAGGAGACCTGCCACTTCACGCGCAGAGAAACAGGAAAATGCCCAAAACACAGCACGCGCTGCGGTGCCTCGTCCACGTGAACCCGCGAGATCGCGGAATGGGTAGCTCTGAGGACGCTGCCGAAGCGATCGAGGGCGCCCACGGTAGCCAAGGAAACTTCCTGCTGGAGGTGAAACCCTTTGCAGTCGTAGATATGCAGTACCCCATCGCGGCTAATCGTGAGCACACGATCACCAATGAAGGCCCCGCAGCAGCATGGGCTGTTGGCCGGATCGAGTAGAGCGATGGGAGAGGGCTGAGTCCATTCCCACACCAGCGCACGCCTCTCCGGGCCGATCGTCAGCAACATCTTCAACTGCGGGTGCAAGTCAAAGTCGGTTATGCTCGAGTGCTGCTCGGGGAGGTCAGCCGCATAAAAGGATCGGAGTGGCTCCCCAGTTACGAGAGACATAACGCAGACGTGTCCGTCGTCGCCTGAGCTGACGAGTGCTTGCAGAGGTAAGAGAAGATCGAGTTTTGTGACTCTCCCGTCGTGCAGCTGGCGGAAGACGTGCCGTGCCACCAGCACTCGACTTGTGCTGAGGTGGTGATGCTGTGCAAGTTGGAAGAGAAAGATGTCACCAGCGCTTGTGCCAAGCAGCAGCACATCCTCTTGGAGAGCAGATTCGTGAAACGCTGTGGCTGTCACAGGGTCGATCAAGGCAGTGAGAACGCACTCATCCAGTTTCTGGTGAACATAGGGACCTCTACCAACCCCGGTTAGCGGGGTGGTGTTCTGGTGCAGCACTTCAGCAGCGTCGGCTGTCGTTAGCGAGTAGATAGCCCTCAGAGTGGCTGTAGGAGAAAGAGAAGGTACCTCCGTTGATGGCAGGGGTGTCGGTGACGCGCTCGCGCCCCCTGCAACGGTGGTACCCTCAGTGTGTGCTGACGAGTTGCGGTGCTTGTACTCGGCCGTATCCGTCTCTTTGCTCGTGGGACGCACAGCGCGGCACACATGCATGACAGAGAATAGCAAACGTCGCATGCGCTCTTCACGCGATTCGCATGTGTGTGGGCGGCTCGTGGGGGGACGTGATGACGGCGGCGTCGTTGAGTTATCTGGGAAAGCGATGCCCTGCCGCATAGGGTGTACTTTGCCATGATTGTGTGCTCTCCATTTGGTGAGCTTGGATGGTTCTACCCCACCAACGTGCACGGTGCCGATCGTCTCATTCGCATACGTCACGCTTACCGAGGACTCGGTGATCCCACGGCCGTGGTAAATGCGGAGCACCTCGAACGTGTTTCCATCCAGGATGTAAATCCAGCGATCCATCGTGACAACATAGAGAACGTGGCCATTGCACCCCCAGTGCAGCCCCACAATCCACTTTCGCACCTGTAGCAGTAAGCCTCGATAGGTAAGGTCATTGCCACTGCTCCAGGCCCGCACAGAGCCTTCACTGCAGCCCGTCACAAGAAGACGGCGCACCGGCTCCACCGCGACGCATGTGATGGGGCTGCTATGCTGATTGTCGAAGCGCATCCCACGTGGCGGGTCACCAAGGACGAAGCGCTGATTCTCGAGGGCGAGGTCGGCCTTCTGTCGTGAGCGAGTCACCAGAAACGCAGTCAGATCATTCCAGGAGACGGAGTCCTGGGTCTCTGAGATAGTCTTGCTGAGCAGCGCGTGGATCTCGGGCAGAGTTGCAGACGGCACTGCTTTCTGGATCGCGTGGATAAACTCTTCCTGAGACAAGCTCCGCAAAGCTAGCCTCGATGAGGGAAGCGGAGGAGGAGGAGGAGGAGCACGCAGGGGCGTCTGTCGCTTACCCCTTTCGGTCGAGTGGCCATTAGTTACATCAATGGTGTCTTGATGGTCAGTCAGATGCGCTGCTTTTGAGTTTCGCTGGGGGTCATCCACGGTGGAAAATAGCTCATTCACCGAGTGGCGTGTCTTCAGGGTCAGCGGCGCTACAACACAGTCAGCGGTTTCGCTATCTGGGGCGCCACCGAATGGTGCTTCCACTAGTTGGCCATCAGCACTGAGCGGCTGGACTTGGAAAGCGTGCAAGATGCTCTTCAACTCCGGCAGGCCGATGCGCTCCTCCAGTGGGAGGTGGTGCACGACTGATGTAGAGCTGCCGCGCCCGCTGCTGTCCATTCTTACGCTATCAGGGGGCACACTGTTCACCCCGTGCACCTGCGCTGCGCCCGCCACAGTAGGGACTGCGGAAGTTGCTGGAGGCGCAGATGGCTGCTTGACGGCCAAGATCCACTGATGCAGATCTTTTACCCGTGACGCGGCAGTACTAGACGTGCTTTGAGACATGGAGGTTATGGTCGCTGTCACGGCTGTGGGTGGAGATGAAGAGCGTTTACCTGTTGTGGCCGACGACGAGATCCCGGGCGAGCTGGAGGGCAGGCCATCGCTTGCCACCCGATGACCTAGCGATGCATCGCGCGAGTGGCTCCAGCTCGCACCATCGTACACAGACTCCACATACTTTCCTTTCCGGGAGAGAGGCCTCGCACGGCTCGCCTGGCTTGTTTGGCCAGGCGCATTAGTCCTTATCTGCAATGGCATGATGTTAGAAAAGGAAAGGGGGCCGAGGAAACTCGACGGAAAGGAAAAACAATAAATACTACAGCGAGGAGGCTCCCGAGTATGTGTATTTGCGCAACCGCTTACACGTGTGGCAGCGCTGGGTGAATGTGAGGGGGGGGGGAGTGGTGTGTCAGTGAAGCAGGCGGAGAAGAGCGCGCACGCACCACACAAACACACACACACACACACACACACGTCAACAGGAGACCGTTGTTTGCCCTGCGTAGTAGTAAAAGAAAAGGAAAAGAGTGCGAAGATGAGAGGCGCGCAGTGAAAACAAACACAAGCGATATCATTAGCAAGAGCGTCAAGCTTTGGTGCAGCGAGGCACCATGCCGCAGCATCCCGCACTCTAAAGGGACTGTGCTGTTCTAGGGACTCAGAGGTGGCACAAAGAAAGCCACATGACCCTCCACTCTTCCCTTGGAGCTCTCAGCACTGTCTTCCCCAAGGTGCTCGGACTCGATTACGATGTTCTCTTGTTTTCTGATCCAGGGAGATGTGTGTGTAAGGCCTTGCGAATAGGCCTCACTACGCATGTGCGCGCATGCGCCTATGATTCGACCTCAATAAAGCATTCTCTCGTTTGGTACGCACCCATCCACGCAGCACCGTCATTGACACACACACACACACACACACAGACAGACATCGGAATCCGCATGGACATGAAGTGGGAGAGCGCGCCTAATGGAAGTCGTCCGAGGCCATGAGTACTTGCGTGACGGCTTTCAGAGCCATCATCATATCGCTCACAGACTTATCGGTCGCCATGTGGTCTTCCCGCGTCAGCACTGTCAGTTGGCCCCAAGCGCAGGGAAGGACCGTGAGCAGCATGCAAAGTTCACGCAGGTACCTCTTGTCGATAACTTTCAGCACCATGTCACTCACCTGAGCCGGTAAGGACGACCCTGAGGCAAGCAAGGGCTGTGAGGCCGCGCAAGAGAGATCCCCGCCGCTATTTGGCGAAGATCCACCCGCCACGCGAGCTCCCCCCGCGGTAGGTCGGGCAGAAGCCTCATCGTGAGCGTTTCGTGCCTCCGCGTCCCCGTCGGTAGGTTCTTCCTCCAACGCGCAACTGCGACCCCTCGGCGTAGACTGTAGGGGCGAGGAGGCAAAGCCTCCGCTTGCCGGGCTGTTGTATGCAGCAATAGCAGCGGTCAAGGGAAGCAAAACACTGGCAGGCTGAGGTAACGAGGTGTTTACCACAGTGCGTACAGTGTAGGAGAATGGCGCGCTCGTGGCCATCTCTTCAGCATAGCCGCTGCTTCCAAGAGATGCGCGAAGGTTTGTGGCACTTGCCGCTCTCGTCAGGGACATTGTACCGGCATTGCCGCCTCCTCTGCCGGAGACGTGACGGGGAAGATGACCGGAAGACGACGCACGAGGAAGGCTTGACCGAAGTAATCGGCTGAAGTTTGTGCCACCGCGCGCCAACGGGGCTGATGACGAGGATGAGCATTGGGGCGGCGGTGCCACAGCGGCAGTAGGCGCCATCGCACTACCGCTGTCCGCCGTGGCGCGGCTCAAGTCTCCGTCGCTCTGTGCGCGGCCCCTGCACGGAGGGAGCGGCGGCCGACCAGACAACGCAACGGTTGCGCCGACACTGGGCACAGCGCCACCACCGGTCACCGGCCCCCCAAACTGGCCAGATAGGGTGCTGGCAAGTCCCCCTGTCCCAAAAGCAGCAGCAGTCCCGGTCATCGTAGACGCGCTTGATGCAGCGGCGTTCATCATACGCGACACGATAGCTGGGGCAGTTCGTGAGCTGAGCAACTCCAAATAAGAATAAATGCGAGTAAAGAAGATGTCAAGGCCATCGTTGATGCCACCGGTGCTGCTGAGGGCCACGCAGACGCGCGAAAGGTGCTTCATCAACGATGGGAACTCCATCAAAAAGGGGCGGCTGTACTGCCCGTTGCCGCTGAACGGCGAGTGTACGTTGCTCGCGCTGAAGGTGCCGCCCGTAGTCGGGAATACGGGTGAAGTGAAAACGCTCGCGTTGCCTGAGTCAGCGGCAGCCCCGCCTATCGCGCCGCCCGCGTGTCCGCTGCCTCCAATTGGGCTATTAAAGTGGCTATTGGCCACCCCAGCAGCGATACTCGAGAAGCTAGGCGATACGCCAGCTGACACCGTCGTTGGTGTTGTGACGCCACCTCCACCGCCGCTGACATTGGGTGTAACAGGACTTGGAGCGGAAACCGCGGCCGTCGCGGAGGCCATCGCGTTTTTGTCGACGTGACTAGAGGTGGTGATGACGCGCTGCACTTCGTCTAGCTGCACCTGCCACCGCGGACGCATGGCCTCGCCAAAAACGATCACGTGAAGCTCTGACAAAATTCGATACTCGTCCAGCAAGCGGCCAAGTCGGCGGCATCCGTCGCGGAACGACCCACTCAGAAAATAATTGGAGTGGTCGCACCACAGAGACGCCACAATGGAGCAAATCACGCCGTACTCGTTGAAGCTCTGCAGGCGCTCAAAGAGACGCGTCTCGAGATGGTGCTCGAAGCCGAAGGCAGCCGTGGCGTAATCAAGCGCCTGCTCATGGCGCAGCCCGAAGCACTGCTGAATGGTCGTCAGGAGCGGCATATCAAGAGGGATGCACATGCCCCCTTTGCCGCGATAGAGGGCTGCGACGGTGACGCAGACGTGCTTCACATTCTCCCACTGGCGGCGAAGGGCATCAACGTGTAGCTCGCTGAGCCGCGTCACGGTTGCCGCATCCATCGCTGTGAGCTTACCGGGGGAGCCTTTCCACCGGCTGGTCCAGAAGGATGGGGAGGTGACGCCTCCATCCCCTGCGCTGCCGCTGGTACCACCACCGTTGCCGACTCCCGCCACACCTCCAAAGCCCGCTGACAGTGTTGCACTCATCTTCTCTTCGCGCGCTGCACTCAGCGCCGCTGGCAGGTCGAAGCGGCTGAGCTTGTCACCGAACGCCCACCGAAAGACGCCCATGTCTGTTTCATAGTACATTGTCAGCAGCTGCAGACGCGTTGCCACAGGTATGGGGATGTAATAGTTGGAGAGAAACGCATACGGGGAGCCCAGCTGCTCCTCACAAGACAGCTCGCGAAACACCTGATACTGCTCTGTCACCTCTTCAAACAGGTAGCGACTCTGCAGGGAAGAGGAGCCGCTGCCAACCCCGCCAATGACCTCGAACTCCTGTAGCTTCCGCAGAAACTTGATGTAGCTGTCGTTCACAAAGAAGCACTGCCGCTCCGAGCTGCCCTTTCGATGCTTCTCACGGCGCGGATGCAATAATGAGGAATCCTTCGTAGCACCAAAGTTCACATGGATAAGGTGCTCGTTGGTGCTGGCACCACCTGCCCGCGCACCACTGCCGCCGCCAGTGTCACCGGCAACCGCTGCGGCATTAGCACCGACGGTAGCGTCATCGGTCAAACGCCTGCAACTATTGAGGCCCACAGTAAATAGAGATGAGTCGCTGTTCTCGTTGTTCAGCGTCAACGGCAGTGCAAATGAGGTACGCTTGGGTGCCGTTGACGGCGCTGCAGCTGTGCGTGAGTGTGATGAGTTTGCTGCTGAATGGCACGACTTTTTATATTCGGAACCCCCTTGCGACTTGTTCAGACGCTGGCGATGGCGATGACGATGTTGATGCGTGTGGGTGCCATGGGCGGGGCTGAAACCCTCGGAGACCACCGGCACAGAGATTGTTGTGGATGAGGAAGAGACATTGGTGGTGCCGACCTCCATGATGGTGCCGCTGGGAGCTACAACGGTGGTGGGAGCGTGTGTTCCGCTCGTGGAGCTGCTTATAGAAATGATACTGGGGAGAGCTGCCGCCCTGGCGGGGTCATTTATCTCCTGTGGGTTGCCCTGTTCGTTCCCTAAGCGTCTTCCCTCAGCTTGCTGTTGTACCTCCTCCATCACGGACAGCGAGCAGTGGGGTGACTGAAACGCCAGCTGTTGCTTTCGATGGCGACGGTGGCCCTGGGATCGGGTGCCGGACGGCGAAGATGACGCTGATCCATCTTGCGAAGCTCTGCCCAAGTCCGACGACCTTGAGGACGAGGGCGTCGTAACAGATGTGCACGGACGCGCGGATGTCTCTGGCGTTTGAGTCTGCAACGCGATAAGCTGCTCGACCGTCTCCTCAACAGAGTACCCCGCCAAGAAAAAGCGAAAGGCGACAAAGTCGATGCTCACCGGCCACGCGGCGCACGCGTGCATGGAGACAGCAACAGGCATTGCGTCCACTCCCTGTCGCTATTCTTTACGGATCGGGTCTCGAAACGGCAACAAACAAAGCAGGCAATGGTAGAAGGCGAGACGCACGCTAACACTACGCGCGAAAAAGGAGCGAGCAACGCAGCGTTGAAATTGTGTGAACAAGATGAGAAAGAGAGAGAGAGAGAGCAGAGAGAATAAACAAAGGAGGCTGAGAATGACCTGCACGAGTGTCGGGCAGAGAGAGAGAGAGACGTCCACTGATCTCCCCCAGAGCCTTCCAAGTCGACAAGGTGCACAAAGGGGAGCGGCATACCCGCCATAAGAGAGAAATACTGCCAGCACTCTGTAGATGACCCGGGACCTGCGTCTTGGCATGCATTAGGACCACAGGTACACACGGAAAAAGCGATCGCCCGAGAAGGTAAGAGGACAGAAACTCTTCTCAATCAGAAACAGAACTCCGCATCCAGAAACATCCCTTCAGCAGTGCCAACACGCGCAGCCGACAGACATCGAGCAAACGGCAGCACATAACAATGTAACACAAGAATTGCTTGAAGTAAACGCAGCGACAAGAGAGGCGCCTCTTACACATGCCAGTGCAGCTTCACTATATTTCCCCACGTTTCCTTGACGAAGACAGCCTCTGCGTACTCAGGACATTCTGCCTCATGTCCATGCGAGCAATTGACAACCCATGACACTGGCCGCAACGACTTTGGAGAAGCGTGACTACCGCCGTGCGCTGAATTGTGCAACTTGGTGGACAAACACACAGAGGCACCGGAGAGCAAAGTTCTCTGTGTGCCCCGGTGCCCTGTCACAGGCCTGCAACACCAACGCGGTGCCAAGCATGCCACAGACAGGCACGCTCCACACCACGTGCGCCGCCTCACCCATGTCAGCACCGCACCCCCTCCCTCAAGCTCTAAAAGCTCACCCGCCGCCTCGCCGGTCGCCCCACAGCCGCATCCGCACTATGCCAGTCGCCACATACCCCGGGTGCATCCACCTCGGGGCGGCTCAGGCTCCCCACACCGCTGGGCCGTGCGAGGGCCGCGTGGTGGGATGCGCTCGAGTCACGCGGACACTCGGCTCATCATGCGGGGAGTGCGCACAGGTGCTTACTATTGCAGCTCAGTCGAGCGCCACGCCGCCGACCTCGGCAGCGATGCACCGCTCTGACCGCGCTGCCTTGTAGGCACACGGCCCTGTCAGCAGCGGCGGCGGCGGCTTGGCATTTGGCAAGCATAGGGATGGGGGTTGCCTGGCTTCCTCCCACGAGGAGAGAGTGGGGAGGGGGAGAGGGGTGCGCTGGGCCCTGAGCTGCCACGCACTGTGGGATGTGTTTCGTGTACCTCATAATCGGGGAGATCGTGGAGAGAGGGTAAGCAAAAAGATTACGTCTGGGAGGAATGCTTCCTTGTAGCCAAACTGTGCGAGCCACACAGGGGGCATCCGCACGACAATAACGGTTGTAGTGGTGGCCTGTAGAGCTGAAGCGGTATCAAGACACAAGGGGAGAGCTCCCACAGCTTCTGCTATATTATTCACCTCAACAACGCTTTCTGAGTTTGCAGCCCTCGCAGAATCGCCGCACCTCGTCAGAATCCGAGCTGGTTCATGGTGTCCATGAACTGTTTCTTTGCTGTGGTTGGCTTCTTCGTTCCGGTCGCCGCCTTAGCAGGTGGACGGGGAGCTTTCTTTGCAGCATTGGTTGGAGGTACCGGTGGAGAAGGAAGTGGTCGAGACGGCAGCAAGGCGGTCCGTGACGGTGAGAAGCTGGCAACAGAGACGTTTGCTGCACGATGCGTGCCACTGCTACCTGCGGCGTTGCAAAGCACCTTTCGTTTCGCCTCCTTCGCATCGAGGCGCGGCTCGGCTATTTGCACGGGTGCATCGCCGGTGAGGGAGGAGGATGACAAAGATGGCTGGATTCGGCAGGTTGATGGAGCAGCTACCGCCTGCACTATCGCTGCTTCGTTGGGTTTGCAGGCTACGGGGGAGTTAGTCGGCGACGCCTCTGACCTCGGCTGAGGTGCCGCTTTGGCGGAGATGCGCCGAGAGCTTTTCCTCAGTGGACCACTCGGCACCAGGCCCTGTAAACTCTTCTGGGCTGTGTTGGCCGTCGTTGGCCCCTTGACCTCCGATGCTTTGGTCGTCTTTGCAGTACTCGAAACACCAGGAAGTGACGTCATCTTCCGCATCAGCGAAAGTGCGAGCTTTTCAGTGGCTGGAGACGCAGAAGTGCTCTGTTGGGGTACCGCTACAGAGTTTCCGGAGCCAGAGCGCAGAGTCACACTCGCCCTTGTCTTAGCTTCTTCGGTGCACCCCTGACAGCGGCGTTTACTGCGCCTGTGGCAGCGACGGTTTCGGCGGGGTACTCGGGCATCGGCCAGCACAGCCTTTGAAGTTTTTTCAACCCATGCAGCGCACGCCTCCCGTACGGTGTACTGTGTAGATCGTGAAGCGTTCTCTGCGGTGTCTCTGGCTCCAATGTGGTTCTGTTGCTGCCCACCAGCGGTAGTGAGAGGGAACTTTGCGTTTCTTTTCGCCGCGCGTTGGGCGGTGTCGAGACAGCGAAGACAGCACAACATGAAACGTCCACGTGTCGTAGAGAGGCGTGAGGGACGAATCTGCCGTCGCACACGGCACTCTTTGATTGTGGCGAGTGTAGTTCGGGTTGCTTCGAGCTTGGAGAGGCCGGCCACGCCGCCGCGGGTGAGCCACACACCACAGCGAGGGCACCAGTATCGACGTACCAATCGCAACAACCATAACCGCATATACCAGGGGCTATGCACCCCTGCCCGTTGAGTGGCAAGATTGCCTTTTCGAATGACGGCATGCACACATGGGCCGAGTGGTTTAGCGAGGCCACGCCGAACCGCGTGGGAGCCGTAGTGAGCTGAGAGATCACGATGCACCTCCGCCATGAAGGACAACGGCGCGGAGGCATCAGAAGAAAATGAGGACACCAACGGCGAGCTGGTAGCATGTTTACCCGTGCCCACGTTAGCAGCAGTAGTATCAGTGCGAGCGAGTACTGCAGGACTCACCTCGAGCACGATCTGGGACAACCGGCCGCAGAGCTGCGCCCCAAGTTCCTGTAAGCGGCGCGCAAGAGAGCGTTGCACTCGCTTCTTCCCGGTGCCTCGTCGCGAGTACAGCAGGCTCTCGAAAAACGAAGAGGATGGTGAAGAGGTCACCATCTTGTATGTCCTCGTGCGTTCGCCACTACCAAAAAAAAAAACGGGAGTTGAGGCAGCAGAGACACTGATGATTGGGGCCACAGTTAATTGCTGCACGCTGATTGCACACAGACCCACGCACTCGTGGAAGGAGGGCAGCCGTTGAAGTGCTTTGTATGTGTGCAGTCGCACGAGGTGCTGGGTTGTGGGAAAGAGACAGAATTACGGATGCAAGAGGGCAGGTTACCACAAGGACGCAACATTGTCTTTGCATTCGTGGAAACTACCCACGTCAGTGTGCCTTGTAACACATCTACGGCAGGCTACGAGAGTGTCGCCCTCCCGCCAGAAAGGTTAAGGGTGAGCATCGGCTCGAGAATCACATTTGGTGCGCCTTCCACGCGTCCAGACGCTGACATGGCGACCCCATCACACACTTACGAAGATGAGAACAACTCGTTGTCCGTCAACATTGGAGTTTCGTGTGCGTTGGTGAGGAAGAGGGGAACGGCGTCAGCCTCCCCTCATCATCCAGAATGCTTCTATGCGTACGAGTGCGGTGAGTGCACGTGAGCAGGACACGCACGCCCACTGAGCATGCCTTCACAAACGACAAACGCCTAGGGAAAGGAAGTACGCGCTCCTACAGACAAGATGGAACTTTACATCGAGGGGTTTAGGAGGAAAGACACGCCGCGGCAGAAAGACGGACTATGTCGATGCAAGGCAACGCACAACCTTCGTGGCAGCGCGTATGCAAGGGCGCTCGAGTATGCGCTCCTGAAGTCAACAAAGCAACCCTTCGTTGACCAAGGCGCTATATCAGTGTTGCAAAATGAAGTGTGTAGTAAATGCTCTGACCGAGTACACGCGGAAGGAACCACGAGACCATACACAGACTCCCCTCACCTCTTGCATACATAATGTCCTGCATACGACTAACACACCACCTCGGAGGTACGCTAGAATGTCGACACGGGGAATATGAAGTACAACTTTTCCTGCTTTCGCAAGTGTGTGCCCTGGTCCCCTGCCGTACAGCAGGAGCTTCACGCCACCCACATCGCGGCCCTGCCACAGACAGGCACGCTCCACACCACGTGCGCCGCCTCACCCATGTCAGCACCGCACCCCCTCCCTCAAGCTCTAAAAGCTCACCCGCCGCCTCGCCGGTCGCCCCACAGCCGCATCCGCACTATGCCAGTCGCCACATACCCCGGGTGCATCCACCTCGGGGCGGCTCAGGCTCCCCACACCGCTGGGCCGTGCGAGGGCCGCGTGGTGGGATGCGCTCGAGTCACGCGGACACTCGGCTCATCATGCGGGGAGTGCACACAGGTGCTTACTATTGCAGCTCAGTCGAGCGCCACGCCGCCGACCTCGGCAGCGATGCACCGCTCTGACCGCGCTGCCTTGTAGGCACACGGCCCTGTCAGCAGCGGCGGCGGCGGCTTGGCATTTGGCAAGCATAGGGATGGGGGTTGCCTGGCTTCCTCCCACGAGGAGAGAGTGGGGAGGGGGAGAGGGGTGCGCTGGGCCTTGAGCTGCCACGCACTGTGGGATGTGTCCCCTGCCGTCATCGGGGAAGAAGTCATGGCATGAAAAGAAAGGAAAAAACAAAGAAGGTAGTCGCTTGTTCCAAGCACACACAGACGCACACACAGTGAGGGCATAGGGGTGCCGCTCACGTGTGCTGCTGGACACTGTTGCAAGATACCGAAGCTGCGAGCTGTGTCTGGCTATCCTCCTTCACTTTACTAGCAGCGCGCTTCAGCTCCAGCCGGACCTCGGCCATCTGGAAAACGGAGCCTTTCAGCGTTTCCAGCAATTTCTGATGACTGAGGTAGAGAAGCTCCTGCGGGTCGATGTACCAGCTGAGAAAACGACGAATTGCCGCTTGCTCTCGCTCAGCATACGTCTCGGCAGCAGTCAGGGGCAAATAGGGCACCGTGCACGGTGCCGTCGTGTTTCTCTGCCCGCTCTGGCGCTTCTTGAACTCCGACTCCAAACGCATCTCTTCTTCCGTGGTCAGTCGGGCGCTAGACGGCCTTTTCCCCAAAGTGCTGTAGGTGGGAACGACGCCGGAGCCGCTTTCCTTGCGCCAGACCTGCGACGCAAACACACTGTCCCACTCCTCCGCCTGCCTCCACTTCGCGAAGGAACGACGACGCAGTGCCCACTGGGCCTCGATGAACGCACGCTTGTAGCTAACTGAGGTCAGCATGTGTTCCTGCAGAATGCTGTTCGCCACCGCGTCAAGCCTCTCCATCGCCGTTGGTAAGGGTTTGTACTGCTGCAGCTTCAGTCGCGCATCTACCTCGAGCTGGCGCCACAGCCTTACCATCCGCCGTACCGCCCGCTCCATCACGCCAAGGCAGCGACGAAAAAAGCGTTGCAGCACGTGGACAGCCTCTATGGCGACGCGCATGCGACGCCGTTTTTCCCGTTGAATGCTGTACGCCAAAAGGGTTTTGTAGATCGCTTGCATCGCCTTGTCGAGTAAGTCCGGCGTCACTATCTGGGCAAGCCGCTCGTGCACTATGGCAATACGTATGGCATCCTCATCCCTCGCCGGGTCCTCTAGCAAACCCTTCGTCGGAGATCCATAGGCTGAGACGTTGGAGACACCGTTACCGGAGGCCGTCCCCAGAAATGCGTCAGGACGCAAGAAACTTACGCGGTCAGTAGATGCGGAGGGGCTCACACTCGTGCTTGACGACTGCGCTGCACTCCCGAGGTGCCCGCGGGCCCACTTCGTCGTCTCGTGCGAGCTGCTCAAGAGGCAGTCCAGCGAAGATCTCCCCACCATGAGGCCGTTGCGCATATCGTGCAGAAAGACATGCAGCGGTGTCGCCAATGTCACGCAGCCAGGCAGTGCAACGAGTAAGCACGTGGCGATAGCTGTTTCGGGGAGAAGCTGGTATGGATTGGGCTGTATATGTGTTATCTGCGGAGGCAGAAGTGAGAAGCACTGAACCACAACTGCGTCTGCGCTGCCGCCACTCGCGCCGAGCGGCTGTTGCTCATCCGCGACGATGCCGCACTCCGCTGATATTGGGATGTACTCTCTCACAAGAAGTAAGGACGCTGACGGCGAACCACGCGGATGCTTGGTGACGTTGTCTTCGCTCCCCGCATCGTCGGTGTGAGACGCCCCTGGTAGTGATGCCTCCGCAGGTACCTGTAGAGCTCGCACCTCCTCACGAAACGCGTGACCTTCGAAAAGGTAGCGGTTGGTGGAAGGGTCCAGCAGCAGATTATCAAAAAACAATGGCGGTTGAGAGGTGACCACCGCTAAACTCTTGTTCCAGTTGGCATGATTTGAGGGGTTTAGGCGTGGCGAAGTGGCCGGGCTTCGCTCTGACGACGGCCCGGCCAAGAAGACGGCGGCATTCGGCGACTGCGAGTGCACGGTGGTGGTAACAGAAGAAGCGTTGCTGGTACAAGTCAGCTTTGAGGGGGGCGTCGGCGGCTGCCAGCGGGGCAGAAATCCCGTCGCATTCGCCCCCGCTGGTGACGTCGTGATGGGGCTGAGGTTTCCCCCCGCCGAATTATGTGCAGCATGCAACCCCAGTGCATCGGCCGGGGGGCCAAACCACTTCTCGGAAAAGCTATAAGTGTATGATGGGCTGCTGGCAGCCGCGCACGCGGTACGAATCGCTTGTTCCACGGTAGTCTCGATAGAGCTGGCGCGCGGTCGACGGCGCGGCTCCAACAGAGGTGCTGAGCAGCGACTGTGTTGAGGTTGACTCCCTGAGGTCCCTGACGACAATGCCGACGTGGAGGGACCTTGAGCCAGAGTCTGAGGGGCCCTTTGGGGCTGTAACGGCGGTGAATAGACTCCGTGTGTTGCCGTGTCGTGCCCTGATGAATTCGACCACGTCCCTGACGCATAATCCGCACCGCTCGCCGACGCCGAGCTTGAACTCGGCGCACATCGATCTTCATCGTCAACAAAGAGAGACGCGACCGGAACGCTCACGTTGGTGGTGGTTGCGTTGTGCTCGTCTGCACGGCTCCCACTCGCCATGATGTACTCACTCGCCACAGGGTCTTCCATTGCCTGCTGCAGAGCAGCTGCCTCCATCTGAGCTGCTGTGTGGCGCAGGAGAGCAGCAATGCTGCGCACAGTGGCCTCGTTAAAGAAACGTTGCTTACTTGTGAGCGCGAGCGCGGCTACGGCGGTAGAAGAGGGCGCGTGTGCCCCCAAAAGTGAGGGGAGCTTCTGTCGTGAGGACAGCAATCCAGCCTCCGAAGGTACTCGTGCAGAACCGTGAATTCGAGGCGCTGCCTTCGTTGGGTGCGGAGAACAGTCGTGGGCGTTCATCATGGGCAAAGTTGCGCCACTTTACCTCGATAGCCAGCGAGGTTCTCTAAGCGGCAGGGCCCGACCGTCTTTCCCTTTTCCCCTGCTAGTGCAGACGGCACTGGTGCGCACAACAGTATGTTGGATGCGCGTGCGCGTACAAGTACGTCGGAGGACGCAATTGTGAAATACAAGTGAGAGCAAGAGGAGAGTGCAGAGCGAAGGCAAAGGTGTCAAGCTTGAGGGGGCTCAGTGCCGCACTGCAGCTTCCACACATAGCTTCATGAATGGGTTGCATGCTCACACTACAAAACAACACTATTGGTGTTCGAGCACTGCCGCCGAATCCACGCAGACGCACACACACACACACAGACGTGCGCACCCCCAGTCGCTGTGTGCGGGTAAGAGAGAGACCAATTGGCAGCAGAACACTACCATGACGACTCGCATCATCGCCTCCGTCGTCACGTTCTCCTCCGTGTCTCCGAGAGGGGAAAAAAAGTAGGCACACAAAGAAGCGCACCGCCCTTTGCCCCCGTAGCAGGAGTTAGAGCTCCTGGAGCGCACCCTCCGTATAGTCCATCGCACGGCATGTGCGTTGCGCCTGCACGCATACGAGTGCGCGTGAGTGTTCATGTCGTGGTTGAGCTCATCGAAAATCACGAAATCAAAGTCAAAAAAAAAGTGTTGAAGAGAACAAGCGCATGCACAGAAAGCGGTTCTCGCCCTCGTTGGATGGGAAGCACGCCGAAACGCACAGGCACACACCGCTGTGCACACAGAAGCACATAGACTGAAAACATGGATCGGCAATGGCGCGTCCTTGCATCTGTGCCGGCATACCACTCCGCTCTCACAAGTGTCTTCACGGAACTCCTAACTCAGACACCAGCGTCGACATAGCTCGCGCTCTACTCAGACGCGGTGATCTGCTTCGGCTCAATGACAGTGATGACATCCGGAAGCGGCTGCGAAGGGCCGTTGCGGCCAGTCGAGTCACCGGGCAGCATGATCTTGACCTTGACGCCAATGCAGCCGGCGCGCATGTAGCAGTGGCGGCAGGCGGAGTCGACGAAGGACTTGTGAGCCGTACCGGACTTGATCATGTAGCCGTCGCGGAAGGTCATGCTCTTCGCACGCTGGCCCTTGATCTTTCCACCGACGGTGACCTCGCAGCCCTTGGCACCAGACTCCATGACATAGCGGATGATGCCCATGGCGGCGCGGCGCACCTGCAGGTTGCTCAGGAGCTTGAAGCGGAGGGACTCCACCTGCGCCATCGCGGACAGGCCGCGCACCTCAACACGCTCAACGTACAGCTGGAGCTTGCCTTCCTTGTAGTTGAAGCGCTGCTGGATGCAGGCTGTCAGCTCGCGGATGCGGCGGCCGTTCACACCGAGCACCTCACGAGTCTTCGTGGCCTTAATCACGATCTCCGTGCGGAGCGTCGTGACGTGGTAGGAGACACCGGAGAAGCCTTCTTCGGCCAGCTCGCGCTTGAGAAACTCAAACAGTTCGGCGTAGAACACGCCGTCGCGGATGATCATGCGCTTCTTGGAGAGAGGACCCATTTTCGCGTCTGTGTGCTGCGGTGGGGTATTCGTAGACGGCGATCCAACTGAAAACAGTGCCGACAAAAATTTGACGAGAGTTCGCGCGGTCAATTCGGGAGAAGAGAGCGTGCATGTACAGGCGAAGAAGCAAATGTTGAATATGTGAGGTTACAAGCGAATGTGCGGGGTTTCCCGCCACGTTGCAGAAGGTGAGAGCAGGGAGGAGGGGGTTACAAAATGAAAATGCATGCAGACATTCGAGACAGCAACGAGGAGGAGAGGAGAGGAGAGAAGCGTGCGTGGAGACTGCGGGTGGAAGACGCCAGGTTCCCTTGATGCGGCGTACATAGCCGCTGTGCATCGCAGAGGTACGGGAAGGGAACGAAGTGCGAGCTGTACTGCGTAGTCGACACCGACGTCTGCACAGAAGAAGGCCGGCGGTGCTGCCTTGGATCTCTTGATTTTTGCGCTGCACCGCCTGGCTCGCTTCGCACCTGTTGATCTGCTGGTTCCCATGCCATCACCGCCTCCTTATCCTTCCTCCACTGCCCTCTCGTTGGCATACGCGCACACGCACAACAATAGCACAATAGGAAGCATATATATATATATATATATATATATATATTAACAAAGCGTGATAGAGCGAAGTCCTCGCCTTCCGCTAGAACAGCGGATGACACACATACCCCATAGGCCGAAAAATTGTTTGCGACTACTTGCTGCTCTCATCCAGTGTGACAGATGCCGGCAGTGCGCGCTGCTTGGTACGCAGGGGCTGCATTGGTTGTTAGTGTCATTGCCGTCTCTACGCGACTTTCCCCCCTTTGAATAGCGTACGATTGGTTTCGACGACTTACAGAACGGGAGTGGCGGACAATAAGGGAAAATGAACGCCACCAACATTGCTCAGCTCTGTTCTCGTCATATCGGCACGCGCCTGGAAGATTGCTCTAACAGAGCGCCGAAGCCTCTGTAGTATGCGCATGCGTTGAATGGATGCTCCACGAATTGCCCCCTGGTCTGCGTCTCCGCAAGAACGCTCATCGCTGCTCCTTTCTCTTCCGTTTACGCCGGGTACGTCAGAATTACGCGGTCCCGCATGGGGCAACCAGCGGACGTCCGCGGGTGGCGCACCACCACCTGAAAGCCAAGTGCAACCAGTCGCTGCAGCTTCTGGTCTACTTCCTCATCGATCTCCGCCAGCTCAGCCTCCGTCATGCCATCAAAAACATCACGCATGCCGGTAATGTTGTGCTTCAGTGTGATCAACTTTGCGTTGCAGCGCAATACTTGCTGCTCTTCCTCTGAGGTGGCCAGCTTGTTCGGCTCCGGAGCCACGTCGACGTCGCAGATGCCCTCCGCCTTTACCTTTTCCAACACCTCTGGATGGGCGAATTCCCTGAAGACAGCCAAATACATGGTGATAAAGATTTGCGCTCAGCTTGATGATGTACTTTACTGCTATTGCACGTAACCAAGAATGAAGAGGAGCAGAGGATCTCGGAGCCCCGGCGAGTGACTGTTCGCAGAGTATACCTTGGCAAAAGGAAAACGATGAGCGGACAAGGGAGGTCAGAGAGGCAACGAAGAAGACGTGCGAAAAAATGGCCAGGGCACACATTACCCCAGGCTAGGCCTGCGTAAAGTGACCAACGGCAAGGCTTACTATCAACCTTTGCTCATTTGCTCTGTCGTACATCACAACCTCAAAACTCCACGTCACCTCCCCATCGCCGCCCTGCCACAGGCCTGCAACACCAACGCGGTGCCAAGCATGCCACAGACAGGCACGCTCCACACCACGTGCGCCGCCTCACCCATGTCAGCACCGCACCCCCTCCCTCAAGCTCTAAAAGCTCACCCGCCGCCTCGCCGGTCGCCCCACAGCCGCATCCGCACTATGCCAGTCGCCACATACCCCGGGTGCATCCACCTCGGGGCGGCTCAGGCTCCCCACACCGCTGGGCCGTGCGAGGGCCGCGTGGTGGGATGCGCTCGAGTCACGCGGACACTCGGCTCATCATGCGGGGAGTGCACACAGGTGCTTACTATTGCAGCTCAGTCGAGCGCCACGCCGCCGACCTCGGCAGCGATGCACCGCTCTGACCGCGCTGCCTTGTAGGCACACGGCCCTGTCAGCAGCAGCGGCGGCGGCGGCTTGGCATTTGGCAAGCATAGGGATGGGGGTTGCCTGGCTTCCTCCCACGAGGAGAGAGTGGGGAGGGGGAGAGGGGTGCGCTGGGCCCTGAGCTGCCACGCACTGGCGTGTGCTCACACACGACATCTTGTGAGGGATGTGCTGGGCCGAAAGGGAATGGGCGAGGAGGAGTGGGGGAGGAGGAGGAGGAAGAGCACCCCTGCACGCTCCTTTTGTTTTAGCGCGCTGCATATATCCGTCTCTCTCTCTCTTCCTTCCCTACGTGCATATACGAGTTTTCTTTTTTTTTTGTGGGGGGAGGGGGGCATCGCACAACGCGATGGCCTCGACAGGATCCATAGCAGCTATCACTCACCTTGAATGCTGTGTCCTGTCGTCCTTCCGATTTCAGTAGGAAAAGGGTACCTGCTCTGCTGCGGACACTTCCTTACGGAGCCATAATGGGGTAGAATCAGATATGAGCGTGCCGCATCTCACACCCGGCATTTAACAAAAGCGTCCGCCCTGACTTCCCCGTCCTTGACAGCGGCTCCTTCCCAGCCCACCAGGCGCGTGCCTTTGGAGCCTTCGGAACGGCTCCTATTTCCGGCAGGCAAGAGAAAGAGTGAGAGAGGCAGAACTGCAAAGGGAGACGCGCGCACACACACACGGGAAGACACAGCAAAGGGGTGCAGAAAGCAAAACATTGTAGAGGCTCGCAAGATCGCTTCCTGTATCCACGCACACTGAAAAGAGAAGAGAGGAAACAAAGTCAGTAGAAGGAAGGTGGCCGAGGAGAGTCCGTGGGGGAATCCGTTGCGCTGCGCGAAGCCTCTCCTCACGCGCCCCTTTCTCATCGCTCGCCTGCTGATGTTCAGCCATGCCGTATTCCCGACCCCTCCCTGTCGTGCGCGGGATAACTTCTAATCAACGTCGGAGAGGCGTGCGCTGTCCGGCTGCCGCTCCCCCGGTGTCTTTCCAAGATCACCAGGTGACGTCACTACAGGAAGCATTGTGGAAGCGTCTCCATGTTGGCAATGCCTGGAGGCTTCATTTTGGGATGGTCCACCAGATAACCCCTGGTCAGCTGGCTGAGCCGGGTCGGTGCGAGTGTTATACTGCGTGTCAGCCTCGTTTCCAGCCTTCCCTTCTTGTTGGTTGCCGTGTTCTGGCTCTGGTGCGGCGCCCTGTGCGACCATGAAGACACTGCAACAGCAGAATATGAGGCACGCGATGAGCTCCATCAACACAACGCTGCCGATAATAATAAAGAGTGGAATACACGCCTTTGACAGGGACAGGACGCCCTTGTAATCCCCATAGGCGGAGTAGTGGTTCAGCCGTACCGCTATCATGGCCGTTGACGCCATAAGCAGACCAACGATGATACCTGTGATGAGCATGTTGATACAAATTCCACAAGCAGAGGCGTGTTGGCCCGCGTACGGATTCTTGCCCTGTGACGCTCGCTGGTATGCCTGCCCATCACTCCCGTCTCCCTCGCCGTCACCGTTTCCGTGAGCGTGGACTTCCGTGGAGTGTAACTGCCTTTCAGCCTCGGCGCCCTCTCGTCGGTTGGCGCGGTTGGGTCCCTCCGCGGCACCACCGCACATTGGATTCGGCGAGCTACGCCACGACGAATGCGGGCCTTCTGAGCTGTCCTCGTTGGGATGTGGCGCAGTCGCCTCGCCACCATTTTCGTTCACCTCACGCGCTTCCGCCGCGGCCGCCACCTCAGGTGGAGCATCGCTGATGTAGCTGCTCAACAAGTTAAGCACGAGGCGGTTTACGAAGAGAAGCGTAAGCAGCAGAAATATAGGGAGCCCCACAACAACAAAGTAGTTGCTGGTGATGACCTCATCAGCGCGGCAGGCCACCAGTGCAAAAAACATAGCGATGCAGCATCCTTGCAAGATGGTGAGGACAAATCCGAAGCGAGCGTAGTTCGCAAGGCGTACCAATCCCATCGACTTCAGTTGGAGAATACGTCTCTCCGTCGGCAGCGATGTCAGCACAATCGCCATGAAGGCGAAGACAGAGAGTAGGTATCCGGGTATGAGCCACAACCGCCATTGGAGGTAGTCGGTGCGGCCATCTCTGGCGACGGCCTCGTTGCGGTCCTTAGCGATTGGAATGACAATCGTCAACACGACGGCACACAGCAAAGAGAGAAGTGTGCAGTGTACCTGCAGGCTGAGCGGCGACATGATGACGAACACCACTAAGAGGATCAGAACCGGCACGCCCACCACAACGTCCAATACGAAGAGCGGCGCGAATACCTTGACGTAGTTCCATGTGCGCAGATTGCCGTCCACAAACGACACTAAAAACACCAGAAAGAGCAACACCATGACAGCGCAAGTGAAGAAGATGCCAAGTGTGATGACGACTGGCGCAGTGGAGCCAAAGGTGGCGAGTGCCGCCCCCGCGACCGGGTTCTCCAACGCATCCAGCCCGGCTTCGCCATAGCGGTCGTAGATTTCTTTTTTCTTCAGGTCCGAAAGAACCTCATAGGCGGTGCTCACCTCCTTGAAGTGTGCAGCGCCTTCCGGGCCGGCCTTGTCAGGGTGATACCGCAGAGCAAGACGGTGGTAATTCCGCTTGATCTGCTCCGGCGTCGCGCTCTTGTCCACCTCCAGCACGGCGTATAGGTCGACCATTGTCCTTCGTGTGTGTGTGTGTGTGTGTGTGTGTGTCTGTCGGCCTATTCGCCTACTCCTTCACGTATGGACGGCGCTTGCGCTGTAAGTGAAGCACCTTGGTGCAAGCTGCTGCAAAGGACGTGAGCACCGCTACCTTTTCCGTGAATGTGAACAGATATTTAAAGGCTGATAAGCTGTACAAGTGACAGCGAGTGGCACTTGCAGCGTGTATGTGGGGCAAGGACGAGGGTGTGAGAAGGCGAAAAAAAACCGGCGCCGCGGGCGTGACTAGTATGGGGTTAGGAATCGTGCAGTACCGCCTCACAACAGGGAAGTCAAAAATTAGTAAAAAATAAAAAATGAAAATCCGCACGTGAGGGCGCAACACACGCTCACACGGGGATAAACGAAAGCAAAAGACGTCGTAGAAAGCAACCGAAAGAGATAAGAAGACACAGTGTGGGGGTTCAGATATCGATGAGGGAAGGTCCCGAGAGGCTGCTCTGTGGAGCGTGACCGTGGCAGGAAAACAGACAGGCGAGACAGGACAGTCAGAGGCAGACGCAGACAGAGAACGGAACACAGGAAAAGAAAGACAATAATTCGCATACACGACACACCAACATACATTAAAAAGTTAAATTGAAGGTAAGACGGCTGCAGAATAGATCGCAGAACGCTCGTATGCGGATGTGAAGCTGTTTGCTGGAGTACGTGGATGCTCGTGCGCAGAGGGAGAGGTGTTTAACCGCTATAGGATGCCCTTTCCATCGCATTTACTCGTCAGCTAAGCTCTTGGGGGAAAGAGGTTTGCCAGCGCAAGAGATTGAGCGCGCCGCTCGGGAGGTGTTGACGAAGAAATAGAGTAGATCTGTGTGATGAGCAAGAGAGATCACAGCGAAAACGCGCCAGCAGCTGTAATCCCTCTTCAGCACTTTTGTGTGATGCTTTCCTTTAGTGAGTTCCTCGTGGGCGTTAACTATGAAATGTGAAAAGGGGCAGGGGTGTACAATTGCGTGTGCGTGTGCGTGTGTGTGTGTGTGCGGGTCGTTGTGAGCGCGCCAGCCGTGCAGTACGAAGTGCACAACGACACGCCATGCCAGCGATTAAGATACAAAACATATGGAACCAGGCGTGAAGGGATGCGTGTGAATAAGAAATTGAATATTGGCACGTGCATGAGTAATCACGTGTGCAAGTGAAGCAGAGGAAAGAAGCGTAGAGAAAGGTTGGCAGGCCGATGCACGGGCAGGGGGAAGGAGGCAAGAGATCGAAGCAAAAGAAAGGAGTCATCCATGAAAGCTTGCGTGGATACCAACACACGACTACATCACAGATGCGCGTCTTTCCTAGGGTTACGGCACATGTGTGCGCTTCTTTGCTAGGGGAGGCCTTCCGCACTGCAAGTGAGCGTGCGTGGGCGTGTGTCGGGGTATAGACTGTGCAACCACGGGACCAGGTTTCTGCCCTCGGCAGCGACGTGGAGCCGCCGTAGCGCCTACATATCGCCTACCCGACGCACCATTTCAGTTTGGTTGGCCATTTCCTGCGTGTGTGTGTGTGTGTGTGTGTCTCACCGGGGACCTTGGCTTACGCGTTCGATCATGCTTCTCACACAGAAACTGCGCGTCGGACGTGCATTTAACAGAGGAAGAATCGCCAACAACAGCACCCACACTCGCAACCACTACACGCCCGCATGCAACATTTAGAAGAGTCGTCCAAGACCCCCATAAGCGAAATGGCCGGCGCCACCCATGTTCATCACACGTCGCGTACCGCCCACAGCGGCACACCCGCACATGGCATATGTGCGCACTACAGCCTGTCAGTGCCGCAACAACGAGTAGCGGAGCTTGCAACGCTGGGGGAGGGGGGGGGGCAAAGGAAAGACGGATGAGCAACGGCTCGGTGCGATACGATGACGAATGTAACGAATTGCATGTGGAACTAAGAGCAACTGTCAGAAGGAACACTTGGGGTGTAGTGATTGACGCACTCTGACACAAAGCACCTCGACCGCCTGCGCGTCATTGCCGGGCAAGCGACTCGTGAGAGAGATGGGCAAACCACTTTGTTCTCGTTTCTGGGTGTCTCCACACGAGGGGGAAAGGTTGAGAAAGGTGGAGAGAAACAGCCTACATAAAATGGCTTCACAGCCTTCGCTGCTGAAGGCTTCCATCTGCAACATGTGACTCGCTCCTTTGCACTTCTGCCTGCACGCCGCTGTGCACCTCTTCGTGTCTGCACAGACACCTCCACATAGCATACGTAGATTCACTTTGATACTCCTGATTCGTCGAGGTACGTCTTTGTATTCATCCCTTTCCCACCCCTCCTCGTAGAGCGGTCCTGCTGCTACGACTGCATCGCCCCCATCATCTTCGCGATAGCGTCCGCTTGCACCTCTCGAATGGTGCCTTCGTTTACTTCCGTGAGTGTGATATTGAAAAGCTCATCCCACTTGGCACTGCAGTTTTGCACGCACTTCTTCTCCTCCATATCCTTCTGGAGGCGATACGAGATCGGAGCGTTGGTCGTGCGCATCAAGGTGTACAGTTCCTGCGTATCAAGGCAGCGATCGATGCAGAAGGTGGTGCTGTTAAATAGAATGGCTGACTGCATTCGGGCACCGTTAAGGTACTGATACGACCGCGTGATGTTCTCCTCGTACGGAGTCATTGTTGGTGGTGGGGGTTGCATGGCTACGTGTTAGGGGCTGTGCTGTGACCTGGCGAGCAAGAGGAAGAAAGAACGGCAAGTGAAAATTGAAGCTATCCCTCAAAAAGCGTTGCTAAAGGTGACTCCTTCAGTGTGTGCGTATGCGTGTGTATGTGTATGTGTATGTGTGGGGGGTGGGATTACTCTGCGTAAGAAGACACCCACACACACACACACACGGGCACGCGCACATACACAAAGCCGGTAAAGTTGCCAGACGCCCTTGCGTCGCTACAAACAGAAGCATGTAGGCGCACATCAAGACACGAATTGCCACGTACAGGGTGGAGGGTGGAGGGGTGGACAGGAAAGAGCGAGAGACATGCAGAAGTAAGGAGGCAGGGTTGTACGAGTATTTTCGTGATGAAAACAGGCGCAGCAACGCCGCGAACGTGGAGGAGGGTAGGCGGCGGTGAACCGCCAGGGGCCTTTCACGTGCAATAATAATAATAAACAAGCGCCTCAGTGGAGAAGGCATGGGGCAGGGGAAGAAACGCCAACGCCCTCCTCATGTCCCTCCCCCACACCCTTGATGTCGCCTTGGGTACGATGGCATTCGTAACCGACCGCCCTCCCCCTTGTTACGTCCTTCTGCCACCAACAACTCCTGTGGATGCACGTGAGAGAACGTACGCATCTCTCCCTTGCCGTCTTCTTTTTTATTTTCCTGAAATGATCCCGAGGCACCGGGCTCGCACGCTCACCTCCGCATCTGAACTTTCGAGTTTCAACGAAAAATGTTAGGTCCTCGCCCCATCGTGGGCATCGCCGCTGCGTACGGGGCCACCATGCCTGTAGAGCTGCTTTGCAGTGGTACCGACAGACATCCAAGGTACCTGTACAACGGCGAAGAAGGAATGGCAATATCTGAATGGGAGAGCTGTGCGACTCGTATGCCTACCAAAGCACAGCTGAAGACGCGAGGCCGAAGCGCAAGGCGGTGTGTCCTTTAATGTAGTCGGACATACGCACAAAGGGTGGCCGCTCGACACCGAGAGAAGAAGCGATGCCAGGAAGTGAGGTGGAGAGGTGAGAGCACCAAAGCACAATCCGGGACCACCGCTCAGCCCAGAAGAAGCGAGCCCAGACACCTCTTCGACTGGCTGCCCGTTCGAGCGACTCTCTCACCGCATTGCCCTCCTCTCTTTCGAATTGCGCAGTAACTCTGCACGCCTTCACACTTGATGCCATCTTCGCTCTGGTGAGCCCCTCGATCACCCCCCCCTCACGCAAGGACGCGCACAATCAAATAGCAGGCGAGGTAGCACGCCAATAGCCACGACACGAGACCATTGCTTGCACAAAAGCGATTGCCTGCGAACTGAAACGATGCTTTGGCGCCGGCGTCGCTTGCGGTGCTCGTTAGAGCACCAACTGAAGATGCCGACGACGCTGGCTGCATTGTCTCTGTGAAGTTGATGTGGCTGATCCCAGGGTCAGCGTCCGCGCCTCTGCTTCCGTGAGTGTTGGCGGATACCGTGCTCCTGGGAGGTGCAAAGACGAGGGCTGGCATGTACATGGAAAAGTTGAGGAGTAACGGGGCTATCACCCCGACGTCGCCATACCGCAGCACCTCGTTGAAGGATAGCGGAACAGCCATGATCCCACTTTGGTTCCCGAAGGTGCACAGGAGCGCCAAAGCACCCCCAAAGCGCAGGAGATACTTGACGATAGTGGTGGTGTTGTACCACAGTACATCCAGCCCACTTATCGCGAGCAACACAAGGCGACGGGCAGCAGTATTCAAATACTTGTCGTCATAGATGCTCGTCGGTGATGAGGTGGTAGTGGTGGAAAAAGGATCTGCAGAAGCGCCAGACTTGCTGTCGGCGATTGCCTTGCCGGCTCGGCGAGGTGCTGCCGCCACTGCTTCTGTGTCAGGCGTTGACCGACCAAGCCAAGACGCGACGGGAACGACACGGAGAAGTGGCGAAAAGACTCGAACCACCGAGCACTCGTACGCAAGGCGCTTGCGGCGCTCTGCCTCCAACTCCTGACGCAGCCGCACCACCCTACGTGTAAGGCGACCGTGCTCGAACAGATTCGAGGCGGTGCAGATCTTCTCGGCCTCCTTCTCCAGCTCGGCAATCTCCTGCTCCAGGGTAAGCTCGCGGCAACGAAGCAGACGCGGTGCGATGCTGCGCTCCCAGTACACACTGCTTGCGTACCCAACGATGGTGGTGGCAGCAGCCGCGAGTACCAGCACGTCCTTCACATTCGCGCGCTCGGTCGAGGCGGGACTGCTCGACATGTGAAGGCGCCGAAGGGAACGTTGCACAGGTGAAACGCAAACACGCGCTGGAGAATGAGAAGCAGCGGCAAGATGGATGTGGTAGCTATGTAGTAAGTCTGAAGGGTAGAGGAGAACCGCAGTCGCGCGGTTGGTGCGAGTGGAGGCCTGTCAACAAGCAAGAAGGGCAAGAGAAGGCGAAAAAAAAAGGTGAACAGCGGAAAGCTGTGTCTAGCAGAACAGCAGCGCGAAACCCGCCAAAGAGAGACGGGCGCAAAAACGTCAAGCACACAAAGAAGCAGCGGCCACCGGAAGCCATGGACGAGTCACACCGTTGAGTTCGATACACCACCCGCTCTCCCCAAAATCTATGTATGTGTGAAGTCCATGTGCAGCGCTCCGTCGGCTCAGCGAGTGAAACCGAAAATGAACCCACGACGTGAGACAGCAAAAGTGGTGGCAAACAAGCAAGAGAAGGGATTGGGCCCAAACGTTACAAGTCAGAGCGACCGAGTCGTGAGAGGGGACAAGAGAAGCAGTGACGAGAACGGCAAGCGACCACTCTTGCAAGGATTTTTCAGTTCAGCTGGTGGATGGCGGAGAAAATGCGCCGCTGCTGCACCTCACAGGCTTTCAAGCAGCGAAGCGCGAAAGCCACCAGTGGGATCACGGAGGACTCCGGTTATCCTTTCGCCTTTCATGTATTCCGTTTGTCACCATCTCGTTGTTCGCCTCTTGTAGTGGTATAGGTGTGTGCGTGTGTCGCCGTGCCAGCCATATGCGCGTCCTCGCGCGAACACCTCTTTCTGTGCCGATGCATGTACAGCCACGGCCTTCCTTTCGTCTGCTCTGTCAGCTCGACGTTAATGGTGAACACGACACAGACGCACACAAACACGCACGCACGCTGTAAAGACGTAAGACGTCTTCCTTAGTATCATCACTGGCGATGGGAGAGAGGAACGATGAAGAATCGAAGGAACGCACAC
This sequence comes from Leishmania tarentolae, assembly GCA_033953505.1. NCBI lineage: Eukaryota > Euglenozoa > Kinetoplastea > Trypanosomatida > Trypanosomatidae > Leishmania > Leishmania tarentolae. Next base: position 320,145 of record CP119857.1, on the reverse strand, counting down.
GGGAGGGGGGGGGAGCAACAATTAGGAATGACGTCCCGCGGAAAAGCGAAAAACGGAGGAGGGAGAGATCACACACACACACACGCACACGCCAACGGATGCATAATATGCCAGCATCAACGAAACAAAGAAGAGTGATGCCCCCGCCCCCCCAAAAACACATGCAACGATGGAGCGAGGGCGACAGCATCTTTCATGAAGACACACTTGTTCGTTAGCCGCCTCAACGGCCACAACGTTTATCTATGGGGCGCAGCCAAAACACGAGCTGCATGAGTCTAATATAACAAAATTGAGGTAGAAGCGCGGGGCACAGAACGAATCAACACACGACACGCACTAAAGAGAAAGCGGCGCATGTGGAAAGAGGAGCTGTGTCTTCGCTCGTGTGTCATCTCGCCCTTCGCAGCATTTCTTTGCTGACTGACAGCAGGGCTTCCCCTTCCTCCCCCACACACAGGCAGAGAAATACGCAAAGGAACGGGGGAGGCAACGCTGAAGATGGAAAAATAGAGAGACAGCGCAAGAGCCGCATCTAAGTACTCAAGCGAGCATCACGCTCCCCCCTCTTCGAGCAGAAAAGATGACACCGCAAAACAAAACATACTAAACGGTGACTGTTCCAAAGTCGTGAAGAGGGAAGAGGGGCAGAGGTAGGGGGTGGCAGGAATACAGAGCTCACATCAGGTAAGCAATGCCGTTATCATACAAGATCAGCTGACGCTCATGGAAGCGACGCAAAATCTGCTCGACGTGCGACTCGGCACCACCATCGCGGTACCCCATTTGCGACAGTTTCTTCACGACAATCGCGACTGTCACAGGGTCATACAGTTGCACAATGGAAGCAACTTTGCGCTCTAGCTGCGGCAACGACCACGAATCACTCTCTTCGTCCCATGCACTGGGGCCCCCACACTTGGCCGTGTGCGACGGCGAGGCTCTCGTGTTGCTTGGCCGCGCGAATACCGGTTGCTGGTAAATAATGTCGCTTCCATACGTGTAATCACTCGCCGGTGTTGCCACTGCCGCATCATCTTCGAAGGTGCTGCCATTGTAGTCTTCGTATTTCAGAGAGTTTTCCGTGACTGGGTCGGCTTGCAGCACAGGCTTTGCTACGTGGCGTGGATTGGGGAGCGGAGCCGAAAGCATTCTCTTCCGTACCACCGCCTGCTCCCTCTTCACCTCGATCTTTGCGTCTTTGTCTGTGGAGGTGGCAGTTGATTTTCTCACTGCAACAGCAACCTTGTCTGGCGCCGCTGCCGCCACCCTCTCTGCTCGCCCAGCTGAGGAGGAAGCTGATGCCACCCGCCTCAGCATGGCCACCTCCTGTTCCATATGACGCTCGAAAACCGTGTCGCGGCTCACCCGTTTGCCAAGCTTTACACATTTGCTGAAATAGAAGTCAGCAAGAATGCTGTACAAGCCCAACTTGCTAGACACCTCGGTGTGAATGCCCAGCATCATGCACAACACTTTGAGGGCGGGGACAGCGAGGTTGTCGATACCGGTGCCAACAACTCGGTCGAGGAGGCTACGCATGTAGGCCGCGATGCACTCCTTCACCGCCTCCTCCGTTTCCTCGGCGGCTGGGTTAAGTGCAGCTACACCTGACAATGGCCCCTCATCTGCTGGGGCAAGAGCGGTGGTAGGAGGTGGCGGAGAGCCCGCCACAGTCATCTCGCACATCGTCTGCGGCGCCGGTGGTGCCCAACGCAGCGGCGCACCCTCGAGAGGTCTACCGGGGGACATTGCCAGGGTGCCGTTTGGAGAAGACTCGTATTCACTACGTGTGCGTTTCTGCCCAAGCGCAACATCGGCCGCTTCCGTGGAGGACGCCGCCGTAAGTGAGAAGGACGTCCGAGGCGAGGCTGCTGCTGTGCTGTTGCTTGGCGTTCCTTGCGGAGGAGAGGAGATGGGTGCGGAGGGACCAGTATGGTCGGGCAACCCATCAACCGCAGCCGCGGGCGTAGTCTTTTTCTTGGCCTTTGCACCGCCGCGTGTCGTGGCCTCTCGAATCGCTTTGCACCATCGACGGCGTTCGTCCAGGGAGGCCTGTTGCAGGTTCCGCAGCGCTTGACTGAAAACGCCCTTGCGGATTTCATCCTCCTCGCTGCGGAGCGCCGGCCGCAAGTTCTCGAATGGGTTTTCCATCGCTTTTCGGCTGTCGCGGTCTGTGGCGAACAGGGAAGGCCGGAAGAAGCGACGAGGAGCACACGGAGGCAAAACGGGGGCAAGGAATTTAGTCAGCCCACCGCTCGCGTTAGACCGATGATCCCCTCCTTATAGTAGGGGTTCCTGACCCCCTCCGCTGCCGCTCCTGTTGCGTGAGTGTCTCTGCGTGTCTACACACGCCTGTGTGCGTGTGAAAAAAGTGACGTGAGTATGTACGGGTGTACGTGTAGTGCCGGGACAAGTCTTTGAGATCTGAGTTATCGATCGTTGTTCTCGTTGCGTTTTCTACTTTTCCGAGAGGTGGGGGAAGGCTGAAGTGAAGAGAACAGAAATCCGAATCTGAGCAGCAGCAGCAGCAGCAACAACAAGCGCGATCAAGTTGGAGGATTGAGCAAGAAGTGCAAAGTTCTTTTGTCCTTGAAGCGTACAGGAAGCATACACGCCCCGAGAGACAGACAAGAGAAAGCGACGCAGACAAAGTGCAGGGAAAGTGAGTGGCCGCCGCAGCAGGAGCGCCCGTCATGAGAGAGATGGAAAGGAGCGTTTGTCCAGTTTTGCAAGGCGACCGCAAGTAAGTGCTGCGAATGCTGTCGATACGCGAACAACGCCGCCGACTTCGGTCCTCCCCTTTGGTGCGGTAGGCAAAGTGGAGTACTGAGCGCGTGTGGGCTTCCACTCAGTGTCTAAGAGAGGGGAGAGAAGCCTGTGAATGAGAAACAGCGAGCGTGTAACACGCACGCAGATACAAGAAGACACAGCTAATTGCCCGAGAGAGAGAGAGGCACACCGTTTACTTGAATCCGAGGATGCGCTTCATCACCCCTTCCATAGAGTTCATGGCACCGCCCTCTATCTCGTACTCTTCGCCAAATCGCTTCGATGACTTCTTTGCCATCACCAGCGCCTGACGTACCGTCAAGGCGGACTCGTCGCCTTCGCGAACCTTCTCAGCATCCATGTGCGGCTCCATGTCGTGGCGGACGTAGTCGCGGTAGTCACGATAAAACTGTCGGTACTCTTCGGTGAAGGCGCTGAGCAGCAGCAGTGTGAACGCCACCAAGACCAGGAAGAGAAGCGACACGACAGCCGTGCTCTTCTGAAAGCCCTGGTGGACAAAGAGTATAATGTCGCTGCCAGTGGAGTGGGGCGGAAAAGGCACCGGCTGCGGTGGAGCATCACCTGTCGTCGCTGCGGTCATCGGCACCGGTACCTGCAAGAAGTCGCACAGCGGCTGCCACCCATCACACACCCTGTACACAAGCAGCCGGTCGCGCGGAACGACCTCCTTCACGTGTTGCTCGAACAAGTCGAGGGCGCCAGAAAGGCGAAGGGTCGTGTGTTGCTTCGAAATGGGTACGTTCTGCGCCGTCATCGCCGCGAACGAGGCCGGCAACGGGCGTGCGCTGCCGCCTCTCTGGCTGCTGGGGCTGATGAGGGCATGGCGTAGATCAACCATGTCCACCAACATCATGTGCAGCTTCGACGCGTTCCACAACATCGCGCTTTTCTTGCACTCCCGAATCAACGGTTGAAGCCATTGTTCCATGTCCTTCTCCCATGCTAGCTTGTCCGGTTCCTCGACGAGAATGACGCGCGTGCTGCGGGGGCACTCCTTGAGGATCGATTCGAAAGCGATGGTGGCGGGCGGGCCAATCAAAGCGTCGAAAAAGCGCGGGGCGCTTCGAGACGCACACTGCGTTGTGCTTGCCGTCGCCGGCTCTGGCGTCCTTGACGCGCAAGGGTCGCCCGGTGACAACGCCTCCGCTTCCGTGGATGTCTTATGCTGAGGAGTTACGAGCACCTCAAAGTCAAACTTCTTTTCCCCCCGCAGAACAGCCATCCACTCCTGCGGATGGGTCAGCAGGCGACCCTTGCGTACGCTATCCTCAAAGGTATAGGGGTGATAGCCAAGCATGCGGAGAGCTGGGCAAAGCGCACCGCCGTTGGGAATCATTGTCAAGACCAGCAATCGTGGTGGTGGAGGGAGCGGCGACGGGGCCTTGCGCAGTGCCCTGGTACAGTACAGCATCGCCAAAGGAAAAGAGAAGAAAGCGATAGGGGTGTCTGAAAGGGTCTCACGGCCCAAGCACGCGCGCACACCGCCACGTGTGTGCAGCGCGATATCTTTTCGCCACAACGGGAAGAGTTGCTCTGATCGACTCAACTCAATAGCATCAGTGACCGCCCAGCGCGGACATGTTCATCGCTTGAATAAAAAAAAAAAAGAAACGATGAGGTGGTGGAGGCGAAAACGCAAGTTGGTGAGGGAGAAAGGGGGAAGGGAGTGGGTAGAAAAGATACACACGCGCCGCGGGTGAATGAGAGGTGGGTTAGCCCCATGCATACGTCAACGAGAGGAGGAGGTGCGACGACTTCCAACGAGGGGTGCCCTCGGGCGTCGGCTCCCGAGTCGAGGGGAGGCGGGCAAAAGTAGGGTTGTGTGCGGGTCATTGGGCACACGCATACAGGTGCGGGTACGGGGTCCTTGTGTGAGCACAAAGCAGCACAGACACAGGCTTGAATTCCGGTTATGGTTAAGACGTGAAGATCAACGTGGTGCACGAGAAAAGTGCGATGAGTAGGCGGCAGACGAGCAGATGAAACAAGACGCGGCGCACCACAGACAGCATATCGGCACATTTCAACACACACACACAGAAGCATACACAAAGCCAGCCGACGCCAACCGTCATACGCAGAGCCAAACCAATGACGAGGCGTAAGAGAGTGGGAGTCACACATCCACGCGAGCACCACTACACGCTTCCTTCCTGTTTCGCTTTTCCCTGCCCCTCCTAAAGGTCTCACGAGGAGCCGCGGTGAAGGAAAATAAAAATTGCGCATCCGTTTCTCGTCATGAGGAGAGGCAACGCCAGGAGCGGTTGAGCTCATCCACGCCCAGGCCCGGCGTGGGAACGTGCAGAAGACGCAGGGACGGTGTCTTGTGCGCGAGATCCGCATCACTTGCTGCGGAATCCGTACAGTAAGCTTCTTCCACAGCCTGCGCGAAGATTTTGTTTGCCCCGCGGACGGCTTTGTCCAACTTTGTTGCCTCTTCACCCGCCGTCACACATACCGCGGCAACCTCCTTGAACGCTTGTGCCTCACGTCTCTCCGCCTGTGTTGGCGTCAGAAGGAACAAAGAACGAGCCTCTTGGTGGATGCGGATGAGCATCGGGTACGGCTCCACATCTTCTTCGCCCAATTCAGAGCAAGTTGGTGGCGCCGCTGCAGGTTCAAGTACACTACAATCGCGACAGGCACCTTTTGCCCCTTCCTTTCGAAGTCGCTGGTGATCGCGCAGCAGTCGGCGTCGCTCGAGCGCTTGATAGAGGCCAGGCAGCCTCGACAAGGTGTCAGCGAGGGCCACGTTTAGTGGCGCAGGTAGCCATGTGTGTAGGACTTCGCCCTCCTCCCTGCTCTGAAGTAGCGGCGGCTGCTCAAACCAACGGCCCTCGCGCAACAGTCGCCCCACTTCCACATGCATGACGGACTGGACTGGCATGTAGATTGGCACAACCAGTGGCAGCGGCGAGTTTCTTGTGGAGATATGCTCCTCACCGTGACCTGCCCGCGGCTGCTGTGATGCGTAGTAGGCCGCCGTCCATGCTTGCACTGCCGCTTTGTTGAACGTTGGTGAAGTCCACAGCAAAGTTGCATGCGTCACGTCCTCTACGATGGCGTGCATACACGACCAGTACCCTGGAAACGCAGACCAAGCATTGACTATCACCCCAGGGTCAGTACCGGGCGCGCCGTGTAGCCCACATCTGTCTTCCCGATGCACCGGCGGCGTTGGTACGTGGGCACATGTGTAGCGTTGCACCTCCGCCATTATCATGTCCATATCGAAGCTGGCTCTACCCGCATCACTGGCGTCGTTAGTTTCTCTCAATAGCCGCCCCAGCTCCTCTGCCTCCATCGACGGCGCGATCTGGTCATCATCCGAAGTCGAGGTGGATGAAGGGCTGCCAGTGTAGCCGGACGTCGTGGCAGAGGGCTCCTCCGTCGTGCGCTGCACAGCCTGTGCAGCTTTCTGGACGGACCGCCGCCGCTGTGACAGCGGAGACGGAGCCGTTACGTCGCTGTCAACGATCGACTTCTCGATGAGCGCTCGCAAATGATCTGGGGGGGCATCGAGAGAAATCGAGAGGCCGCTCTGGCTGCCCGAGAACGCATCTGGGGTGTGCGCCACCGCCGTCGCTGTCACAGACCTTGAAGTCGCGCTGGTGTGCCTTCCCAGTCTCCACTCTTTCTCCACGCAATCGAGGCCCGGCTTGTGGCTTTCAAACGGCTTCTTACTCGCATCTCGTCGCTGCAATGTATTTAGCACACCATCGCTGAAACCCCGAGCAGCCCTGCCTGCCGTCATTGGGTTTTCACTCATGTACACGTGCCTCTGCGTGCGGTGGGCACCGCCCTCCGTCTGAGACACCGAACGGGCGGCATCTGTAGAGTCACACAGCTGTCGTGGGGTCTGCAGTGACGCGCTGTCGAACTCTTCAGCAGATCGTCCCACGCTGCTGGGACCCTGCAGGTACGCGTGTAGCGCCTCCTCCCCTGGCATCGGTGCGGTCGTGTCCACGGCAATGGAAAGCTCAAAGTCCTTGAAGAGCTGCATCTCCGCCACAGCCCACGAGTAAAGCACGTGGAAAGGGACTACGTCATGGCGGCGCAGCTGACGCAGCGTCCGCCCCAACGCCGGGTGACGGCACAGAGTAGGCCATGGCGTGCACAGGATAGGTAGCCGGCACCACGCCGCGTCGACAGCCCCCACATCCGTCGCGGAGGTGGTGGTGGTGGGGGTACGCACCTCCGCGCCAGCTCTGCCTGCGCTGCAGGAGTATAGTTGGTGCGTCGATGGCAATTCAAAGGAGACGCTGCGCCAACTATCGCGTACAAGCAGCACCGCAAGGTCATGCAGAAACTGCTGTGAAACAAGAAGCCGTGTAGGCAGTTGCAGCACAAGCGGCAGCTTCGGAAGAAGCCGTTGACCCACCTCGTGCAGACAATCGATAGAGTCGCGAAAAACACGTTGAGGGTCTGCGCCACCGCCCCACAACTCCTCGGCTCCCAGTATAGCGTCGAGTGGGTACTCATGTGGAGCAATGAAGCCGTTGCAAAGACGGCCAGGTGATTTGGTATGCCCCTCGCTGCCACGGCGTAGGGCGGGCAGCTGCGCTATGGTCAAGTCTGGAAAGAGACGCAGAACGAGACACAGAGGTGGAGACGGACCAGCCGGTGTCATGCCAGACTTTCCTCCGTTGTTGCACGCGTCGGCAGCGCTGAGCTGCGCAAGGTATGACTCAATGGGAGCCCAGACATCGCTGTAGCGGCTCGAGCTGCCGCCACCGGCGTCTGCGCAGGAGCCCCACGCGCAAAGCGGTGGGAGAGTGACGCTAAGGCCAGCGGCCGAATTCTGCGCCCGAGTTGCCCGACTGCAGACAACTTGCGAAGCCGACAGAAAACGGTGTGCATGCGCAGCAGGCTCGTGCTGGTGTTGAAGCAGAGCGCGGCCGTCACAAAAGGGTTGCAAGCTCACAAAAGTGGGGTGCGCCTCGAGCTGCCTAGGCGTCGTTGCCGCCACCGAGGTGTGACGAAGGCGCCGCAAGGAAGTCCCCGGCCTCCGCATAAACAGGCGATGCTGTTGATGAGAGGCGAGCTGGGTTCTCCAAAGGTAGCCTGTTATCCCCGTCGAAATGGAGTCAGTAATTCCCCTCAGCGATGTGGCAGCGTGCCGAGGATGTACCACAGGCAGGCCAACACCATCTCCGAGGGGCGACAGACAAAAAGACCGAAAGGGGCAAAGGAGACGGAGAAGTGTGCGAAGAGTCCACGTCGAAGGTGGCTGCATGGGCCAAAGAGCAAGTGGGGAGAGGGGGCAGCCGTGCTCACAATCTGGGACGCAGCCAAGCATCGGGCTCCCTCACGTAAAATGTCTGGAGAGCAGTACGCATGTAGGCCGCAATCGCGTTTTTTATTCTTCGTTTTGTGCACTTAGCTTCTGTGTGCCCACGTGTAATGCTAGGGCCGCGTACGCCCTCCTGCCCTGTTGTCGCTCGGGCTCTGTTAGGCTCTGCTCATGCTTTTCGAGCAGTTCCGCATCGGTGAATGAATCCATTTGCGGACAAGGGAGAGGGGGGGGGGCGTGACAACTACTGAAAGCAGACGTAAAAAGGGAAAAGGGAAGGTGGAGGAAGGCGGGACGTTTTTACTTAATGCCCAGTCGACGGTCTCGTGGTGCGTGGCCTCGAATAGGCCGCGGCCCATCGTTTGTTACTTCTACCCGCTGCCGCGATGCTTTGAGCACTTGCGCAAAGTTGTAGCGTGCCTTGAGCGCCCTCAATCTCCGCTGTGCCGCGGAGGGGGCCGTCTTGTCAGAAGGCAACGCACCCTTTTCATGATGTCTTGTCACCGCCTCTGCTCCCTCTGCCGCCTTCTTGTTAGTGCCCTCATCAAGGCCACCCTCACCCCTCCAGCCAGTACTGCTGCACTTGATGTCCAAGTGAGGCCGATCACCCACCAGGTGTTCCGCAAGCAACTGCTGTCGGAGCGCGTGCCCATCCAGAGGCTTCGCGTGCCCGTAACTCCTCGTTTCCTCACATGCATGCATATTGTCTCGCAGGCGTTGCAGCCACTCATCCGTACTCCCGCGAAGAGGAGCACCAGTGACCGACTTTGTCGGTGTCACCGTGGTGTGCGTGCGTGCCTCTGCAAGAGGTTGCGATGTCGCAGTTAACAGCCCCGTGGCCTCCTCTCGCGCCCGCCGTTCTGCGTACTCGGTCAATTGCACTGCCTCGGATAGGGTCCTCGTTTGCGCTGTCTCGACCGTGGCGAAGAGCACCTCGATACGGTAGTCCTTGGAGACGCGTGTCGCGTACTCGAAGGCGTGGAACGGCTGATGCGTCTGCTTGTACCCCATCGCATACTCGCTCAGGCACGGTTCTGTTACCACGAAGAGGCTGCGCGGGGTGAGATGGAGGCGAGGGTACCATGGCGCGTCCTTGTGCTGAAGGTGCAGCACGCTCGTGGAGACCAGGTTCAACACCCCTACGTAGGACCCGATCGAGGATGGGTGGCGATGCACAGGATAGCCACTGAAGGTACCCACCATCTCGCTAACCTGGCAAACGTTGGGGACGGAAGGGATCAGGCCCAGAAAGAAAAAGCGGTAGAGCACTCTCTGCAGTGTCTGGCAGCTCGACAGCGCGAAAGCGAGCGTGTCTTTCCCAGGAATGCCAAGCTCCTTCTCATAGAGGTTGACGCAGTAGCGCGCTTCCTCGGCGACATACGCGGCCCGAGGATCCTGGAGTAGGTGTAGCAACTCCTCGCTCATTGTAGCCTCCTCCGCTCTCGTAATCACGCCTTGGTATCCAACGAGGCCGTCCACGAACAGCTTCCGCATCGCGTATGTGCTCCGCGGCTGCCCCACGCTCTCCTGCATTGGCTCCAGCAGTTCTCCCTCCAAGGACGTTGACAAGAGCCCGTCATCGTGCTGCCGACGTCGCCGGCGGTCGTCGAGTACCTCTTGAGGCGTTTGCTCACCTTCTTGGTGTGTGCTGGGAGGAGGCACAGATGCCGCTGCCAAATCGCCCAGCAAATTTCCCACATTGGCGCTGCCGCCCACCCTACCGTGACGCATAGCCACGCTCCATGAGTTCGTACGAAGGCGCGACTCCAAATCGCCCACGCCGTACATGGTATTATAGAGCGCGGAGTCCTGAGGGATTGTTGTCCACCCCTCGTGGCCATGATACTGATCCTCTGGCAACCCATTTAGCTCAATGTCAGCCTCGCCGCCGTCGGTGAACTCGACAACGGAGGCAGCCTGCGCCTCGAGTGACTCGCGCAGCAGCTGCTGCCGGGCTTCACGGGACGCGCGAGGCTCCCCCAGGGCGTGCTCGTCAATGCCGTCATAGAAACCGTACGAGCGAGGCAGTGGTGTAAAAAGCGAGCCGGCGACTGTCTCGTCCACCGGAGAGTCTCCTCGGCTGTCGGTCGCCTTGCGCCGCTGCCGGTATTCCTGGCGTTGAGAAGTGTAGCCATCTGAGGACGCATATGCGCCTTCGCTCACTAGGGGCGGTGGCAGCGGGTCAGCTGGCTTGAGAGGTCGACATAGTGGGCGGCGACGGTGGCTGTAGCATCGCGTCCCGTCGCCTGTAGACCGGCTATCAAACGAGTGGCGCGTGCGAGGGCTCGAGGTGGAAACATCAACGCTAGCGGTCTCGCTACCTTGTGAACGAGCATGGCTCCTTGGAGTCCGGGGAGCGACACGCCGCGCCGGAGCTGCCGGCGAAGGGGGAGGAATATGAAAAAAGAGACGACAAGAGCAACGGAGCCACATGTTCATCGATCAAAACAGTCGTTTGGGCAGTGTGGGCGTCGACACGTGATTGCTCAGAACGGCACCTCTGGGCCAACACCTCCCTATACCCACACACAAGTGTCGTATGTGAGAGGTCGATTGCGATTGCCCGGCGAGTTGATATCCCACATTCACACACCTACAGCACGATTTCGAAGAACATGAGAGAGGGGAGGCGAAGAAGAAAACGGAGTTGATGCAAGTCACCCCACAACCCATGTTTGAGGACGATGCACGGCATGGAAGCAACGAAAAAGCGCAGAGGTCACAAAGACGCCAAAGGCGGGGTGCTCGTATTCTCCTGTCGAGCCTTTGCCTCCCCCTAAAAAAAAAATCTCACCGATAGCGCCCCCCGGAGAAGATGTCTACACGCGCAGCAGCACGTCTTTCCTTTGCCCATTCCGTTTTTACCTTCGTTTTGGTTCCCATCGGTGTGCAAAGCTGTGTTCTTTCTGCTTTCGTAGCTAGCGTTTGTTCACGCGCCATCGAGTAAAGCCCACACGAACGCACATGTAGGAGACGAGGCGGCCCACCGCATCGCGTGTGTGCTTTTATTCTTTCAGATATGACAAGCGGTACCGCGCCGACTGCAACGAAACTTTGTGTTTTACGCCTAGGAGAACCTTGAACAGACACGCAACACACCAAACAAAAGCACACATGATGAGCCTTCCATGCCCCGTCCAACGGGGTCGACGCGTGAGAGTCTGTGGGTGTGCGTGGAGGAGAAAGGGGGGAGGGTAAGCGGGAAGGCAATTTCGTTTTTGCCCATTTACTTCTACATGTGCTCATTTGCTGTCGTACATCACAACCTCAAAACTCCACGTCACCTCCCCATCGCCGCCCTGCCACAGGCCTGCAACACCAACGCGGTGCCAAGCATGCCACAGACACGCACGCTCCACACCACATGCGCTGCCTCACCCATGTCAGCACCGCACCCCCTCCCTCAAGCTCTAAAAGCTCACCCGCCGCCTCGCCGGTCGCCCCACAGCCGCATCCGCACTATGCCAGTCGCCACATACCCCGGGTGCATCCACCTCGGGGCGGCTCAGGCTCCCCACACCGCTGGGCCGTGCGAGGGCCGCGTGGTGGGATGCGCTCGAGTCACGCGGACACTCGGCTCATCATGCGGGGAGTGCGCACAGGTGCTTACTATTGCAGCTCAGTCGAGCGCCACGCCGCCGACCTCGGCAGCGATGCACCGCTCTGACCGCGCTGCCTTGTAGGCACACGGCCCTGTCAGCAGCGGCGGCGGCGGCTTGGCATTTGGCAAGCATAGGGATGGGGGTTGCCTGGCTTCCTCCCACGAGGAGAGAGTGGGGAGGGGGAGAGGGGTGCGCTGGGCCCTGAGCTGCCACGCACTGTGGGATGTGTCCCTCACCCTCTAATAGTGAGAGATGTGCTTGAGAGGAGGGGTCGGGAGGAGGGGCATGTAGGCTCACACGCAAAACAATCAGAGAGAGCCGTGCAGCTGCAGGGGCAAAGGGTGAAGAGAAGTTTAATTGCTCCTCTCCATCGCAGAAGTGCATCAGGCTTCCCAGGCACGCAACTCCAACGCGGCAGCAGTAAAGCGATTAGAGGCTCTAAAGCCACTGCAGAAGAGATGGAGAAGCGCGCGTACAACGGCAAGAACGGGCCACAAGAGAAGATTTACTGAGCGATATAAGCGGTAAGCGGTTCGATGGTGCATGTCGAAGCCAGCTGAAAAAAAAGGGATGAGGTGAAGACGCCGCAGAATGCGAGGAGCAAAAGAAGTGAAGCGGACCAGATGCAAACATCAACAGAGAGCAAAACAGGGCTTGCGAGGGAAGTGCAGAGACCAACATCGAAACATGGAGAGACAGGGAAAGCATGTGAACCTATATGTGCATGCGCACGCGGGGAAGGGCACACACGCACACACACGATAAATAATACAAGCATGAAAATAAATGAAGCAGAAAACAGTACACCCGGAAAAGATGAGAGGTGTGTCAAGAGTCAGGCCGGCACAGCGTGCACACAGACACGGATGCACACGCGGACAGAGATTGAGCAAGACCGAGAGGGAGTATACTGGTATGCAGATATATATATATATATATATATATATATTTACGTATGCATATCTATACATATACGTATATTCTTGTATCCGTAGCTGGAGGGGTGCGCGCATGTGAGACTCAAAGAAAGTGAACAGCCAGCAGTTCTGCAGAAAACAGACCCACATTCGCATAGCAGTGAGGGAAGGAAAGGGGGGCGGGGATGGAAGACCCCACGAGGACAAAGCGCACACACACGCATACACACCTATTACCTAGATCTATCTATCTATAGATAGACAGATATAGATAGATCGATCCATGTACATAGACATATAGATATATAACGTCACAAGCAAAAGGGCAACGCCTACGCTCTGAGGTCATCGCGTGTATAGGCGTACGAGTGGGGCAACCAGGCCTCATTGTTCATAGCGCTTGGAAGGGGAAGGAGTGCCTACGCACAAGAGTAAAGAATGCAAAAAATTGAGAAGAGGAAGAGACGTAATATTTGACTCCCTGGTACTGCGCCTTACTGTGACGGCAACCAAGTTTAACGTCACAGACGTATTGCCACGGTGTGAGCTTGAAGGATGGCCAGTTTCGCGTCCAGTTTCGTGGTGAAGTTGCATCCCCCGATAGTGTGCAGCTTCGACAAGACAGGCGTTGCGGCATTCTCAAACTCCTTGTTGGAGGCTTGCCCAGTGCAAAGCACAATGGAATCTACTGCCAACACTTGCTCCTTGCCCTCCTTATCAAGATAAATGAGGTGTGTGCCGTCGAAGCTCTTGTACGTCACCCCATCGACTGTCTTGACGCGGTTTATGTGAATCTCAAGGCGATGAATCCACCCGGTCGTCGCGCCAAGATGTGCGCCGATTTTTCCACGAGTGCGCTGGAACATGGTCACCTCGCGGTAAGGACGAAGAGCTACAGGCTTCATGAGACCGCCAGGGAGTGGTGAACAACCGTTGCTGCCGCTAGCACCGGTGGACTTGCCAGCCTTCTCTTCTTCCTGCACGATGGCCGCAGATTTGATGCCCCACTTCTTTCGGAGCTCGGTGTTGTCCTGCTTTTCAAACTTGGTGTACTGCGCTGCGGCGACCGTCTTCGCCGAAGAGCTGTGTGGGCAAGTGAGGAACTCGGCCATGTCGAAGCCAATGCCACCAGCACCGATGATGGCCACCCGACGGCCCACCTTCTCCGGATGCAGGAGTGCCTCAGTGTACGAGAAGACGTTGGGGTACTTCTCCATGCCAGCAATGAGCGCATTCGATTTGGCGTGCGGCTCGCACCCGGTTGCCACCACCACCTCGTCGAAGCCGACGGCTGCAACCTCCTCCACGGTAGCACGAGTGTTCAACTTCAGCGTCACATTCGTGTGATTCTTCAGCGTGTTTGACCAGTAGTCGATGCTGCTCTGGAACTCCTCCTTGCCGGGGATTCGCTTTGCCAGGTTGAACTGCCCGCCTAGCACGGGGCTTGCCTCGTACAGTGTGACACGATGGCCGCGATCCGCTAGGGTGATCGCAGCAGACGCGCCGGCAGGGCCACCACCAATCACGGCCACATTCTTCGCGAAGGGGGCGGGTAACGCTGCGCGCTCCGCCTCATGCGCGGCTAGTGGATTGAGCATACAGGACGCCGTCTTTCCAGTGAAGATGTTGTCGAGGCAGGCTTGGTTGCACGCAATGCAGATGTTGATGCGATCGGGCGCCCCTGCCATTGTCTTCTTCACAAAGTATGGATCACTGAGGAAGGGGCGCGCCATAGCGACGAGGTCCGCATCGCCGTTTTCCAGCACTTGCTCTAGAATGTCGGGGTGATTCATTCGATTCACCGCAATAAGAGGGATATCGATGCCTTGGCGACGAAGATGCGACCGAACCGCCGCTGTGGCCCATGTGTACCCCGCACGCGGCACGCAAGTAGCGATGGTCGGCACGCGGGACTCGTGCCAGCCTATGCCGGTGCCGATGATGTTCGCCCCCGACCTGGATACCTTTTCCGCCAACTCGAAGACCTCCGCCTGCGTCGATCCGTCGGGCACGAGATCCAGAAGTGACAGGCGAAACACAATGATGAAGTTCGGCCCCGTGGCATCTCGCACTGCGTGAAGCACCTCCAGTGGAAAACGGATACGGTTCTCGAAGCTACCGCCGTACTCATCGGTACGGTGATTTGTGTGGCGGGCAATAAACTGATTCAGCAGGTAGCCTTCGGAGCCCATAATCTCAACTCCATCGAAGCCCGCCTTTTGCGCGTACATGGCAAGGCGGGCGAAGTCTTCGACCGTCCGTTGAATGAGTGGGACACTCATCTCTGCCGGCACTCTCTGCACGCGAGAGATCGGGCTCGGAATCGGCGAGGGCGCCACGCACTGATCGCCAGTGGAGTAGCGGCCGGAATGCAGTATCTGCAGCAAAATGTGCCCTCCTTCCTCGTGCACGGCATCAGCAACGCACTGCAGTTGGCTGGCATCCTGCGGGCCCAACACTTTCTCCCCAGGATACAGGACACCCTCCGAGCTGGGTGAGAAGCCCCCTGTGACAATGAGTCCCACTTTTCCTTTCGCCCTTTCCCTGTAGAAACGTGCGAGACGAGAATACGGGTTGCCCTCAGTAACTGCAGCAGAGCGAGCGGCGTGTATCGGTGACTCCAACCCCGTGTGCATGCTGGCCATCACCACGCGATTGCGCAGCTTCACAAAACCGAGGTCAAGCGGCTCCAAAATCTTTGCGTACTTCTTCATTTTTTTTTTCGATCTCTTTGCCGTATGTATGACGTGTGCGTGTGTGTGTAGCAATGAAATGCCGCAGGTATGCGCTCGTATGCAGCGGGACAGTCGCCGCAACAGTCACACGCAATGGGCAGGAGAGAGAGACCAACAAGCGAGCTAACAGAGTGCAGCACAGCTACAAATAAGGAAGAGAATCGCGTCGCGTAGAGAAAGATCGATCGGCGCTTGCATATATGTATGTCTTAGTGAAGAAACGCGGAGGCAAAGGGCGGAAGTGGTCGACGATGAGTGTGCATTGCGCAAGAGGAGTCGCGTATGGATGCCCAAATGAGATACGCTTTGCTCTTTGTGAGTCATTAGTATACATAGACACCTACATAGAGCACGTATGCATAGATTGCCGCGTTGCAGGTGGCAACCTTCCCTCCACCTGCTCCCCTACCCCTTCTCGAGAGCGAGCGGTGTTGCAGGTTGCTACACAGTCGCTAGTCTCCCGTCATCGATCCTTCCATTCGACTTACAGGCGAGGGGGTATCTGTTGAGGCTCGATATGTTTGTGTGCAACGGTCTCCTCTTTTATTCGCTTTTTGACGTTTTCTTGGTCCGCACTCAGGGAACAGGCCCTCTCTCTTTACCCGCCTCAGCCGTCACCTCCGTCATTCTCCTGTCAGGTAAGCCCACGCATACATGTGAAACCGGGGTAGTGGGCGGAAAAACAATGAGGTCGTGTGCGTGTTCTAAGAGACGCCGACAATAAGCGGGTCGCTCACCGTGGAACCGACAGCGCATATTTCTTTTTCATATATATATATATATATATGCATGTGTGTGTGTGTGTAAA